>CM024593.1:18023618-18623618 GCA_014182565.1 Eucalyptus marginata | reverse complement strand
TAGTTATTTTACAAACTTGTGATAAAATTAAAAAAAAAAAATAATTGGTCCTATCCCGATGGGTAGTTTCAGTACTGAAACTAAGAACTAGACCAAAATTCACTGAACCGGGAACTACTCAAAACTAATCAATTCGGTCTAGCACGAGCGTTCTTGCTTCGGACAGTACTCACCCCTAATTTTAATGCAGCATCGTATCCGAAAATCACCGGTTCCATTTCTCACGTGGGGAATCTCCTCTATTAACCCACCAAGGGTTGCAAAAATTCATCCCCTCGCATTTCCTGTTATTTATTTAATAATTTTCTGAGCCTTTGACATGAACGGTGCACGCCCAACTTCATCTCCCCAGAGGGGAAATTATTGCCGCCTACCCCATCACCTAAAGACAAATTAAGTACTGGCCATCGTAGGAAAAAGGATGAGAGCCACCGAAAGCTTCAAGGAGTGTTGACCCGAAGCTTGGAAACCTTTGACGGTGGCTCAAGTCGCATCATCTGGCTCCACCGTCGCTTTAATGAATCACCGACCTTACTTATGGCTGCACGCAATGCTAGACTTACTACGACCGATTTACAAAATTGATTGACCGAGTGATGTATTAGACCAGTGAGCAAGCTCTTGAACTAATTGGTCATATGCAAGAATCAATTATAACCGGCATATCGGTGTAGCATCTTTGTTAGCAATATGATGAGCCTAAAGTCTTCCCTAATTGATCCGAAACTAAACACCGCCGTAGCCATCCATGAGCCACTTGCCTTGCCCGCCTTTGTCGTCTTCTTCTTCTCACCACCAACCCACCTACACGCACGTGCCAGCCAGAAAGACGTAAAACGAGGGGAGAAAAAGCCAAAATAAAATTTATTGTGGACCTGTCGGGAATCATCGTGGAAACTAACATATATGCCTAACAAAAAGAAATGGAAAATAACAATATTTGGATTTGAAATCATGACCACTTTTTCGCATATGAAAAGGTAGTATGGAGTCCGGCCTAGTCAGCAATACTATATGAAAAGAAATATTTTTGACATTACCATAAACCAACTATAGTACTTACGTTCGATCTACTATAAAGCCAGAAAAAATTAGGTCGTCACTCTTCCAAACAAGGAAGAACTTGTTAGTGTCATGTCGCAATCACACTCCCCATTGCTCGTCCTTTTTGAAGACTTTTCAGATTGGATAAGTAGATAATTGCTCTTCTCTCACTCCATTGCAACTCGGAATTACATTTTTTTTTTCCACCGTAGCCGCCTCATGACGTGTTGTAAAATAGGTGATCGAAATAAGATATCTCGAAATCATACCGTGTTAAAGCTCGGCAAATAAAATATTATGACGTGTTACGGCAAACACTACTCTTAAAATTGTACCTGTTACAATAGAATTATCTAATAAGTAAAAAGAGACTGCATATATATAAGGCGACACGAGAGATTTGACGAATGGGAAATTGAATATGTGAAATAAACTTGAGTGGAAATTGATATTGATTCCAAGTTAGAAAAATCTAATCTAATAGATTAAAATAATAAATAAACCGGTAGATCAATCATTTGCAATTATTTAATGATTTGAAGTGTGATGGTGACATTTCGATTTTTGCATTGCTTTGTCGTTAACTTTAGCCTATCTCCAAGGGCAATATCTTGAATTCGAAGCCATTAACGTACGCAGCAAGTCAAGCTTTTTGTTTGGTTCACTTCCCATTGACAATTTATTATAATTATATTTAAAAACCTAAGAACACTAAATTATGCATGAAGAATGGAAAAAATAAAAGTCAAGCTTCTTCTTTGTTTCATTACCCATTTACCATTTTATTTAATTATATTTAGAGAACACTAAAATATGCATGAAGGATAGAAAAAAATTAAAATTTGCCCAAAGGGTCTTCTCTTCTCTTCCCCATTATCACATTTTCTGATTTTCAGGAGCAGTTCTACAATCAATTGAAGATTCAGCCAAAAAATAAAAGTGGAAACTCACTAATATATATATACACCTTCCAAAACCTACAGATATTTTCAAAAATGCCCCTACTCCGGGATCGCACTCAACATCGCCTTCCTCCTCCCACCCCGACTGCCCCTCCTGCCGCCGCCGCCGCCGCCGGATGCCGTACAGCTATTCGTCTCCTCGTCGGAGAACCACGCCGGCGACACCGACTTCCGGCGGCACCCGCATTTGTCGCCGCCGCTCCTCATGAGGGCGGAGCTGGCCTTGACGGCGAGCGCGGCCATCTCCTCGGCCTGCAGGGGCCGCTTCAGGCGGCTGAGGGGCAGGGCGAAGTAGAGGCGGCCGGGGAGGAGCTCGTCGTCGGCGTCGACGGCGGAGACGACGTCGTCGAAGTCCATCTCGTCGGCGTTGCAGATGAAGCAGTCCCGGTTCTTCTGGAGGACGTAGGAGGCCTTGACCGGGTACGAGAACTCCTGGAGCCTCCCGTCCATGAGGATGAGCTTGGCCGTCGCGACGGTGGTGGATTCGCAGGAACTGCAGATACCCATTGACGGTTTACGTCTCCTCTCGAGCCTCGCGGGGTCAAATGGGCGACGGAGAGAGAGAGACAGAGAGAGAAAGCAAGCTCTGCGAATGACCTGTTCTCTAGAGAGAGAGAGAGAGAGAGAGAAGGTAGGGGATGGAGCGAGAGGTGGAGGGGCTGGGGAATGTATAAATAGGGAGATATTGGGACAGGGACGCCACGTCGGACTTTTTGACCGATTGCTTTGACAATTAATGTTTCTGGGGAAGATTTGTGACGATCTGTGCGAAAGGCAAGCCAGGCTGGGAGCGATGGATGACAGGTTGTAAACTTGTAATGTATGTGACCCTCCTTCCTTCGAACACTCATGAGTAATGATGCCCTCTCTCTCTCTCTCTCTAAAAGTTACATAAGGAGGCGTTTTATTAGGGAGTGGGAACCACCTCTAAAAACCTAATTATAAGACCGACTCGTTTCATCTTTACTTAAACGTGCCATTTCACTGTAAGCATACCGAATCAGAACTCCCTAAAATCTTTTCGGAGAATAACTTACGACCATATCACTCATCAGGGGTCAGCCTCTACATGGACCGCCATCCTGTGAAACATTTGCAAAAAATCGCCAAAGGTTGACCCTTTTTTAGTAAATATAGAGAGAGAGACACTATGATGGAGAAATTTTTTATTACTCCCTCGTAGAAAAACAATGCACAAGTGTGATCATATTGCGCAACTACAGAGGTGAGGCAATTGATTGAATTCATCAATATCTCACTAACACATTGCATGGAATGCATATTACCTAATATATGTTCTCATTGAAAGATAATTGAAAAATATCATCTAGCCACAACGAATTGACTATGGGTTAATGATTTTGACACATTTCGACTTAGGAAGAAGGACTAACAAGTTACAAGCCATGGAATTGATTAATCACTTAAGAGTTTCGAAACATTGAAAGTGCGTGCATATACATTTCTCACATGTTACACGAAATGAAGAGTTTCGAAAACATTGAAAGTGCGTGCATATACATTTCTCACATGTTACACGAAATGAAGAGTTTCGAAAACATTGAAAGTGCGTGCATATACATTTCTCACATGTTACATGAAATGAACTACAATGCATATGACCAGGTTCACCATACGCATACCCCACATTGCTTTTTGGGGATCATTAGTCCATGATTACAAGATTCATGCACTGACAATGGGCATCAACCTTCGATTACTTTTGCGTTTAAATGCCTCGGTTCCTTTTCTCTTTTACGCCTTTTGGCACGATTTATAAACGCCGGTTTCCAAAAAGGAACTCGTGACTTTAGTCAAGGCGAAAAAGAAACGTAAAAAAATCAAAATAAAAAATTTAGAGAGAGAGAGAGAGAGAGAGGCAGGGAGCTAGTGAGACTGCATTTATATGGAGGATACCTAATACCCAACTTCAAATCGAATAATTGCATCTTCCAAATCTCGGCAAACTGTGCAGAAGTGCTCCCCAAAAAGCGAATCCCCAGGCGCGACCACGAAAGGGACGGATCGAAAGTTGGTTCGGCCGCAAGTGCGTGTTGCGCTTTAGTGGGGATTGAACTAAGCTTCTTTTTTCTGCGTTCGATTCGCACGCAAAGTGCTCGAGTTCGACGAACGGGTGACGTGTCCGAAAGCTAGCCGAGGTAGGGTGACGTGGACGTTGGCTGTGAACCTTCGTACGTCGAAGACAGGAAACGTGGCGAAACTTGGCGAGGAGTAAGCAACCATGCGAGGGTGAATCGAGGGGACACGTGGGCGACGACGAGTCCTCGGGAGTCGCGAGGCCAACAGCCCGACAGCCGATGATCTGGTTCTGCCGAGCTCATGTGGCTCCATCACGCACTTGTATTCATATTCGTACCAAAGACGAATTCATTAATGATATGATGTTCCTTCACGTTGCAGCTTGCTCCATTATTTGGTGAATCGATTTGAAAATGTATGTACCAGTTTACTATTGTTCGAGGATCGCTTTGCCCACTTATTTTGTTATTCAAAGGTTTTAATCTTCAATTTGCTCGTTCTTGGGTGTCTATTCATTATAATTTATATGTGGACTTGATAAGGGATCCAAAATCTCTCTTGAATAATTTGTTGGTCAGCAATTCGATTTGGGTGTCTACATACAATATATTATGTGATTTTTGGCTCATCGATTAAATTTGATGGTAACTTATAATTAGTGACGTGGTGTTTCGATGTTTATTCTTATCGTCTCCGCCCATCCCTTCTAACTTATTCGGTGCAATGTCACTTGTAGCCCTAGGAACCCTAGTTCATACTTGTTATGATCCGATGCATGTGTGTTTGGCCTGGTGGCACGGCATTAGTTAAACAACATCGTGTCCTCCTCTTGCAAGACAACCCCTGTATCCTCCTTTTTTTTAATCTATTCGGCAAAACTTATTCCATTCTTATTCTGAAAGTTTTGCAGGCCTTTTCAATTTTCAGTTGCTTGTTTAGTAATTAATTAATCAAGGGAATTGCTGCTCTTGTACCCAGGCTGCCCAACACTTGCTGCGAAACTTCCCCAGTTGGGTCCTTCGCCCCTATAGATCACAAGTGAAAATTTCAGCCAAGTTGGTCCAGCATCTTAATCTTTAAGTTAAGGACAAGAAAGATCTAGCTTTAGACCTTTTTCTGAATATATTCTATTATTATGTGGTGTGGACCCTATATTCATCTTTGCACGCATTTTAAGAAAACTCATCACTACTTAAGCCTACCTTTTTCTGTGGTTACTCTGAGCCTAATTTTGGTTTTGGACCTAGATTTGACTGAGTAATATTATCACAGCTCTTACCACCGCCCTCAGCGGCGCAGTTGACTCGCGCTCTCTCCCCCTCATGAAGGGGAAAAGTTCGAATCCTAGAGGCGGCGTTAGGAATTCTTATCTAGAGTACTGTGGTGGTGGATCCTGCAGTCGCTCCTCCAGGGTTTGCTCGCCGGCTGTCGGCTTACGGATTCCCTGAGTTACCAATATATATATTATCACAGCTCTCTATTGCTTTATTTGCTTTGTGCTCAATAAATCGAAAAACTTAAAACGGTTCAAAAACTCATCAATGTACTTGTAGAGATTCCTTAAGACTTCTGCTAAGTGTAAGCGGTCCCATATACACGCGAAACAAGAAACAAGACAGAGTATCGAGAGAGTGCACTACAGTACAAACCCTTAAATTACGTTGCTGGTATCACATAACTCGTAGATGGTTAGAAGAATTTTATGTATCTTCTTCTAGCGTCATTGATTTCAGTCGGGAAGGACCAATCGTAATGTGAGTAGTAAGTATATATATATATAATTGAACAAAAAAATCACACTTCAATCTTTGGCTACATTCGAATTAGTTTCAAATGTGGATTTCGACTCCCATGCCCTATAAGGAGGTAGGACAAAAGTCTGAGAGTGAATGTTAAAATAGGAGTAGACTAGGACCGACAAAAAAAAATCTTTGGCTACATTCTAAATACGCAAGTCTGTATCCGCGGGCTATTTTTATTCATACATGGTGGTACGTAAACTCTGGCCATAAATCAATGAGTCTATGCTCTACATACATCAGGTTGCAGACCATAGCTTCCCAGCACCAAGTGGCTTGAAAATTGTTTCGATTCCAAGACATGGAGACCGAGACATAATGCCTAAATAAGAACATAACTCGAGACGAAAAAACATATGACATCATGGGAATTTTTTGGAAGGACTCAAGATAATTTTTCTTGGTATTATTTGGCGGCATGGTGGGACAAGGCAAGATATCCACGTCACACTAGAAAGATAAAAGAATTCCCAACTGTGAGGGAAATGGGAAGGTCACGTCACCTTGCATTTTGACGATTAATATATTTATTTTCGCGTCTGAAAAGTGCATTTTTGTAGATAATATTAATTATATATGCATGAAATTTGACATTTCTTGCATATAATTGCCCTTGCCCCCCCGATTGATTGGAGAGCTTGAAATTGAAGAAGCGAAAGACTACTGGCAACTGAGACGCTGAGCCCACCACCAACCGGCAAAGTTCGGACAAAATCTAGTCACGCTTATGTATGGACTGTCTGTCGGGACAGGCTACGAAAAAATATTGTATATTTTTTTTGTTTGGCTAAGAAATAGTACCTCAAAATTATGACAATCAATCTTTAGTGTCCCATCCATTATCAACGAAATGGTATTTATTTTATTTTTTCGATAAAGAAAAAAGAAAAAAAGAGGACGGATTTTTTAAATAGAGTTGGTTCTTATCACTCCCATGAAAGTTCCTAATTTGGACCACCGATCATTGCATTTGACCAGCTGCGCTAATTCATATGCGGTACACCATAGTGAACAAATACAACTTGGTTACTCTAAAAAACATCAACTTTTAATTATTGTCAATATGTGATAGACTTAATCAATGAGATAAGAGTTTAATCATTTACAAGAAATTGAAGAATCGAAAACTTGAAAAAATTGACAAAGAGCGAAGTTGATAATATCAGGTGCAACTATCAAAAAAGTAACCATCAATGTAGTAGAGTCAATGAAACCATCAATGTAATCATTCAATAACCGTTTTAGCCTCTATTTATAACCTCCGTTTTGTAGACTTTAGATAGTTACATCATACTTTTCAAAAACCCCTTAGCAAAAACAAACAAACATGTTATCTTTCATTTCCTGCACAATAGTTATAGTTTATAGACTTGTGTCACCAATTAAATCTTGGTGGGTTTCTTAGCTATAATTTTCAAATTCACATTGTCAATTAAATCTCTGTGCAAATTTTTGTTGTATATCATCCATGCCTCGTCTTCGATCTTTACATTCTCATGCTTTGTCATCAATTAAATTTTAGTATAGTTTGAGTATGTTTGGTTTTGTTTAAAGTGATTAAATTCTCAAACTTTGTCGTCGATTAAATTTTTGCACAATTTGTGTATGTTCAACTCCATTTGAGATGACTGACCAAAAAAAAAACTCCATTTGAGATGAAGCTATTGATTTTCTTAGCTGCCTATGATATTTATAATCGCCAAAGAACTTGTCTCCTCCAATAAAATTGAAGAATGACTTTTGGTGAAAAATATTTTGTCGAAAAGTCAAATTCTAATAAAAACATCTTTTTAGCACGCTTGATAGAACCAATGTGGTCGATTTGAAGAAGTATTATGCAAAGAATAATGAATCATCTAAAGGCTAATCATGTTGCAAGCAACAACCCCTGGTGACACGACTACCCAATCCAAGACCTCGACCACTCTAGCAATAGAGCCCAGTTAAGGGGGCAACATCAAAGAAGTAACCGTCAATGTAGTAGAATAAAACAACCGTTAAAATAGTGGATTGAAGAAACCATCAAGGCAAGTCAATTAATGAAATACAAAAGAAGAGGATAGTCAAGTCGATGAAATCGTCAAGGGATTGGAGTTAATATAACTGTCAATGTAAATTGCTAAATATATGTGATCTTTGTTTGTAATTTCCATTGGTAACTGTCAATTGTATAATTTAAATAATCACATTGTACTCTTTGGAAACCTTCCACTCTAGCGCGCGTGCGCATGTGCACAATAAAAAAAAAAACATTTTATTTGACTATCGTTTATTTCCTACACAATACTTATAGTTTTCAGACTTTTAATTTGGTTCCATTTGAAGAGATTACATTCCCGACTTTGCCATTAATTAAATTCTGATATAGTTTATGTACATTCAATTCCATTTGAAATGAAGTTACTCTTTCTCTTATCTACATTTGATATTTTCTATCCAAAATCAGCATAAAACCTATCTCATTTAATAAAATTAAAGAACGACTTTTGATGAAAGATATTTTGTTGTAAAGTTAGATCCCGACAAAACACAAATGAAGTATAGCCTTGAGTTTGACAAATCATAATTAATTAACCTCTACAAAAAAAAAAAAAAAAAAAAAAATCGATATAAATCATTCGTAAGATAAGCTATAACCCAAAATCAACTCATGGTAAGAAAATTGACTCCCCCCCCTCCCCCCGGGGCGCAAGGTCCCCAAAAGTCATTCATGCTGCATTTTATAAGGGAGTGGAGATCGCTACAAAATCCTAATAAAAGCCGGCTTAGCCGGCTTATCTTATCAAATTTAATTTTACTTGAACGAGTTATTTCAATATAAGCGTATCGAGTCAAATCACATTCTTTAACAACAAAAGTGAAGAGATTGATGGAATTTGCCAACATCTCACTATCACATCGCAAGAAATGATGAATATTATTATATATTCTCATTGATCAATGTAAGTTATACATACCTTCTGGCAAATCTTGCTCGAGGATGACGAAATGGTGACGTGTCCAAAACCTAGTCCCGATAAGATGACGTGTACATAAACTTTAATAAACCAACTTTCCCGAACATTCAATGCTCACCAGTCACCAGCATTACTATCCAAATAATTGACGGAGGAAGGAGGAAATAGGACACGTGGCGAATGCGCAAAGGAGTAAACAGCCATTCAAAAATGACGCGGAGCGACACGTGGACAACGAGAGGCCTCGGGACCAACAGCTCCGACAGCAGATGCCGTGGCTCCACTGTGTCCATACGACGCCGTGCTCTTACTACATTCATTTTCATATTCCGGGGACGATGCAACTTCGAATAAATTGATTAGAAGATGGTGGTGAAGATATTAAGAATGACATACCAAAAAAAAAAAAAAAAAAACAAATATGTTTCATGAACTATATTAACTTACATAGCATTTACTAATTCATTAATGGTCAATGATCACTCATCTCGCACACTTCATTATTTGTGTATTTTTCTTGATTCACGCGTTTTTCCGGTGTTTATTCATTATATATAGAATTGACAAGTATGGTGGTGAGCACTTTGATTCGGGTATATGCATCTAGCATGTTGTATGATCTTTCACTCGTTGACTAAATTTGACAAGTCTCGAATTCTGATGTATGACACTTGGTGTGAGATAAATTGTAGTAGCGACATAATATCCCGATGTAATCTTTGTCGCCTACCGCGTCAATCTAACTTATAATATGATGTTAGTTACTTGTGAACTTAGGAACAGCCATTGGAATGTGAGACAGGACGTACTTAGTGATATGATGCGTAGATGCCATCCTTATCGCCTCCTGTGTCAACCCTAATTTATAGTCTAATATTACTTGTAACCCTAGGAACACTGTATTTTTTTCAAAGCAACGTGCGTGAGTTGGCCTAGAGGCTATGGAATTACTTAATAAAGCGACATTTTTGTCTTCCTCTTGGAGGACAACCGCTGCGATCCTCACCTTGATCCATTCGGCAAACTTATTCCATTCTTAGACTGAAAGTTTTGCGGGCCTCTCTTTTGTCAAACCACTCTAATCTTGATCCTGTGTGCTTGATTAGCAATTAATTAATCAAGGGATTTGGTGTGTTCTTGCAAGTTGCACCCACCCTCCCCAACACTTGCTGCGAAGCTTCACCAGTTGGGTCCTCCCCCCCAGCAGATAGATCTAGCTTTAGACTTTTAAAATTTATTTTATTATCCCCTCTTACCTCCCATTTCTGTACTTTTAGTTTTTACTATCTTCCATCTCTCTCTATTTTTATGTGGTGTGGACCCTTTGATCTTATCATACGTTTTGAGTAAACCCATTACTAATGAAGCCCTACCTTTATCTGTGGTTACTCTAAGCCTAATTTGGTTTTTGAAAGTCGTCGTATCATATACTGACAATTAATCGGCATTGATCATTGTTGTGCGTCAACAACATTGGGTCATGTGCTTGATATTATTCACATTGTAGTCATGTGCTTATCCATATCGACAATTTGATCACTTTTTGGTGCAAACTACGAGATAAACGGAAGAGATGAAATATTGAGAGAGAGCACCACAGTACAAACCCTTAATTGATGTTGCCGGTACCGTGTGACTCTTAAACCACTAGAATACTTGTCGATAATCTACTTATAGGATATATATAACAAAGAAATACACTTTTTTTTTTTGTTATTTTTGTTTGCTGAAACTTTATACAATTGAACAAAAAATCATACTCCAATCTTTGACTGCATTATAAATATGCAAGTCTCTATTCACAGGCTATCTGTACTCATACATTGTGAAACGTAAACTCTGACCATAAATCAGTGAGTTTATGCTCTACATGCATCAGATTGCTTGACCATACCTTCCCAGCACCAAGTGGCTTTGAACATTGTTTCGATTCCAAGAGATGGAGACCAAGACGGAAATAAAATAAAAAAAAAAATCAAAACCATGCAAATTTTGATAATTGACTCCCATCTAATTCCAAACAAGGACTCGACATTTTCCTAGATTTTATTTGGTGATATAATAAAAAATAATTCCCAACCTTGAGGGAAATGGGAAGGCCACGCCATCCTGTAGTTTGACGATTAATATATTTATTCACGGCTAAACGTGCATGTATTATTTTATTTTATTTTTTTGAAATTTCAAGCATATAATTGCCCCAATTGATTGGAGAGCTTGAAATTGAAGCAAGAAACTGCTGGCAACTGAGACGGTGAAACCCACCAACCGGACTGTACCGTTGGGACAGGCTAAGGATGAATATCCTTAATTTTTTTTTTTCCGTTTGGCTGAGAAATAATACCTTAAATTATTACAATCAATCTTTAGTGTCCCATCCAACATCAACAAAATTGGTATTTATTTTAGGGAAAAAGCCACGAAAAACCCCAAACTTTACCCAAAGTGATAAATTTACCCTAAACTTTTTTTTTTAACATGAAAAATCTCAAATTTTGCTAACCGTCACACATTTACCCCACCATGAGCATTTTTCATCTTTTTTTTTTTATTTTTCCTTTTAATTTTCTTTTTTTTTCCCTTTTTTTTTCTTCTTTTCTCTTCCCTTTTTTTTTCGGCCATGGCGGAGGGAAGCCGGACTCGGTGAGGGCGGCCCTCGGAGGGCGGTCTTGGGAGGGCCTCCCTCGATCCGAGGGCACCCCTCGCCCGACGCTAGCGAGGGCTTGGTGAGGGCAACCCTCACTCGACGCAAGCGAGGGCAGCCCTCATCTAAGTTCGGCGAGGGCCATCCTCGCCCTCGCCAGGCCCTCACCCGACCCAACCAAGGGCTGCCCTTGCCCGACGCCAATGAGGGCAGCCCTCGCCTGAGTGTGGCGTCCCTCAGCCATGGCCAACGGAGAGAAGAGAGAAGAAGAAGAAAAAAAGAAAAATAAAAGTAAAAGACAAAAATGCCCTATGATTTAGGGTAAATATATCACACGGATACAAGTTCAGGGTTTTTTATGTTATGAAAAAAAGTTTGGGGTAAATGTCACGGTTGGCAAAGTTTGAGATTTTTATGTCACAAAAAAAAAAATTGGTAAATTTGTCATTTTAGGTAAAGTTTGAGGTTTTTGATGATCATTTCCCTTTATTTTATTATTTCGAAAAAAGGAGAACAAAAGGAGAACAAAAGGTGCAAACAAAGTTTCCTCTTGTCACCCTCGTGAAAGTTCCAAACTTGGACTTTCGATCCTTGCATTTGTGTACTCCACCGAGGAACCTATGCCAAAATAATATTGGCTAATTATTACTTCCTAATATATTTATTATATTTTAGGTCCTTGAAGGATAAACATTATTTAATAGTGGATAAATACAAATTAAGAGCACTTCCAAGTTTGACTAACCATAACTACTCAAGCTAACCAAAAGAATTCGATTTAAATCTTTCACGTGCACTAAGATTAGGTTTTAGCTAAAACCCAAAACTAACTCATGCTAAACGATTCTTTGACTTCCTTTCTCTGTCGTTCGCTCTCAAAATTATACAGACCGAGTTTTATAAGGGAGTTGGAACCGCTACAAAACTGAAAACCCTAATTATAAGACTGACTTACTTTATCTTCTCTATTCTAACGAGTTATATCTCTGCACGGACCCTTGTCGAGTGCAACATTTGCAAAAATCCCTGACGACCGGCCCTTTCTTAATAAATATAGAGAAACACTATAGTAGAGAAGAATTCTCATTGATCCCGCGTAGAAAAACAAGGCACAATCATGATTAGACTACGCAATTCTCCAGCGACAAAAGGGAGGCGATTGATTGAATTCGCCAATGTCTCGCTAACATGCCGCCCGAAATGAATATTATTGTACCTTCTCATTGATTAATGTAACTTTACATGGTCATAAATGTTTGGTGGATTGACCTAGCTACTTTATGTGTTTATTTGCATGTAACGGGATCGAGTCAGACGAAAAGATGACGTGTCCGGGACCTACTCGCGATAGGTTGACGCGTACAATAACACGAACTTTAGTATATGGACTTTTACGAATATTTAATGCCCGTCAACCTTACTATCCAATAATTGACGTAGAAAGGAGGACATAGGACACGTAACAAACTGTTGAAAGGAGTGGGAGGGACACGTGGACAACCGAGGGTCCACGGGAATTTGCCAGACCAGCAGGCCGACAGCCGATGATCTCGTTCTGCCGTGCCCATATGACTCCATCAAGATAGCTTTAAAGATATTAAGAATGGCATACCAAAATGAATTCATAAGTAGCAAATTTATTTCATGAACTATGTTGAGTTTTGACATTCAATTCGGTAACAAAGGCATTTTAAATCATGCACATTTATTATGAGATTTTGAAGAGAAATTATAAAATAGATGTGTTGCACAAAACCTATCTCTAATCCTAACCTCTACAATCTCTCCCTTCTTCATTTTTATATTTTTTTTTAGTTAAATCTTTAGATTTTGTGACTCACCAATTGATTGAGGATTGTACTATTATATTCATTATTCAAGATAGTAACATCCCTCTCTCTTCTTGTGATGTTTTTTTTTTTTTTTTGTGTTTTTATTTATATCTTATGTATCGTGTAATTTCCATTTTACTTTCATCCTCTACTCTTTATGCTTTGATCAGTGCAATTTTTTGTGTTGTTCCCCAGCAAACTATTTTAGCTGTCACTTATTCATTAATGATTAATGATTGCCCCTCCCGCACACTTCATTATCCGTACCGTCTCTTCTCAATTTGTGCTTACTCAACTTTTTATTCATTTCATATAAATTCGACAAGGGATCCGAACCCTCTCTCAACTAATTTGTCGGCTAGCACTTTGATTCGAGTGTATGTCTCCAGCATATTACAATGTGTAGTTAGTGACGGCGACATGATGTCTAGATGTTATTCTTATCGTCTCCCGCATCAATCTAATTGATATTCTAATATCAATTGCTTGTAACCTTACGAACAGTCCTTAGAATGCGAGAGAATATGTAATTCGTGACACGATGTCTCGATGCTTCCCGATGCTATTTTCATCGTCTCCCCCGCATCAATCTAACTAATAGTCTAATGTTACTTGTAACCCTAGGAACGGTCTGTACTTGTTGTAGGGCAAGGCATGTGATTGTCCTCCTCCTAGAGGACAACCACTGCATCCTCATTCTAATCTACTCGGGAGAAATTATTCCATTCTTATGCTGAAAGTTTTGCAGGCCCTTTCTTTTTTTCAATGCCCTCTAATCTTGTCATTACGTGGGGTTTGATTGGCAATTAATTAGTCAAGCGATTTGCCGTTCTTGTTCCCAACACTTAGCTGCGAAACTTCACTAGTTGAGTCCTCCCCCCACTCAACAGATCACAAGTGCAAATTTCAACCAAGTTGGTGCAATATCTTAATCTTTAGTTTAAGGACAAGATGGATCTACCTTTACAGCTTTTAAAATTTGTTTTGTTATCCTTTTTTTCCTCCCATTTGGTATTCTTTTACTATCTTCTACCGAAATTTTCTTTGTTTTTATGCAGTGTGGACCCTTTATTCATCTTTTCATACGCTTTAAGAAAATCCATTACCACTCAAACCTACCTTTATCTGTGGTTACTCTAAACATGATTGGGGCGTGGACTTGATTGATTGAGTGACATTATGACAGCTATATATTTTCTATTTTTTTGTTGCAAATAAGTCATTTCTCTAGAAAACTTAAACCGCCGAAAAATTGTATCACTTATGCACATGTAGATATTCATTAACGCGTCCACTCAAGAGTATTTGAATTAATAAATAGAAAAAAAAATTGGTTGAAAAAAAATGACATGTGAAGGGGTAAGAAGATTAGAGATAGAATCAAAAGATTTATGACTCATCTTGCCCCTCTTTTATTTTCTTTTTTCAAGATAAAATAGCCGATCTCTTATACACACAAAACAAGTTTTTTGACCGCAATCACCTTAATGAGATAGCACGAGAATAGGATAAGAGGTAGAATATTAAAAGAGAGCACCACAAGGTGAACCCCTAATTCAAGTTATTGGTACCAGATGATTGTGACGATTAAAACTGTCAAAAAGTGTATTCATAATGAACTTATCAGATGCTGCTTAACATTTTTTGATATTATGTTTTTACTTTTTAATGCGATTGGTTTCGGTCGGAAAATGTCATTTGATAATGTGACCAGTAAGGAGATATGAAACGCGAAACTCTCGCTTTTATTCCGATATTTTTCTTTGCATAAAGTTATGTAATTTAGAAAATCGAATTTTGATAATTCATTTCACGAGCTATACATCGATCTTTGACTAAAATTGCAAATATGCAAGTCTCTCTTCACGGGCTATTTTGTATTCCTATATTGCGGTACGGGAATTCTTAGAATAATTTAAGAAGTCCATGCTCTAACATGGATGGAATTGCCAACAATTCCAAGGCATAGAGACCAAGACAGAGCACACAACTCGAGATGGAAAAATCGAATTTTGATAATTCATTTGCATCTTATGCCCAGACAAGGACTGGACAAATTTTTTTCTAGATTTTTATTTGGCGCTATGGTGCGACAACGTTAGATATCCATGTCACGTTACAAATTAAAAAATTCCCAACTGTGAGGGATATGGGAAGGCCACGCCATCCTGTGTTGGGACGATTATTATATTTATTTTCACTATAATTATGTGTACATTATTTTTATATTTCATGCACATAAAGTGGCATTTATTTTTTTAAAAAACAAAAAAAGGGACCGAAAAGTGCAAATAAAGTGGGTTCTTCTCACTTCAACGAAAATTCCTGACTTGGACTTTCGATCATTGCATTTTGAATTTTTGACCAGCAATGCTGATTCACATGGAAAATAGTTCACCGTCCCTAAACTTTTTAATTATGTCAATTTAATTCTCAATAATTTTTTTACCTTTCCCTCATTATATTTTTTTATAAAAATTTATCTAAAAAATCATAAACTTGTTGTGCAGAGATCAATTTAGTCTTATTTCTTTTAATTATACAAATTTAGCCATAAACTTACCGTACAATAGCCAATTTAGTCATAAACATTTTCATTACACAAATTTAATTCTAAATAGTTTGATGATTTACCACTTTAATCATAGACCTTTTAATAGATTGTCAACATAGTTATTTCAGCTAATTATGATCTTAAATCGTTAATGTGCTGGTTCAGTCGGTCCTACATTGCATTTTGAATTTTTTACCAGCAATGTTGATTCACAAGGAAAATAGTTCACTGTCCCCTAAACTTCTTAATTATGTCAATTTAATTCTCAATAATTTTTTTACCTTTCCCTCGCTATGTTTTTTTTTTTTTTTTTTTTTTTTTTTATGGAGAAAATTACCTAGAAAATCCTAAACTTGTTGTACAGCGGCTAATTAAGTCTTATTGCTTTTAATTGTACCAATTCAGTCATAAACTTATCGTTCAATAGCCAAATTAGTCATAAATCTTTTCATTAAACAAATTTAATTATGAATAGTTTGATGATTTACCACTTTAATTATAAACCATTTAATGGATTGTCAATATAGTTATTTCAGCTAATTGTGATCTTAAATCGTTGATGTGCTGGTTCAGCCGGTCCTACATTGTGCAATTAGCACTATCATGAATAATTTTTTAATTTTAAAAAAAAAAATTTCACTATTTTAATATTTTTATTGATTTTTTATTTTCTTCCTTTGTTTTCTTCGTTTTCTTTTTTCCTTCAGTGTGCCGACAAGGCCCCTGGTGACCTTTGTTGGCCTCTAGGCGAGGGCCAACAACCCTTGCCAACTCTTGGGTGAGGGTCACAGACCTCGTCGAATTTGGTTGAGGCCTCGAGGGCCACAACAACGGTGTCGCAGCCCTCACTATAGCTGGCCCTATACATTTATAATAGGATCTTTGGACGTAATCACATCGATAAGATGACAGGGCAACGAGAAAATAGGCATAATATGGAGGAAGAGCGCCAAAATTTGGATCCTTAACCTATGCTCTGGTACTTTGTTATTCTTAAGCTGGTAGAAGACATGCCAACAATATATTTATGGGATATTCCTCAACACTTTCAACATTACGTATTTCCTTTTAATATCACTACTTCCAGTCAGAAAAGGTCATTCAATAACGTGACGGTAAGGAGATAAACAACGAAAAACTCTCACTCTTTTTTTCTCTTTCGAGAAAAGAGAAAGAGGGACCGAAAGCTGCACATATAAGTCGGTGGTTGTCCCTTCCAATGAAAGTTCCTAACTTGGACTTTCGATCATTGCGTTCGACAGCTGTGCTGATTCATGTTTGACTAAATTAAGAACACTTCCAAGTTTACCTGAACCACAACTAATTAAGCATTGCAAAAAAATTCGATCTAATCCTTCGACGTGCAATCCATTAGAATCCAAAACCCAAAACTAACTCCAGCTAAACGGTTTTTTGCCTCCCTCCTGCCATGTTTACCTCCTTTTTCTCGTGAGATCGATCATATTGGAATATGTGTTGATTATCCAGTCAAATTAAGGGTCCGATTGCTTAGTAGACCATAGAGTAACTTGGATCTGAAGGCAAGAAAATCCATATCCAGTGCTCAGAGGAGCAAATCGAAAGTGTAACCCGGTTGCATCAAATATCCAACCTTGTCGACCACAAGCTCGATTGATCAACGGGTACGATACTATTGTGTGACCAAATCACATCGGTTGCATGCCTGTTCAGTTTCCGGTATTCAATCTAAGCCACTTCTGCTTTCGCCATCTTTGAATGCTAAAGGACCGCGACGAAGGTTGATAGGAAATACCGCACGTAGAATGAATCTGAAATCGAGAAAACGTTCTTTATAGGCTTGCGACTTTCTTTTGGGATAGATTGCTTTCAACATTTTCAGTATTTTATTCTTTGGGAAAATGAAATAGTAAGACTGGAAGTGGGTGATCCGCATGGCACCGCAACGGCAAATGCATAGTACATGAAAAGCGGGAAAGTACGACACCCTAAATACAAAAGCCAAACCTGCAAAAAGAACATAATGACTCGTAGTCAAGGGATCAAGATGATCTCACATTTTACATGTTAAAAAGTATCATACATAGATAAAATTGGCCACCATTTATTTCAAACGATACAGGGTGACAGATGACGCGGCTAATAAATGCCGACGTGATACATTGGCGTGACACTTTTTCTTATGAAAAATTTAAAATAGAATTGTAGGTCTTAAAATAAAAATCAGTTTTCTTTCATATGAAAGAAAGGGTCCCACACTATTTTTCACCAATCCTCCATTTTTACAGAAAAGCTTATTTTCAAATTCTTTCTTTTTTTCCTCCGTTTTTCTCAATTGATTCCGAAACCAACACCTGAGTAAAAGCCATGATCAAATCTGGAAAAGTCTTTAACATCCCACAGGAATGCAAAAGACCATTGACAATACACAGATAGAGCGGTCTCCTCCAGCTCTCTTCTACTTCTTCTTTTTTTCTTTTTTGTTCCTTTTTGGCGTTAGAAATATGAAAGTGAACAAGAAATTTTCAGAGACAAATGAACTTCTGGACCAAGATGGGAATCCCCATCACCAGAGACTCCAACAGCCTACACAGAGGAATGGAAAAAATTGCGGAAAATGGACAAAGCCCGCTGATATGTGGGCTTTGCACTGAGAACCAGGCGTCTCCCATGGCCTCGGCCATGCCGATCTAGTCCGGATCCAAGGTCATTGGACCTCCGTATGGACCAGATCCAAAGCAACAATCGTCACCAACCTTAGATCCAGTAGTCAGGACAGCGGGGAAGCAACCAGAGAGGGGCAACAACCAGTAGCCGAAGGCTGCCATGCCTCTTTATCTGCTCACCCTTTTCTTTCCTCAATGAAAGCTACTTTATTTTAAAATCCACGATCCTATGTTTAAAGATTCTAACAACTAAATGCGTCGCATCAGTGTCATTAACCAAAATGTCAGCTGACATGTAGGATTTTTTTGGACAGAAAAGACAACGGTGACCATTTTAATCCCTCGATAAAGAATACGTAATCTTGCTTTTATTTCAATTTTTTCATATATTTGAAAAGTGAGACCGTTTTTATCCTCCAAGTACTACATGATTTTTCTGTATAGCAAGACATTGCTTTGTAACTCTGTGTAGCAAGACTTGGGAGTGAAGTGAGATGTGACCATTTTTTACAAGGGGTCTGCTACTTCTGCTATGAAAACATTCCAAGTAGATAAAAAACTTAGACAATAATCGGATGCGAGAAGAAATTACCACAGTTCTCAGAAAGCAAAGTCTTCCTCTGCACCGATTTGAATTACTCTGTCTCCCATCTCTTGAATGGCCGCTGCGGTCGAGTCACTGATGCCAAGCAGATATTGCAATCTGGATAGTTTCTCCGGAGCAGGCTCGCTCTTCATGTATATAGAAAATAAGTCAGCCATTTCTTCTGGGACTTCCCAAGACAGCGGATTCGCGGGTACAGCTTTGTCGCAAGCCAGCAGATCGTTAATCGAGGAAACCTACAAAAAATGATGATTGTGGCTTACTGATAATGTAAAGCTAGCATCTGGACTCTTTCTATGACAACTAGGTCCACAAGTTTCAACAAATTGGTAAAATGTAGAGAGAGCGAAAAAGGACATTTTATCTCCGTACCACTCCTTTTTGGTTCCTTTGTCGTAACAAGGCTACAGCCTGAATGAGTGAATTTGACAATCTACTTCGAGCAAGCTCGTGAACCACCTCCCTAGCTTTCTCAGCATTAATATTCAGGTCAGCTGGTATTTTCTCATAGACTTCCTCCTCATCAAATTCACCGGTCCCGGCAGAGAAAATTTCATCCACGGTTTTCTTGAAGAGGTTCTCCCGCAATTTCTCAGATATCATGCTGTCCAAATCTACACTCGCTTCCTTGAGTTCTCTTATCTGCTTTATGTTGAGCCTCCCCTGACTGACAGCAGTTTCTATTGCAGCTGCCATTTTCGTAGTTGTAATGCTCTTGATTACTTTCTGAGCATACTGTGGAGGCAAGCCAACTTGCTTCTGCACCTCATTAAGCTGCTCAATCCTAGCTTTTGTCAGCTGACCATCAGCCAGTATCACCTCTGCTTGTTGTCTGAATGCCTGCTCAGCAAGACTCCGGTGAACTTCCACAATCTCCTTAGGGGACAAACCAAGGATACCACCGAGCTGGTTTAGCAGTACATATTCAGAGTCATCCTTTTTTGTTGTGATTTGTGCCCCAAACGGGATATTGGTGACTTCTCCTGTTAGGCAGAACAACAGATAGGTTTTATAGAGGTCTGTCCTATCCCTCTCTGGAAGATCGTCTTTCAGATTTATCTCTGTTTGGCCTTGCTTTCCTAACTTGGCCGTAAGTTCTCTGTTGGGTCTTATCTTTCTAAGGGTCTGGAGGGACTCCCATTCTTCATCCTCTTCAATTTGTCTTTCTACCTCCTTAGCGGCCTCTTCGGATACAGTTTCAGGTGATTCCCCTTTTATGTCTGCCACCAGTTCCGTAACAACCAACGTATTGAAAGCAATCATCTTCTTAAGCTCCCTTGCAGATTCAGTACGATTCTGAGCCGCCCGTGCTCGTTTAATGTAACTTGTGAAAATCTTTCTGACCTGCATGGGTTATGAGGCTATGGAAGGTCATGTTTGCCTGAAATATATCAACCAATGTACTTCTTTTCATCCTAGACAATACATAACCAAAAGATTGATTCTCAAACCTTCAAACAATGCAAGTTCGCATACTTACTGCATCAGCTTGCATGCACAAGACAAATACAAATCTCAATAGCAGAGTTTATGGCAAAATAGCACCAAGAAGTGCTTGCTGGTATGAAGGACAGTCAGATATCAGTCAGCTTTGTGTGATTTTTTAGTAGGAACATTTATATCTCATATGACCAGCATGAACCTTGTGAAAAAAATAAGGTTGCTCCTCTGTAGCCTGATCCCAAGATGTATATCAAAGAAAAAAAATACTTTCAATCTGGCTTTGCCACAAAAACTTTTGGATAGTTGACTTCCATTATATACATAGCTAAACACTCAAGCATGGGATCTGTGCTATCCCGCCCAAGGAGGAGAAGGCAGGCATGGATGGCTACTTATCTCTTGAGCATAGATTGCATTCATCCTCAAAAAATAAATGTACAACTCGCAAATGGTTTTGTAGAGTACCTACCCATCTATGTTGGCATTGGTTATAAGTTTAACTTGTTATGAGTACACCGATCTTTTTACAAGTTAAAGGCTCCTCTTGTAAAGACAGCCATTTTAAAACTATTTGGAGAAGCAAAGGTCAGCACATCCAATTAAATCACTGTAAAAATATCTTATCATCCCACACTTGCACATGCAACTCTCAAAACTTATTGCCACCATTTGAAATATCATCCTATAAGCATGACATGAAAAGTCATTGTAAGTTATAAGATTGAGTTTTAGATGAGGTGGATACTCATACCATCACACTATACAAAGGAAGTAATGCCATTTGAGATTGATTGCGAATTCTCTGCAATCGTGATTTCATGCATTTTAGCTACTCAAACTCAGTATCATTCCTAGGTTGGTTAGACACACAAACACATTTGAAACATTCATATTGATGTCCAGTCACTCTCATCGATGTCCTGATGAAGAGAAAGATACAATTCAACCAAAAACAAAAAAATGGTAAAGGCAGATACTCACAGCTGTGCTGGCGATAGACATGGCAGCCTCCCTTGTCAAGCGCAAGCCATGAGCTGCTTTTCTCACCGATCTCTTCACTTCAGCATCATATCCATCAACACCTGAGGCAATTGCATCCTTCACAACCTGGATCCAATAGTTCAGTTAGTCAGCAAAGAGAAAAGATAAAAGACAATGATTTTCTCCATTTACCGAAGACATCAGAAAAATATGTTCCTGACCATTGCGGATAAATTGAAGGCTTTCCTTGTCATTGCAATGGAAAAAAGATTCACATTTAGAGGTGCACAACATCTCCTTGCATCTTTATCTTAAGATGATAATTCAGAAAAAAAATTTCTTAATGACTACTCAAACCTATAGGCTGCACTTTGGTCCATACTAATGACAAAATTATCAACACGATATGGTAGTCTTCATACTAACTGAAGTTCCAAAGCATAAAAAAGCTGCTGTCAAACTGCAACTTACAGTACGCAAATTACAAGCAAAAAAGTACAAAGTAGAAAGAACTCCAGAGAAACAGGAATTCATCAGAGGAGACAAAACTTTACCTTCTCGAATAAACTGCCACATATACTGGAGTGAGCCGCTTCAACTGTCTGCTGAGGGATACAGAGCATAACTCGTATTCTTAGCAAAGCTTTAACATCCTCTTCACTCAGTTCTCCATCAGCAACACACTGCTGAAGCTTCTGCCGGTAAATTTCTTAATGTGAAAATGAAAGAGGATGCTATCAATACTTTGGTGAAACAATGGTATGCGTGACACAAAACACAAATATCATAAGAATTTTAGTCCTAAAAAAGTTCAGAAAATTGCCCCACATATGCCCAAAGGACCTTTTTTTATTTTCCATTCAACAAAATTCTTCTTTTCAAACTTCTTAAGTGATTAGAAGTTTTACCAAGTAGATAAGCATGAAGAACCACTGGATCACAGCATGAATACACACACACACACACACACACACACACACACACATCACATATGACACAGGAACACTCCAAAACTAGGAATCAATGAATATACCTTCATGAATCTCACTGGCCTTTTGAGGATCAAAGTGTAACTCTTCACATAGATTCTGGAGGAAGGCCGCTTTGCTATCTGAAGCTTCCAATTCACCACCAGTAAAGGCAAGTTGAAGTCGTTTACGATACACCTTTGCAGATACATCAAGCATGACGGCTTCAGCCTCGCGTTTTCCCAAACCAAAGATATTCCTCAGTTGACTCAAGGCAACAAGCTATGAAACAGAGAAACAACAGAAGTAAGGTTATCAGGAAGCAAAGTCAACATTAGCCAGGTAATATACAACAAAGCGCAGGTAAGAGGCAGACGATATTTTAATAGAAAAAATCCCACACCTTGCTTTCCTCAAGTCTACCACTTGAGAAAGACTCTGCAACATATGCTCGATAAAGCATCTTCAAGTCATCCATTTTTCGGTCAGTGTTGTATTCACCACCTGACGTAGAAGAAGAGAGATAGTCATTCAAGACTTCCATGAAAACACACTTCATGGCCAATAAATCAAGATTTAAAGGTTCCTCACCAAGTAAGGAAACTGGACCAATCCCACGAGCAAAGTGATCAGCATTCGGATGGTTCTTTAATGAGACAAGTAAATTGTTAAATGCAAGTATCTTATCTAGCTGTTCCACAACTTGAGCGACTGCCGTCCTGGATAATCGAAATATATAAGACAATCACAAGTAACCTTTAGGCAAAGCCAATAAAATAAGCAAGCGCCGTTCAATTTCTAGACAACAAAACCTTTGACACTGTTTCCACCATAACTATGGTGGCAACTTCTCTTGAAATTCTCAGTTGATTGACTTATTCTGTCAGTACACATCTAGAGTAAGCATTTCATTATTTTTTGTGGAGAAGCAATAGATTAGTAGCTGTCTTTTTCTTTCCTTTTTTCTTTTTTTTTTTTTTGGGAGTAGCAAAAGTATGAAAGATAATTTTTTATGATTTATGATATGAAAAATTCATTCTTTTCAATCATTATATGGATGTGACTCACTTTATAACCTTCTAAGACTTATAGGACTACAAACACGTTATAATTCTTTCCTCAAAACTCTCTTATAAGCTAATTGAGCGTAAACGTTTATGGATACTTAATGTTACTAAAATAACTATAGATCCAATAGTAAATACAATCTTTCCTTTTACAGAAAAGTAAATTATTTCCAAGTTTTTTAAAATTGACAAGAGATGGAGAAACAAAACACCTAACACACGTTTTTCAAATCTCCAACTCCTGCTTAATCATTTCTCCAAATTGGACATAACATCACTCACTTCACGATATTCATAATTAGGAGCACTATCATTGAAAGATCTAATTCTTAAATTGAATAATTTTACTACGGATTCCACATTACTTCCTTCAACATCGGAATTTGAAAAAACTTGAAAATTTTGGGGAGTGACAAGACTTATGGATATATTTGTGAAGTACTTTCCTATATTTGGGGCCCACACGGAAATTTAGAAAGTTGGGATGGGGTCCCCCCTCTCCCGTTAAATTTGTCCCATGCTGAAAATATTTAAAAAACTTGACAAACAGCATCTACAGACTAAGGGTACAAAGGGAACTTAGGCAAGGGACATACGCTGCTCTTGTTCTTGATTTCACCACATTCACAGCCACGGAGATATTTTCCTCCACAAGTTTCCTCGTATGTTCCTTAAACAAATCTTCAGCAAGCTGCACCAACCAATAAAGTGTATGGAAGATATGCCACCAAAAACTACAGTAAATCAAATCTATGCAGAAGATAAGTGATGAAGTAACCTCATCAGAAAGTCGATAAGATAGTTGTGCTGCTCGAAGATTTTCAAGCTGCTCCGCCTTGAGATCTAACACAGATATCAAATTCTACTTATAATTACAAAGTACTATGTTCAACTCTAGCAAAGCCCAACATCAACCAGAAAAGGCTGCAATCACAAAATGCAGTTCGAAGTCCAAGTTTTATTGAATATGCCTCGACATAAACTATTATAACCAGGTTGATAAGCAGTTGAAACTCCAGGGTTGTTTGAATTAAGCATTAATATGGTTAAATTACAAAGTCCATAATACAAAAACAAACATTTTTTTTAGTGGCAGGACAAGCAATTTCAACGGTATAAAATAACTTTGCCGACCAAATAGTTTCTTTCATCACCATTATCCCGAAAAAAAGGCGGGCTTATCTTGTATCCAAACTTACAATGTTAGCCTAATTTTGTTGCTAAAGGTCAAGATTTTCATTTTTGCAATGGATCATGTAATTACACACACCTCTTCCAATTGCTTTTAGCTTGGACACATACAACCTCTGTGCATTATCGCGAACGGCAACCTCAATCTGCAAGCACATGGATACATGACTGATTCAATGAAGAAGCTAAATATGACAGATATATTAGTAGATCCTCATGTCATAAGTATGATAATAAAAGTATAGTTTGGATAGGCTAGAATAACAGGAGGAGATGGGTCTTGTTATTCATAACCCTAAGATCGGACTTCTGACCAACCATGCAACACCAAAATAATTGCACAGGCAGACATTGCCTAAAGAAATGACATATACCTGCGCATCAGTAACTTTGAATAAGCGCTTCCAAGGTAAAAGGAAACTTGACGCTTCTCCAAACACAAGTGTGGAAACATATATCAGCTTTTGAAATGCCTGTACTGGAGAGGAACCAAAAATGATAAAGTTCCATAACACTCTTGAAAAAGTATCCAAGTTGCTGGCTAATAATGTGTTTGCAAAGAAACCACGAGAATTCGGATTCATACCCGACGCTGCTCCACATCAGCTTCACGATCCCCAGTTTCAAGCCTTTGCCTGAAAATACGCCTACCAATCTGAAAGACACAAGTGGACCCAATTTCAACCAGTCATTAATCCATCATGCTTCCCATGCTAATTTGATATTCTCAAGCATTCACAAGTAGCTAGAGCAATACCTCCATATGCATGGATGCTGCCTCCGGATCATCAATTCCCAGAGCACTCTTAAACTTAACAATTTTATCGACTTCATCTCCTTTAAGTTCTTTGTTTCCAAGAGGAAGGACAGATGAGACAAACCTGCACAACACATATCATATGCAATTCAACCGACTGAAAGTCAACCACAACTCAAGCCAGCTCCGTCTGAAATTTTAAACCTTACATACAGAGCAATCAAAAATAAAAGATGTGCTTGAAACACAATAGATGTATGATTAGTTCATTGTTTTAGCTCACCTGAGGTACAAATCACAAAGCTCCGCATTGAAGGCCTCATCTTGTTTGCTCACGCCGTACCTGACAGATTAGACGTTAAAAATATAAGTAGATTATGAAAATCAAACGCAATTAAAGCACAACGGTCAGATGAAGAAAAACATTGCTCGAGCTGATTCTATGCATTGCTACAGACGTAATCCGATCAATATCTCGTAACTCAATTAGTGAATTACAAAGTTGTAATCTAATTCCACTGATATACAAAGGAACTATAGGGAGAAATGTGATCTCTAGTACAAGCCTCATCCAGAACCAACCATACGTCACCGGAGAAAGCGTAAACAGAAACAAAGCAGCGATTAAGAAACTATACACCAAGAACGGAACTGACCTGCTGGCAATCTGTTCTACATCCTCTTTCCGGACCGCCTGAGGATCGTCGCAGCCGGCGACGTAGTTATGCAAATCGGCGGCGGCGACCTCGGGCACACAAGCCCTCACCGCGTACGCGGCGGCCCCGCCGGCGGCCCCGAGCACGGCGGCCCCGCCGAGGGCGGCATTGCGGGAGCCGCCGCCGAAGCGGAGGCCCAGGCGATACCCGGCGGCGAGCGCGCCGGCCACTACGATCGCGGAGGCGGCCAGCCGCGCGGGCGGGGAGAAGCTCTTGACGAGGGGCTGGAGGCCGGCGAGCTCCCTCGGTCCGCCGAAGACGTCGGGACCGCGCGAGGGAGAGGCGGCCGGCTGCTGATCGAGGTCGGCGGAGACGGCGAGGCGGCGGCGGCGGCGGCGCCTGGCGGAGGAGGGGAGGGAGGAGGGGAGAGAGAGGGGAGAGGGGTTGAGGAGTGAAGAGGAGCGAGAGTGAGTGAGGAAGGTGGAGGTGTTCATGGTTCGGCGGGAGGGAGACGCTCCTCTCGAAGCTCTGCTTCGATAGCAATGGAACTCTCTCTCTCTCTCTCTCTCTCTCTCTTCCCTGCGCTGTCGAGAAGAAGAAGAAATGGAGGATTGGAGGTGGCCTGCGGATAGACGTACGGAGAGCGCGCTGCGCTGAAAGAACCGGGTTCGCAGTTGGTACGACGTCGAACCGGCGGAAGTCGCCGGAAAGAGCGAACGAACCGGCCAAAGAATTATCTGGTTTTCGCGGGCGCCGGGGGGATGGGTGGCGAATCGAACTGGTTGAACCGTTGTGGTACAAACCGGTTTGGTATGCAAACTGCATCATTTGTATTTTGATGGAGCAGTGGTTTGCCTTCCATACTAATTTGGAGGTACAAAAGATAAGAGTGTGCAAAAGAATCGGAAATCGTGGGAATCACCTCGAATCGGATCAAATCGCCCGAGAACCTATGGTTCCCATGGGGAACGATCCGGTTCCCGATTCCAATTTAGTGGAATCGATGAGTACCGATCTAATTTTTGGTTTAAGGTGTGGAACCGTTCACTCGGACCAGATTGATGTATGTGTGTATATATATATATTTGTAGTTATTGAACATTATTGACTAATTTTATTTCTTGAGTGTGTAATAAAATTAACTCCCTACTCTATTTTTTTTCCATGCTAATAAGCCATTTACTTAATTACTCAACCAAAACAAAATAAACAAATGAAGCATAATGAGAGAATCGATTGGAGATGTCCATAAATGTTATAGTGCTTTGTTGTCATGATACAAAATTTTTAACTAATGGCTCGTTTTAAAAGCATAATTAGATCTTTCCTTAGCCATCCCCATGATTAGATTAGGTTAATGTTGAAAATAAAAATGAATGAAGTGGTTAATATTTTAACTTTTGTTGAGGTTAGGAATTTTAATATAAAATATAACTCTCCACATGTTCCCAATGTCAAGAAATCCTAAGAGGACCACATCATAATCTTTGAAAGAATTAAATTCCTCACTAATGAGTATTATCTATTCATTCCTCCAACGAGCCGCGCCAAGACCGAACCGAGCCTAGGTTGCTCCAGAGTCGATGTTTGGCAAATCAATTTGAATATGATGGGGCTTCAATGATCAATGTCATCCTGCAATTTGCATACAATTAATATTATGAAAGATTTCAAATTAGTACACTTGTGACATCCAAAATTAATTTTTTTACCACAAAAAATTACGAATTGATATAATTGTAACAAATTTACTTTCCATTAATTTTCGTTAAATTTTACCATCAAAATATTGAGTTGAATGAGATATGGCAGTTGACTGGTGTATCAATTTGTGATTTTACTCACCATTTTATCACAGGTGTAACAATTTATAGTTTTTTGTGATATTAATTTTATTTTACGAAAATTAATAAAAGGTGAATTTATCACAGGTTTACTAATTTGAGAAAAAAAATTTCATAGGTATACCATTTTGAGTTTTTTATGGTCAAAAAAATAATTTCAAATAAATTTGTTACATGTGAAATAATTTTGATTTTGAATTTTTTGTAATATTAATCTAATTTCATATTAGCATGGCCCCACTCCTCTCTCATGTTTACTCACTCATAAATTACCACTTTCCTTCCACTCTTCTTGTCTGAATCGGGCATCGATCTCATCGTCTGTCATTGCATTTAAATGTCTAATCGGGTTCTCCATCTCGCGATGGACAACAAACGGTCTCCGAATGGACGAAGGTGCTACTGTACCCCTGGCTAAAACATGTTCAAGTCCTTGAATGAGTTCCAAGAGCCTTATGTCACGACCAAGAGGTTTCTGCAACTAAAGGGTCATGCTTTTCCACGGAAGACCTCCTGCGATCGTAGGATTCCCAACAAAACTTATTCCAGAACTTTCCAAGGGCGGGCGATATAGTCATTACGACAAATTCTAGAAGTCTAGCAGTGTTGGTAGTTGGTAGGTTTGGTGGTGCGATATCGTCCACCGGATAAAAGGTCAATCAACGGATGTAATCTAAGTACCTCTAGTATAAGAAGAGTGCCACCCTCCTCATTTGTATCCATCCAATCATTTCAATTTATCAAATACTCATTTCTTTCTAGAGCTCCTCTCTCTAGAAACTTTCTCTCTCTACGATCCGGGTGAGCAAGTGAGTGTAGAATCGATCAAGCAAGGCTTATGCAAGGCGATCCAAAATGCCTGAGTCGCCACGCGATCACGATCCCAATCAATCAGCCCGTGACACTTACGTGCCTGATCCGACGAGCAACGACAACAATTCGCGCGACATTGAGACACAACAAGCGAGCAATTGGGAGGAACTGCAAGGCCGAACGCCACAAGCTCCCAGCCAAACTACTGCACACGAAAGAATGTCGTAGCCGGTGGCTCCACAGAGAAGAATATTCGCTTTCTGGCAAACACTCCAAATCGATACTAACTACTAAGGCTAAAGGTGAGAAGAAGGTCATTTGCTTAATACACGGCAAAGATTTATCCAATGACTCCACGGAGGGACGAGCCACCTAAAAAGACACCAAGCCAATCACGAGGCTGAAATGGTCAACGGGAGCTCTAAAACTATAACAAAAAGTGAACGATTTAGAAAAAAAAAATTCTTAAAAAGAATTGTCATTCTACTTATAAAAATGAACGAATGATAAAAGATTTCATTGTCAAAGATAATTTATGTCTATTATTATTGATAATGTAGTATTTTTCATTGAATAGGTATTTTAAATGAGGCAAGGAGTTATTTTAAAAATATATATTTTTTAAATCATTTATTTTACACAGACACTTAATTTCTTTCTCTTCCGATTTCAATTACTCCAGGACAGTCCCATTACGGGTAGGATTCTCAAAGTGAGATCCCGTTATGGGTGGATTCTCTTCCTATTTCAATTGATGTACATGATAATTGCTCGCACCAAAGAAATTTTGAGGGCGGCAGCCCTCGCCGATGGCAATGATTCCGGTCACGGAATTTTGTTTGTGCTTTTCAGAAAAAGAACAATTATGTCTTATTGGAAGCATAATTCAAAATTCGAGAGTGGTCCCATGATGTTAATTTGTTTTTGTTGACGTCATTCATCTAGTAAAGCCACTTGTTTTCTCATCCATTATAGTCATTACGAGTGTATGATTGACTTTCTTGAGATTATATTATCGAATTGGTATTCTTTATTTTAGAGATGAAGTAAAAAAGTATCATGTCACCGCATTTGATGATTAATAAAGTGATTGAATGTTAAAGTCACAAGATACTTGCGTCCTTACATTAGTAATATGCCACATTAGATTACCGCTTATGCGATTGGCATCCGGGTCCGCGAAAGGAATTGGTTTCGCTCGACAACCCCAAATACTCCCTCCATTTTTCTACGCATGAATGAAACTAACATGAAATAAGGACTATGATGATGCAATTGAGGTTTGTGCTCAAATTATAATTTGCCATTTACATTGGTGATAAAGTACATGCTTTTACCGCCCTTGTACCTATTCAAACTTGAATCTTTGGGTTTTCAGGAACACCTCAACGTATATTTGAACCAACTCTCTCTCTAGAGATGGAGGAACGTCAATGCGTGAAAACTGAAAGCCCTGAAACAGAGTCAAATACAAAATCTTATTGCTTGCTTGCTCGTGAGAAAAACCCTACTTATCAGAGTCAAATCTTTGACTCTTTTCAAAACCTAAAAATCGATAATGAAGAAGGATGTTTCAAGCAGTTCCAACGACGTAAACCGGCAAAAAAAATTACGTGCCAAATCAAAGGAAATCAACCCGTTCTTCAAGCTTTTCGGCAATGTCTTTACCGATCTAGAAGAAGGGAGCCCTCTGGGGATTGGATTGCTTTCTCGGACGCTTCCTGAAAGACACGCCTGCAGCGACGTTCTTCGGAGCGCCGTCCGTCGTCTCCGGCTTCCTCTTCGCTCGGTTCAAAGCCTCTTCTTCTTTTCTCTCTTCAATCTTCTTCAAAACGGCCTTCACCTGCAAAAATTGTTGTACGCACACCAGCGAGAAACCAAGTTATGCAGAGGGTGTGATGTCAAACGGACAGCTCGCGACGCCTTTGCTAGATAAATTTCATAAGGAAAACTACAACTTTGCAAAACCCTAGCTACCCGCCTCGTACTGTTTCAAAACCATGCCATGAAACGCGGTACAGGAGGGTAAAATTTCACTTACTTTGCATTCAACTGAGCAGAAGTTGTTTGGGGCTGAGATCTTGTACTGGCAAGTCCCGCACTTGGCGTCGCCGTTGGGGGAGCCCGTGTGATGGGCTCCTCCTTTCTGATTGACGTACACGATCGCCCGCCGGTTGATCGTGTACTGCTGGATGCTGGACCAACACCACACCTGTTTCAGGTCCTCTATTCTGAACGCGGCCACTCCCGAAGACTTGTATGCCTAAGTTTTTTCAATGTAATTTACGAAGTATCAAGATGCATTCATGAACTTGTATTCTTAATGCTATGAGATCGAACAGAGTTTCAATTACCGTCAAAATCGAGTGCCCGGAACTCTTGTGATGCTGCTCCATGCGATCCTCGCAGACGACGATCATGCACGCCATGCAGTAGTACTTGGCAGGCTTCGAGCAGCGGTCCTCACAGTCGCAGGGATCGTAGAATTTGCCGGCGAACATCCGCTCCAGCCACGTCGGGACGCTGCCGGTCATCTTGTCTTCCGGACGCTCCATCGTTTCAAGCGCCGTCAGGTTTTTTCTTTCCTCCCTTCTCTTTTCTCCGGGCTTTATAGACAGTAGCAACAGCTGGAGCAGACGTAAATTTCTTTTGGTGTTCCGAAATAGGGAAACTACTTGAGAAAATTCTAATAGGAAACTATCTCAAGATTTCGGATATGTGCTAAGTCATTATCAGTTTCCCAAGCGGGTCTGTTAAAGGATTTTCACTTGGCATTCGAATTTGTTTCCTTCCTCGATCGGCGACCGGGGGAAGTTGGAAGAAGCAATCTGAACGTTGGTCATCGTCATCTCCAGCAAAGTAAATAATACCATTAGTATTCGATGAGCGTCCTACAACTAAAAAAAGGTACGAAATTGTAATTTTTAATAATAACGACACAAATGATTCCTAAATTTTGGCTTAATATGTAATGCGATCCCTAAACTTTTAATTTGTTTAATATGATCCTTAAACTTTAGCTCGATGTAAAATGTGATCCATGAAATTTTTAATTTATTCAATATAGTCTCGGAACTTTTGATACATGTTCGACTTAGTTTCTAAACTATATGAAATTGGAAGAAGCAATTTGAATTATGATGATGATCATCTCCAGCAAAGTAAATAATACTCTTAGTATTCGATGAGCGTCCTACAACTAAAAAAACGTACGATTCCATTCAAATTGAATTTTTGAAAAATAACGACACAAATTATCTATAAACTTTGGCTTAATGTGTAATGTGATCCCTAAACTTTTAATTTATTCAATATGATCCTTAAACTTTAGATCAATGTAAAATGTGATTCATGAAATTTTTAATTTATTCAATATGATCTCAGAACTTTTGATACATATTCAACTTAGTTTCTGAACTATATGAAGTTGGAAGAAGCAATTTGAATTATGATGATGATCATCTCCAACAAAGTAAATAATACTATTAGTATTCGATGAGTGTCCTACAACTAAAACAACGTAGGATTCCATTCAAATTGAATTTTTTAAGAATAACAACACAAATGATCTATAAACTTTGGCTTAATATGTAATGTGATCCCTGAACTTTTAATTTATTCAATATGATCCTTAAACTTTAGCTCAATGTAAAACGTGATCCATGAACTTTTAATTTATTCAATATGATCTTAGAACTTTTTATACATATTCAACTTAATTTCTAAACTATATGAAGTTGGAAAAAGAAATTTGAATTATGATGATGATCATCTCCAACAAAGTAAATACTATTAGTATTCGATAAGCGTCTTGCAACTTAAAAATGTATGGTTCTATATAAACTGTAATTTTTATATGTTAATGTCGAATGTTTTATCAGTCGATGCAGGGACATTCGAAAAGATTTATTTCGCATACCCACGTTCAGTTACCTCGGCCTTGAAGGGATCTTATCTGGTTTATCATAGAGATTTTATCCTGTAATTGGCATGTTTGAACAGCATGGAATCCATGATACTGCTCTCTTTTAAAGCCAGCACTTAATTTTATTTGATTTTTCTTCACCATTACATGGACTTATTGATTCTTCCTATGAAATAGACTGTCAAAATGGGTCCATAACCCACTTATGAACATTAAGTTATTTTGACTCAACCCACCCATTTGACAAGTTAACTATCGAACCACGAGAAATTGCAACAAATTCTAGAAGTCTCCTGCCATTAGTGTCGGTAGTTGGTAGGTTTGGCGGTGCAATCTCATCCACCGGATAAAAAGTCGATCAACGGATGTAATCTGAGCGCCTCTAGTATAAGAAGGGGTGCCCTTCCCCTTATTTTTATCCATCCAACCATTTCAATTTATCAAAGACTCATTTCTTTCCAGAGTTTCTTTCTCTAGAAACTTTCTCTCTCTACGATCCGGGTGAGCGAGTGAGTGTGCGATTCTCTCTCTATGATCCTCTACGATCCGAGTGAGCGATCAATCGAGCAAGGCTTGGCTTAGGCATCGCGATGATCCAAGGCGATCCAAAATTGCCTGAGTCGCCACGCGGTCACGATCCCAATCGATCGACCCGTGACACTTACGTGCTCGATCCAACCGAGCAATGACAACAATTCGCACAACGTGGAGACACAACAAGCGAGCGATTGGGAGGAACTACAAGGTCGAACACCGCAAGCTCCCCGCCAAACTGCTGCCCTCAGTGACATGAAAGAATGTTGTAGCTAGTGGCTCCACGGAGAAGAATATCCGCTTTCTGGCAAACACTCCAAATCGATACTAACTACTAAGGCCAAAGTTGAGAAGAAGGTCATTTGCTTAATACACCGCAAAGATTTATCCAATGACTCCACGGAAGGATGAGCCACCTAAAAAGGCACCAAGCCAATCACGAGACTAAAATAGTCAACAGGAGCTCTAAGGTGTGTTTGTTTGTATTCTTTTTTTCTGTTTATGAACAAAAATTCTATTTTTTTGTTCCCGGGAACAAAAAAAAGAATGTAAAACACGTTTGTTTGCGTTTTTGTTCCAAATCTTTTTTTTTTCGGAAACAAAATTGGAACAGAAATAAAAAACAAGAAAATTTTTTTGTCCATAAACACTTTCAAGAAACAAAATTTCTCTCTCTTCTATTTTTCTTCTCTTTCTTTCTTCTTCTTTTCTTTTTATTTTTTCTTTGGTCGGTCGCCAGCCTCGGCCATGGCTGGCAACCGGCCATCAAAGGCCGACAACCTCGCTGGAGAGTCGCCGGCCCCCGGCGAGGCCGAGCCTCGCGCCGACCGGCGACGCTCGACCTCACCTTGGCTAGGTGAGCTCGAGCTCGCCAGATCGGCGCCGCCGGCGGTGGCCCGGCGAGGTCGAGCCTTGCTGGCCATGGCCAAGGCCGGCAACCGGCCACAAGGAAGAAAAAAATAAAAAAATAAAAATTAAAATTAAAAAATTAAAAAATCAAAAAAAAAAAAAGAACACAAATTTACCAAACATGTTTCTATTCTTTTTTTTTTATTCTAGGAACAAGTTTACCAAACGCGTTCTTACGGTCAAAAATTGTACCTCGGAACAGAAATAGTTTTTTTTTTTTTATTTCTGTTCCCTAGAACAATTTTTGAACAGAAACACAAACAAACGCACCCTAAAATTGTAACAAAAAGTGAACGATTTAGAAAAAAAATTCTTAAAAAGAATTGTCAGTCTCGCTTATAAAAATGAACGAACAATAAAAGATTTCATTGTAGAAGAAAATATTTAGACATAAATTATTACCGATAATGAAATATATTTCATTGAATAGTTACTTTAAATGAGGCATTATTTTTTAAATCGGGGAATTTTGTTTGTGCTTTTTGAGAAAAAGAACAATTATGTCTTATTGGACGCATAACCCAAAATTCGAGAGTCTTCCTATGATGTGTTAATTGTAAAGAGGTAATTTGTTTTTGTGGACGTCATTCATCTAGTAAAGCCACTAAATTCGTTGTTTTCTCATCCATTATAGTCATTACGAGTATATGACTGACTTTCTTGAGATTATATTATCGAATTGGTATTCTTTATTTTAGAGATAAAGTAAAAGAGTATCACGTCACCGCATTTGATGATTAATAAAGTGATTGAATGTTAAAGTCACAAGATACTTGCGTCCTTACATTAGTAACACGGTACCATGCCACATTACGATTACCGCTTATGCGATTGGCATCCAGGTCCGCGAAAGGAATTGGTTTCGCTCGACAACCCCAAATACTCCCTCCATTTTTCTACACATGAATGAAACTAACATGAAATAAGGACTATGATGATGCAATTGAGGTTTGTGCTCAAATTATAATTTGCCATTTACATTGGTGATAAAGTACATGCTTTTACCGCTCTTGTACCTATTCAAACTTGAATCTTTGGGTTTTCAGGAACACCTCAACGTATATTTGAACCAACTCTCTCTAGAGATGGAGGAACGTCAATGCGTGAAAACTGAAAGCCCTTCACCAAACAGAGTCAAATACCTAATCTTATTGCTTGCTTGCTCGTGAGAAAAACACTACTTATCAGAGTCAAATCTTTGACTCTTTTCAAAACCTAAACATCGATAATGAAGAAGGGAGTTTCAAGCAGTTCCAACGACGTAAACCGGCAAAAAAATTACGTTCCAAATCAAAGGAAATCAACCCGTTCTTCAAGCTTTTCGGCAATGTCTTTACCGATCTAGAAGAAGGGAGCCCTCTGGGGATTGGATTGCTTTCTCGGACGCTTCCTGAAAGACACGCCTGCAGCGACGTTCTTCAGAGCGCCGTCCGTCATCTCCGGCTTCCTCTTCGCTCGGTTCAAAGCCTCTTCTTCTTCTCTCTCTTCAATCTTCTTCAAAACGGCCTTCACCTGCAAAAACCGTTGTACGCACACCAGCGAGAAACGAAGTGAGAAACCAAGTTATGCAGAGGGTATGATGTCAAACGGACAGCTTGCGACGCCTTTGCTAGATAAATTTCATAAGGAAACCAACAACTTTGCAAAACCCTAGCGACCCGCCTCGCCTCGTAAGGAAAGTAAATGCACTGAAAACTACGGTCTTGTTTCATAACCATGCCATGAAACGCGTAACAGGAGGGTAAAATTTCACTTACTTTGCATTCCACTGAGCAGAAGTTGTTTGGGGCTGAGATCTTGTACTGGCAAGTCCCGCACTTGGCGTCGCCGTTAGGGGAGCCTGTGTGATGGGCTCCTCCTTTCTGATTGACGAACACGATCGCCCGCCGGTTGATCGTGTACTGCTGGATGCCGGACCAACACCACACCTGTTTCAGGTCCTCTATTCTGAACGCGGCCACTCCCGAAGACTTGTATGCCTAAGTTTTTTCAATGTAATTTACGAAGTATCAAGATGCATTCGTGAACTTGTATTCATAATGCTATGAGATCGAACGGAGTTTTAATTACCGTCAAAATCGAGTGCCCGGAACTCTTGTGATGCTGCTCCATGCGATCCTCGCAGACGACGATCATGCATGCCATGCAGTAGTACTTGGCAGGCTTCGAGCAGCGGTCCTCACAGTCGCAGGGATCGTAGAATTTGCCGGCGGCGAACATCTGCTCCAGCCACGTCGGGACGCTGCCGGTCATCTTGTCTTCCGGACGCTCCATCGTTTCAAGCGCCGTCAGGTTTTTTCTTTCCTCCCTTCTCTTTTCTCCGGGCTTTATAGACGGTAGCAACAGCTGGAGCAGACGTAAATTTCTTTTGGTGTTCCGAAATAGGGAAACTACTTGAGAAAATTCTAATAGGAAACTATCTCAAGATTTCGGATATGTGCTAAGTACAGAAGTCATTATCAGTTTCCCAAGCGGGTCTGTTAAAGGATTTTCACTTGGCATTCGAATTTGTTTCCTTCCTCGATCTGCAACCGGGGGAAGTTGGAAGAAGCAATCTGAACGTTGGTCATCGTCATCTCCAGCAAAGTAAATAATACTATTAGTATTCGATGAGCGTCCTACAACTAAAAAAACGTACGAAATTGTAATTTTTAAGAATGACAACACAAATGATTTCTAAACTTTGGCTTAATGTGTAATGTGGTCCCTGAACTTTTAATTTGTTCAATATGATCTTTAAACTTTAGCTCAATGTAAAATGTGATCCATGAAATTTTTAATTTATTCAATATGATCTCGGAACTTCTGATACATATTCAACTTAGTTTCTGAACTATATGAAGTTGGAAGAAGCAATTTGAATTATGATGATGATCATCTCCAGCAAAGTAAATAATACTATTAGTATTTGATGAGCGTCCTACAACTAAAAAAACGTACGATTCCATTCAAATTGAATTTTTAAAGAATAACGACACAAATGATCTATAAACTTTGGCTTAATGTGTAATATGATCCTTGAACTTTTAATTTATTCAATATGATCCTTAAACTTTAGCTCAATGTAAAATGTGATCCATGAAATTTTTAATTTATTCAATATGATCTCAGAACTTTTTATACATATTCAACTTAGTTTCTAAACTATATGAGGTTGGAAGAAGCAATTTGAAATATGATGATGATCATCTCTAGCAAAGTAAATAATACTATTAGTATTCGATGAGCGTCCTACAACTAAAAAAACGTATGATTCCATTCAAATTGAATTTTTTAAGAATAATGACACAAATGATCTATAAACTTTGGCTTAATGTGTAATGTGGTCCATGAATTTTTAATTTGTTCAATATGATCCTTAAACTTTAGCTTAATGTAAAATGTGATCTATGAAATTTTAATTTATTCAATATGATCTCGGAACTTTTGATACATATTCAACTTAGTTTCTGAACTATATGAAGTTGGAAGAAGCAATTTGAAATATGATGATGATCATCTCCAACAAAGTAAATATTATTAGTATTCGATAAGCGTCTTGCAACTTAAAAATGTATGGTTCTATATAAAATAATTTTTATATGTTAATGTCGAATGTTTTATCAGTCGATGCAGGGACATTCGAAAAGATTTATTTCGCATACCCACGTTCAGTTACCTCGGCCTTGAAGGGATCTTATCTGGTTTATCATAGAGATTTTATCCTGCAATTGGCATGTTTGAACAGCATGGAATCCATGATACTGCTCTCTTTTAAAGCCAGCACATAATTTTGTTTGATTTTTCTTCACCATTGCATGGACTTATTAATCGATTCTTCCTATGAAATAGACTCTCAAAATGGGTCCATAACCCACTTATGAACATTAAGTTATTTTGACTCAACCCACCCATTTGACAAGTTAACTACCGAACCACAAGAAATTGCAGCCAATTTGTTAACGGGCCAAATTTCTTTAAAACATTCCATAAGTTCATAACTAAATTGATTTTAGTCTTTGAGGGAAAATTATTCAAAAAATCATAAACTTTTCAATTTTTTCAATTGAGTTTTAAATATTTTTACATTTTGATTTGAATCCATCCGACCAATTTTAGTCGGAAATCACTGACGTGAATATCGGCCATCCTATGAGGTATAAATAGTGCTGACATGAAATTTTTTTAATAATATTGTAATATTTTTCATTTTTTTTCTTTTCATCTCTTTTCTTTCTTTTCTTTTTTTCATGCTCTCTTCTTACTTTTTTATTTTCGTTTTCTTTTTTTTTTTCCATTTTTCCCTTTTTCCCTTTTTCCCACTCCGCCGCTTGTCTTTTCATCATCCGGACACTCCACCGTATCGAGCACCGCCAGGTTTTTTTCTTCCCCCTTCTATTTTCTTCGGCTTTAATGACAGTAGTAACAAACGGAGCCGTAATTTCTCTTAGGTGATCCGAAATAGGAAACTACCTAGTAAATTTAAATAGGAAACTATCTCAAGATTTCAGATATGTGCGAAGAAGAGAGATCATTATCAGTTTCGGAAGTGGGTCTGTTCGAGGATTTTCGCTTGGAATTCGAATTTGTTTCCTTGGTCGATCGGCGACCGGAAGAAACAATATGAATGATGATGATCATCATCATCTCCAGCAAAGTAAGCACTATTATTAGTATTCGATAAGCGTCTTTCAACTTAAAAAACGAATGGTTCCATCTAAAATGGAATTTTAATTTGCTGAAGTCTTCTGTTTTATCAGTCAATGTAGTGAAATTCGAGAAGATTTATTTCGTGTACCCACGTTCAGATACGTTGGCCTTGCAGGGATCTTATCTGGTTTAGAGAGTGATTATCTCCTGCAATTGGCATGTTTGAACAGCATAGAATCCATGATACTGCTCCAATTCTCTTTTTATGGCTAGCACGTAATTTTGTTTGATTTTTATGAATGGACTTACTGATTAATAATCAAATCGATCGTTACTGTGGAATAAACCTGTCAAAATGGGTCCACCGGCCATTTACGAACTCATGTTCAGTTACCTTGACTTAACTAATCCATTTAATTGACCGATGGCGGAACCACGAGAAATGCAGCCGCTTTTTTGATGGGCCTAATTTCTTTAAAGCAATTTGGCTGCGTTTGCGAATGGCCTTGGGAAGGGCTTTGGTGTCTAAAACCCATTTGGCCAAATATTGAGTGTTTTGAAAAATTTTGCCAACCCCATTAGGGAAAAGTTGGCCCTCATAAGGGTTGAAAGCGCGGTAGGATGCTTGGCCACGTTGTCTTTGAAATCCCCATTTTTTATTCATTCATTATTCTCGCATATCCTCTTTAGGGTTTAGTATAAAAATTTTGTTCCAAAACTATCCTCACTCAATTTTTATTTTACATTTTTGCCCTCGTGATATCATCATTGATCTTCTTCTTAGTTGAGTCGGCTGCCATGGTTTTGCATGGCTACAAGAGGGTGAAAATAAGATTAATTAAAAATAAATTTTTATTTTTATTTTTAATTTCTTAAATTAGATTCAAGAGAGGTTGTTAATTTAATAAGTTTGTTATTCAAATCCAAGTCACGTGACCTCCAAAACGTGGTGAGGCGGCGATTAAATCCTTGGCAACTATCACCGCCTATATCCCCAATCGCGCGACCTTAGTGAGTTGTGACAACCCAAATCCGAGTCACGTGACCTCCATGAAAGGCCACTTGAGGTCGCATGACTAGGCGGAAAATTGTTTTCACCGACCTTGGCAACTACCATCGGTTGCGCAACCTCCGTGAGAGTTGCAAATCACGTGACCTCCATGAAAGGCCACTGAGGTCGCGTGACTAGGTTGCGCACAACCCCTCCAGTGACCCAAATCTAGGTTGCGCGACCTCCATGAGAAGTTGTGAGGGTTGCACGACCAAGCCACCCCTGCCGAGGTCACTCGGGTCACACAACCTTGTCGGAGGTCGCTTGACCCTAGACGGCTCTCACCGATTGTCTCCAAGAGCCACCTGAGGTCTTGCAACTTCAGATGTTAGCCACTGGAGACAGATTTCGATTGCCAATGGTCGCTTAACCTTTGCCAGCCAACTTTTTTTTTCTTTTGACTAAATTTTTTTCTTTTATTAATAATATAATCTCTCCAAACACTATTTTGCCCAAACGTTCTTTATAATGGACTTTTAAATTACAATTTAACAAACACAATTTGTATTTCAGAAAACCTCTTTAACTTAAAATCCTTTGTATTTTCTCAAAAAAATTCCCCAAAAGTCCAACCAAACGCATCCTTATGAACTAAATTGTTTTTAGTTTAAAGGAAAATTGTCTAAAAAATCCTAAAATTATTGTATTTTTATTTTTCAATTCAACTTTAAACCTTTCAATTTTGTCAATTGAACCCTAAATATTTTCACATTTTTTAAATTGAGACATTCGACCAATTTTGGCCAAAAATTGGTACATGCCATATCGGGCATTGTCATGAGAAATTTTCAATGATAATTTAATATTTTTGAATTTTTTTTTTATTCTTTTTTTTTTTTTTTTTTCCTTTTTTCTTTTCTTTTTTTCCATTCTTTCTTTTTCCCTTTCTACCTCCACCGACTTCCACCGAACTTTGTCGTTGGCCAGCGGAGGCCACCAACCTCAAGTGAGGATCGCCCTCGCTGGCCTTGGGCGAGGAATGCTCTAGCCTGGGCTAGCGAGGGCCGCCCTTGCCTAGGCAGGGTCACCCTAGTTGGCTTGGAAAGGGTGACCCTCGCCTAAAATCGCAACCTCCACATTATTAAATTATTATTAAAATTTGAAAAATATTAAAAAAATATCATTAATGGTCCGCGTTAAAGTCGGTCATGCTAAATAGATGGCCGATGGCCAAATGGACATAATTGGTAAAAATATAATAGGTTTAGAACTTTTTGAATATTTGTCTTAGTCTTTGACCTTGAAACTTAGAATGATATTCTTAATGAAAAAGGGTTAATATACAAACAAGATGATAGTCTGAGCAGCTCACGACTTCTTAGCAAAATCTGAACCAAGAAATAGACACATTCATTCGTCGAATTCGTTCGTTCAAAAGATAAACAATTAAAAGCCCCTCTACTACTCGAGCTGAGCATACCAGACACCCTGGATCTTCACATCCTTAGGCACCTTAGCTCCCAAATCAGTATCCGATGGCTGGACGCTCTCGAACACGCCGATCACCTCTCCGGTCTCGGGCTTGCTCTTGGTCACGCTCAGCGTGATCTTCCCGGTCGATGACGAGGCGTTCTTGATGTTCTCCTTGGTCAAGTCCTCCTCGTCTCCTCTCCCTCCGGCAGGCAAGGCCACAGCATTGTCGTACCCGGTGGAACCACCACGGCCCTTTGGGTCGAGGAATGACGAGCCACGGTATGAGGGCACGAGGAACTCCCCGCTGAAGCTCTCGGGCTTCCCTGAGGCCACGAGCTGCTTGATGGTGAAGAGGAAGGGCACGCGCTCACCCCCAGGGAGCTGCACGGTGACGGCCGCATAGTCGATCCCGTCCTTCTCCTCGAACTTGACAGTGCCATCGGGGGAGACCTCAAAGGGGCCCTCGATCTCGTCGAGGGTGTAGGTGAGGCGGGTCATGAGCTTGGTGTTCTGGAACTCCGGGGGAGCGTTCTTGCTCACGCTCTCGGCCTTTACGGTGAAGGAGGTCGGCTCGAGGCAGATTTTCTTGGCATTGTACTTGCCGGCCTTGAAGGCGAACGAGTCGAGCCCACCGTCAATGGTGGGGCACTGGTTGGCCGTGCCTGTCCCCTTGACTTCCATGTAGGTCTTGCTCTGGATCTCGTCATAAGTCAGTCTCTTCGGGCCCTCCGCACCGGCTCCCTGAGAAAGACCAGAAGCTCTCATCACAAACATATTCATCTATCTATCTATAAAAGCAGACCAAAAATGCGCAAATGAGAAACTAAACTGTACTCCTGAAATGTTTTATCGGGATCCAAGTTGGGAACCTCCATAAAAAATGTGTTGATTAGCATGGCCACGGACTTAGTTTCAATTACACTCTCTTAAAGTAAAGCATCGATCTCTCAGTTCTTTATCAAACCAGTATATGCATCTCGGTGGCAGGAATGCTTCAAACGTCAATCCGGACGATCCAATCAATTACCGAAGACTGAGCGCCTCTACGACTTCACCATTAGAGCCTACCGATCATATCAAGAACTGATTTCAGCCCGTGAATTCTCGGCAGCTAAGGACAAATGCATAGTTTCGCAAGGCGTGCTGAAAAGGGAGTAGGATAACTTCGGCATCTGGAGAAGGGAAACGATCTATCTAGCACAACCCGACATCACTATTCGAATGCTCAATGACCTTCTCTAGATTGGCCCCTCGATCTATTCAATAACAATCTTCCAATTTCGAGCACCATCCATCGCCCACACAACATAACACGAAAGGAGAAGAGAGAACAGCAGTAACTACTTCAAGGACGCTAATAATTCAACCATGTTAGCCTCTAAAGGTTAGGGAGCAACATAAACTGACAAAGGTGGCGATCTCCATACCGAGACGACGAGGGCCGAGGTGGCGAGCGCGAAGCCGGCGATCTTGGTGGCGTCGGCGCACTTCTGGGCCAAGTCCTTGAGATCAGCCTGGAGAGAGCAGGTCACCCTAGAGCCGGCACCGCATTCCAGCCCGAAGGCCTTGGACAGGTTCTGCGACGACCGCAGCTGCGAGCTGTTGCTCCTCCCCACCTTGGTGGGCTGCATGAGAGTAGCTGCCGCCTGTAGTGAAGCCGCCATTTTTTCTCCCTACTCTCGCTCTCAAACACTCTGTGCGAGGTCTGTGGGAGAAGGAAGGAAAAAGGGTTTTGCAGATAAGCGAGGTTGAAAACGAGGGCGGGGAGGGGAATCAATCTGGTGGACGTGGTTTGGGTAAGATAAAGAGATAGGATAAGGCGGTCTTTGATTGGCTGGTTCGAGGTGATGCATCTGGCTGCAGGGCTCGCCACGTGGCGCTGTCCACGTGTGCGATAAAGATACTTCGGGTCGGGAGAGTTGTGGATGATGATGGTGGCCGGAAGGGAGAATCTCTCTTCGCTCTCTCTCTCTCTCTCTCTCTCAAGGGCAGCATCAGAATGAATGCATACAACGTGGACTTTCAAATTCTGACAGCAACCCTATTTTAATCTTTATCTTCTCTTGTATTTGCCTTCTCTTATTGATTTTCATGTAATATACATTTTAAAGATGAGGAGGATCAACTAAAAGCAAATGGAACAATTGGGGAAAACCCAATTCAAAGCTCCTTATGCATTCAACCGAGGGATCTTACATTGGATCTTCCCTCCTCCTTTTCCCTTTATTTTGTTACTCTTCACCTTAGGTTATTTCTTGAGATCTTAACATTTGGAGCAGCAAATTGGTGTAAAACAAACATGGCTATTTCACTCCTTAGCATACCCCCATACATGTCATTCTAATTTCATTAACGTAGAAGATATTCTTCCAATTGAGTAATCCGAATACAGAATGTTTCTTAAAAACCCTCTAGATGCAGATTAGAAAATCAAACCACATTCCTGAAAGATCAAATCCTTGGCCTGAGGGCATATATCCTGTCCCAACACTCATCCTACTCGATCTGATATATTAGGCCAAATTCACATAATCAAGTTATGCGACAGAGACATAGTTTGATTGGGGAAAATTAATATAAAAGTTCTAAACATATTATACAATAGTCAATTCAATTCTAAACTTATCGATGATCATCCTACTCGATCTGATATATTAGGCCAAATTCACATAATCAAGTTATGCGACAGAGACATAGTTTGACTGGGGAAAATTAATATAAAAGTTCTAAACATATTATACAATAGTCAATTCAATTCTAAACTTATCGATGATTACATATATAATTGTAAACATTTTAATTATGACAATTAAGTCCTAAACATTTAGATGATTTGCCAATTTAATGTTAAACCTTTTACAATTGTCAATTTAGTTATTCTAACTAATTTTAGCTGAAAATATTGACGTCACAGTCTAATTAGCATCAATCATCATATGTGGCATAGCCAACATTGACATTTAATGATTTTTGTAATTTTTAAAATTTTGTCTAATTTTTTTCCTTTATTTTTTCTTTTCTTCCTTATTTCTCTTCATTGATTCCTTGCAAGGGGACCTTCACCAGAGGCTGGCAAGGGCCACCTTCTCCACGTCAGCATTAATGCCAACGCATTCATACCAACAATTAGATAAAAATAATAAAAAAAAAAGAGAAAGGAAAGAAGTAGAGAAAAAAGGAAAAAAAAAAATTGTAAAAATTATCCACGCCAAGCATTAAATGCCACATAGGATGAACTACACTCATCTATGGTTGGCAATCAAAAAAGGCAAATATGGAAAAAAAAATGCAAAAATTATTAGTGTTAATTGCACCACATAGGATGATACTAATTAGACCATTACGTCAAACTAAAATTAGTTGGTATGATTAAATTGGCAAATCGTCAAAAGATTTAAAACTAAATTAGTAAATCATCTAATGGTTTATGAATAAATTGGTATAATTGAAAGGTTCTAAACTAAATTAATAAATCATCAAAAGATTTAGAATTAAATTGGCACAATTAAAAAATTTATAACTAAATTAACTACCATATAATAAGTCTAGGACTTTTGGACCCTCTTTAAATATGTTGCATCATAAATATGACGAGTTCTTTTGCCCTTTAGACTCCAATTTTTACTAAGGGCCCATTTGATTCAACTATGGGAAAATAACTTTGGCAAAATGCAATTTCAAAGTGCATTGAGAATTGATTTTAGTGTAAATACTGTTTGGTAAACCCTACATTTACAAAGGACTTTTATTAATTTTAAAAAATTAAAATCAAGTCTAATGAAGCTCCATCGCTGGCCAATGGCTGGCCAACCGTCAACGGCCAAATCTAGCCACCGGTGAGGTTATCTGAGGTCACTTGGACGCTGGTGAGGCTTCCTGAGGTCACGTGACCTTAGGCGAGCCTGTCCAAGTGGCCAGATGTGACCCTGGGGTTGGCTAGCCTTCAATAGTTATGGGAAATATAAACGGTTGAAAAAAAAAAAGGCAACGGGTGAAAAGTATAAGTATACTTGTATTTTCAAAATGCCGAAGGCCCAAAGTAAGTCTGGATGTACTTTAGGCTTTTGGTCTTCTCCAATAGACTTGTGAACATGCTCGCCAATGCTTAATATTTTCCCCATTGAGCTTGAGGGGGCTCAAAGCCTATTGGGAAAGTTAAACCAAACGGAGCCTAAATTCAGTGTATTGATATATTAAAATCGTCCAATTTGGTCTATATCATTAGACTTTTTTTTTTTTTTTTTTGGTCAAAAAAATTTGCTCCATTCATTGCTTTAAGTGCTCCCACTACATGAAAAATTGGCCTCAGAACAGATTACATCCGACCGGATTTTCGGGGGATTGGAGGTCCAATAACTAGAGAGCTCCTTTCGTCTGTGGGCCTAAGAGACTCAACCCGCCACTAGATTTGTTTCCCTTGGACAGTGGGCCAATTTTATGCTTTTGAAGTGGCCAATCAGAGTTTTGTACGCAGATACCACCAACTGTACTTCCCAGGATGGCTTATCTTGATTTGTGAGGGCATTTATCAGAGAGCTACGGTCCAACGCAAGCCGGTACTTTTGGTCAGAGCACGAACTGAAGTAGCGAAGTGCTTCCAAACATGCTAGGGTTTCGATTTTGCTCCGGGGAAGACGCTTGCACCGTCTTTGCAAAACCATCAATGATCTTCCCGGAGGCCTCTCGGCATAGCCAGGAGACACTACCTTTGTTTTCTCCTTCCACAAATGACCCATCAACGTTAATTTTGGGTGTCCCTTCCGGCGGTGGCTTTCCATATGGCAAGTGGTTGAGCTCTCGGTCGACTATGTTTGTTCTTTTCCCGGGTTCCATAGGATCTTGGCACAAAATGGGAGGTAGAAATAATGTTCAAAATACAAAGAGGGCAAGTTCTCTGCTGTGGGAATAGCATTTTGGCATAGACTCCAAATAAACATCTTGATCGAAATCGATAGGCAAAATGGGAGGTAGAAAAAAGCTTCCCAAGGAGGGAGAGAAAAGACGACATATATCGTTAGGCTCAACCGCCAATTTGCATAAAAGACCCATGCCCCCTAAAGTTTTGGTTACCATCAAAATGTTCCACAAAGTTGCTCAAAATTCTAGAATTTAATTGTAATACAGTCTACATTTGGTGACCACTTTATTAAAAGAACTTTGGGAATTTCCAGTCGGCGACCACTTTATTAAATGTCCATGATCTTAGTTTTGGGGCTTAGTATTGCCATTTTTTTCTTCCAATTTTGTCTTTGCTAAAATATTATAATTTCGGAAAATGTCCCAACAAAGGGCTCAAGGGCCAACGAGAAAGACCAACGAGCTAGATTCAGCTAGATCTAGCACCAAGGCACCTCACTTTGGGTCGTCCTCCTTTGCCGATTTGAGTTTTTCTTTTTTTCTTTTTTGAATAGCAAAATCCCTTCACAATTCGTGCAAAGTTACACCTCAATGCACTTTCAAATTATACTATCAACCATCACCATTGGCATTTCGAAAAAAAAAGAGTGTAAAAAGTAAGCAAACCCAAGCTTAATTTGTTAAGCGACTTGCCCATCAACCCAAAGACATGGATGGGGCAAGCTTGACTAGAGCCCGACCCGACTTTCGCAACCGAATGCCTAACCCGAAAATTCAATCTGATTTAACCTAAAAACGCCGATCGCAAACTCTGGAATTTTTTTTTGGGGGCAATCAGAATGAGTAGGAGGTTCAATTAATCGTCACTTCGTTAATCGGATGACAATAAAACTCATCATCACTTTGCCCCACCCACTCCCAAAATCTTTCCATTTCGCAACCCGAAGCAAGCAAAGACGAATCGCTAAGCAAAATCCCGGCCGAAACAAGGAAAAAAAAGGTCAAAACGAGGAAGAAAACTCGCGTTTCTCTCGGACAAATGCCTCGAATTGTCGTCACGATATGAGAAAGAATGGAAAATTATCGGACTCGTCATCGATTCTTGTTCGTCACTGAGAAACGGAAGCGAGTGCTTCGAAGAATTACGGAAAAATCGCTCGGTTTCGAAAGGGGAAAGTAAAAAATCGACCGTCGGAAACGGAAACGGAGCAAAAGTTCGCAACTCGTAACGGCAAATCAGAGCATTTACGCTGACTGGAGTGCTTCGGATCGCGGCGGCGGCGGCGGCGGCGGCGGCGAGTAGCTTGGAAGGGTTGAGGATCGTCGGTGCGGAAGATGTGGGAGTCGAGCTCGGTTTATATAGCCGGAAGCGAACGGCGTGCTAGGGTTTTGACCGTCAACCGAGGCGAGTGGGAAAGGAAAGAGAATAGGTCGGGGCAGCGCGAGAAATCGGATTGGGCCCGCTGGACCTTCTTTTTGGGCCGGACTAGGCCCAATGGGCTTCAATGGGTAGCGAGTTGATTCGACAGGTCCCACTCAACCACGTAATTACTATGGGACCTACCAAATCAACCGTTCCCCTGGATCCGCGCCCAATGGGACCGGGTCCAAGGGAAGAGTTCTCTTGATTTTTTTTTTCTTTTTTTGATAAAAAAATTGATCGAATTTTAAAATATAATATATGATATATATGATATATACTGTGTGTATCATTTAGTCCGGATTGAATCAACTCTAAAATTCTAGGAAAGAGGAGCAACCCATATAGTGTAAGATCCGAGGGTCCTTGGAGATTTAAGGATCCTAGAATTAAGGATTGACCTAGTAGGACTAGCTAGGTTCGGTAAGTCCTACTAGGCTAGTCTGGGGTTGGCCGATGCTCACCCTACTAGATGGTGACTTCATATGATTATGGTATGCTCATTAGTTGGAAAAAAATGTTTATGTGGAGCTATACTAAAAAAAAAAAAAAATAGCTAGATGACGATTTTTCTCCATCTTTAAGCTTTAAGCTAAAATCGTTTCTAATTAAACTAGAAATAGAAAGAAAAGAGTACCGGCAAGTGATGACATTTCATCATTGGGCTGGTTGTTGACTTGAGGCTGCAATATGGAAATTGATAATTCAAAAGACAAATAGAGGATCATTAATGATCTAATTTGAATCAACCTTTTCGGTGTCAAGTAGAAATTTATGTGATTACTATCCATTATTTTAAAATCTTAAATTGTAAAAAAAAATGCCGGTGTACCATTGGTTCTTGTTTCGAGTAATGTGAAACTTGGTTACTAGGTCAAAATTTATAGGTTTGGTTACCTTAAACTATCCTCAATCTCAACAAACTTTGATTAGTTTGGGAAGGATGATGAATGTGGGCTAAGATGTATCGGCTCTCTCGGGCTTCCTCACTCACCCCCAATGAGGCTGTGGTGATGGACTTGCTTATTGGGTAGTCGTTGCTTTGCCTAATGCCTTAAACCGAACATTCTCGTAGCGCAGCAGATGGCACCATTTTTAACACAAAAAATGGAGCTAGATGGATAGGAAGATGGTGCCATTTTTAATACTGCTGGGTGGTACAGTTCATCAGTACAACCAAACACAACAAAGCATCATCGCTAGTTAACTGAGAACCTGCCCTAAAATGCATCTCACCTCTAGGAACCAGGATCCCTCAGTTCAAGCATTGACAAACACTAGGATCGAAGCCAAAGTACAAATCAGGACGGTAGAGAGGCATTAATAGGATGGATGATCCCTAGAAGAAGTGGATCAGGAGCGCCCAGACCGGGAACACGATCAGGATCACGATCCCGAGTGTGTTGGATATCCCGTGCGACTGCGTGAGGGCATTCCTGAACCCGCCCGATGCGCGGATGTGCTCTTGCAGCAGGTAGCACCCGATGAGGAGGCATATCAGGACCCCGATCCAGTGGTCCCTTAGGGAGTGTGCGAGGAAGTGGGGCGCCACCGCTACAAGCAGGATCAACGAGCCCGGCATCTCCAACCATTCTGCAGCGATCAACCAGGAAAATGAATTATATATATGTGGAGCAGATTATAGATGTCAGTTTAAGGACTGCACGGTCGATTGCCATTCTGTTGTATCGTTTGATGCGTATAATTCGAATGGTGAACCGACCGAGCCTTAAGGATCTACCTGGGAAATGGCGGGGGAAGAAGAGCTTCAGCACCACTGTAATAAAAGCAACCCATTTTCCAACATCTTCCCTGTGAAAATCACAGCAAGATAAGGACATACTATCCACAAATATATTCGAGGAAAAACTTACAGATCTCGAGCTATTTATGATGCTTAAATTCAACTGCTCGTCGGCGATGTCACGAAACAACTTGTCTTGAAAATATAGGCCCTATTAGATACGAACTTCTGTTTGGCAGTTCAGTTTAAGGTCGGCGAAAGACATGTCATTGACATTACTAATCGTGTTGCATCTGTCAAATTCGTTCCAGCGATCATACTGTAACAAAGGCTTAAAGTGTTTAAAGAACAGTTCTTCGCATACACGTAATGACTGTTTAAAAACCTATATAGCTGTGTTGAAGTCGATAGGGAAAATCGACCGGCTGGTCCGAACGTGCTTATACAGGTTGATTCATTCAACATACAAGCACAGACAAGCTCGAGCTGAACCGGCTACAACATATGTAATGCGTAAAGATCTTGATCTTGTCCTGAGCTCGCAATTCAATTATTTCGTGCTCTAACAATCGAAACAGCGCGATCATCACCTCAGCATGTGAAACAAGGACGGAGGCAGGCTGAAGAATACGTAAGGGACCAGGAGCGAGGTCAGCATGTTGGTCCTCCAGTTCGTGCGATCCAACACCAACAGGTATCTGCCAAGTCAGCCACAAAACAGGCTCATGTAAGTCGCTAAAACCGAACCTGTTCGCCGTGTGAAAGGAACGGCGACCGGCGGAGAAAGAAGCCGAAAGGAACTCACATGGCGGCGGCGGAGGCAGTCCACTTGAGGAAAGTGGTGCCGTAGCGGATGCCGCCGAGCCGGGCAGCGTGGTCGAAGAGCTTCTTGGCAGCAACCTTGAGCTCAATGATGTCGGTGCTGATCTGGTCGTCCATGGCCGGATCGGTCTTCATCGCGAGATAATCCATCCTCCCCATATCTTCACGCCGCGCCAACGGAAGAGAAAGCCGGGAAATGCCGCAGCGGATCTCTGGAGAAGGGCTTCGGAGAAGAGAGCGGCGACGGTGGCGGCGATCTCACTCTGCAACTGGGAGTCGATGGTGGCGACAAGGGTACAGTTTTGTACGCTCCTCGGAGGGATGGTTCGTGGCGGGGAGGACACCGCGAAGGTTCGGATCTTGAACCGTTTCCTGCTTTTGACTGTCGAGTTCGGTTGTCCTTCCCCTCCATGCAAATTCGCCGACGAAGGAGGCTTGCGCACGTGGCGCCTTCCGCTTGGACGACACCCCCTTTACTTATTTAGCACAGAGCTCTGTTCACGTGACGTGTGGACAATACCCGAAATTGCGGCATGGACAGACTCCGACGTCGCATGATGAACAAGATTGAATCACAAGGTAGAAACTATTTAGGATCAGGTGCGAGTTCGGTTTTCTAAACTTAGATTAGCCAAAAGGTCAAGAATTCAATCTGTCGCGATTGGAATCCGGGAGCATAGAAGCCTTGTAGGATTGCGGATCGCCGCACTAGTAAAGGCATGGGAAGAGTGGGAGAGTCGACGCATCTTGGAAACTTTATGACGGGAGTAATGGATTTTCAATTTAAGGCGCTCTCTTTGCCAAGATTGGACCCCCACAAGCCGCATTAAACACTAGCATTAGCAACACACGATCTCATAAGTAGAGGCGGCAAATGATTGGATTGGGTCAGATTTGGACATGTCATAAATGAGCTTAACCTAAATCCGCCCATTTAACCTACGTTGTATTTACCAAGTAATTTAAATAACTCATACCAATCCAAGCCAAATTTAGCCATATAATCCATGAGAATAGAAAGGCACAACAATTCTTCAAAATTATCTAAACAAAAAATAAAAAAAAGAATTTGCAAAATAAAATGAAAACCCTAGCCATAGAAGAACACCTCGGATGATGGCGGCCCCGCATAGGCCCCCCGATAGGATCAAAAGTAGGAAAATCACATAATTCAATTGAATCCACATATCCATATGCCTCCTAAATTATGACATGGCAAAGGTTGGAAGACCGGACACCACGTCGATCATGTTACCAACGTTGAAAATACGATCCTCCGATGCGAGCTATTCTAATGTTGAGTTGCGAATCCGGTTTGAATTTTGGTGTCCTGAATAGAGGACATATAGCTCTACATTTTCCACCCAGAACATATTCCAGCGCGTCTCTAGGAAGGAAAAGTAAGATAATTTGAAATAGCCTGGTGAATCAGCAACAATTTTTTTTTGTTTTTTGCCCGTGTAAAATTTATGATCATTATATGGGATTCGACCCAATTTGCAAAATAACTGAAAGATGAGTCACGAAATAGGGCCGGCAAATATTAGGAGGCCAAAAGTATAAATTGGATCGTCCTTTTGATCATCACCGAGTCGCGTTATTCAGTAAGCTGTTCGATGAAGGCGAGCTGTGATCGTCACTCAACCAAGGGTCCTGAACAGAGACCGGGGAGCTATCCTTGACCTCTTCCAAGCTCGGGATCTCGGCCGGCTTGGGCGGAACGAACAGCTTCTGGCTCACCGTGCTGGCCTTCCTCTTCAATGTGCCTCCCGTCGACCTCTCGCTCGCGGCATAAGGCGACGAGCAGATGGACGCCACGGCCGATGCGGCACATGCCACGTCCTCGTCCATCGGCGCCCACCCGCTCTGCCTGACCTGCTCGAGCTCTTCCGCCACCTCCGTCATGGATGGCCTCATGTCGCTGTGGAAGGCGAGGCACCGGAAGGCCAGCTCGGCCACCTTGTGGATTGACGAGAGCGTCCAGGCGTCCCTGTGCGGGTCCAGGAATGGGTCTACGATCTCATCCACGGACCCCCTGCCGATCCTGTCAATTGCGAGGGCAGCAAGGTTGATCTCGGTGTGCGGCCGGGAGAAGTCGACCACCTTCTTCCCTGTTAAGATCTCCACGAGGACCACCCCAAAGCTGTACACGTCGCTCTTGTCTGAGAGGTGGAAGTTCTGATGGTACTGAGGGTCGAGGTAACCCGGAGTCCCCTGGGGAGCTGTCGAGATGTGGGACAGCTCCGACTCCACCATCCCGAGCCTGGAGAGGCCGAAATCCGCCACCTTCGAGTTGCAGTTGAAATCCAAGAGGATGTTGCTGGACTTGATGTCTCTGTGATAGATGGGTGGGTTGACGGCCGAGTGGAGGTACGCGATGGCATTTGCCGTCTCGGCCGCAATGGTGAGCCTCACGGTCCAAGGAAGCCCTTTCCCTCTCTCTTTCTGCAAGTGCTGCGACAAAGTTCCGTTCGGCATGTACTCGTAGACGAGTATCTGCTGATCTCTCTCAATGCAGCATCCCAGGAGGCGGACGAGGTTCGGGTGGCTGACGGACGAGAGGAGCTTGATCTCGTTCATGACTTGCTCGATACTGTCAGTGTCTCGATTCTTTATTCTCTTCACGGCAACCCACTCGTTGCTGTGGAGCTTCCCCGCGTAAACTGTCCCGTAGGCACCGTTCCCCAATCTCTGCTTCTCGGAAAATCCGTTAGTAGCTTTCTCGATGTACTTGTATGGATACAGAGGGATGCTGGAGCTCCCGGCGGCTTCATCCAGAAGCCGCTGCGCGCTCTTCTGGCTTCTGAGCGAACTCGACCGGCGGCGGATGAAAAAACATATACTGGCCAGACCGGCCATTATCGAAGCTCCAGCAATCAGCCCTAACAGCAAAACAATGTAAGATAATGCTTTTCTTGTATCTAAGAGATTGCAGATTGTGAGAGACCAAAACCCTTCTCAATCTAGTAACCGATTCAATGCAAAATGCAAATCGAGTTGGTCATCAAAGTGAGAAAATTAGCTCGACCTTCACCAAGTCAACTATTAGCTTCGAATCTCAAAAGGCGATATGTTGAAGTGCAAGCATTGATTTTAAGTGTTAGTCCAGTCTAATTCATGTGTCGCAGGAGGAAAAAAATCCTCCGGATGACATTAAGTAACAGTGTCGATGGCAGCATGACAGACGGAGTCAAGAAATCTGCAGCTAGTAATATGTTCCCAGATAGTCAAGATTACGTACCTCCAACAAGAAGACGGATCCTCGACATTCCATTACAATCACCAGAGAAGTACTTCGAAGCATTGCAACTTGAAACTGCAGAGAAGCAACATGTGCAGAAATGGATTAGCAGAGACATTTTTCGGCACCAGATCAGAGTTTAACAAATGGCATCAAAGCCTTCAAAAGTGCGTGCTATCAGGGATGCTTGCACGTCTTCCCGTTCTTGCTGTCATATGCATAAGTATCCTGGACATAAATCTTTTGCAAGGCAGTCAAACAATATACTCCAACTAGGGTCTGAAAATTTTTCACCTATTCAGATTGGAAGGATGAAGAAATGTGAATACGTAGAAACTAGTTCCTCAGAGCACTCCGCATATCAGGCAAGCATTCAAATGTTTCTAGAGTTATCAGTCAGTTCCGCTCCATTCGGAAAACCTACTTCATTAACAATATACGACGTGATACTGGATTAACTGCTTAGGTACCAAACGATAAGCTGAGTTCCTTAGCACAAAATCAAGCCGAAAGTTGTTTCTGTAGCTCTTATTCATCAGCAGAGGAGCAAATGCAGCATCTGCTGGTATTAACCTGAACAAACAAGCTAAGTTCAACCCCAAAAGTTCTCATTTTCAACAGAATCAGAATTGGTCATTTCCATGTTCCTTCTCTTAGTTAAGGGGTCATTGTTATGCCGCATCACACTACGATGCTATTGGCACTGCACCCTCATAAATACATTTCAATTCTTGCAATAGAGAGTAACTGCAACTCGTGATTCTCAGGCGAATTTTGGCACAACCACTTGACATTAATCACGAAAAACTACTAAAGCGCATCCTCGAGAGAGGACATAACAACCCGGACCGCCGGAAAACAGTCCACATTCGCTAAAACCAGAGAGCAGCTTCTTCATGCCAATCCGAAATGGAAGGCCGAGAGGCACAAAAGCCTCTGACTTCGACAAGAAGAGTCCTCCACGCCTCTTTTCCTATTCTCAGCACAAGAATCTTTCCAGCCCATCGTTCAAAGGGGCCAAAAAAAGCAAGCTGTACTACTTTACTCGACGCCTACCCACATGCGCACGATGGTCAAAGATCTCACACGGCACCTTATCTTATCATGACCTAAACTGCTGCTTTCCCACCATACCAAACAGAAAACCTGAACCAGAAACGCGTTGACCCTGGGGCTGCCGGGTCAAAAGTTCTGCAGTCTTCTTCCTCCTCCTTCCCTCACGTTAATGGGGCTCCACAACCCCTCAAAACCCTCCCTCCAAACCAGGGGGATTCGAGTGCAAAGATCCTATCCAAGAATTAGTAAACAAGAACAACCCTCTTTTCATAACCCATATTAGAGTCAACCAAATGATGGGTTTAGTCAAATTATAACAGGGGGCGCACGTATCCACCATCTTTGACCGGTCGCAGGGAGAGTTTTGCTGACAAACCCTCTTTCCATTTCCCTATTACTGCGGCTCTTTTATTACCACAAGTTTTAGCCTTTAGGACCGACCTTACTTTGACCAAATCAAAGGAGGTGCGCTTCCTCCGTAAGTTTTTTCTTTTTCCTGGTCGAATTGTTACCACGTGAGTTTCAGTCGCACACGTTGTCTACTTTCTATTGTCGCTCTTTGTCAAAAAGCAAAATTAGGCCGACCCGCAGAAGAACTTTTGAAAGGTAAATCTAGGAAAAAGGAAGTGTTTTTAACAGCTACATGATAATGACAAGAGAAATGTTCACACGAATGCTCATTTCATGGCCTGAATATTATGGACCAATGGCTATTAGTTCAAGTACATACCGTGAATTTTCTTTACTATTTCCGGCAGTAATTTAGTAATGACGTGGTGATGAAGGCTTGACATTTAAAGAAGCAAAACGCCAGCCGTTTTCACGTGGGCAATGACTCAGTCGCCCGAGTAACATCGCTTGTAAATCTTGATAGTACCACCAAAACGTCACTAAAACCTACTCCTATGAAGTAAACTTCCACGTAAATTACTTATAAATTTCATCAATCGCGTCGGCTAGGTTGGAATCCAGTTTAATATGGATTAGGCTCATGTAATACTTAATCGGAGACGGCGAGTATTTCTTAAAGAGATTCACTAATGTGTTATGCCACGTCAGATTCCTAGCGCATAAAAAAAATCACCATGCATTTCGAATTTATAGACTAATCTACCATTTGACAAAATAAACCGACCTTCTTATCAATTTAGAAAATGGAATAAATCAAATGTGTGAAGCGCGTGAATGGATGATAATGATGCATCGTGCGTGTTCGTCAGTCGAGTCGGACTCACCTCTCTTGCAACCGTGGCCGGCGGCGAACCCGTCGCCCACGAACCCATCCTCGCACTCGCACCGGACCCCGTGCACGCCGTCGGGGAGCCGCACCGTCGTGCAGTTCGAGTTCTCCGCGCACGTGCTGTTGTCTCCGCAGGACCCTCCCACCCACCAGCTGAGCTCGATCACCTGGAACTCGAGCGAGTTCCCGTCCGGGCCCACCGCGGACACCGCCGAGAACAGGAACTTGCACCCGCTCCCGACTAGCACAGCCTCGTACCCCATCACGTCGAACCGTCTGTCCTCCGGCGAGAAGCAGCTTATGTTGTCGCTCCCGGCCCCGCAGCCGGCGGCCCCGAACCGGCCCGCCACGAAGCTGGTCGGGATGAGGCAGCCGCTGCCGCTGCCGCCGCCTCCGATCGAGGAATTTGAGCAGTTCTGGAGGAGGAAGCCGTTGGCCCAGGAGGGCGCGTAGTGGGCGGCGAAGAGCGGCCAGACCAAGTCGACGGAGCGGTTGCAGGCGGCGGGGAGGCTGACCAGGATGCTCGACCGGGTCACGTTGAGGACCCGGAATCCGCCGATCTCGATCTCGCTCTCGGTGGCGTTGGCGGCCGTGCAGTTCAATTCGATCTCGCATCCGCTCGAGAACCCAAATGGGTAGTCAACGCGTTTCGCCCACTTCCCAGTTCCGCATGTCCGGTTGCAGGTGGGAGTCGAGCTCTGAGCTCTGGCTCGAGGCGTCGGGACGGCGGCGACGCAGGCGACGACGACGAAGACGGCGACTGCGATGTCGAGTCTTGCTCGGTGGAGGAGGGTCATGTCCGAACTAATCGCTCACGACCCTCTTCTTCTCAATGAGAAACGGAGCAAAAATCCAGCGGATTCTCGACTCTGCCCGCCAAGTGCTTGATGCAGACACCCAGAAGGACCATCAACAGTCAACGGGGGAATTTAAAGACGGGGGGACGTTGGCGAGCCATCCGTCTCCATAAATGCTCTCGGAAGAAAAGAGAGAACCAGGGACGGACACGTTCTGCAGGAGGAGGGGAACCGATGCGGGGTTTGACTATTTCCCTCCCGAGCTCTGCTCCAATGGAGGTCGCCCCCTCGTTATTGCTCTGCTTCGATCTCCGACTGGGCCGCGATTCCGAGTCCCGGAGCGTGCAAAGAACCCGTGAGAGAGTGGGAAAGCTCGCTCCTTCCGATTTGACTTTCTGTCTGTCTGTCTGTCTCTCTCTCTATCTCTCGGTGGAATTGCAGAACGGAGGAGAATTTGGTATTTTGGTAACGAAAGGACTGCGCAGCTTCTTGGAACTTTTATTGGGGAAGGATGGCGAGGAGCAGCCAGGTTTTCCATAAACGTCCATCTACCATATAAGAGTAAGAAGGAGAGGCGATATCAAAGCTTTTGACCACCACGACCACCAAGGCATTGATGATTTGGACTTGAAAATGGTAAAGTATATCTGACCGTTTAAAACTATTAAGAAAAGTGATCATTTTTATAGCCTCATTTTATTTCACAAAAAATAAATAATTCGAAAAACACATTTTATTCTGTAAATAAATCATGGCTCGGATTGACCGGAATAATTAGCTTATAATAACTTATGTATAAATACTTCTGCAAATGATGAGGATACTTTTTATTCGTTCATTTTTGTGAGCCATGCAATCAATCATTTAAAAAAAAAAAAAAGTTTTTGAATCATTCAAAACAAATGGAGCAGCTATTTTGGAAATTGTATCAATGTGCCTTTTTTTTTTTAAGCATGAGTTGTGTTCAGGATTGACAATTTGCATTAATCGCAAACTGTAATCACTTTGTTGTGTGTGGGTAGGTGATGAAGTTTCTCATTTTTAAAACTCAAAAGAAAACTATATGTGCACGAGCTAAGGTTATTATTTGGATATTTGCATGAAAGAACTTAATTGAAAAACATAGTACCAAAAGGGCTTATGGGGACGCTCATCCCCTCCACATAATCCGTCCTAAGTTCATACTCAAAGTGATCAATTTCTTCACATGTGCATTCAAAATTTTCAATGATTCTCAAATAATCCTCACAATTATAGTTTCCAACGCATAGATTGTTATCACTATATTTATTATAAATACTTTGAAAATTAATTACCTTTTCATTATTAATAAAAATCCATGCAATTTTCATTTTGACTAACCTTTTTTTTTTTCTTCTCGAGCTATAGCTAAACTGATGCGACTTGTCATCTTATTTTTTTTGTGGGGGTGGTAATCACGCCCATGTGCAAGGGCATTATAGTCAAAGAGTCAGTGTTTTCGGCGTTTATTTATTTATTTATTTATTCGTTTTTGGCCATTTGACTCCCGTGCCTTTCCTGAATTTTTAAAGGTGGTACCGTCCAATGTCGTGTAGGAAGGGGAGAAAAAACCTAAAAATACTCAGGAAAAGACCATTAACACCCCCCTCCTCCCCCATCAATGTTGACTCTAAGGCGCCGGTTCCTTTTAGATTCCCATCCTCTCACCTATAGTCATGTCGTTGACTTTTCTTCCCCTATTGCAACAAAAGTCTCACATCACCTGCTCCTCTCATCGCATGGATTTATTTATTAGAGAAAAGGAAAATAACAATATTTCCATCTAGTCATGTCTCCCTCAATATTGAATGCAATTTGTCCATTTCGATACATATTTTGAAGGATGTTGTGACCTATACTACCGTCCTAGGGTTTGATTTATGAATTATTTAGTTCACATCTAATTCAGGTTCTCCCAAACTTATGTGAATTTGTAACTTAGATTCAATTTCTTAATATATAAGATTGATTCATTTTGAAGTCGCTAGTTTTTGGTGGATTGATTAAAAACTTAAGTAAAGTGTACTTTACTTTTATGAACTAGAGGTCAAATGTATTCGGAAATTTTACGTTAAATTGCTCTAACACCCCTTTAATATATTTTCTCTTTATTTAAAAAAAAAATATTTGTCACACAAGATGAATTGATTTTAAACTCCTTCAATTACATGTGAGGGGAGATCATACAAGTGCTCAATCGATGAAATCAACACTCAATAATCAAAGCAAGTAAATAAATTGCTAGAATAAGGAAGGAATTTACTTACCTCAAATCAAAGTAATCAGAGACATGGTTAATTAAAATTGAGTATTTAACTTAAATATGATTTTCAATTACCACATGACTCCAGTTAATTCTTTTTGATTTTTTTCTTTTTAATTAAAGCTAAATTATGTAATTATTTAAGGGTAGATATGCATGATGTACTATTCTGATGATGTATGACTTGACCTAGTTCTAACATAGCATAGAATTCCAAATTGATTAATCCTAAATATGCAATCACTAAATTACATGGCATATATGACATGTAATTTACGATATCTAATCCAATATGTCATGCACATGACATTTTTTTTTCCTATTAAAATCTGTAATTAAAAATTAATGAATATAAATTATCTAAAATAAGGTATCGCCCATTTTAAATTAGGAAGTAGTCTAGGTTAAATCACATTCTAACTTGGAATTTTATCAGTCTTCTAGAAACTATCTAGGATGCAATTCTCTTCAATATTCTATCCTACCAAGAAATCTTATTTTGATACTTATTCTAATTTATCATACAATATTTTTTGGAATTTTTCTAATAAGAAATAAATCAAACGGGATAAGCACCCAATTGCACGAAATAAACATCAACTCAAATAAGAAAATCATGAAGATCACACAAGGTAAACAAAAAGTCACCAAAAGACATTCAATTGTGTCAAATTTGCAAGCAAAAAAAAAAAATGATAACCTAATCTTAGGACTTTAGAGATAGAATTATCAATTGTACGCACGTTGCTAAATAGGAAATAATCATAATTAGATATGCCTAATATCTCAAAATATGCAAGTTAGATGGCGATGTCAATTAATTAGGTAATAAAACATTTGAATCAAATCGGATAAGATTTTTATCTAATTTGAATATTTGACTTCCAAATTTGAAACAATGGACGGTGGATCACAATGATTGGTGTGGTATGACATGGTCAAGGATAGCCGTGGTGATGGCTCGCGGCTATGGAAGACGACAATGGGGGGCTATGGGGTCAACTATTGCGACGGCAATTCCTCGGCTCGGTGGTGCTCAACCGGGGAGGCTGCCTCGTGCTGGTTTGCGGCTTTCGACTATGGTGGTCTCGGTACAAGGATCAACAAGGGCAACAAATTCGGGCACCTGCAAAACAGAAGCGCAACGCCACTCGACTCAGTGAAAATCAGGAAAGGCTCGGTCGGAGGGGAGCACGACAATGCAGATCGAGACGGCAAGCTCGTCATCGGCATAGGCTGGCGGATTGACTAGCCGGTAGGCCCCGTCGCGGGATGAAACGGGGAGGTCGGGGTGTTGCTGTAGTTGGCCAAAGGAATTTGGCGGTGATTCGTGCGAGGCTGGAGTGGAGCGATGATGGCTCGAGAAAGCCGTAACAGGGGTCGCGGCTCGATCAACCTGGAGGGCAGCTTCATCATTGAGAGGAGACCGTGGCTGTTCTAATAGCATCATCACCGAGCAGCAAAGAGGCAATATGGCGAGGCAAAGCAACTACTGCATGGAGGCGTTCGACTCTGAGGAGGAAAGGCAACGGTTGGTTTGATCGCTAATGAGGAGCGACAGCCCCATCAGTGTGAGGTAGGGTTGCGGGTGCAAGAACTCTCTCTCTCTCTCTCTCTCTGTGTCTCTCTCTCTTTCTCTATGTTTTCTGAAATTTTTCACCTAATGTGATCCCGTCAATTTGCGAGGCTAACATGTTTATATAGTGTTAACCCAGGTTTAATTGACTTTCATGGGCTAATTTCGACCTTTCTAAGATAATGGGCTCTAATAACCTAAGTCCTTTTACTAATTTCCAGCTCCCGGGGATGTTTCAATTAAGTCCTATAGGTACTTCCTTTCATCAAATTTCGGACACTACAATCCTTATGGGCTTGGTCAATTGATTAAGATGAGCATCATTCATCACCGATCCAATTATATGCAATAAATTTATCTATACGATGAATGTTTCTAAAACTATATGCAATCTAATTAATTTATTTTTTTGCTAGGGGTCAGGGCCATTCCTTATTTTCAATGCAATTAATTCCTGAATGATTAACCAAAATTTAGGTATTAACAAAGGAAAAAAAAATACTAGCCAAAATGCTACATTTAATTGGTAATTAACTCTATGTAATAATTTGATTGTCGTCAAATGCTAGTTTTTTTATTTCTTAATTAGACCAGAAAGTAAAAGTAGTGAAAATCTAAGCAGTGTCGATTCTCAAAGTTGGAGAATGAAAATACAATTTCTTCAGATAATAGCTAGGAAGTTTGATGTGATGCCCCCAAGCACGTCATATACTATACGTGTCCTTTCCATTTAAATTTTATACTTAATACGCATGCAGAAGCACTATAAAATGCATCACAACATGCCATACAAGAAATTCGCGTGAATTTAATACATACGCTTCTTCTTTATACAAACATTAGTATTTATTATCAAAACATATAGTCCCAACACTTGTGGTTTATGGCCCCTCTAGTACTACTCTCGTACTATTCCATAAGCAAGCCACCATCCAATTTGGGAGTTGATGGTCTCAAGTATCACTCCGTTCCTTCCACCATTATATCCCAAGGGGACCATCCTACACACTAAAAAATAAGAGATGAGCCCAAACTTAGTAAATGAAATCCCTAAGTCTAAAGTAGGTGATTGTCTTAATACTCAACCTGGCACCAAGTCAATAATCATGCATAAATAAGTTCACAATATGCCAATAACAAGTCATTAACCATAATGCAAGTTAATCAACTCATAGGCAAATTCACTTGTCATACACTTCATCACCATACGCACCAGTGAATTCATACATGTCAAGATGCATTTTACCACCACTATATATATATATATATATATGTGTTCATACTTGTCATGAATCTCACCACCACACACATACGTGAGTTCATACATATCATGCATTCTACCACCAATATACATATATTCCATCTTGTCAAGAAGCTCATCAATATACACACGTAAGTTCATACTTATCATGAGTCTTATCATCATTCACAAAGTGAGTTCATACTAGTCATGAAGCTCAAACATATATGCATTTATATTGGTAATGAAGCTCACTAACACTTACACAAGTGACTTCATACCTATCACTACCCATGATACATTTAACCTCACAAGGCATTATGAACACTCCTGAGGTATATCCAATGCGCTCTCCCCTTTTTTCAATGTCCAATTCGGTTCATTTCTACCCCCTTCGCCATCCCAAATGTCTATTCGGAGCCACTCCTTGTCCAGGCTCTCTTGTCCCGATGATCACTATCAGCTCTCATCGGATCAGGTCATTATAAGCCCACCAGTTTCCCTTAGGTTCATCCTCAAACTACACACCTTCCAAAGGGGGTCCCGCTTTGGCATATCTAGATTATCTTATATAACCTGCAACTTAACATTGATAACTCATATAATCGATATCGTAAATCGACAATGCAAAAAATTGACCATGTGATTAATTAATAACACTTAATTAGTGATTCAATAACTTAGTCAAATCACAAAAATATCATTTTCAAGTTCATACAAAAAAAAAAAATTTGTCATCACAACTTTAGAGAAATAATCAAACACTCCCTAAGAAATCCTCATAGGTACGGAACAAGCTTAACAATCCAATTTAAATGAACACGAGATTTCACAAACCATCATTAAGACTCAATTTTACATAACAACAAAAGCCAAACACAAATTAACAACTAACGACTAATCAAGTCAAGAGCACTGAGTGGATCAACCCAACCTAGCACCTAAGATTTTCACTTACCTCAAATAGAAGGCTTGCATAAAACCAAAACTTTAATCATCTTCAAAATAATGTAATCAAGAACAAAAGTTTAAACTTTACCTAACATTCTCGTTCTATGCTTATTTACCATCATTGGGTTCATATAATTGTTCACCAGATCTTTATACCTTCAAGCCATCATGAACATCCTTATTCTTTTTGGCTTGTCCACTCTCAATCAAGATCGTTCCAAATGTTCACTTTATCAGTGGTGGAGCACTCCTCACATTAGAATCTCCTGGTGCTATTTATGGCATCATCTGCATATCGATTTGTGCACATATCACCTAGTTCTTCTCAATTAATATACACGTTAGTAGCCATTGATTGTTTTTGTAGTCATCAAAACAACATAAGGGATTTTCCAACAATTACCACATAGGTGATATTCCTAACACAAATTCCTAACCAAATTCATAATAATAATAAGCATCGAACCATTATCTTCCAATAATCTACAAAATCAATCCAAAATCTATATCATAAGTCATAATACATTTCACAAACCAAAACATATGACTTGTCGTCACTTTGTTCATCAATCAAAATACCTTTTGTAAAGCATTTCTCAAAACATTTCAAAACTCCTTTCATAGACAAGATTCGCAAGGCAATACATATAACTTTTTACGGTATATTTCATAACACGTTTCTCAAACTATTTACATAAAAGTAGTAAATACCCAATTCAAATTTTGTGCATTAAAAATGCCACTCATAACTTATAATATATCTAATCCATAGCACTTTCGTAATATGACTATACAAACTCAAAGAAGAGATAATCATCACTCACTTTGGAAAGCCTCTAAAACCAAATAACAAATATTACTCAAGATGACAAACTCACAATTCTATTGAATAAGTGAGAAACAACATCAAAATCAAGTAAAATATTACCTCAACTACGAATTGACTAAAACAAATCATACGTGCCAACAAAACACTCGCTCAAAGCAAATTTTCCTAAGTTGTCCGTTACGCATAGCTTGAGTGCAAAACTTTAAAAATTCGCTTTAACTAAACTGAAACTCAAAATCGATTTCCGTGAAATCCCGCAATTCAAAATGTACGTACCTCCTAACTTATGCCTTAAGTTAGAAAATTCCTTTGATTAGATTAACAAAGAGTTAGAATCCTTGCCGACATTGAGAAACAAAGTTAATTCTGCTTGGCGAGATCTGGTATGCGTGCATGCGTAAACTTTTCTTTTTCTTCTTTCCTTTCCTTCCATTGGTCTTTTCTATCTTAGGAAGTCCCTCCCTCCCTTTCGTTTCTGTTATCATTTTCTTTTCCTTATTTTCATTTTTATATTTCCTTTGTTCTTAGGCGGTTGAGTAGAACATAGGCAGTGCTTTCTTTTATTCATTTATTTATTTTAGGCCCATTCGTTACAACAAGGGCGTCGGTCAGTGGTGGGGGAGGGTGGTGACAAAGGGTTTGGCCATGTGGTTTGTGTGGGCTTAGCTCTTTTGGGGCTTTCTTCACAAGATGAATATTTTAGTCAGTTCATCGAAGCTGAGATATCGGAAATGTACTTCATAAGACACAGGTGCATAAGTGGTATTTACTATTTAGGTAAAAACTACCATATATGTTCAATCTCATGGGTGAATTTTATACAAAACAATCACCTCGTAGATTGATTTTATAGAGCCAAACAAGCTCCGACCTGCACAAATTGATAAACGGGGGACAATGTTGATGAAACACGTGAAAAGGAATTGTCCCACGTCGCTTACAGAAAAGAACTTTTTAAGCCCGTATCTCCTATAAAAGTAAGGCTCCTACGGAGAGGGATAACTCTATTCTAGGGTTTTTTTCTTTAAATTTATTATCATCAGCATTAATTCATGTCTTATAACGCATATTATAAGATAAACTAACAGAGGTTTGCTTAAAAAAAAAGAGAACGTACACAACATGGATTCTCAGGGCAGAGCGAGGCAAGGGCTTATGCCCAGTTCGTTCCGTTCGTGGCGTTGCCCAAAGGGACATGCATCGCTCTCGTCCCTTGCCTGAAACCTAGTGATTACAACAGTAGTACGACACGATTACAGTTCAGTTATACTTCTAATATAGCTATACCAAATGGTTGCAGCAAGTGTAATGAGCTTCACTCGTTGCCAGCAATTAAATCGTCAATACAGGGCCTCGAACCAGCTGGGAGTTCTAAGGAGAGGAGAAAGCGTCGTCGTCGAGGGGTTCTTCTTGCACAGAGGACGAGCCACCGAGGATGGACTCGAAGGCGGTGCGGACTCTGTTGACGCGTCTGTGGTGACGTATGCGTCTGAGCACCGCGTCCTTCTCCAAGGACGAGGCCGCGTCCGACGGCGCTTTGCTCAAGTAGAGCCGGCTCGTCACATGGCCAGCATCACCGCCGGTTCCTCTCTCTTCTTCATGGCCGGCCTTCAGCTTCAACTCCTCGGCCTCAGAGAGAGGCCGCCGGCGGTGCTGGCCCTGCGAAATCAAGAACGCCATTCTTCTTTACTCGAAGAGATAGTGAAGATGACAGCAAGGAAGGGGAAGAAAATGGTGTTGGAGGAGAAGATGAAGCTCTCCCTATGGTGTTATATACTCTGGTTTTCGCCCTCTTCGTTTCTTGGCTTTTGTCTTCGTGCTTGTAGTGATCGGTGGTTTGAGGGGGTTTTTCCTTTTCTGGGGGTCCGGCAGAAAAAACTGTGGGTGCGTTCCTTGATTTTTATGGTTCGCTTCCCGCGGAGGGGGCATGAATCTAGGCCATCTGTTACACAAAATTCTTTTGTTATTAATTCAAATTGCCGGTGCTTCACCCCTTGACCGGCAACTTGTCTCCACATATCAGAACTCGGGTTCTATATGTGTGACAAAATTTCTGGAATATAAATTGATTTCTGGTCGAGAAATTGATTTTTAATTTTGATTCGAAATTGAGAAGTTAAAAATTTTAACTTCGATTTCTTTCAAATTTATTTACGGAATGAAATGCATTCTTAAATAGAAAAATCAAATGTGTTTACCAAACGGTTTGTTCCAAATTCGTTCCCGAGAACGAAAACGGAGAAATAGAGAAGTAGAAATTTTATTATGCGCACAAAGGGGGCGCATGACAAAATTTCTATTTTAAATTGAGGAGTTAAAAATTTTACTTCGATTTATTCTTCAAATCTATTTCTAAAATAGAAATCTATTCCAGAAATAGAAAAATCAAATTGCGTTATCAAACAAATTTACGTTCCAAACTTGTTCCGGAGAAATAGAAAAATAGAGAAATAAAGATAAGTAGGAATTTTATCGTTCGCGCCCTAAGTCTAGTCGATTCATACGGTATTAAAAATTCATAATTTTCCTTTATCACGAAAAAAGATTAGTTTGCTCGTGTTGATAAATGAGTTGAATCATTCATATCGTGTCATAATTGGAGTTTCCCTTTATAATTGTATTTCATGTTCATTTTATATAAACGAGTCATGTCAAATATTACCGGTCCTACTCTTATCCTTTTTCTTTTTTTCTATAGTGTGGATGCACATGTGCTTTGCTCTTTAAGGAAGCTTTTATTGACAAATGCTCTTACGACACTTATTAAATATTTAGAAAAAAAAAAGTTTTGTTATAAGGGGCAATATTTTCCTTTTAGCCATGATTGGAGGAAATTCCCTCTACCCATGTCTTTGATTATTGGGTGACAATTTATCTATATTATCCTCATGTAAACTTACACAACGATAAATGTCTAATACTCATATTCCTCAAATTATTCATATTCCTCAAATTATGTGATGGACGAAATTATACACATTGCTCGTTAAAGAGATTTCAATTAAATTTTATTTATTTTGGCCTATTCTATTTTTCAAAAATTGCAATTACCAAAAAATAATAATTGCCCGTGTGATTCGTCGTCGCATAGATGTAATTAGTATATCGAAATTATACACATTGCTCGTTAAAGAGAATTCAATTAAATTTTATTTATTTTATTCCGATAATAAATTCTGAACTTTTTTGACAAATATAACTAAAAATTATAAGACAAAGAATTAGTAACAAACATGGGTCATTAGTTTTATTATCAAAAAATAATAAAAAAGAGAAATAGCAATCAAATCGCCAGTGAGGAAGGGAACGTGTGATGCCAAGAGGAAAAATATCGTGTCCGTCAAAGCAAAAGAAACGATGAGACTAATTATGATTGTTTACTTTGGTTATTTTTATCAACAGTAATAAATCGAATATACGATGAGACTTATTATGATTGTTTACTTTGGTTATTTTTATCAACAGTAATAAATCGAATATACACAATATAACATTATTCTAAAGGGTCTTAATACGAAAGTCACGAATATTTCTTAGACATGCTTAACAAGATAAGTTTCGATCCTCAAGAATATCTCCACACATAACATGAAATTCTATTTTAAATGTGACATTTAACGAGAAAAGTTTCTTAACTAACTTTTTAACAAATGCTCCGGGCAATTTTTTTTTATAAAATCCTATTTTAAATTTGTTTAGTGTACATAGGTATCACGTCTACCCATGCAGTAATACATTTACAACCTCGAGTTTGCAGGGGGTTTTAGCTGACTATTAACAAAATTATAGTTTGTGAAATTGCAAGTTTTGACAACTTTACTTTACAAAAAAAATAAATATGATAACGGAAATAAATATCACTGCTCAAGCCATATTTTGGCATTTGTAGCTTTTAATTTCACTCAAAAGCCAAATTATTTGAACACAAAACATTTCATCGCTCATAATTTATAGCAACTAATTAATAAATTAGTTTTTTAATAAGTGATGAGATTTCGCTGACTAAAAATTCCCTACAAACGCTATACTTAAAAAAGACCTTTCTCCACTTTGATGTTCCTATAAACCTTACAATCGACAAGATGCTTTTGTATGGAATATCTTCATTGAGTATTTCTCTAACGTAAGAATGAAAGTTACGTGACTCAACTATCTTCATTTATCGACTGATTTTCATAATTTAAAGGCCTAATAAGTTGCTAAATTCGCATCACAGTCAGCGCGTAAAACATAAAAATAAAATTATGTTCATAATATGAGATATCCAAACCTTGCGGCTCCTCATAGATACCCTAAGCCATCCAGTTCATGTGCTTTGAGTAAGACTTTAAGACTTTAATCGTAAGTTACATATGGTCCGAATTTGCAGAAAAGATAAAGGTAAAAAATAATGATAGAATAATAAATAAAAAGAACTACTTCGCTTCACATATGGCGCCAACTACCAAAGGAACGTGAAGTTTTCCTGTGGCTTCCCAATGGTCAAATATATCATTATCATAGATGAAAGTCTACCTGCTCGAAGAACTAGAAAAATCAAAGTTCTTCATCCTTAAAAAATTAAACATGAAGAAGAAATTAAAGCTACTTTTTGTATTTTATTTTCTTTCTTTTGGACCATGGCCTATGTGGGTAGTTGGAATTTGGAAATAATGGGTGGTCAAAATTTTAGGAGAACCACATGATTGATTGGGAATCACATAATTTATCAGGGTTTAGGAATCTACACACGCCAACTTCAAGGATAATCGTAGCACATGCCCCTAAATCGCATAAGAAGGAAATCTTTGCATTAAGTTAGGCAACAATGCACATGGAATTGAAAAATATTTTGATTCAAAGCTCTAATTCTTAATTGAAAGAGGAAAGAACTGAGTCAATCGTACTGCTTTCTATATCGCCTAAATTACGAACTAAATAAGTATCATGATTCGGGAACGCGCTTTAGGACAAAACTTTCTTTGTGTTGCATTTAGCAAATGTTTTTCTCTAGAGTCTCGAGTGTTTTTGGAAATTGCTAAGACTATGTTATCATAAGAGCTTTGCTATGCAAACTTAAAAGACGGTCCAAATAACAGTCCAACTCTTTCACAATGACATTCCCTTTGTGAGAGATTTGAATCAAACTCGGTCCACTGTGGTCGGAACTGTAGCTTTTGCATTATAAAAAATTACACAGGTTTTGTTTTGAGGGAGTCCGAAGGTTTTCTCACTCCTTCCCATTTATATAGCCAAACTCACAGTGTAATAGTCCAACTATACTACCATCATTTGAGCAATTTTATTTGGAAATCATGTCACAATGAAATCATTCTTTTTTCCATGCAACATCCTCCTTGGAAGCTACTTACTTTTACTCTGAGGGCGTCCAAAAATTGAGCTCAAAAGTATCATTCGGGGTTTTAGATATCACAAATAATGTAAAGTCTTTGATGTCTACAATAAAAAACAATACAAAGTTTACAATAAATATGTCACGGTAAGCATAAATTTGGGTTTTTAATGTCATAAAAAATAGTTTAAATAAATCTATTACCGTGAATATAACTTGAGCATTTCTAGTAGCTTTTTTCTATAATAATAATTAAAAAAAAAAAAAGGAGGAGGAAAATATCATGGCGTCAACTTTGAAAGCAAAAGCCAAAGGTCGGCCACTTCGTAATACTCTCCTAAAAACAGTGGGCTCTCGCCCATCGTTAAAATAGAGGGCTGACGTGCTGCCTTCCGCTTCATACGAGAACGTTAGCGAGTCGGGACACTGTCGTTCCGGCAAAAGAGCCCCCTTGTCTACCGACCCATCATCGTCCACCGACCCGTTCTCTGGTTTTTAGCCACATGTTTGATGATATGCGCAAGAGAGCTCCAAGACCGGATGTTCGTCACTGGGCCAAAAACGAGGGATGGTCACGCCTTTCTCTCTTTAACTCCACGGGACCATTAGAAACTTGATCGTTTCCATGTAATCTCGCTTTCCTTTCTCTCTCTCGGGAACTGCCACGTTATTATCATGGATCTTGTTAATGAGTGTTCTTAGAGCACTTGCTTGCGGAGCATGCTTAATTATGAATATTTTGACTTTCAAGACGGTGATTACATATGATATGAGAAAACAACGGATTAACTGTGACCTTTCTTGTATTGTTTGCCATTAACAAAATTTATCTCGCATTGCTTAAAGGGCATTAGAATTAGATCTTTCCAAATGTGGAAAGTCTGAAGGTTGGAACATACAAACAAAAAGAAATGGTCAAAAGATACACTTTACCAGAGATATCTTGATGAAAACCCACGGCCTGATCTCTTGGTGGAAATGAAAGAAAATACAATAGTAAGAAAACGGGTTCAAGTGCACAAGATTGAGTCAAGTCTAAGGGCCTGTTTAGTAACCATCCAAACAAACAGTCTTTTCGATTCGATTTTTGTTCCCGAGAATCAATTTGGGACGAGAATCGCGTTCGGTAAAATTTTTGTTCTTGGGATCAAATTTGTTCTTAGGAACAGATTGGGAAGAGAATCAAGAATAAAAAAAAGTTGATTCTTGTTAGGGGAACAAAATTGAGAATCAAAACTCTTATTCTTCTCTTTTCTTCTTCTTCATCGACCGCCATCCTGCGATCGCCGCTCACCGCCGTCCACCACCGCCGGTCGCAAGAATCGGTCCGGCGAGCTCGCCGAAGGCTCTCGTTTGACTGAAAAAAAAAAAAAAAGAATAGGAGAAAAAAGAAAAGAAGAAGAAGAAGAAGAAGAAGAAGAAGAAGAAGAAGAATAGGAGAAGAAGAAAAAAAAAACTAAAAAAAGAAGAATAGGAGAAAAAAAATAAAATAATTAAATAATTAAAATAATAATAAAATAATAATAAAAAGAAAAAGGAAAAAAAGGAAAAAAAAAAGGAAAAAAAAAAAAAAAGAAAGAAGAATAGGAGAAAAAATAATTAAAAATAATAATAAATAATAAAATAATAGAAAAAGAAAAAGAAGAAAATAAAGGAAAAAGGAAAATAAAAAAAAAAGAAAATTTAAAAATTTAAAAATTTTAAAAAGGAAAAAGAAAAAAAGGAAAAAATAAAAGAAAAAGGAAAAAGGAAAAAATACAAGAAAGAAAAGAAAAAAGGAAAAAAAAAAGGAAAAATTATTTAAAAATTAAAATAAATTGATTTGGAAAGAATCAATGACCACGGTACCAAACGCAATTCTATTCCATAATCGAAATTTTGTACAGTTACTAAACACGTTTTTTTACTCAAAATCAGTTCTCGGGAACAGAATAAAAAATAATCATTTCTAATCAGAATTTGTTCCCAGGAACAGAATCGTTACCAAACGTCTAAGTGTAGTGAAGACAGTTTCAAGTGCATGGCAACTGGCGGAGGAAGAATGAAAAAATGGAACAACGGAAAAAATTCAAAAAACTTACAACAAATTCAATTTAAAAAAAAATGAAAAAAATAAATTTTTTTGTTTACATTAGTTTTGGTTGTTCAATGTAGGATGACAATTATTTACGTCAATGATTGCTATCCAAAATGAATTGAAAAGACTGCATTGAAAAGATTTATGAATTAATTGGCCAAATTGAAAGGTTTATGATTGAATTAGCATTAATAAAGAGAACATTTCCAAATAGAAGCATGGAGTTGATTTTGTGTTAAATAATGGCCTAAAGTAATAATATCAATCTCAAATACGGACTTAAAGTGGCCACAATAAATTCAACTAAGGGCCTCACCTCGTAGGTGGCCAGTTGGCTAAATATTCCGATCAGTCAATGGCATTTTTGTCCAGATACAAATGTAATTTTACTTTTTTTTATTATTTTATATTTTCTTTTTCATTTTTTTCATTTTTTTATTTCCAACGAGGGCTTAGTGACCCACGCTGCGGCCTCACCTAGGGCAAGGGTCGCCTCACATGTGGCCGGTGAGGGTGACCATCACTAGGAAAAGGGAATAAAAAAATGATAAAATGAAAAAAATTCAAAAAAAGATAAAGAACGAAAATGCCATTAACTAGTTGGAAAGTCAAACCTTTATTTAATATAAACATAGGTTGCGTTTGGGAGTAACTTTTCCAAGCCACTTTGGGCATCCAAAGTCCTTTGGGTAAAAAAATGATGTTTGGGAAATTTTTTTGCAAAGATAATTGCGGGAAAGTAGGCCTTTGGAAGGCTGAAAGCACAGGGCAAGTATGAGGTTGTCTGGGCATTCAGTCTTCTTGTTGAGAGGTAGAAAAGACAAAAAAATTTCTTCCAAAAATATCCTCATTGACATTTCATTTTTTTCAATTTTGCCCTCGTGACTATTCAGCTTCTTCTCTGTTGAGGTTGGTCGAGGAGGTTGCGCGGGGCCGCAAGGGGCTAGCGATGGCCTGGAAAGAGGTCGGCATAAGGCCAATGTGGTTGTGGCGACCATCATCGACAAATCACGTGACCTTGGCACCCACCCCCCCTGCGTTCGTATTGCCGCGACCTAGATCTGGGTCACGCAACCTTCACGAAGGGTCACCTGAGGTCGCGCGACCAAGTGGCGCTCGCTAGTGATCTCCAAGGGCCACCTAAGATCTTGCAACCTAGACATCGGCTGCCCACGATAGATCTCGATCTCTGGCAGCTGCCTACCCTCTTTAGCCAACTTTTTTATTTTTCTTTTAATGATTTTTTTCCTTTTTTTTAATCATAAAAGTCGTTTGTAAAAACAGTATTTTGCTCAAATGTACTATAAAATGGACTTTTAGATTATAATTTAAAAGAGATAATTTTCATTTTAGAAAACCCATTTAACATTTTCCCAAAGACTTTCCTCAAAAATCCAACCAAACGCACTCATAATCACTTCATGTTTTTGTTTAAAATAATGTCCACTTCAGAACCTTAACTAATAAAAATATGGCATTTTAAGCCCTTATATAAAAAAAAAATTACTTCAGACTCTTATTTGAGAAAATGAAAATACTTTAAACCCTTATTTAAAAATTTCCCTTTAATAAATTTATGATTCTTTTTGGGTAATTATTCATTGTCACATCAGTTTTTATTGTGTTGGTAACTTACTCAGTCTTAGCTTCATTCCACCCAGTAATACCAAATTTTTGATGATATTTTGCTTCCAAAAAATGCATTGGTATTCAGTCCAAAAGGAAAATTATCACCTTACGGGGTCTGATGAAACACATGAAACGTTGCTGTAAATTAAAACCCCTCTTAATCAACGTAGAGGCTGAGGGATGGTGAAAGGAAGAGAGAGAAGGGGAAAGGTCCTTAGGATTGGTCGAAGGGATCTGATCTGGAGCGTCCACGTGTGGTCATCTCGTGCTAAGAAGCAGTAAACGAGGCTTGCGTGAGAAACAGCAGGTCTGCCACCGTATACTCAGGCCTTATCTCTCAGCCTCTTGGGCTGATCCGAACCTACAACAATGGGCTTCTGGGCTCTCTTTAGCAGCCCAAGACGAATTTGTACACCATGCATAAATAGGACACGTGTCATCTTTTAAATAATTTTAACGATTTCATAGGCTCAGGAAATAAGACCCGTATCCCAAGCCGTTGAGCTGTCACCTAACTTTGGCACGAATTTTGGGTCCTTCCTAAATCCCAACGCCACCCTCCCCTCGTTGCTCTTGTTTTCAGTTGATTCAGTTGGTCTACCGAATAACCATAACCATCTTCGCCCAACTGTTTCCCTCGCTAAGGCACGAGACTTGTGTCTTCTCCCGAATATTCATTGTGCGAAAAAATATGTGAGCTATCGTGAATTAATTGATTTTGAATTTGACATGACCAACTTTTTACATCGGCTTTTGTTAAATAAATAGGCTTGAGAATATGGACCCCGATGGCATGCAATGCTCGGTCAAGTAGTGACCCGTCACCCAACCCATTAACTAGGGATGATCGGTTTTTAGGTGGTCAATACTCATTTAGGAATTGTGAACCGAACCATCTGATCCTGGAATCCAGTCCGAGGCAATTCTCAAGTGGGTAAATGGAGCCAGATGCCAACTCCCTCCCTCTTCTTCTCCTTCTTCACTCATTGAGAGCACCACTCTCGCATGATTGCATTCCCATGCTCCCTTCGCTTAGAGCTTGCTCACAGCTCAGTCTCTCGAGCCTCCCTTTCTCTCTGTTTCAAGGTTCAATCAGGGAAGGAGGAATGAAGGTATTAGTAATGGAAGAGAATGAGTTCTCCTTGTTGAAGCGGGGGCAATGCAATAGATACATCGAACGAGGCCGAGAAGATAGGCGGAAGAGGAGGAGGAGGCGTGAGTGAGAGGGATTAGGGTTTTGTTTTAGATCTGAAAAAGATTAAAGAGGCGTGAAAGAGTTGTGAGGATATTAGGGATTTTCACATTTGTAAAAAAAAAATAAAAATGGTCCAATTCGGATCGTTCACATAAGTGGTTCAACAGCTGGAACCAAGAACATAACCAAATATCACTAATTGCAATTGCATGGAATTGGAAATCGGAACAGTGCCTTGAGGGTTCGGGCGTTTTTTTTCTTTTTTTGCTCACCCTTTTCATTGACTATGGAGAAGGTATATATATATATTTGGGTATTAATCCGAATTAAAGCATGCTTGGAAGAGCCTTAATATAATCTCGAGGTTGCAATTAAAAAAAATTAAACTTGAGCTGGTGCTGCTCACCCTTTTCATTGACCATGGAGAAGGTATATATATATATATATCAGGTATTAATCCTAATTAAAGCATGCTTGGAAGAGCCTTAATATAATCTCTAGGTTGCACTTAAAAAAAAATTAAACCTAAGCTGGCGTTGCTCACCCTTTTCATTGATCATGGAGAAGGTATATATATATTCAGGTATTAATCCTAATTAAAGCATGCTTGAAAGAGCCTTAATATAATCTCTAAGTTGCAATTAAAAAAAATTAAACCTGAGCTGGCGCTGTTCTCTGCAAGTAGGGAAGGAATCCTTCCGAAGCATGCATGACTTTCTTATTCAGGACACTAACCACCGCACATGAATCTCTCCTGTCACCTTTCTTCCAATGGCATGGCCCTGAGAGTGGAATCCGATGAAAAAGGAAACAATATAAATTGAGAAAATACCCCCAAAAGGAATGGAACATATCGACTTGGCGTATCATATTATGCCCCCGCATTTCCTATAAAATCATATGCTGACCATTGGAATTAAATATGCCATAGCTTAGGAACTTAGGAAATTGTATATCGCTCGAATTTAATAGAGTATAAACATAGTGCCATGCTTCAGCCACCTCTCAACCCTATGTGCGATCGCTAGGCATCGCCACTTCAAGACAAAATGCCACCTAAAGGTTTTGCTCAATCACATTACGATGTTACTATTTCATAAAAATAAAATTTGTAAATGGCCTGATAAGTTGTCTAATTTTATACGCATAAGACTCATTTTTGTTAGATGTTTGGCTTGTGGCTGCCAAGCACTCCTTATTGTTCCCGTGTCAGTTGTTTAGAGAAGTTCAGAGTCAAAAAGTTTGGGATAGTGTTTAGCAATTAGTATATCATAATTAGCTCACAAGTCATTCACTTAAGTTTTTTAATGAATCATGGATTCGAGATGTGTTTGGGAGAGCTTTCGTCCAATAATTTGGATAAGTATAAAGGACTTTGGATTGAATGGTTTTCATGAAATATAAATAGTGTTTTGGTGGACACTAATTGTTTTAAACTAAAGGGTTTTCTGTAAAGCAATTTTCAAGATAAAAAAGAAGGGAAAAAGAGAATAAAGAGGACCGAACCATATGGGATCATGAAATAGTGGAAATAAACCTAGTGGAAGTAATCGAAGCTGCATAAAAATGAATCATTGGAAAGATAAGGTAAAGCGAGGCAAAGAGGTCATGTGACCTCAAGCGGCCCAAGCGAGGTGAAGTTGAGGGACCCACCACAACCTCAACAACCCTCGCTCGAGGTCATGCAAACCTAGTTCTCAATGGCCCTCAATAAACGTCGCGAGACTTGCGTGATCCTTGGCCCTCTAGTTTTCTCTTGATAGATCAATGACTATCAACTGTCATTCCTTGACCCTTAGCAACCATTCCTTAGCAACCATCGACTCTAGGCTCACATCAATTAAAATGAGGTATGATAACAAATTTGTTATAGAGAAACGATAAACAATAGAGCGATTGCAAAATAGGAATATAAATATATTATTGAGGGCAAAGTTGAAAGAAATAATTAATTTACTTCCTAAATAGCATTTTGAAAAATGATGAAATGTAGATATCGGACAAAAGTTGCATGGGGTTAAAGGACTTTGGAAATGCTAAATTTGACTCAAGGACCTTTGGGATTGAGTTATCAAATACTTCAACTATGGCATAAGGGCCTTTGGAGAACCAAAGTTGTTTTGGAAAAATCGAACTAAATGCACCTTTAAAGTTAGACACTTTCTAGGTGATTTTCTTTGGTAAAAGTGTCATGCTTCTATTACATGTCTCAATAGTATGCTTACATTAGTTAATTAAAATTGATCTCTAAGTTAGCAGGATAACTTTTTTTTTTTTCATAAAATGGTTGTTTGGCTACTTTTTTATCTTTATTGAGCCGTCAAGTGATGTCTGAATCAATTTTAGCATATTTTGAATTTGAGTAGCAACTTCCGAATACAAAATTTATCACCTTATTTTGTTGAACCTTTAAAAAAAAAAATTAAAATTGCAATGGAAGAAAGGTCGAAATGGATGTGCGTCCGATGAGGGGCATCTGCAAAACATTCTTTGATGGTCCTCCTCGGATTCTGAATGTACACTCCATTTATTGTGATTTTTGTGCAAATTAATAATAATAATAATAATAATAATAATAATAATAATAATAATAATAATAATAATAATAATAAAATATACATGGGATGGTGATTCGAGGTATGGACAGATATATGTCGTCATTTTTCTTTTAAATATGTAAAAGATGCTTGTCGTTACTATAAAAGAATTGTAAAATGACGTTATCATAATTTTTCATCAATCCTATTATAAATAATAAATGCTTACATTTCATTATATGACTATTTAAAGTATAAGATCTTATTGAAATGTCATATCACACAATTGAACTTTTATTACAATTCATGTCATCTAATGAAAAACCGCACCAATATTATTTAGTAAAGGCGAAATGAAATGATCCTATATGGAGCTTACAAATGACGGTCCATGTATAAAATAATTTTTACAATTAAAGTAACTATTCCCGAGTACAATACAGCTCACCTTTTATGCGTATATTGTATAAAAATACGAGTATTCTCCTGGGAGACTTTTTTTGAAATAAAAGCTTTTGAATATTTTTTCCCTCTTCAATGCAAAGTCCGACCCCGCAGTGAATCAAAAAGATGCAATCGGTCACGGGCTGCCCGTGCTTTCAAGGACGCCACATTCTCACTGCGATGTACTGAGGCTCTTAACAAGAACAGGGCAGAAAAAAGGGCCCAAAAGCTGTTTTAAGTACAGGAGAGAAAAACAAAAAAAATTCCGGTGGTCCAATTTCCACATCAATGCTTACATAAGAGGAACCCAAAATAAATCAGTAAGGTCACTCTCATTTCAGGACGCAATTGTTTGAAAAAAAATTGTTTGAAAAATACTACCTTGAAAATGATGACTTCTATTGCTTATAAAAATAAGATGAGTGAAGAGTACTTTCGTTGTCAATGAAAATATTTAGATATAAATTGTTGTCGATAATGAAAGTATCATTTATTGACTAATTTTTTTTTTTTCTAATTATTTCAAGTAACAAAAGAGATTAATTTTAGGGAAGTATTTTCCAAATCATTCATTTTTTTTTAAATGAAACAAATGGAGTCTTATTTTATGTCATTGAAACATTACCTCACCTAGTTTATATGCTAGATTATCTCCCACTCCATTTTACAGTCGAGTAATATCACAAGCTATATTTTTGCCAAATTGGATTTGCCTTAATAAAACTGAAGATGGGTTATTCGTGTTGAAATCCATAAAAATTCATGAGAAGTGGCATTTCTTTTTCTAATTTGCGATCCTCAAAAGGTTAGTTTGAACAAAAATCGAACTAATAACATGAAAATGTTCGAGGTGCAGATCCCACCCATGATATGAGATAGTATATTCTGTGTGTTGAAAATCAAACCGTTCCCAAGTAAACATGCTTGACAAGTGTTTTAGGGGTATTCCTTAACAAGATCTATAAAATAAAAAGCACAACGAAAGAGGGTCTTAGATAAGGGTGAAACCAAGCCAAGCTACTTGGACTCGACTCATCAATTGATCGAGTATCTAGGCAAGTCGAGTTTGAGCTCGCCAAGCTCGTGACCCCAATCAAATTTCTCTTATTTTTTTTTCCAAAATATTTGATGTTCACAACAAGGCGTATATAGGAAAGATGTTCTCGAGCCTATTAAATTGGAGGTCTAAGTTTGAATTCACATATAACTCGGGTTGAGTTTGAAAATTTTGATTTTCAACTCTACCCGAGCTCCAATAAATGTTGGTGCTTGATCAAGCTAGAGCAGAAGTTGAGCAAAACTTGATAGCTAAAAATTGAAAATTCAACAATTAAGCAAAATGTTTATATATAAAGTGTTATGGATAATGTTTATATATAAAGTGTCATGGATAATGAAAATATAATTTATTGATTAATTATTTTGAGCAATAGGAGAGATCATTCTTGTGAAAATAATTTTTCATATCATTTTTTTTTTGCTAATTAAATAAAGCTTAAATTACGGACTTCCTCTAAACACGGAGAAAAAGGGTAAAACGATCAAAAACCCCTTTAATTTCAACCGCGATCGCCAAAAAGAAACACGAGCGAAAAGACAAAAAAAGAAAGAAAGGAAAGAACACACCGGGGCCCACTGCTAAGTTGGCAACTTGGCATACAGGAAGTGGATATTCAGGATAATAATATCATTATTAGAAAAATTATTAAACCGAAATAACGGAAAATGGAAAAATAAAAAAGAATATCATAAGGTGGGGGCAAAAAAAAAAAAAAAAAGATATAAAAAAAGAAATAAAGTAAACAAGCGACAGATTCTCACTTCCCACCAGCAGCAGCCCGGTTTTCTTCGGCTGTCCTTTTCTCTCACCTTCCCAAACGCCTTTTCCCCATTTCCCTTCTCTCCAGACACGCCACCCACCCCCCGCCACCCACGACCGCCGCCGCCGCCGCCGCCGCTCGCCACCCCCTCCGCCGCCTCTCGCCTGGTACCGGTGTCTCCTCGCTCTGGCGGCTTCTCTCTCCGACGCCCTCCGAACACGACAAAGAAAGAAGGAAAAATCCCATCTTGCGACCGCCTTTTCGCTGCCCATTTCCTCGTCGTCTTCTCTGCCTTTTCGGTCCCCGCTCCGCTCCGAGTCCCTCGTCGCTTCTTGCCCAGCTCCGCCGCCTCCCCTCGTCCGCTTCCGGCGGCGGAACGACTGGGGAATGACGTCGCCGTCCCCTTTTCCCCGCAGCTTCCGCAAGATGTGATCCGAGAACCCGGAAGAGAAAGGCGGCGTCTTTTCGTACGCTGTCTGGTTTTGATGCCCGCTCGCTCGTTGGGTTCTTGTGGAATCTAGGGTTCGTGTCGGAATGGCCAAAGTGAGTACCCCTTTCCCGCTCGGGGAAGACGAGTCGGCTAACCAGCAGTACTCGTTCGCATTGGAGTACGAGGGTCCCCCCGTGAGCCGGGATCTCCCCCGGGCCGTCCCCATCAACCTCAAGCAAATCCCCGTCGCCGCCGTGGTCGCGCAGGTCTCCATCGCCGAGAAGCTCGCGCTCCCCGTCGTGCAGCCCATCGCGGCGGCCGCCGCCGACCCTTTGGCCAAGAAGCGCTCCCGAGAGCTGGGCGCCTCGAATTCCACGGTCTCGCCCACTTCCGTCATCGAGAACAGCCGGGAGCGCGCGTCGAAGGAGCTCGATTCGGCCTCGGAGATCGCAGTGTCGCCCGTGGCGTTGGGTATAATTGCGCCGGGGCCAAGGGGTGGGGGCAAGTCGTCGGGTGAGTTGAGTAGCTCGGGGGCGCTGGAGTTCTCTAACGGCAACTGTTTGTCTGGAGAGTTGTCTGATGTCCTGAGTAGTTCGCACGGTCTGGAGTCGTCGTCGTTAAGCCACGAGCATTCGCGGGAGTTGTTTAATGGGGCGCAGAGTTGTAGCACCATAGAGTTTTGTGATAGTTTCGACAAATCGGGGGAAAGCTCTCGGGCATTTAGAGTTTCCAATGTTGGGAAGGAGAGCGTAGATTTGGATGATTCTAACAGGTTGGATTGGGCTTCCAGTGGATCTGTTTTGAGTTTAGAGTGCCCATCTTCTCGGAAGACTGGGGATTGTAACGAGTCGACTCCTGATCTTAGAAGAAACCCTGTTGTGACGTTTAATGACCTCGAATCGGATGGTGGTCTTGAAGAGGAGTTTAGCAGGGAGGAACAAGAAGTTGTTCGTGTCAAGAGACAACCTCAAAGTAAAGGAAAGAAAGGATCTTGCTATCGATGCTTTAAAGGGAACCGGTTTACTGAAAAGGAGGTTTGCCTTGTTTGCGATGCAAAATATTGCAGTAATTGTGTGCTTAGAGCAATGGGGTCAATGCCGGAAGGGAGGAAATGTGTTTCTTGCATTGGCTTTTCTATTGACGAGTCGAAGCGACCAAATTTGGGTAAGTGCTCTCGAATGCTTAAACGGTTGCTTAACGATTTAGAGGTCAGGCAAATTATGAAGGCCGAGAAGTTGTGTGAAGCGAATCAGTTACCTTCAGAGTACGTGTTTGTAAATGGGAAACCTCTTTGCCCGGAGGAGCTGCTAATGCTACAGACTTGTCCGAGCCCGCCGAAGAAGTTAAAGCCTGGGAATTATTGGTATGATAAAGTATCCGGATTATGGGGAAAGGTGAACATCGTTTCTGAGAAAATGTTTCCATTTTTTTTCCCTCTTATTTTTTTAAATCAATGGTCTATAACGGATAATGCATCCTGGTGACTATAACAGGAGGGAGAGAAGCCTTCCCAGATAATCAGTCCCCATCTCCATGTTGGGGGTCCAATTTTGCAGAATGCTAGCAATGGAAATACCCAAGTGTTCATAAATGGTAGAGAGATCACAAAAGTGGAACTCAGAATGTTGCAGGTTACATCATCTCACTTCTCGAAATCATTCTGAAGACACTAATTTGAGAGTATGATTTTAGGAAATGAATTTTGAATAATGCAGTTGGCTGGAGTTCAGTGTGCTGGTAACCCTCACTTTTGGGTGAATGAGGATGGATCGTACCAGGAAGAGGGACAAAAGAATACAAAAGGTTATATCTGGGGCAAGGTAACATTTTTTGAGGCATCCTTTTATGTTTTCTTCTTTAAGAGATTGCTAAACTAAATGTTTAACTGAGATGTGCATCTTTCTTCAGGCTGGGACAAAGCTATTATGCGCTTTCTTGTCACTTCCAGTGCCTTCTAAATCTGCTGGTTCTTATGTGGAAGAATCGAACAGCCTACTTAGCAGAAGTGTTCCCGACTATGTTGGGCAGAGAATGCTTCAGAAGATTCTTTTAGTTGGAAATAGTGGATCTGGAACTAGTACAATATTCAAGCAGGTAATTTTTCCCATCCAAGCATGCAAAATTAATGATGTTGGCACGCATACAGTTGTACTTGATGACGTAGCTCTTGCTCTTGAAGACTCTCAGAGAGAGCTCCGCGATTGTATACATATGGAATCACAAGCTGTTTCAGAGTCCATGCTTGTGAAATATTGAAATATGCCAGCATATCATAATGAAAGCCTTGGGCCAGAGTCCCTGCTTTTAGTCTATATCATGTGTCACATCACATGATCGTGCTTATGGTTTCTGTTAAACTAGAAGAGAGGTAAGTTGGCTCAATATATATATGACTCAACAGTGGTGTAAAGTTTATGAGGTTGAAATAAGAAATGAAAAATGATGCAGTATTTAGAAGATCATTTATGAAATAGATCAAGCTAAGGACTTGACAACTTGCTAGTCTATTGAAAGCAGAATCTCAATTCCTTTTACACACCCTATTCCTCCCACCATGCTTCACTGTGACATTTATGAAGAGGTTGACTTTCTTTAAATACATCGGATCTTCAGACTTCTTTCCATTACTTTTGAGTGTGTCATAGGCAATTCTACATCTTCTATTAGTAGCATGGTCTGTGCACACAACATGGAAGTTTCAAACCAAGGAAAAATGTGCATTTATTAATTTGATCATGCAGGAAGCAGAGTGCTTGGTGAGTGTACTTTTGGATAAGATTGGAGAATATCAATTTTGTATTTTGGCCTTGAGAGACCAGATTGAAGTCTTCTCATCTTTAGATAATCTTGTACAGTTAATATGGAATTCATTTGCTATGATAATAAAACATGGCATCTAATTGCTAAACCTTGCTTTTGCGGCGTCTCACTAGGTGTTTTGGTCCTCAGCAACATTTTTGCTCTGCTTCCTTTATTTTTTTAACCTGAAAATGTTGTAAAGCTAATGCTTTGAGTCATAGTAATAAAATGTGAGAGATTATAGACTTAAGCTGTCTTTTTTTATTTTATTTTTTCAACTAGTTTTAAGATTGATTGAAGGTATTCTGCCTTTGGATAATAAAAATGAGCTTATGTCCACTCCAGGTCAAACTTCTCTATGATGCTGTCCCTTTCTCACCTGAAGAGCGTGAAAATTTGAAAATCACTATTCAGGGTAACGTATATACCTATCTTGGGATACTTCTTGAAGGCCGTGAACGTTTTGAAGAGGAAAGTTTGTCTCACATGAGGAAAAACCATTCTTCTGGTGGCAATGATCATATAGGTGATTGTTTGATATACTTCTCTTTTCCTTGCCTCTAGCTGTTTTATGTAATGGTAGAGGAGGTTGGCCTGTACACATGAAACATGTCCTAAAAACAATATGATGGGCTTATGTCCTTGAATATTTTGGATTGCTGAGTCGTAAATGTGAAAAAGTCGTGATATCGAGCCTAGGACTGTGGGAGTAATGTGATGGGCTTATGAGAAGTTCCCCATAGGTTGAGAATGGGTTTGTCATTTAATAGACAAGATATTAGCCACATTAAATAGCAACTCTCGAGTATCCTTTTGAGACTTGGTCTGTAGTTCATGGCTAGCTCAAGTAAGAGATTCTCTATGAATATGTGATCTGTATATGGAGATGGCTTCTGTTTTATCCCATGAGGATTCTAAAAGCAGAATTAGAGATTGTCATAATGACATGGTTTTACTCCTATGCAAATCCTCACTTGTATATCCAGTAATTGTGTATTTCTGATTAAAACTTGGAAGTTTTTGCGGTCTCTCTCTAGTATTGAGGTCACTTGTAAGTGCCTAATGACCGTATTAAAAGAGAATAAGAAATAGAAGGACGTACTGGACCAAATAGATGTACAGAAAGTCGATTGTTTGACTCAAAACAAAGATTTGGGGCTACTGTTATTGTGACTCACAATCTATTGTGGATTGAGAGAAAGAAATTAAGGAATTATAGATAGCTCACTTGAATTATGTATAATTAAATATCACTCATATCATGTATTCCTACTGTATCTGCAAACTAACAACAATAACTGGTTACAATAGTATTGGCATAAGAAATTTTATGTCTTCAAATGCAAATTGTCCTCGTCACTGAATGTGGCTCAAATATGGCAGTTATTAACTTGGTTAATCTCATTATGGCAGAACATCAAGAGGAAAAGTCAGTATATTCCATTGGACCACGCCTGAAAGCCTTTTCAGACTGGATGCTAAAAACCATGGTGTCGGGCAATCTGGAAGCTATTTTTCCAGCTGCCACACGTGAATATGCCCCACTTGTGGAGGAGTTATGGAATGATCCCGCCATTCAGGCCACTTACAGCCGAAAAAATGAGCTGGAAACGCTACCTACTGTAGCCAACTACTTTTTAGAGCGGGTAAGATGATGTTTTCTTTCCCTGTGTGAAAGACTTTCATATAAAGCATGGATTTGTAAGAACACTGATTGTGCTCTTTCTATTTCTATTAACAGCAAAACTAGATTACGCTCTTTCATGTATTTTCGAGTAGAGAGTTGTGTGCTACTAATTGTGATTATGCTCAATTTCTACGGGGATTCATGGAAGAAAGAAATTCTCCTGTTGAATATGTGATTCTCCATTGTTTCTTGCTTCTTTTGACATAATTGGGCTGGCTTTTCCTTGCTTGCTTCAAATTAATAGCAATGTCTGCAAGATCATGATGGTAGAAAGTAGAAACAAGGAAGTTTGTTACACTGAGATGCTATTCGCGTATATATGGGGTAAGTAATAGATGGAGACGGAGTTGAGTGAGTGGCAGAATGGACAAATAGTTGAATGAGTATTTCATTGGCTATTCCTTTTTATTTCATTGGCTATTCCTTTTTATTTGAAAAAAAAAAAATTGGAAGTGATTCCAAGATATTGATTACATCCTTATAAAAATAAAAATTATATAAAAGAGATATAAAAGAATTTGGGAAATGTGCACAAGTTGAGAAGGGAATAGTAACTTTTCAACAGATGATGACATGGGCTTCCACACCCCAGAAAAACAGAACCAATAGAGGAAAGGAATGTGAATTTCACTTTGGATCAAACATACTGCAAGGGAATAAGTAGGCTCTTGATACGAAGAAAAGAGATAATAAATATTGTGAAAAATGATCAAGTCAAGTCCAAGACAATGCATACTTTGAGTCTCATCTTTTTTTTCCAATTATTTGAAACTCTAAAGCAGTGTCAGTCACTATGGTCACTGCTTTTATATGATTTGACGGTGATCTAGCTTGTGATTAACCCTGAATAATGTGACCTTAAGCTTGTCGAGTTTGCTATTCCACACTACTTACACCCGCATTTTATTACTGTACGGCTACCAGTTGGCCTTTTCATTTCTAATGCCTTTTCCTTTCTGTTCAGGCTGTTGACATTCTGAGGTTGGATTATGATCCCTCAGATACGGATATTCTGTATTCTGAAGGTGTGATGTCATCAAATGGACTTGCTTGTGTGGACTTCTCGTTTCCCCAGTCTGCTTCTGATGATTGTACCGATTCAATGGATCAGCATGATTCTATGCTTAGGTTGGTACCATCTTGTTACCCTCCATTGTAGTTGCAGCTCCTGTATATTGTTTAGTCCTCTTCCAGGCATTACTAAAAACTTTATTTTTAGAAGAACCTAAAGGTCACTGCTCCAATGATCACTTTGCCATTGAACTTTATTTTTAGAAGAACCTAAAGATCAGTGCTCCACTAGCAAATTAAATGTTTGACTTTAGCAGTTTCGCCAAGGTGAATCCAATTATATAATCAGTCTCGACATAGAATTCAAGTATCTTTGCCTAGTAAGAGTCGTGATTCATCCTGTTCTCTACCTTCTCACTATGTCTAGCGTGTTGGTCTCAAGCACTTTAACATTCTTTTTTTTTTTTTTGCCCCTTAACATTTTCACAGGTACCAACTAATCAGAGTGAACGCGAGAGGCCTTGGAGAAAACTGCAAGTGGCTAGACATGTTTGAAGATGTTGGTCTCGTCACCTTCTGTGTCGCCTTAACCGACTACAATAAGTGTACTCCCGATGCAAATGGGTCCTTGACGAACAACATGATAATGAGCCGGACATTCTTTGAGAGCATTGTCACTCACCCGACTTTTGACCAGATGGATTTCCTTCTAATCCTAACAAAGTTTGATCTCTTCGAGGAGAAGATAGAACAGGTCCCGCTAACCGAGTGTGAGTGGTTCGATGACTTCCACCCTCTTGTCAGCCGCCATCACAGCAACAGCAGGAGCAACAGCATTAATTACAGCCCGACACTCGGTCAGCTGGGCTTCCACTATGTTGCGGTGAAGTTCAAACGGCTTTATGCCTCACTCACAAGTCGGAACTTATATGTTTCCTTGGTGAAGGGATTGGAGCCTGGCAGCGTCGATGCGGCTCTAAAGTATTCGAGGGAGATTTTGAAGTGGGACGAGGAGAGAGCGAACTTCAGCTTGAGTGAATACTCGATGTACAGCATGGAGGGGAGCTCTTAGTGCAGGCATTCATACCGGGGGGAAAGCGTGTAAATTGAACCTCCGAGCGGGCATTACTGTAGGTAATGTACATATAACGTGCTGTAAATTTTAAGACGGGAGTTTTTTCTTCGACCTATTGTGATTGACGGAATGGAGGCCATTTCTACGAGAGTTTGGAATTTGCAAGGAAGGTGTGGTGATGTTTGAGTTGTAGCGGGAATGTTTAATGCCTTTTCTTTTTCTCTATTTTGAGTAGCTTTGCGAGATTTGTTCCGCGATGTGAATTAATTGAATGCGATATATAGTTTGGAAATGTATCACATAGCTTGTGTTTTGTAGTCCCTCTTTCTTGGTGAATCGGTTTATCCGGCTTAACAGGTACTCGGTTACGGCTTTTGAAACCGATCCGGCAGATGACATGTGCTGGCTACAGACCCAATGGCCCGGATTCTGTACGGGACCTGTCCAGTCACCTACTGCCTGATCGGAAGCACGATCGTATAGACAAGCAAGTACCGGCCGTTGCAGGCGCACGAGCTTCGCCTAGTTGAACTGAAGTGCAGTGAGCTGTCCATACCGTAGAGAATCTGTCCAAATTTGAGCAGCTCGTCAAGATGTCAGGGGATCTATTAAATGATGTTTTAGAACCATGAACTGATTTGTTTTCTATGGTGGGCCAATGCGAGAGGGGGCTATCGACAAGCCTTTTTTGGTAAGGAAAAGAGCAGGGAATGGGCGACCAAAGCTGAGGACATCGCCAAAGTTTCTGTTTGAGAGAATAATTTCTTATCAGATTTTTTTTTCATTTATGTTTCTTGGATGAGTTTCTAAGAATTCAAACGCACGCGATTAGTAATTGTATGAAATTTCTATTCTCATAATAGAAAAATAACAGAAATATGTTTGATACGGTTCACAATTTTTTTTTTTTTTATGACGTAGAATTTTTTTTAATTCTTTAATAATTTTTTGAGATTTTTCTATTTTTTTTCCTTTCTTTTTTTTTTCCTCTAGCCGGTCGATGGGCCTTGGCGATGGTCGTAACTGGCCAAAGATGAGAGTCGACAACCTCACTAGTCTTGGGGGAGCCTCATTGGCCCTCCGTGAGGTCGGCTTCGCCCGACCATGGCGAGGTTGACCTCTTCTAGCCATGTCAAGGCTCAACCTCATTCAGCCACGTTGAGGTCGCTAGATCTTATCTTTGGCTTGTCTTTGGCTTGTTGCCGGTGATGGATGAGGAATAAGAAGAAAAGAGAAAAAAACGAAAATGGCTTGTTTTGGAAATTGATCCTAGGAAATGAGAGGTAACTTTTTTCAATTTTTTTGTTTATGTTCCAAATCTATTTTTTGACCATTGATCTATTTTGAGGAATATAAAAATTATTTGACGTTACTAAAGATTTCTGTTCTTTCTCTATTCTGAAAAACAAAACAATAGAATTTTTAAGAATAAAAAATGTTAACAAACAGGCCATAATTGTTCACGTTTATATCACCCATCAAGTTTAGATCTTTGGGCTTATGTGTGTAAAATCTCTTGATGGGCAAAGCGTGTCATTATAGCTGCATTGAATCTCAATGGAATAAGTAAGAGTGTGCCAAATGGACTGCCAGAATCGGACCAAACCCTGGTTCGCAATTCCAATGGGGAATTGGACTGAAGTCACTACGTATACACTTTTATATTATTTTTATTACTTTAAAAAAATTAGTGTATTGAGTTTATTATTTTTGAGGAAATAGAAGCTTATAAATGGACAATAAGATATCGGAATGGAAGTATAAGATTTATCTCGAACTCTGAATTTGTTATTAATTATACTTGGACAAAAATATATTTGGATGAAAACATGAAAAAAGAAGTGATTGATTTCATTAAGGCCCTATTTGTTAACGTTTCTTGTTTCGTTTATAAATAAAATTTCTGTTTTTGTTCAGTGGAACAAAAAAAAAAAATGTAAACGCGTTTATTTGCGTTTTGTTCAAAATCTATTTTTTTATTCCTAGGAACACATTTCTAGAACAAAATTTAAGAATAGATTTTCTCTTTTCTCTCTTTTTCTTCTCTTTTCTTTTTTTCTTCTTTTTCTTTGGCCGGTCACCGGTCTCGGCCATGGCGCGGCGACCGGCCGTCGAGGGTCGGCGACCTCGCCGGAGCGTCGCCGGCCCCCGGCTAGGCCGAGCACCGCCGGCCCCTCGGCCTCGCCTTGGCGGGAGAGCTCGGGCTTGCCTGCATCGCCTCGCCGCCGCGGGGCAAGGCGGGCGAGCTCGGGCTCGCCGGATGGGCGAGGCTCGGCCTCACCGAGGGGGCGGCGAGCCTTGCCGTGGTGGGCGAGGCCGCCGGCCCTCGTCGGGGTCGCCGGCCATGGCCGAGGCCGGCGACCGGCCAAAAGAAGAAAAAAAGAAAAAAGAAAAAAGAAAGAAAAAAAGAAAAAGAAAATAAAAATATTAAAAAATTAAAAGAAACAAAAAAAGAATACAAATTTTCCAAACGTGTTTGTTCATTTTTTATTCTCGGAATAAGTTTACTAACGCTTTTTTTTTATTCAAAAATTATTAGGAATGTAAACATTTTTTTCTATTTTTGTTCCTTAGAACAATTTTTAAATAGAAATGTTACCAAACACACCATAAATCTGATTGGATTGATAGTCTGATCTGACTCCTGATCTTAGGATCAATTGGTCCGGTCCTCGTTTTTTTTGGGAATCGATATTCTCGATTAGGGGTGAGCATGGTCCGGGTTGGGCCTGGCCCACCCCCTAACTCAGGGACCAACCCGCACGTCACGGTCCTCAATTTTTGGGACCGAGGATCGACCCTATGGAGCTTGGGATCGAGGACCGGACCGACCCAATGGGTTTGGTCCGGTTCCAGGGTCAACCCGGGACCAAACGATAATTTTTATTTCATTTTTTGTACTCCTTACAAAAGCGATTGAAGACCGGATTAACTCAATGGGTTCGGTCCGATTTCCAGGTCAACCTAGGACCAACCAATAATTTTTTATTTCATTTTTTGTACTCTTTGAAAGGGCAACCGAGGACCATACCAACCCAAGGGTTCAATGATGTGTGAGGTCAGCTAAGAAAGATAAGCAGTGAAGGTCAAGTGGGGTGAGCGTCGAACAAAATGAGCATCGAATGTCAAGCAGGGAGCAACAAGCCAAGTGAGCATCGAGTGGCGAGCAGCACGAATGACCCAAAGTGAGCGAGGCGAGTGTCGAGTGGTAAGCGGAGAAGTTGTTTCTTTCGATTTTGGCAAATTAAAGACTAAAAGGACAAATAAGACAAAAGAGAACGAATACTAGAGGAGGACGCCATGTAAGAAGTTTGTTTATGCCTTTTTGGAAACCGTGAGGACTCATCACAAAAATATTTTCCTCCTTCATAAATTATGACTATTGACACTATAAAAAACATTAAAAATCTAAGTTATTAAAGAATGATGTAAAATTACTTGAACTCCTCACTAATGAGCTATTTAATGTTGTTGACACTATTTATTTTAAGATTTTCTATATATAAAAAATTTATAAATAATATACATATATATATATATATATATATATATATATATATATATATATATTATTAGGGTTGGTCCGAGTTGCCGACCAATAGAATTCTAGGGACCAGAGGTGACCGATCCGCACATTACCGATTCGGGAATTACAGGATCGTTAACCGACCCGTCTCCTTGAAACCTGGATTAGGGCCCAGGCGGGGTTGGGGCCAGTCAGGGTCGGTCCAGGGTCAACCCTGGACCGATGCTCACCCCTCTTGATGTCATCTTGAAACCGTACTGGAACGGAAACTGGTCACCCTCAGGTCAGGGTCCCTTGTGAGCGGTAAGCGAAGCTGGTGCACGGGTACTACAGCTACTGGCAGATGCTGCTCGGCTAGCCAGCCTCCTGGACGGTGTAGGATCGAACCCTTTTAGTTTTACGGCGCTAGGAGCGATACCCACCGCCGGAAACCTCCCCAAAACCCCCCGTCCCCCACCATGCGCCACCTCCTGAGCACCCATCACCGCCGCCTCCTCCTCCTCAGATGCTCCAAGGCCGCTGGCGCCGGCGCCTGCGCCTCCCTCCATTCCTCCCGCTACAAGGCCCCGAGGCCGCCGCCGCCCCCGCCGGACCCCCCGAAGCCGCCGAGGCCGCCGCGGAAGCCGGAGGCCTTCGCGCTCCACGGCGCGGCGTGGGAGGACCCGTACAGCTGGATGTCGAAGCTGAACGACAAGGTGGCGATGCGGCACATGGACGTGCACATGGAGCAGGAGGAGAAGTACACCGAGGCCTTCATGTCCGACACCGAGAAGCTCCAGAGCAAGCTCCAGTCCGAGATGGCCTCCCGCCTCTCCTTCGAACTCTCCACGCCGCCTCTCCGCTGGGGCCCTTGGTATCTCTCTCCCTCCCTCTCCCTCTCTCCCCTGGTCCATTGTGAAGTTGGGTGCTTTTCGAGTTACCTATGTTTTCTCCGTGATTTTTCTGCTTATTTGATCTTGGAAGAGTGTGATCTCAACCAATAGTGGGATTTGATGAAAGAATATAATCTAGTTTGCGGGTCCATTGTCTTTCCGATTGTATTGGAGCCAACCCATTTTCAGATTTCTTGTCATTTGGGAGATTCTGATGGTTCTCTAATGATTTCCACCTGTTTGACTTAGGCTGTACTATAGGCGAGTCGAAGAAGGAAAGCAGTATCCGGTGCTCTGTAGACGACTAGTGAACTTAAATGAAGAGTTCATCTCTAATAAATCTCCTTCTGCTGGATTCGATTTCACCTCGGGGAAGAGAATTGAGCAGAAGCTTGTTGACTACAATCAAGAAGCTGAGAGATTTGGAGGTAACTTTCCTCACTTTTGGCCGAATGCATGCTCTTTTCATGTTGAAGACCGGGTGCTTGGTACTCTAACACGTCTCTGGACCTTATTAAGATGCAAGTGGAGGATGAAAAGAATGTCTCTTTCATTCATTGCTTGATTTACTGTTGTTCTGTTTTAGCCTTTTCTGGATAAAGTAGGAGATGAAGGGGTTTTCAAAGTTTCTAGCTTTTGTTCCTTTGACCTACTTACTTGCTTACCCAGCCAAAGAAGAGGAAGTATTTCCTGACTTTTGCCTTCCTCGTGTAGTTGTACATTATTGCGTCCGTCTTTTTTCAGGTTATGCTTATGAAGAATTATCAGAGGTGTCACCGAACCATCAATTTTTTGCATACACCATGTATGACAAGGACAATGACTTCTTTAAGTTATCTGTGAGGAATTTAAATTCGGGTTCATTATGTAGTAAGCCTCAAGCTGAAAGAGTTTCGGGTCTGGCATGGGCAAAGGATGGGAAGGCATTACTCTATGTTGTCACAGATCAAAACAAGCGGCCTTGTAGGTATGTATGGCATGTCATTGCTTGCTTTATCTTATATTTATATGACCCTTAGGATTGCTGAATCTAAATCAGCTTTTTCTGATCACAAGGCTGTACTGTAGCATGATTGGATCGACTGAAGAAGATGTTCTGCTCCTGCAAGAACTGGATGATAATGTTCATATTAACATAAGACATACTAAGGATTTCCAGTTTGTGACCATTAATACCTTCTCTGTTGCAACTTCAAAGGTATCCCTCCTGATGCTGATGTCTTGCGATAAGCAAAAAGGTTAATCTAGCAAGTACATGCAGTTGAATCAATAGAATGATATTTCAGGTGTTTCTGATAAATGCAGCAGATCCACTTTCAGGCATGACGCTTGTTTGGGAGAGTAAAGGTCTATGCCATTGCATAGTTGAACACCATCAGGGCTACCTTTTTCTATTCACAGATGCTACAAAAGATGGTATACCTGTAGAGAATCATTATCTTCTTCGAAGCCCTGTAAATCCTTCTAATGTTCCCGCAACTTGGGAGGTTAGTGGTAAGCTATGCTTTCTAACCAATGTTTTCAGTAGCTTACTTTCTCATCCTACTAGTTTTCCATGTTACGTGCAATTGTGACATTTTTTAGAAACATTTGTATAAAATATCTACAAATCCTGTTTTCTAGCCATATCTTGTTTGCATCTTCTAGAGTTTATGTCACTTAACTTTTTTGGATCAAGTCTTATTTCATCGCTCTACAATAATCAACAGAAGAGTTCCTGTAGAATCTTCTCACTTGAATATATTGTTTTTTCTTTGCTCTTTTCGACCAGTTTATTTGACCAGTTTACTTTGCTTTTTTATTGCTGCAGAATGTATTTGTTGATGATGAAGATTCAGTCATTGAAGATGTTGACTTCAGTGATAAGTACTTGGTTCTTATACTAAGAAAAGATGGAAATTACAGAATTTGTTCGGTTGCCCTGCCTCTTGGGAAGGTATTCGCAGAAGAATCTGCCATGGGATCTTTTAAGTCATTCTGGCACTCAGCCAATAACATATAAATAACTTGTGCTCTCATTAATATTCCTTTGGGTATGGCAGGGTCAGATTCAGCTTAAGCAGGCTAACCCTTGTTTCTTACCTCTTCCAAATTTTGTCTCCCAAATCTCACCTGGACCAAATTATGACTACTATTCCACTACGATGCGTTTTACAATATCATCACCTGTGGTACGTGTTTCCACATTCCATTATTTGCTTCTTACATACTATATATTCACTTAGTTTAAAAGCAGCATATGGACTTCGCATATTACCAGGACTTAAAAATGTCTTGTAGCCTCACATAGGTATTGTCTAGATTGACTAAAACAGTTTCTAATTCCTGTGAAGTCCCTTGCGAATTCTTTGTTTTAAAAAAGGAATTCTTACCATTCTTTGAAAGTGATATATGCCTAATAGTGGGAATTTATTGCTAATTGTTCTTGGCGAATTAACTATAGCCGTAAAAGCCATCTCATTGATAATTTAATTCCCTTTTCCAATTTGATGATTTAATGGAATTTGATTTGCTAAATGAGTAGCCGACTAAGTTGATTTTATTTGCTGATAAGTTGCCTTCCTCCAGCCTTTGTGTTGAATTACTCAATCCATAAACTCTGGCAAAGTATGCAAGCCTGTCTGAGGCATCTAATGTTTTTTATCATGTCTCTGGCTGTTTAAAATATCTCTACGATTGCTTTGCTGTAACGTTACTAAACTTGATGTTTGGTTCTTTGGAAGGTATGACTTTAAGACTTTTGCTCATAGGTTTTACCAATTTGAATGGTGGAAGCCAAAAGCATGATCTGATAAGGGGGCATCTTTATCTTTTCACTTGGAGCTCCTTGTTTTTGTGGGCAGGAGCCCTTTTGATTAGCTTTTGGTTCTAAATAGGCAATTGCAATGGAAGTCATCTTCCAAGTAAAAGTGATGGGCATAGGTTCTAGTTGCTTGTTCATCATTACCTGTGTATGTAAGTTATGTTGCAATTGTCATTTGTTGAGAGTTGAAGGCTAGGGGCATCAGCTTAGTATGTAACTTGTATCATTATGAAGAACTTTATGAATAATTCAACTTTCTGCAACTGTTCTATTTCCTCTCTTGACAATGTGGTGGATGTTATCATAGTGTTTGCTTATTTGTTCTTCTGTCGATGTGCAATATTTCCCTTTTATAGTATATAGTGGTTACATCTTATGAGCTACTTTATCCAAAATGGTTCTGATGCCCATATTTAAGTCATCTTGCAATTTGTTGAGGTTGGGTCATCAGCTTAGTGTAACTTTCTTCATTGACAAGAATTTAATGAGTGTTGCAACTGTTGCATCTCCTCTCTGGTGAACACCTTCATGTTGGCAGCATTTGTTTCTTTTGAGTGTGACGATTTGGAGAATGTTCCCTTTGTTTTTGCCTTTTCAGACTTCTGCAAGCCTGTAAACATTTCTCTTTAATAACTTATAGAATGCGTATCTGATGGGCTTCTTTATGTCTCAGATGCCAGATGCTGTGGTTGACTATGATTTATCAACTGGTACGTGGAATATCATACAGCAGCAAAATCTACTTCATGAGAGGACACGAATTTTGTATGGGATGGCTTCTTCTGCTAACATTCATGGAAAATCCTCTTCTATGACTGACGTTAAATCGGAGGATAATCCATGGAATGAGCTTTCTGAGTTTTATGCTTGTGAACATCATGAAGTCCCTTCATGTGATGGGGTTGTTGTTCCTCTGACTATTGTGTATTCACGCAATAATAAGAAGGAAAATTCAAAGCCTGGTTTGCTGCATGGACACGGAGCTTATGGTGAACTACTTGACAAACGTTGGCGCAGTGAACTTAAGAGTCTTCTAGATCGTGGTTGGGTTGTTGCATATGCTGATGTTAGGTATGTTTGCCTTGCTGTGGTTCCCTTTTCTGTAGCCTTTAGTGTTTCTAGATAGGAATTTCCACTGTCCTTTTTCTTAAAGATGTAATTGTCATTTTTTATTTACCGGAGGATTTCTGAGACTTGCTTTCAATTCTGATGGATTGTGTGGTTTGTCTGCAGAGGTGGTGGTGGCAGAGGTAGGTCTTGGCATGATGATGGAAGAAATAGGAAAAAGTGTAATTCAATCGAAGATTATATTTCCTGTGCCAAGTTCTTGATTGACAGAGAGATGGTGCATGAAAACAAACTTGCTGGCTGGGGATATAGTGCTGGGGGACTTTTAGTTGCTTCAGCCATTAACAAGTGTCCAGGCTTATTTCGTGCTGCAGTTTTGAAGGTCTGATAGACTTGCTTTCAGGTGTATTTTGATAATTTTTTCTGTGTCTATCCTTCTTGTGCCTGTTCTGCATGTATACTTGCTACGAGTTGCATTATTATGGTCGAGAAACTGATGTTTCTTTTCCGTGTATTGTCACTGCAATGTTCCATGAGTAAGTAGAATTTAGCAGTTGTACCTCAAAGGAGTCTTGTAGTACCACTTTGCACCATTATTACCTCTTATGTTTGCATATTTGGGAGCTGGATTTAAGATGATTACGTGTGCACTTATTGCTGCTTACTTGTTCTTTGTCTTTTTCAGGTACCCTTTTTAGATGCGACAAACACACTTCTCTATCCCATTTTACCACTTACAGCTAGTGACTATGAAGAATTTGGTTACCCTGGGGACATTGATGACTTTCAAGCCATAAGGGAGTATTCTCCATATGACAATATCCCGAAAGATGTATCTTTTCCTGGAGTTCTGGTGACCTCTTCCTTTAGCACACGGTAGGTCTCTTCTTTTTCTTTTTCAAATTTTAAAACTCATCCTTTATTCCTTGTTAGTGGTAAGTGCATTGGAAGTCCTAAATCTTGTCAGGAAAGTGTATTTGAGTCCTGAAACTTTTAAAAAGCGCAATTTAAGTCCTAGGACTTGTCACAAAGTGCACTTGAGTCTGGAAACTTTTAAAAAATTGCAATCAAATCCTAAAATTTATCAAATTGGTCCAATTAAGTCCTTATGCTGATTCCACTTTTTGGAAATTTTAGGACTTGATTGCACTTTCATGACAAATTTTAGGATTTGATTGCATTTTTTAAATGTTTTAGTACTCAATTGCACTTTCGTGATAAGTTTTTAGACTTTTAGTGCACCTATTTCTTCTTTCTATAATTGGTATGGCAGGCGAGGGTTCTGGAATAACTGGTATGGTGGGGGAGGGTTTGAGAATCGTAGACACCTCAATCGGTTGAGTTTTTCTAGAGTCAAGGTCGCAGATGTTTATATGCAACAGAAAATGCAGCCAAAGCAGATATTTGAGTTATTCTTGAGGGCAGTTGGATTCAACAATATGCACGTAGATTATCAGTTCTTTTTTATTTCATATATAAAACAAAATTTATAACTGTGGATGCTGATCAGCATTAACATGACCAGATTTTAAGTTTGATCTAGGTTAATCTCACATGACCATGTATATTTGAGAGTTTTCCAATATACGGATAATGGCTAGGCTACAATGAGGAGCCTGAGGGTTGGCTGGCTTGTTTCATTGGAAGTCATGGGACATATACTCTTAAGCCATCATGCAAACCAAGAAAAATCTCCTAGCCAATGAATCATCAGGATAGAGCTGCTTCTCATGTGTCTCCTAACATGAAAATTCTATACTGTCCTTTTGTTGTTGATAAGGAAATATCGACAGCAATATGGTTTTTATCTTTTTGATGTTCTGTGGATTGGAAAGCAATTTGTATGGCGTTTGGTGTGGCACCTGCATTTTGGTGCACACCCAGAGGAAAAGGAGACTTGCTGGCTTGTGGAAGGTGATCATTTCATGGATGATGGAATCAGGCTTTAGGACTGCTGCATCTTCTAAGGGTGTGAATAAACTAATTAGCAAAGGAATTATCTATTCATCTAATTATTACAGGATCATATTGATTAAGTGATTCTTTCTGCAGTTATTGCTTGCTTCTGTTTTGTCTGCTAGTCAGTTCAATTTTTCCTTCAATCTTGTGATGTCATAGAGATCTCCAAAGTTCTTATTGTCCAATGATTCTTCATGTTTCAGATTTGGGGTTTGGGAAGCTGCGAAGTGGGTTGCACGAGTCCGTGAAAACACTATATACGACCCTGAACGACCCATACTTCTCAATCTAACTACTGATATAGTAGAAGAAAACCGTTATCTACATTGCAAGGAATCAGCACTGGAGACAGCTTTTCTTATTAAAGTGGTAGATTCCTAGGTTTGGCTGTACCATCACCTGTAATGTGTTTGTATAAAAAACGAGACATTACATTTCTCAAACACATTCAATGAGTCTTTACAAGTGCCTTTAAAGGGCACTTTATAACATTCTCCATGTGTTTATACTATTCTCCTTGAGTGTTATTTACATAACCACCACAGATTTCTCTCTTGAAATTTCAAGGCAGGAGCAGGAACATGTTTTGAGAGAATCTGCAGGGATTTAGTGACATCGTGGAAGGAATGGTGGTTGTGGCCGCCAGATTACAAAGGCCATCAGATTACAGTCAAAACTGAGAATCTGTCAGAATTTCAGAAATGGGGCTGACAATCTGGTGCATTTTGCTTTTGGATTCATGTGGTAGATGAGGGTCCATTCTGCATACCTGAAGGTGCTACTTTAATAGTTGGGGACCGGTGTGCTTTTCATTGTTCTTGCCAACTCTTATGATCGCAAACATGTTTTGTCTGTACATGAAATAATTAGCGGTTGTTAATTGCAAAGTTGCTATCATCCCTATGAGACTGAGAAAGCAAATCTTGAATTTGACAAGCTCTATGATTCATTAATCACAATAATGCTACCTTCTTTTTCTTTTCTTTTCTTTTCTTTTTTTTAATATGAAGGATGACGTTTATGTCGTGCCATGGTTTAGTTGCCAACTCCATCTTACAAGTGCCCAAGTTTGTCAAAGGGTTGCTGTCACCAACCACCATTTCCTCTTCAGAAAGCGGCTTTGGCACGCCTGCTTTCAGCTGTCAACGCGACACTAGTCTCCTGTTTTGCTTTTTTTCCCTTTCTAGGATTTGAAAAATATCAATCATCCAATGTTATAAGAAAGAATACCCTCCTTTATTTGACAAACAAGGGGCATATTTAGAGGAAAAAAAAGAAAAAGCGGGTCTTGATCATCATTATCAGATCACTACACGATGCATCGACTGCCATTTCTTGAGGAAAAGATGCTCGCACTATCTCTTCAAGAACACAATGGAAAAGGTATCTTCTACAGAGGGGAGTTTTCATTGGAAACCAAAGTTAGTGGGTATGGCCCGGTCATGATGACCGCAGAGAAAACAACCGTGCCCTTTAAAATTGCAAACAAGAAAAAGAAAGCTGTTGTTCTCAATTGAATCGCAGATGTCGAATGCGAAGATTCTGCATGGTTCGTGCGCATGTGTGACCGAGCAATTTTGACAGTTTTTCTGGCCCACAAAGACCCGGGTCGTCCAAAAAAATCTGCTTCTTGGCCTAATCTCTGTCTGCTATCTGTCTTTAGGATGCGTTGAATCATGCCATTATTTTCTTCTACCTGATGAGGATAAGCTCGAGACAATGACAAATTTTAAAGCATTGTTATTGCTACTTTCATTGTCAATATAGGGACGGCTACCAATAAGAATACCTATCTTTGACGGTTGGATCTGTAATTGCAAAAAAGATAGGAGATTAGGAATAGATATGACAATAAGATATGGCCAATATGTCAATGAAGATACAAAGAAATGACCAGATGACACACCCAACCTGCTGCTTCATCCAAAAGAGCAGTTGAAAGGATATGAGTAAGCCAGGAAATGCAAGGAGGTCCTCGGCTGCTGATTCCCATCAGGTACAAAGGAAGGAAATCAGTAAAAATCTCTTCATAACCAGCATCCTATGAACATCTACATGATTTGCTGTGAAATCATGATCAATATTGTACTTATCGTTGGTTGCAGTTCCTTTACTGTTATAAAGCAACATTGGATCTCTTAGATAAGGAGAAAAGTTTTCAGTCTTTTGGAAACTATAATAATTGGAGGGATTCAATGTCGATGTAATGTCTTCTTGTGACAACAATGGTGTGACCAGAGTAGGACCTGAAAATCATTGGCACGAACTGAGTTTCTATGCTATGGTCGAAGCATAGAATACAATATCAGCACAGGGAAAACTATGCTAATTCATCATTACATAGCTCGAACTAATCATTGTATAAAGCAAAAGATAGCAAGGTGGAGGTTTTTGCCAAAGGATACAATTTTCCGAGGCTAACTCTACAAGAACCCAGAAAAGTGAGAAGAAGAAAAAGAAAATCTCAAAAAGCAGCGAACGCATGAATCAAACAAATCCTTCACTTTGTTAGGGTCTCGGCAAAAGGCAAAAGAATCCACCTCACAGGGTATGAGAAAGTTCCCCCTCTTCTCTGGCTTTTTAAGGTCTCCGAATCACGAGCCTCAGTTTTCACTCCCCAAGTGTTCTTCCACCCTAGAAGAACCGCATGTTCCTGTCTGTATAAGACTAGAAGAATCAGCCCTCATTTAAGCCCTCATGTCTCCGAACCTTCAACAACGGTGGGGAGCTCACCCTGGCGGGCAAATGTAGGGTTAAGGAACCTTGCCACAAATGCCCACAACTTGTAAACATCTTCAAAGTTGGTCAGGAAGCCGAGAGAGGCTGTGACAACCTCAATGCGCATGAAACCATTCTTTCCAGCACTTTTACCAACTTCCGTTTGCCTGGACAAGCTGCTGTCCTCTATGTTTAGCTGTCTTGAGCCATCAACGACACGTATGTGACTTAAGATGCCAATGCCAAGAGAGACACCTTCTTTCTCAGCAAGTTTTTGTACGACTTCTGGCTCAACAATCCCCTTGGAACTATTTCTCACATTGAATGCAACAGCACCACCTCTTTCGTACTTAACTTTCGGGCCATATATATGAACAAGCGACACATTACCCTCTGAGCTCGGCAACCTTAGTTGCAGTAGAGAGGCTACCAGCCAATTAATCAAGAACCGCAGTCTACTGGAGGTTTTGTTGAGACCCAACTCATTTATATGATCGAGATGGCAGCACACTATCTCAGGCTCGCCCCTGAATTCATCCTGCACATCACCATATTCGTCATCTGTGCCATAATCTTCATCATCTAGGGTCATACCAGACACTGCACTGGGTTCTAGGATATGGCTTGTCTGCTCCACATGATTTTCTTCCATGGAGAAGGACACCCTTGTTCCACCACTTGGGTGATCGCTCTCCTCAACACCGAAAAACCTACTGCCAGCATATCTGCTCCCTTTCCTGCTCCTCAATAACCTAAAGTCCCCTTCAGTTTCTCTTCTTATAGCACTCTCCTTTACTTGCGCGCCATTTGCAGAGGCTGAACCATTCTCCATGCTACAGTTACTGCTCAAATGGGATCCAGGTACAGCATATTTTGATTGCTTACTAATATGAGGCTCTTCCTCAATCTCACCAACATATCGATCATCTGAAACCACTCTATTGTCTGAAATGTTCTTTCTTCCTGCAAGTCCTCCATTGTGTATGTCTTCCAGATGATGTGCATCCTGAGAAGCTGATTTAATGGCAGCATCAAATGATAGTGCACTATATTCCTCATGAGCCATAGGGCTCATGTCCTTGTGGTCATATATAGGGCTGCCATATATTTTGGATGACTGTTTTGGAAAGAGTTGTTTCTGATTCTTCCTTGCAGCGAACCAAGATGCCGGTAAGGGAGAGGCCATTCTCTCTTTATTCAGCTGGCCTGGATTATCATACCCCAAGGGACTCTGACCCAAATCAATCCAATAAGAGTAGTCCGACGATCCATTTTCACTGAACACGGGACTCTTCATCATATCCCCGACTGATATACTCCCGCTTTCTTCAATATAAGTACTTGCTCCATCTATGTATGAACTATTGTCATGATTCATGTCAGTCTCAATATAATCATTGACCTGAGCAGACGTGTAGAGTCCAGAAAAGGCAGGCAATTGCTGCGGTGGGCGAGCCTCAGAGGAACTATCACCATTCTCAACGACTTCATCATCAGCCCCAGCTAGTCCATCCAGGCCGTCCATTGAATCGCCAAGATACAATGGGAATTCTGGGGTTAATTTCACCATTCCAGACCCTGTAGAGCCAGAATGACTTTGAAGGCATCCTATAACAGATTTTTTTATCAGAAGGCATCCAAAACCGCTTGGATCATACCCAAAGACCCTGTAAAACGAAGTGATAATAAAATCCGGCCGGAATAGGGACAGCCCGAGTGAGTCCATGTCCTTGGGACCGAGTGACCCAGCATCAAGCAAGACATGCCAACTGTTCTGATGTGCGAGTGCCATCCATTGGTATGAATATTTCGCGCCAGAGACTCTCGACTGAACAGGAAACACAAATAAACCTGCTGCAGAACCCTTCTTCCTCTTCCTTTTGCTCGAAATTTGCTTTCTCAAATCAGCTGAACAAGGTTGAAGGGTCGGCCATTTAAACCACGTGCTATAGACTTTCGCACCCTTCTCCCTCGCACTCTGAGCCATCCAATTGACAGACTGGCTCTCATGATCAAACATAGTCAACAACCTCCTATTCGTCTGGAAAGGGTATGTGTCAGCCAACAATTTGAAAGCCGACCCTCTACTGACGGTGAAAACAAGGCCATACTCATTCTCAGGGATGTTCAAATAATCCATGATCCTGGTCTTTATATCATGCTCAACAGTACCTTTCTCAGCGCCACCATACAGAGCATGGTTACTCAAATTTGCTGTTATCTCGGACAAGCTAAACGTCGAGGAATCCCAATAATGAACACTCTGCAGATACGAAAACAGCCCGAATCCACAGAAATCAAGGCATACCTTTGGTTGTAAGTGCGAGTACTCATTCATCCTCAATTGATCAATCTTCTGAGAAGATTGATATGAAGGATACATGCTTTGGAACTTGGAGAGAGCTTCATTGATATTGGGAACAGCATCTTCGGATTCATATGTAGTCTCTGCGGCTTGAGCTGTGGCACGGAGGAACAAGCCCTGGCATTCGAGACGTGCAAGGGTCCTCGATCTCTCCACCCCGGTCTCATCCCGGGAAATGGAGCTGAACTCAATTTCAAGAGATTTAAAGAGTGACCCATCTTCAGATGCCTCCTGAATAGCCTCCCTAAGCTTCTTCTCTCGCAGAGCAGACACGTGCTTCTTGCTTTCAACGGGCGGCCTACCAGACCCATCTCTGCTCCTGCTCTTTTTGTCAAAGAACAGAGCAGCACAGTGAGCTAGGGGCTTCCATGTTGACCAATGCATCAAAGCTTACTTTGAAAAAATAAGTGATTTACAGAGAGAATCCCAGAACTCAATCCTACCAAGTCAGGCTTGAAACTACTGATTCAGCCCGTGTTCTTTCATACCCACCTAAAGGAAAACCCTAGCAAAATCGCGGAAACTGAAAGATCTTCGACAAGAAGATTCAGACCAGTCGACCCAGAAAGAAACCAGAAGCGGAGCTGGCAACATTATATCACCCCATGAATGAAAGGAGAAACTTCAAGCCGACAACTTGGTTTTGACTGTACAAATTTAGTAACCACCCCAAGTACGACCCAGAAGAAAAAGAAAGAAGCTTTGACTCTGAACTCAAGAAATTTATGGAATCAACCCAGAAGAGACAGAGTAGACGGAGAGGGAATCAAAGGGTCGACCCCCGACAAAAAACCCAAATTCAGATCCAGCAAATCAGCAAACTTGCAGGCGAGTGGACTGTAGGAAGAGCAAGAAGTCTCCTGATCAAACCCGGAAAGTAAAGAAAGAGAAAGGAACGGAAACGCCAACCCAGAATTGGGATTCGGGAAAGAGGGAAGTCAGACACGCAATCTCCCGCTCTCAGCCCCCCACCCTTCGCTCCGCAAGCAAAGCAAAGCAAAGCAAAACCAAAGCAAACCCCCTTTGGAAAGAGGAATCCAAGAAACGCCCAAGATTCAACACCCCCAAGAAGAATCGCTCTTCCCCTCCTCCTCCTCCTCCTCCTCTCTTCGTTGATGGGTGATCTCCCTTCCCTTCTCTCTCTCTCTCTAAGATCTTCCCCGCCCACCTATCACTCGCACACGAACAATGAGAGAGAAAGAAAGGTCATTGACTTTCACAAACTGAATCGTAATTGATGCCCCAAGGCCCTTTTACTAATCTGCTTTTTATTAGTAGTGTGGACTGTTCTCTTCTTTTTTCTTTTCCTTTTTTTCTTCTTCTTTTTTTTTTTGGTGCTTTGCTGTGATGGGGCCCCACGCCGTCTCTCATCTGTACTCATGGCCAAAAGTCAATCAATCAGGCTGGTCTAACCTCTCCCCACCCTCAACTCCAAAAAGAAAAAGGAGATGATGATGCGCAAATAGCGAGTGGGCAAGAAAGATCTTCACTTTGCACCAATACCCATTAGTGGTTTCCCTTTTCCACATCCGTTCCCTTCGAGTTGGGTCGATCGGGTCGAGTCGATTAGATTAACACGAGAAATTCAAACTCCAATGCCTGCCTTTGTTATCCGGGAAGTTTTGAAAAAGTCGAAAAAAAGTGCTTTATTGACATTTCTGTCGAGATGAAAGACAAAATGATACATTTGAGAAAAACGATGAAAAAAAATCTTGCATAATTTCAAATGGGTATTAAATATCAATATGCTTAAAATTCTTCTTTTTCAAAGTTGGAGATGTTCAACATTTCGAAAAATTATATCCTAAACAATAAAAGTATATGCGTGATAAAGACAATGACTCGATATTTTTGAAAATTAAAATCATTTTCTTAGTTTTTTTTTACGTACTTTTATTTTGAGTTGAAGTTTTATGAATTAAGCATTCATGGACATTATATCTCTTAATAGATCACCGAACACTCATGAAGGATATGCTCTAAGTTTTGAGCTCAACTCGCCAATGCTGTTAGCTTTTTAAAAATTATCACAACTCATCCTCGGATGACCTCATGGACTCAAAATATTAAAAATTCACAGTGTTAAGTTAGACTCAAAATCAAATTCTAAGTTTTAGATAAAGTATATTTTTTTTGGGTTACATTCAGGACCTCAAATCTTTATAAATCAGGGAATTCCTATGATAGAATAAGATTAATAGAGTATTCTAATATAATGTTGTACTGTGTAATGATGAGTTTTCTACTTATATTTTCACAACACATGGGGAGGGTCCAACCTCACATATATAATCCAAATGAGACCCTAGGCTTTACCCTTATTGTACTATATTACATCTATGGCCCCAGCTGGAGTGGAAACAGAAAAAAACAACTACTATATGAATATCATCAATGTTGCATTCTTATTGAATTGTCATTGAGTCGATGTCTATTTGCCAGAGGATAGGGGAGAGTCTAGCATTACGTAATGCAAAGGAGTCGGTTGTATTTTTCCCTTATTATACCATCAACTACTAAAGGTCCCAGCTAAAAGAAAAAAAGGAAAAAAAAACTAAGGTGCGTATATTTTCAATGTTGTATCAAATTGAATAAGCAATATATAAATAAATTAAACGGCAGATAGTCGATGTCTGTTGACCAAGGTTGGATAATGGGATGTGTCTTACGTGGGTTAGAGACTCCAATAACCCATTTAGTCTATAATTATCTAGTTTTAGAAAAAAAAAAAAAGAATATCCGTACTCAATCCCTACTCAAACCAATTCATATTTACCAACTAAACTCACGTGTGAAATGTGTCAATTTAACCCTAAACTTAATTCTTGCGAGAGACTCCATTTTTGTGTCAACGGTATTAACACAGCTTTAATATCGCTTTTACCGCCAATAGGGATGGTTCATTATTCGCATGAACTCCAGAATATGCTTAAACCTGACATGACATGAAAAGAGAATACAATACGAAAAATTTGAAATTTTATTTTCTATCACGATCTTCCATTAAGACGTATAAGGATCAGTCTGAATCAAACAAATGGGCCCTATTATGTCTTTGGTTATTGTCAACAAATGGTGTCAAGACAAACGGTTGCATTCGTGAGGGTGGTAATGACGACGTGTTGAGACTATTAATTAATTCGGTGATGTGATAAACTTTTATTGTTAGTGCTCACTTTGAGTTCATTCACCTTCACTTTAAGGAAAAAAGTTGCAAAAATCTCAAATTATATCCACTATGACCAATATCTTGAACTTTTTTTTTTCTGATATTAAAAATCCCGAATTATGCCTACTATGGCATATTTACCCTAAACTTTTTCTTATAATATAAAAAATCTCAAACTTATACTTATATGATATATTTACTCTTGTCAAGGTTTTATTAGATGATTTTTCAGCCACAATAACATTTTCATTTTACTTAGCCACGTGGATTCTATATTAATACTATTTACTTTCTAGCGTTCATGTTGGTTGATTTTTAAGAGTTCTCATTGGTAGAATTTTGATGTTGGGTAAATATGTCATATACATACAAGTTTGAGATTTTTGATATCACATAGTAAATTTAGGGTAAATGTGTTATAATTGGCATAGTTTAGATTTTTGGTGGCTCTTGCCCCCACTTTAATGACCTACTTAATTTATTATGTTCGATTCAATAAACGAATCGAATTTCAATGGCATTTGGATCCCATTAGTCTATAGTTATGGGATCATGAGACACGAAACTTTCTTAATCGTGCAATTTTATGCTCCAGCCATTTTATTCAATCTTAAACTTCGAAAATAATAGATCCGTTGTTATTTTTTCATTAACAACAGTTGTGGATCATGTGATTTATATAGATTGCCGCACAAGCGGTGACCGTACCAATATATGAAAGCTACCAACATCTCAAGTCCTTTTATCTAAGTCGGCAGATATTATCAACTTTTCTTTGGTCCTTCTTTTTTTTTAACGGTTTCTTTCTTTGTTCCTTTCTCAACCTCTGCCGACCATCTCCACCATTCTCGTCGTTGTCCATCACTGGCTTTATCACCATCGGTACTTGATTTCCGGCAACCGTAGCACCGTGACTTCTCTCTGTCCCGTTCATCACTTGTGGAGGCGATAATACCATGAGACTTTAATTTCGTCGAGAGAGAGAGAGACGGGTTGATTTCATGTGGATGCTGGCTGTCCAAAGTAGCGACGCCATCCTTCGCATTGGATAACATCGCTATAATTCAAAGGAAATATTCATATTTGGTGGATCGTGGAAAGTTCAGAGGCGGGCATCAGAGGACGAAGACAATTTCAAACCCTGTTGGTTGACCGAATGAACTGAAAGACAAATAAAAAAGAGCAAATGGTCAAATATGGCATTGGCAGGATGTTGGCCCGGGCCGACTCTCGTGTTAATCATTTTTAGTCTTCCTCTCGTTGAGATTTGGAACTCGAGTGTGCGGTGTCAAAAGCTGATTAAGCTCCGACCATGCTCATTTCGAATACGGAAGCTGAAAATGATTATTGACCACGTAGATTAACACACAACGTGACATTTCGGCCATAGCGATAATGTCGCGATCGAAAGATTTAATTATATAGGAGATCACGAGCCATCGACGCGAAGAAAGCAACTGTTTTCAGGCGTTTATACCTTAGAAGTAGCCAAGACCCCAGCATGATTTTCTAATTAATAATAATTAGGAAAGGTTTCTCCATCACCAATTTGCTCTACCCTGTCCTCGAGCACGAAAAAAAGGTCAAGAACCTAACTCGATTGCTTTAATTCAATTGGCAAAGCTTTCGCCGTCACCAAATTTGTCCACTCCCCACAAAAAAAATAATTAAAAATATTATCTTAGTCATCCGCCTGGCTAATCAACCAAGGACAACTTGGCCTAATCCTTAGTATTTTTTCCAACCCAGGAAAATTGAAGGTCGACCCATATCTTCAAAAGTCGTATTTGATGATGTTCATTAATAGTTTAAGATTTGAATTCGAGATTTCGTTAATCACATTTAGTAATCATATCAACGAGTGTGAAACTTACAGATGACGATGGTAACTCTCGTTGACATTTACATTCCAGCAAAACTCATGATGATAGTCAAGAGGATATAATTTCAAGGGGTTTGAATCTTGAAAATCAAAATTTTAATTATATATATATTTATATATTATAATTTGCATTTTTTTTTTTTCACTTATCTAATGTCAAAAGACACGACCCTTTGGATTCCCTTTACCTCTCCCTCCCTCCCTTCCCTTTCAATTTGCGAATTAGTGAGGGTTCGTGTTGCAGACCCCGAGAAGGTGGGTGGAAAGATGAACGAAACTTTTTAATAAAAGTTCAGCTAAACCAAATATGCATAAAGCTCCAAAAAAGCCTTTGTTGAAAGGTGGCGAAAAGGACTAAAGATGCTGCACTAACATGTTGCATAAATCGATGTTGTGGTGATGTTATGATAATGTCTTGTCCTTGATTTTTCTTTTTTATAAATTTTATTTTATTAATTATTTTTATGGGAGGGTTTTTGGATGAGCCTCCACCAATCCAAGCTTTGGAAAAATTCCGAGATTATTGAAGGGAAAGTCAGCGGCCAAGTAATTATTATAAATTGATTCCTTGTACTTATCCTTTACTCCCTTAATAATCAACTCCAACGAATATATAGGTGGATGATAAGTCCACTTTAATGTCTATTCTCCTTCTATTTTTTGTTTTTTTAATCTTTTGCGAATATTCCTAGAGGAATTAACATGTCTGGTTCTTGTTCTCGTGCATGAGAATGGAGTCTTACCGACCGAAATGCTGAAGGTAAGACGTTTTAGGTTCAATTAACGAAAGATTATTCCTCATTCAGTTCGATAGGGAACATAATTATGTGCAATATTTATATGTAGGTGGACTAAATCATTAACATTAACATGGTCAGAACACGTGCTTCTTTGCATCTAAAACCCAAAGAAACTACATTTCTAGTAATAAGAATAATAATAATAATAAGCTTTTCTACTTTGTAGACCATTGTTAGTAAGTTCGTTAAAAGAGGGAATGCGACCTTTCTTATAAAGGTGCTAAGTGAAAGCATTTATCCTTTTGTAATCATGCATTCACTTTGCTGTCCCTTTCTTTTATCAAACGATCATTTACATTTACGACCTCGTCTCCTGCGTCTGTATTTATCATGTCATAGTTCTATAATTTCTAGAAAAACCATTAATCCCTGCAAAGTTGGTGTTTTTTTATACTAAAACAAAATTGATCATGCTCGTTTACTGAAACCTTTTCAGGAGTTTGGTGCTAGCTACGGCCTTTCATATTGGAATTACCATAAAACATACGTTTGCTACAACCTCGGAAAGTGATGCCGATGGATAATAGATCACTCCCATAACTATTTTTGGTTTGGTTTATATGACGGAATAGTTGTTTCAAGACTACACTCTTGTTTGATTAACTTTGTAGCTTAAAGAATAAGATAGGAATAGTAAAGCATTCCCATAATACCATTTTGTATAATAATTTTTTATTCCTAATACTAAATATACTATTTTACCATTGGATTTGGTAATGATTACTCTCATTGAACAATTATATTATACTATCAATTATCATCGGTCTAGTTACATTATAGTTCTTTTGCAATTATCATGATTAGAACATTTCTGCATCGTCAATACAATATTAATAGCTACACTTGATTTGATTACACTTTATTTATAAATAATAAAAAAAACATTATACCTTTAATTCGTAATAGTAACTGTAGTGTAATCTTGTTATAAATGACCTAATTATTGTAATGATAATAATTAATTATGTAAATATAACATTGTAGCTATTGTTACATTTATCAATTATATTATAACCATTGTTTATTATGATAATCAGAACATTTATAATACAGTATTCTATTATACATAACTAAATACATGTTGTACATATATTATACTATTTAATTAAAATATTATACTTATCTAATTGTCGAATAGTAATTTCATACTTAATGTTTAGTAATGATGACTCTAATAATATATTTTCGATTGATCATTTAATGTGTAGATAATATAATTATGATAAATGATTATAAATATAAGGAACAGTAAATCAGTTATTGATAATTTTGATTTATTTCAAATGTAATCAATTCCTCAATATGCAGGGTTATTTGTGGAATATAAAAATCGAACCTATTCCTAGTTGCATGCTATTTCAAGACCCCAAGCTAATCCTCATTAATTTTTGAACCAAACAATGGAATGACTGTTTAACTGCGAATGGAATAATTATACCTTTGAATCAAACATGCCAAAAGGGCTGTCATTGACTTAATGGCATGTTAAAAAAAAAAAACAATTGTGATTTGAGCGACAACACATAATGAAAAAACCTAGGATTTCGTAGTTGGATGTATTGCCTAAGCAGTCAGCTTAGGAACTAAAGGTTACTTGATCAAATCCCATCACCACGTGTGAACTAATCTAATTAGAGCCATTTACATAGATAAAAAGGTTTGAATTTAATTGGTTTGTGGGGCTTGCATGTCATTTCATGAGCTTTTATATAGCCGGGTTTTGTGTTTGTAAATCGGAATAAGAAAAAAAATTCTTAACATGTTTGGCTGAACTAGCTCTTTTATAGCACATCAGTCATGCCATGTATTTTAGATGATATCCTTTTTTCCTTTCAAATTAATTATAGACAAATATAACCTTGTATTGAAACTATAAGCCATTTGGAACACTCCACAATGGTAAGACAAAATATGTTAAAGTGGTTCTTTTGAGTTATTTTCCAGAATCTAAAATCTTGATAATTTTATTCATACGAAGGATAAAAAACCAAATTATGGATTTCGATTGGACATGTGATTTATGTGAAATTGCCTTTATGCAGGTCAATTTTGAAGTATGCAATGTGTGCATAGTGATGTTGCTTAGAAAAAGATTAAATAAAAAAAAAGCATGGCATTCAGTCGAACCATTTCGTGCAATGGCAAATTCCTATTTAGACTCAAATCTAGATGGATGAATTTATCATAACCGTTAATCATGTAGATCTTGTTTGTAAGTCTAAGAAAAATGCATTTGTCATGTCAATAGATGTCAGTAGGTGAAGTAGACAAGGCTCTTTTGATACCAGTCCAAGAGCCCCCAAATTGGCATCCATTTGGTTCTTGTAGACTCTAGCTATACAAATTACAAACCCCCAAAACTAGTACAAATCTCTCTCTCTCTCTCTCTCGTGATATCAAACATTCCTCTTTTTGCATCCACTAGAGAGTGAACTACTTATCACATCATCTCTCTTTAATTATGATCATGGCTCAATCATGGGAGTGAAATCAGGAGTACTTTCTCACCAGCTGAACTGTCGTTAGGTCACAACTTAGGCCCATCGGGCCATGTTGGGCTCAGTCCAAGGCAAAATCGTGGTTAGGGGTCATTGTTCTCTCTGTTAGAGCTGTCCAAGTCCAAGCCGGATTAATGTCATCATGTGACATGCAGAGAAAGCGAAGAGACTCGAGCATGCAAACTCATGCAACGGGAGTCGCGATTGTTGACATCCACAATTGATCCGGCTGCACGTGGTTGTCACACGGGAAAAAAAAATTGGGTAAAAATGGGCTACAGTCATCTACATAACATGTGTGTAATATTTGATACATCATACATGCCTAGTCATTGATGGACACAGGGGCAAATGCCCGATGATCAATGATGAAATAAGAAAATGCCACGTGCATAGTTGTTGAAATACTATGACAAACGGTTGGTAGCCACACAGATGAACCTTGGTGGCAAACTTTCCAATAGAGATACTTTAAATATTACTCAAAGTGCCAAGATAGCAAGCATCAAAGGCGAACATTATAAAGAGAAGTTGCTATTTGAAGATCCAATCATGGAACGACCATCGATAACTACACAATCCACAGAACATGACCAAGACGGTTATATGAAATATGGGCAGAGTGATCTATGGGAGAAGGGAATGTGGATCTAGCCAAGGGTAGTTACTAGAGAAAACACAATTGCCGAATGGTTATCATACTTTCACTATAAATAATACTAGTCATCCAATGAGAACCTCTTGACAAATTAATTAACATGTTATCTTTATATCTTTACTTTTCCTATACTACACTTTAATTTCCCTTGCTATAGTTTTCAATTTCCCATCATCAGTTAGATTTCGGCATGTTTCTCCATCCTAATGCATCATTGTTAATTAAATTATGGAATTGTCTCTTCTATTCTGGTACATTATCATCAGTTAGATTCCGGCATTGTATTCTACTGTCCTCGACTTAAATTGTCAATTAAATTTTGGCATAGTTCGAGATTGGTCTTATAACTTATGGGCCTTGTCGTTGACTAAATTCCGATTCAACCTAAGGTTGTCTTGTGTTGTTTGGATCAAAGAAGTTGAATTCACTATTGCATGAGATATTATCTGTCCGGAGTTGGTGCATGACCCTTATCCTTTTTAGTAAAAATTGAAGAATAACTTTTGGTAAAAGATATTTCGTTATGAGAGTAATTCTGGCGAAACAACAACAGACCATGGAATATTCTCATAAGACTTGCTTCTTGAGGCGAAGTTGCATGAGAAGAGAGCAGAATGCTGTATTTGTATGCGCGAAACTGTAGAATTAATCAAACCGGGTTTAACATGATGAAAGAACATAATTGGATAGGGGATTGCCCAATGGTGCCAACATTCTAAGAAAAGTGGACCGGATAGGAGAAATAAGTGGTCTAGTTAGGTACGGAATTAGTGGATTTAGAGATCCAATAATGCCCCAAATGGGTCAATATCCAAACTAGGGGTGAGTGGTTCACCCAGTTCCTTATAGGTTTCGCTTGGAACTTGGAACCTACCCCCGAGTACAGATTCCTCATTTTTTGGAACCTGGAACTTACCCGTCAGAACCAAGAACCTGAAACCTACTTTGTCACAGGTTCCGGGGTCGGTTCCAGGTTCCAACAGGTTCTTTTTTTTTTTTAAAATGGAAATGAATGCAGCAATAATAAACAAACTTGTCATTCATCAAAGAGAATATAACATGAACACAATCTATAATACTCATAAGCGTTTAATATTCTAGAATGTGAACTATTTTTCTTTTGCAAAGTCTAGCGGTTCACTTCACAAAGTCCACCCTTACCTCAGCAACAACCCTGCACCAAAATAAAGCCATATCCCTCATTGTTTTACAGCTTCCAATGACTTCAGCAACTTTAGTAACAAAGCTTTCAGGTGGAGCTGCATGAATATCTCTCGGCAATGTTGCGGTAGTGGTTTTAAACTAGAATTGATCTTTCTTCGAGAAACTTTCCCTCTCGCAAATATCTTGCAGATATTACAACGAAGTGAAAGATCATCATAGGATAATTTAAAAAAGAATCGATAAATTTTTTTTTTTTTTTTTTTTATAATGGATGAGTATTATTTCATGGACTAATAAATTTGATAATCTAATTATTGATTTACCCGCATCAAACAGCAAACTAATCAAAGAATAGAGCTTCACTTCATCTAGAAACTCAGATATGTTATCTTCCTTTTCACAAAGCACAAGCGACCTCACAACAGAGAGACTTAGTCCTGCCCTTTCATGATCCATGAATCTTGATAGATGGCAATTCAGGAGGATGATGGGTGATCAAATTTGCCCATAGATTAGCAAGTTTGAGAAAATACTGCTCCTCGTCCCAGAAAATCATCTTCATACCTGGCTCAACAACAACAAACAGCATTTTAGAAGCAAAATTAAGGTTCCAAGCAAAAGGTTCAACATATATAGCCAGCCAAAGATGCCATGTTGCCACAAGAGAATAAAAAGAGACAACCTAAGACTAGGGAAAATACTTGGGAATCCCATTTGAGAACTTTTATTTTTAAAACAGCCTTCAGATGCAATAGATAACTTTAGCAGATCGAGTACTTGCATGACTAAAGTTACAACTCTGTGATAACGGTGATCTTGTACTAGAATGAACCCCCTGATGGATAAAAAACAGATTGATGTTTAGTATTAACATACCTGGCACAGTTCCTGGATTCAACAAAGACAAACGGCAAATATGTTTTGAGAGTGTAAACATGCTTGATAGACTCCAATAAAGCCTTGATGCTGTCCTCATATTGGAACTCCAACGGATCAGATATGTTTTGAAGAGCTTCTTCAAGGCCTGAACTGGACCATATAGTAGTACATTCATCTAAAAGAGTAGATGTAGCAGAGAAATCTCTATAATTAAGAAGAATCCATGGTTTGTATAACATGGCTGAGGCCTCAAGAACTCTAGTCTCCAACTGCTCTGTAAACTTCTCCCAAGGCGAGTACATACTACTTGCCTAAATGATGTGAAAACAACAGCACATCAAATTCAAGGCCCAAAGAAACTAGTCATCACTATTTTTATTGTTCTTGGTAACTATAACATACCTTCTTTTTTAGATAATATTTGACTGGAAACATTCTTCTCTAGAGCTTGCTTCCATATTAAGGCTCCATGCTTTAGCTCTTGAGCACAAGCAGAGATCATTTTGGACCATGTGGAAACATAATTAGATTGTGCCTTAGCTGATCCTAATTTTAAAATTTTAAGTACCAAGGCTACGTGTTTCAAGAGTTCAACCAATGACTTTGATTCTCTCTCTACTTGTAGACAAGCAAGGTACTGCTACTGTTAAGTTCAAGAGCCAAACAACTACCCAGTTGGACGTCAACTTTTCATATCAGAACCAACTTAAGATATATCAATTTTTGACTCCAAAATTAAGTGGACTGTTTAGATAGACAAATAAACAAAGTAAAAAGGGAGAAGTTTATCCATTTTTAATCACTATATTTGTAGAACAATTGCATCAGCAGCCTTGTCCACAAATCTTATACCAGGGACTCTATCTTGGATTACTTGCAAGGCAACAAAATGTTCAAGCAGGACTGATCCAAAGGAAAGATAGATAATAGAGTGTGTAACAATCACCATCCTACAAATATCTCAGTTGCAAATATATCTCAACGATTTCACTTGATAACAATTTGCCAATCCATGTGATCTTCCATTAAGCATAGACAAGAAATTCATACCGATGACAATCTGCTCAACAAGTTATATTCTACCTCAATTATGCGGAACTTTTCTCTAGATAAGACTTCAAGAAATGTACCGATGCTGATATCTCTCTCAGATAGATTATTTGAGGGCAGTTGCAAGATTGACTTGCTTGAATGCAACTCATTGTAAAGCTCCTACAACAAGAAGGTTGACTCAAAGTTACTCGATACGCATTGAAGCAATCATAATGAAATAACTAAGAAAATCTTAGATGTTGAAATCAGAAAAGAATTGATATAATAGTAAATGAAGTAACTAAAACGATCAATTTAGTAAAACATAAACCTGAATTTCCTCATCATGAGCTTTTGCCTTCGCAGTTTCACCAATAAGATCAACAGGGTCATGTGCCTTCTGACAAATAGCATATTATCAATATTCAGGGTTTGAGCAATTTCATAACAAAACAAGCAATTCATTGCATGAACAGATCTTCACCTGATTAAGATGCCGGCAAGCAACAAGGCACAAATCATCCTTCAAATTGCAATAGAATTGAACAAGATCTTCAAGTTTTAATTCAATGCCAAAACTTTGAAGCGAATCCACAGGACTGGTTATAGAGACTTCTGTAGATTTGGTCCCATGGTAGACATCCTTATGCTCCCAAGAAATATCCTCTAAGACGTTTAGGTTATTTCTTAATCTGGACATTGGCACAATGTGGCTTGAATTCAACCCATCAACACCGAGCCATGGAGTGCTTGTGCCAAAGCTCTGAGGTTCATCTCCTCTTGGTGTATAGGCACCCTGAAAATCCCATTCATCAAAGTCATCCTCTTTGAATGCTGAATCTGGTTCCGAATTTGTCCAGGTGGTATTTAGTGCACCCTCACTCAGCTTCTTAATGTCGGCTGCGGGAGTACTTGGCATGGATTCACCGTACGGACTTGATATGATATCGGTGATGGATGTTCCTGAAGTTAGTTTAGTTCTATCTCTTGTATCGGTGTAGGTTCTTTGATGAAATTGTCACCTTGAACTACTGTATCTTTTTTCCCCAAATCTTCATCACCAAAAAGAGACAATGGTAGGGTTTCCTTTTTCCCATTCCCTTGATGTTTCTCATTTCTCTAGAAAGTAAATAATGAAAAGTCAACCAACAAAAGTATCATATGAAAGAATCTAAATTTAAATTTGCAAAACAATATTCCCCAGTGACAACTAATACCAAAATTAAGGATTTAACATCCTTTGAAGTGCATTATTTCTGCCAAAGTAGAAATTTGTGAGAAAATACTGGCCATTTGGTTTGTATGTGTACATTTCAATTTTTAGCTTCGTGTTGTATAATAGATCGTAGCTTCTAATCTCAGACAAAAAACAAGAGGAACGACTAAAGAATGATATCTACTGCAAAACCTAGGACTTCACTGTCAGCTAGAAATGTTAGAGATAGGTCAACTATTGAGCATTTAGATTGGAACAACAAGATGGACATACATTATAAGGACTAGAATAGAAATACGTACAATAGGAAAAACCAGTTAGTAAATTCAACAGACTTTTATTCTCCTTATAGGCATTTATTAAATGTAAGCGAATATCTTGAGACATGATTCTTCGAGTCATGATAACACACCATTGATAGGGCATAATTTGAAATGCTAAAAAAAAAAAAGGAGTAAAAAAAATATAATACGACTTTGGTGACAGCTCATGCTTCAATAAATCAATTTAGTTCCTTAAAATGCATGATTAAGTGCTAAATAATGAAAATTACACTAGGTAATTTCATCACCCGCACGTTATAACAAAATGATGTCGTGGGAAAAATTGTGCATTCCCTGCTATCCTACTAACTTTATGTAGGTGGCATACTTGGGAAAACTTGTTTAAATCAGCAAAAGACTCATAGCTCATGCTTTAATGCAGCTTCTGATAAAGTGTCTTCAAGTTCCCAAAGATTTTCGCCAAAGTCAGCACTCCTCTCCGTTGTACTTGTCTTTGCACCATTATCAGCAAGCTTTAGATCATCCTGGCATAAAAAATTCAGAAATAAGAGATTTTAGCCTCTGAAGGAGCAATAGCAATATGTGAACTTGCTTGCCAATGTGATTTCATTCACACCACAACCTTAGATTTCCACAAATTCTAGACAAAGTTTAGCACTTGGTTTAATTTAGTAAATTCTAATCCCTAGAATTGTTAACTGTCATTCTGCTAGCTTTTTGAAAATAATATTTCATGGGATCGTTTTTCTTTCGTAGAAAACCATGATACAAACATTAAATAAAGTAGTAATTAATTCTGACTTAGATTCAATTGATTCTAATGAAAATTCACTTATTCATAACTAATTTTGATTTTCAAACATGCATTTTGTAGTGGCAAGTGGAATAAATAAAGAAAGCCACCAAAGATTTCATGAATTCCACAATCATTCGACTCATACAAGTGATGCAGTATGTGAGCAGTCAAACCAGTTTATGAAGATGCACACCTAAAGTCCCAATCGTTTTCCTCAATTTCAGCAACTCCATTAGCTTGATTGAAATTAGCTTCATGATTGGAGCCTTTCAGGTCAATCTTGGGTTTTGGGTTCAAGTCATACACAGAATTTGATGTCACAAATTTATCAGCAATCCACTTTGATGAGGCAAACAGATCGGATTGTCCATGAGTTAGAAAAATGATCATTTATGAGTTGATATAATAACTCAAATTCCTCGTACTGCTGTATTTATTGTTGGAAATGTTTTCCCACCTGGGTTGGCCAAGATTAATAGAAGATCAATGTCAGGGTTGTGCGCTGCAACAGCCAATGCAAGGCATCCTCCCAATGATAAACTCTATTTACCGATGATAATCTCCACATTAAGACCATCCATATCTAAAAGAAGAAGAAGAAGAAGAGATTAAATAAAATATTCACTTATAGATATACAAAAAGAATTACAATATATAAATTTTACAAAAAAAAAAAAAAAAAGAATTACAATATATAAAGATATAAACAATGTCACTTACCCAACTCAAATTTTTCTGCATTCTTAATGCACTCAACATCAATCGGTACATGAACGGCTCTCAACCAATCTTGAGTGCAAATCAAAGCTTCCACTACTTTGGAAGTTAAAAAACTTCGAAAGCCATCAAGCACACGACCCGATGTACTAAAAGTTGACTCTAAAACAACGGTAGTTACGGGAATAGATAAAATATCTTGAGCCATCAAAAAAAGGATTTTATATTTTGAGCCAGTAGTCTTCCACCACATCAAAATGTCAAGATCAAGAACTTTTTCATTTTTTTCTTGAAGATACTCATCAAGCTCGGACTTGTTGTCATCGCACCCTTGTTCATTCAAGTATAAAAATATTTTCTTCCAACCTTAGGTGTCATACCTCTTTATTCCTTCACTACCACCTACATCGGCATTGGAAGCACTACTACTTGCACCCAAATTATGGCCACCAAAATTTCGATCACTTGAAATAAGAGAAGATTGCTCATAAAATTCATACAAACGCTCCAATGTATCCTTCACCTTGTAATGCATCTCTTTAACTTTCGATTCATCATCATAAATTTGTCAATACAAGAAAGTCACGTAATTCAACTTGGCTCTAGGATCTAACACAACCGCAATCAACACCATCATATTCACTTTATCCAAGCTTCCATAATATTTATCAATTTTTTCTTTCATTTTCACACCCATAGCTTGAAGCTTAGGATCCAAAGCATTGATCGCATCTTTCAAATATCTATACAAAAGAGCTATATTTTCAAAATAATCATTTGAAGTAACATATGAACTCCCCGACATCTGATTGGTGGCATCATAGAATACTTTGAGAAATTCCGAAAGAATAATAGCATTTTCCCAATCATCATCACTAGGAATTTCATGATTAAGCTCACTTGCAAAAGATAAATTGTCGTTTTCCATTCTTTGGAAAGATTTTCTAAACTTTATGGTGGTGTTTAACATGAGATAAGTGGAGTTCCATCTAGTGGCAACGCCAAGAGCTACCGAACCCTTATAAGTGATCTATTAACTCTTAATGCAAGATTTAAATGCTTTGGCTCTCGTGGGAGAACTCCTTACATACCTAACCACATTTCGGATACGTGCAATGGAGTCACGTACCGTAGTCAAGTCATCTCTCACAATCAAATTTAATATATGAGATGTGCATCTCATGTGCAAAACACTCCCATCCAATATCAACAACCTTTCTTTCGAAAATTTTTCCCTCAAATAGCTAAATGCAACATCATTCAAGCTAACATTATCCACAGTGATTGTGGATACATTTTTTTCTATTCCCCACTCCTGAATGCATTTCTCCACCATTTTCCCAATCTCTCTACCCCTGTGACTATGCATCACCACAAAGTTAATGATTCTTTTATGCAACTTTCAATTTTCATCAATAAAATGTGTAGTGAGACACAAATAATTCAGATTTTGAATGGAACTCCATGTATTAGTCGTGAGTACGATCATAGAATTAATTTTTCCAAAATAATTCTTCAAAGAAGTTCTTTCATCTAAATACAATTTCATGCAATCTTTTGCCATTGTGAAATGTGATAAATGTTTGAAGAGAGGTTGTAACTCATTGACAAATTCACGAAATCCAACACACTCAACCAAGAAAAAGGTTGTTCATCAAGGATGATGAACTGAGCAAGCATTCGCCTACAACGTTCTTGATTAAACGACCATGTCGATAAGACATTACCAATACTAGAATCTCCTCCTGCCTTGCCAGCCATGTCTACATTATGTGGTGCAAAGAATTTCTGCCTCTTATCTACATTACGGGGAAACCTTTTGCATGTGGTCAAGTAATTCCTCATTGCAGAAGTATTGTTAGCAACGCGATACTTAAGCATTGTCCCACAATGAATGCACTTCACTTGATTTGTTTTTCCATCCTTATCATTGATTCTCGTATAATGATTCCAGCATTTGGATGTATATTTCTTATCATGAGGAAGATGAGAACCAGGTACCTTACTTGTGGCACTCATGGTAGGGGGTGCCTCTTCTTCATTTTCATTGCCAGAAAACTCCAATTCCATGATCGGAGTCATCTCCTCATGTCCCTCCACCTCCATTGATGTGTTATCTTGATACATTAATTTCGCACTACACAACAATAATATAATATAATTAGAAATTTCAAAATAAAGAGCAAACTAGAAATGAAACACCACTAGAACAAGAATGTCTAGCATAGAAATGAGTGATAAGTCGACCAACTAAAGTACCTTTAATGCATACCATTTTGCTCATCATAACTTATATCCCAACTATACTAGATTCAAAATTTAGTTGATAACAATGTTAACACAGTATAATACATCATACCAATGTTGTATAGAAACATAATACAACACTTTTATACATAAGCTAAGTCTATTATGTTGAAATACAGCCAACATAATAGAATTAGCTTATGTATAAAAGTGTAGACTTCAGGAAGCTACAATTACTTTAAAGTCTAGATTGGTGTCCCTCTTCAAGTGTGATAGATATTACACAATATCCGAACCTCATGTATAGAAATTTGCAGTTTTAGAGGCGAATTTAAGCCATCAAATTATTTAAGAAGAAAATGTTAGGCATGTGCTACTATTTAGGCATGTGCTACTATTTTCACAAGAAAATGTTTTAAGAAAACACCAAGTATTTCTCAGCAAACGAATCTTGACTAGCTAACGAATCTTCAACATTAAGAACCCCAAAGACAGTCAAATCAATATCTCCATCAGGAAGATAAGTCTTTAAAGGAACCGAACCAAATGGAAATACCTATAAGAAGCACTAGTTTTATCTCAACAAAACCAAAACCAAAAGAAAGAATAAAAGATGGTCACGTACTTACAAATGTGAAAAATTATCATCAAGCTCACCACACCTTGGTAAAGTGCGTTTTACATGCACAAGATCGTCTGATCGAAACCAAACGGTACTCTTACTACCGAAAAAGAACATGCAGATGCACGAACCATGGGAAAGTAGACCAATTACAGTCTGTTCATTTCATCACCTACCTTTGAACTAGAAAGATTGCAAAGCCGTCTCACTAAAATCTACAGGTGATGTTGAAAATTGCAAGTTCAGTATGCATCGTATAATTCCCTATTTACAAAACCAATTTCGCATAATCGCCAAAAGAAACGATTAACTTTACTCAATTGAACACAGCAGGCATTCAATATACTCTAAGATGAGAGATTCTGGCCAATCCGAACATCCATCGCACCTCACTAACATAGCTACTGCAAGAGCTTAAATGAAAAATTCTTCGGACAAGAGGAATCATAGTTCTTCACACCTAAAATGAGCGATCTTAACTTTGACGAGCTCAATAAGCAACATTCAGCACGCAATTCATCTTTCCAATTTCATCTCATGAACTTTAAATGCATGAACTCTAAGAAAGCAGAATCATTGCGAGTGATCATCCTACACAACATCATTCGACTTGCCGAACGGAGCCAATGCAAGAACCAGAATGAAACCGCATACACACAAACACCCACCGCAAGGCCGTGTTATAATGAGCACGAGCGCCGCCCTAGCCAACAGGGGGGAAAGACTAAGGGCATTCGACTAGCTGAATCGGAAGGAAAGACAGAGAAAACACTCACAAGAAGAGGTCAGCAATGGCGTCGAGCAGAGGTCAGCGGTGGCTCGCCGAGCAGAGATCGGTGGTGGCGTTGAGGGCGAGCGGCGGTGGCGTCGAGGGTGAGCGATGGTGGCGTCGAGGGCGAGTGGAGGTGGCCTCAAGCAGAGGTCAGAGGGCGTTGAGCAAAGGTCAGCGAGCCAGAGGTTAGCGGCGGTGGCGTCAAGGGCAAGCGGCGGTGGCGTCAAGGGCAAGCGGCGGTGGCGTTGAGTAGAGGTTAGCGAGCCAGAGGTCAGTGGCGGTGGCGTTGAGGGCGAGCGGTTGTCGCGTCGAGCAGAGGTCAGCGAGCTAGAGGTCAGCGGTGGTGGCGTCGAGCGGAGGTCAGCAAGCTAGAGGTCAACGGTGATGGCGTCGAGGGCGAGCGGCGGTGGCGTCGAGGGCGAGTGGCGGTGGTGTCGAGTAGAGGCGAAGAACGGGTGAAGAGAGAACTACGAATCAGAAAGTGTCGTATGTGAAAGTGAAAGTCAATTTTCTGATTTGGGGCTTTTTTTTAGCCCTAACCGGAGTTCCGATTCCGGTGTCGGTTCCAGTTCTGGTTCCGGGAACCGCCGATTCCTAGAAAAGGGGAATTGGGAATCGGAACTGGTCCCTTTAGAATCGGGAATCGAATCGAACCTCTAGTTCGGTTCTCCGGTTCCCGGTTCTACTCGGGAACCGTGCTCACCCCTAATCCAAACTAGACATTGATGTGGTGGGAATAGGCTCTTCGCACATGTCAATTTTTTTCATGGGCACACTGCTTAAATCATGCCGATTTAATTATTTAAGAAAATTTTATTCAAATTATAAAGAGTATGTCTCTAGTTTGAGCCTATGAATGAAATCCGACCTGAATTGAAGTGTGTGAAAGTCCGGCCCGTGTAAAGAAACTGCAAATGGGGATGTGTCACTGCCTTTTGTAAATTCGAATGAGGAAGAAAACATGGGTTTCCTAATCCATTTTGGAGTTGGCTGAACAAAGGTTTTCATGACTTCTATGTAATTATTTTCGTGCTGATCTTGCTTAATAAGCCATTGTTGATCTGGCTTTAGTTTGCTCTACAAATGTGGTATCTAGGTGACACCATTGTTGCAATCTAGATAATTTGCCAGAAAATTAGAAAAACAATGATGGTCCAACCTCTTAACTTCTTAGTCCTCGACCAAAACAAAAAAAGAAAAGGAAAATTCTTATTCTCACGACTTGGTTTCTTCTACATTACCAATTGATGCATCTATAAGATACCACGTTAAAGAATGCTTCAAATTTGGTAAATTTTCAGCATCTTGAAGGTTGTTGAAATCACTCCACTCCACATATCCAGAAACTTCTTTCTTAATATATCCTTTTTCAGCTGACAATACCGTGTTCTCGTCGCACAAATTTAATATTTCCTCACATGTTTACTTTACTTGTAGCGTTCCAATTGCTTTCTACTAGGGGAGGTGACCGGTGGATGGCATTGCCCATTCGTGCACAACTGCTTCCAACTTCATCTTCAGAACCAAACACCAACCATAAACGGCTCCTAGAAGTTTCCAAATCTCTAATTTAAGGTTTTCACATCATGGCAAAATCCTTTGGCTTTGACCCCATGAGGTTGCTTGCTTGCCTATAGCAACGGGAAAGATCTCTACTCTCATGACACGTTTGGAAAATTTCCATAAGGCCGGTCAACTACCTCATTACTCCCCTTATAACCAACCAAATTGAAGCTGAAGCAAACAACACCATGCTCGCAAGTAAATCACTTAAGCATTATTCAAACCCCATTGTGGAAGCAGGACCCTTATATATATACTCTCAAGAGGGCTTTGCCCTAAAAGCAAAAGGTTGTGTGCTTTTAGAGTTTTTAATTCTTATGGTTCTTTTGCTAGCTTGAATAGGAGACATGGCCAAACAACCCATTGTTTTGGTGGCTTTGGTGCTTTTGCTGGTTCACGTGAGGGCTCAAGATGATAATGGCCTTGGTGCTTCTTTCATCTTTGGGGATTCCCTGGTTGATGCTGGAAACAACAATTATCTGCAGACACTGTCCAAGGCTAACATCCCACCAAATGGGATTGATTTCAGAGCTTCTGGAGGGAATCCCACTGGCAGATTCACTAATGGAAGAACCATTGGTGACATTGTGGGTATGTGAATTTCTTCTTTGCTTATTTAATTTCTCTAGCTTCTGTGATTTTTTTTTTTCCTCGGGGTGTGCATTGATGGGTATTTTAGGTTATATTTTCTTTTATTTCACAATATTAATCATAATTGTTTGTTCTCTATTTTCAGGGGAAGAATTGGGGCAACCAAACTATGCTGTCCCGTTTTTGGCTCCAAACTCAACTGGCAAAGCTATACTGAGTGGAGTCAATTATGCATCTGGGGGAGGAGGGATTCTGAATGCAACTGGAAGAATCTTTGTAAGCACCCAAACGTAGTTGACATCATGCTGTAGCATACACGTTTGTTTTACTTATTTTGCATGCACATGCACGGGCCATCTGAAGGTAGGAAGATTACTATATTTTTGCAGGTAAATAGGCTGAGCTTGGATATCCAAGTTGACTACTTCAACATCACAAGGAAGCAGTTGGATAGCCTCTTGGGACCATCACAAGCAAAAGACTACTTGATGAAGAAATCGATCTTCTCGATCACAATTGGATCTAATGATTTCCTGAACAATTACCTGCTTCCGGTCCTCTCCATCGGCGCCCGGGCCTCTCAAACTCCCGACGCTTTCATCGATGACATGATCAATCACTTGAGGAACCAACTTACGGTACCCAAATGATTCTAACCGATGTTTGAAATTCTAGAAGGGAATGGAAGTTCCAATTAGTCTATTAAAACCATGGGTTAGATTAATCTTCATTCCTAGGTTATGTTTACTCGTGAGATTCACTCGACCTAGCTGGCAGAATCATGGAGTCCAGCTCTAATTCGATCGAATCTATTACAATCCAATTTTTTCATAAAGTTATAGTTGTCATGATTTGATGCAGAGACTCTATCAATTGGATGCTCGGAAGTTCGTATTAGGGAACGTAGGTCCAATTGGATGTATACCTTATCAAAAGACCATAAACCAACTAAGCTCGGATCAATGCGTCAACTTGGCCAATCAACTGGCACGACAGTACAATAGCAGGTTGCAGGATCTGCTCACTGAACTCAACGAAAATCTTCCAGGAGCTACTTTTGTCCATGCCAATGTCTATGATCTTGTGATGGAGCTCATCACAAACTATGACAAATATGGTAAAGTTCATTATAAGTCCATCGTCTTTTACTTGCAAGGATCGGCACAACTGGAAACTTCTTTACCAAAAGGAGTCTGATGTTTATCAAGAACAAAGTGTCTTGTTATCTTTTCTTTAGCTATGTTTGTCGCGTGTTTTTAGCTTGTGGAGTTTCATTTCTATTCAATGGAGTTTCCTGAAAAGCTCGCCTCTCAAGTCACAGCAAGATAAACTTATCATTCGGATTCAGGCAAGATGATTTGTGGGCTAATTATATCCACCACCCGTGGATCAAAGAAAAGAACAAGAAGAAAACATTACTCTTTGTCTCACAAATTAATGCTAATCAGTGGTATCCTATGGTACTCATGCTACGCTAGACTTACTTTGAAATATCACTTTCTTGGTGCATCCGGAAATCTGGTATAATCGTGAACCATCATTCGAGTACTGTCTCATTTTGATTAGAAGTTGGAGCTGCATGCGTCTCTTTTCGAGACCAAGCTGAGGCAGATACCTTACTGTTAAATGTTAAAAATATAGGAATCTTCCCATTGATTTCCTAATTTCTGACTGTTCCTGAGTACATGCTTGATGATGCAGGTTTCACAACAGGCAGTACAGCTTGCTGCGGGAACGGAGGCCAATTTGCTGGGATCGTACCGTGTGGTCCAGTATCAAGCCTATGTAGTGATCGATCCACACATGTCTTCTGGGATCCTTATCACCCGAGTGAGGCGGCCAATCTCATCCTGGCAAAGCAATTGGTCGACGGAGACACTAGATACATCTCTCCTATGAATCTCAGACAGCTTCGAGATCTTTGATTTGACTTCTTTATAAAGTTTGTAACATGATTTGTGTGGGCAAGTGAGCAGTTACCGTTTCTTGGATCGTGGAGCCGTACATCTACCATTTCTGTATGTGCCTTGGAAATTTTGCGTTCAATTTTTGTTGATAAATAAATGTATATTCAACCTTCTTTGTGAGATACACACACACTTACATTATCCACTCTAAAAAGAAATGGGCAAGCCTGACAAAACCACACAGGGAGTTTTAGAGTCGTCCTCAGTTCAAATCTTTTTTTTTCTTTGCAAACTGAAAACGTCAATCAAATTCACATGGTGCGAAATGACTCCATTAGGCTGTTTAATTTGTTTAGAGGAAACTGATGACTTGGGACAATGAAAGCCTAAGAATGTTTTCTCGGATAAGCGGGATTTGAAATTAGAAAAAAAGAAGGGGAGCTAGAAAAGTTCTGTCAGTACAGTTTACAAATAAAATGCCGGCCTGTACATACCTATCCAACAAAAAAACAGAGTTGCATGGTAGGAGAGACTGGGAATATGATAGCCTCAATCTCAGAGTTTCGGACTCTCAATACTCATCAGAGATTTCAGTTGGTTCCTTGTCTCATCACTTGAAACAGCCATTGATTCTGCATAAGAATTCTCTGTCTCATACTTCATCTCAGTGTTTCTGTTTCTATGGTCATAGGTATGCTTTTGTCTTTCTCCATTGAAAGAATTTACCCTTATCTTCTGATAGAGACATCTCACATCTGTTTCACTAATTCTACTTCAAGCAGAGAGTCAAGGTGTCGCTGGTTGTCCTCTATCTTCATGGAGCCGACCTCCCCAACTCAAAACCAGTCCATGGTATGGGTTGAAGAACACTACAAAACTTTGTGCTCTTGCTGTAAAATATAAACATCAGAATCCGAGTGGTGCTGGGAATCGGGAACTTGGAGGTATCCACCTAGTTGGAGACAAGACTTACTCCGATGTCTTTGCTAAGGGAGTAATCAGACTTTACACGCACATTGCGTCAACATTGCTTATCTGTGTGTTGGCAACAAGCCAGTTATTGGTGATATATACCTCAGTTTGTGCTACCTGCCATTTAGGGTCTTAAAGCAGCATTAGAAGCTATCAATCATTCACTACCCGTTACTACTGTCCTGCAGTCCGTCCAGACAAGGTTCAACCCAGGTGTTCAATTTGCAGCTAGTTCTGCTCCTTTATTAGGACCTGTAGTCCAATTCTTGCTAGCCAACAATTACCCTCTTCTCTGTAGTTTGTACCCTTATTTTGGGTATGCCGCTGATCCAAGAGCATTCAGGCTAGATTATGCTCTGTTCAGTGCCTCTAGAGTCGTGGTGTGAAATAAAAATCTCAGCTACAGTAACCTATTTGATGCCATAGTTGACTCTTTCAACTGAGCACTGTAAAAGGCAGGAGGGCCGAATGTTACAGTGATCGTGTGCAGTGTGCGTCTTCTCATGACATGCTATTCCTCCTTCATTGCAGCTTCCCAACATGAGACAATGCTTCTGTGACAGATTTAGGAATAAAAAGAGGATCCAAGGAAGAGAGGAATACCATGTAGGGAGAAGAACATGACTATAACTCGGAGAAGTACAGATTGGCTGAGTGTTAACTATGGAATGTATACCTTTTGTGTGAGCAATAGGTAAGTCAAACTCAGATGGAGAAGAATCTAAGGATGGAGAGTAAACTAGAACAGACAAAGAATCTATCGGCTCTGCCATGGGAGCAGCTATCTGGTCTCCTTCTAAAGCAACTGTCTGCTCTCTTTCTGGTGTCTCATTCCACCAGAGGTTGCCTATGCCTGCACTGATATGTGATGAGATCACCATCTCCTGTTTTGGTGCTGATGACCAAGTTTCACTGGAAAAGAACTATTAAATCTTGACTCCTCATTCTAGATACCACATATTGTTGAATCAAACTCATCAACTTCCGATCTTCTCATGTTTCCAATTAGGCTGTTAAGTTCAGACTGGATTTTGCTTATAGTAGGATGAAACTGATCACCAGAAGAAAATGCATTAATTGTATCCTGGGATTCAATCCAACTTAGTCCTGGATCTTTATCCATTGTGAGCCCTCTTATCTTTCGTCTTGTTTCTGCAACAACATCCCACTTCCCTGCAGCAGCGTAAAGATTAGAGAGCAAGATGTGAGTTGCAGTGTCTTCCACATCCAAACTCAGAACATGCTCAGCAGCATGAATTCCCATGCGCAAATTCTGATAATTTACAGATGAACTAAGCAAGGTTCTCCACAATTCTAAATGGTCATCATAGAATGGTGATTTGTTAATCATTTCCTCTGCCTCTTCCAGTAATCCTGCTCGGCTCAGCAAACTGACCATGCATGAGTAATGCTTAGGGCCTGGCTTAATATTAAAGTTTCTCATACAATTCCATAAGATCTTCCCTTCATTGACCAAGCAACTATGGTTGCAAGCAGAGAGTGCTGATAAGAAGGTCACTTGATCTGGAAGTAGACCGGCCACAAGAATCTCATTAAAAAGTTCCAACGCCTTCTCTGCCAACCCATGGTAGCCAAATCCTCCAAGCATTGAGTTATAGCATTTCAAATCAGGGTCAGAAACATCAGAAAATATTAAGTCAGAAGCTTGAAGGCTTCCAGTTTTAGCATACATGTCGACTAGACTACCACAGACAGCCATGTCGACATCATATCCCGTTTTTACCACCAAGGAGTGTATCATCTCTCCTTGTTTGAGAACTGTAAGATCAGCACATGCGCTCAAAGCTCCAGTTAAAGCAAAACTATCAGTCTTATGGCCTTCCTTGTACATTTCATAAAAATATTTCATTGCAGTCCCTGAATCTTCCAATTTAGAATGAGCTGTGATCATTTCTGTCCATATAACTACATCCTTTTCTGGTAATGAGTGGAAAACATTATGAGCATACCCATTTTCTCCATTTGTAAAGTACATGGAGATTAGCGTAGTTCCAACATAGAAGCTACTTTCAAATCCTGCTTTGATAACTTGACCATGAAGAGCCTTCCCACAGTCATAGATTAAGAATGTTCCTGTTGCAGAAACAGCAGCTGCAATAGTGTATTCATCTGGTTTAGGAAACGAAAGTCTCATTAACTGTATAAAGATCTCTATGGCAACTTCTCCATGACCATTTTCTGTATACCCAGAAATCAATGAGTTATAAGAAACAATGTCTGGATTCTGCACTCCATCAAAAATACTCTGTGCAGTACTTATGTCACTGCAGTTAAGATACATGTCAAGCAGGGCATTCTCCATAGGCAGATCAAAGGTGGTTCCAGAGATGATTGCTGGCCATGGATGATCCGTCCATAGGTATGATGTTCCAACTTTGCGCAAGCATTCAGGACAATTGAATATGTGAACTGAGTTGGAGAAACACCAGATGCAAGCATCTCGCTGAATATGTGGAGAGCGTCCCCAATTCTATCGTTCTTCAAACTCCCGAAAATCATCGAGTTCCACATGACAGCATCTTTATCGACTATACACTGGAAGACATTCCCTGCAGATTCCAGATCCCCAAAACTAGAGTACATGCCGAGTATAGACGTCTGAACACAGATATTATCTGCAAACCCACATTTCACGACACGACCATGAAGCAAAGAACTTGCGAACCGATCTTCGAGCAAAGAGCAAGCCTGGAACAAGCTGGTGAACGTCAGCCCATTAGGCCTCAGCCCCTCCTCGCCCAGTCGGGCGAACAACCCCAAGGCCGAGGACGCCCGACCGGGCACCCGAGAATAAGCCGAGATGAGCGCGTTGTAAGAAACTATGTTTCTCTGAGGCATTCTGTCGAACACTTCCCGCGCGCTGTCCAGCGACCCGCAGCGAGCGTACATGGAGAGCAGATTGTTGTTCACGTACGGGGAGACGGCGCGGGTCGTGAGGACGAAAGCGTGGAGCCGGCGGGCGGTGTCGAGGGCGGTCGCGGACGCGCATTTTTGGAGGAGCGATGCTAAGTGGGACGGCTCGCATAAGGGCGGCATAAAACGGCCGGGGCCAGTAGCTTCGCGGCCAGGTCCGGCCGGTGAAGATGAACTACCAACTACTACTAGAAGGCAAGCCGTGACTTCGGGAAATGACGATTGACCTTATAATAATTCCCAACTCATTGAGATGACCAAAATAATTTAAAGAGAGCTAATTAATCAAAATTACAAAATAAAAAAAGTGGGGAAGTTGTTTTTTTTTTTTTTGGTAAAAGGTAATTAAAAAAAAGGAGGAGGGTGTGGGGGAGTTGTTATTATTGAAAATGTAAAAATCACGCATTGTCATCATAATACAAGACTTAAGACAAAAAAACAAAAATCAAAATACAAGACCGTTTATGTTGGTCAAAATGACCATATTTTATTTCGAGCTTATTATTTTGCGGACTTCGTTTTTTCCCCTCTTCTACTCTCTAATGTGCTTAAGTGGGTTGCTATTAAGGATTTTGTGTGATGGGTTTGAGCCTTGCTGACGATCTTCGTTAATTAACATTTTTTTTTAACTATAAATTATTATCATAAACGGTTCACAGTTTTAACTAAAGAATTTTATCAAGAAAAATTTGAATTAAAGAATTATTTACTACAAAGACTTATTTTTGATCGAACTTTAGAGAGACATTGTAAATAAATTACTTCATCAACACAATACAAGGCATAAGGCCCCGTCCCTTATGAGGATGTGCTTCGCATCATGTATTCTGTTATGAATCAATTAAAAATTAATATTATTTATTAAAAAGGTATATTATTTATATAAGTAATTTACATGAAATGAGAAAAAGGATTAAGGTGAAAAATATAAAAAAATTAATTTAATGAAAAATTTCAAACTGTTATATATATATATGATAATTTTATCTCATAAAAAAATCTTGAATTAGTATATCAATGATAAATTTATCATATATTGATTTCGTCAAATTTAAATATCAAATTGCTGAGTTAATGACATCTTTTGTTTGTCAAGTGAAGCGGAAATTAACAAGAGTGTTTTCATGGTATTAATCCAAAATGAAATGACGAGAAAGGCGGGGGAAGAGAAGAAGGGGAACCGACGGAACGGCGTTTCAGGGAGGTCTTCACCAAGTTAAACCTTCGCGAGACACGTCGGAGGTTTAGCTATCCTCGCCATTCCCGCCGCCGGTCGCCGAGGCCGGCGAAGAAATGTCCGACGACGGTTCTCAGCTCTCCCGCGTTTCCAGTCTGATCGACCTCCATCTTCGACCCTGCGCTGTGAGTCTCTCTCATCATTCGTTCACCGGAAAATCTTCTACTTCGACGCGTCGGATCGGTCTTACGATGTCGAAAATTCGGTATTTGTGCGTGCAGGCAGTCGAGGTCGCTTCTGCGAGCAGAGAAGAGGAGAAGGATCTGCTGATCGCTCTCTCCAAGGTGCGTTTGTTTCGCCTTCCCCGTTCGCGTCTCGTGCTCGCATGTCTTTCGGTGTTAAACGGCCGGTTCGGCTTCGTCAGTGCGTGTGGAGATGTCGACGAGGTTGCGCGAGTGCTGATCGGATTGTCGGTTTTTAGGTTTTGCGAGAAATTCGGCTCTGGACCAGTGAAGAAACTGATGTTTCCTCTGATAGCGTCAGTCTCTTTCTCTCTCTTCCCCACTGTGTGTGTCTGGATAGTTGATAGTTTGGGGACTGATTGCTGTCTTTGTCACTTAACAGGACGCGGAGGCGAAATCGGTTACCGGGAGTGCGGATTCGGGTGAATTCGCTCTCGACTCCGAGGAACAGATCTTTTTGGGCAAGATTGTTGGTGATTTGGTGAGTTGTTCAAATGCTAATGAGCTGCGAAGTTTCCTTTTGGAATGAAGCTGATGGATTGTTCATTTGATTCCGCCGTTCTCGAGCTCTGTTTAATCTCTATCTCTGTCATAATTTATAAGTGTGATCGGAATTACATGATAATGGAGAATAACACAGCCTACTAAAACATTTTTCTTGTATTTTCCCCCCACATTTTTACAGTTTAAATTTAAACCGGTTCCTGTTGTTGCTAGTGGACGAAGGTTTTCGTTAACAATCAACAATTACTAGTACTGGTGAGGAACTGAAGTGCAATGCGCGCTCTCGGACACTCTAAAGCACTGCCATTGCAGGATATCTTAAGGCTTATGTGTTGTTATTGCCATGCTGCCCTCTTTCGATTTCTGTCTCTTGCTACTGAAACTTGGCATACATTTTTACATGTCTGCTATACTTTGTTTGACCGGTTTTACCTGCACTCTCATCGCAGATGCATTTTCTAATGGTTCATAGTCAACATGTTCAGCATTTGACAGGCAATGTCCTTTTGGCAATTTCTGAGCTTCTGTCTGCCTATGTAGGTTCTCGTTTGTTGCCATCAAAGTTAGATCAGTTATGTGTGCCAGCTTTATTGTTCTAAAGCATTAGCTCTTCCTGATCTGCAGGGAAAAGGATGGGCCGCCTTTGTGCATTTGTTGTTTGTTTATGCTGAATTGTCAATAGGAATCATTCAACCATGTTCTTCCGTTACCAGAACAAGGGTACATGAAGATTTTTATGGTATTTTAGAAAGTTATGATCTTGCCATCAAATCAAAGTTGCAAAAGGCCAACTGGTCCACTGTGGCTGGAATTTTTCGGGTCTTGCGTTGCATTTGGAAATATTTGAAGCATGATTTTAGGGATCAGCTAGTTGATTCATACTTAAATTCTCTGAATTCCTTTATTTCACATGTACCTTGGAATTTATTGGATGATGGTAATGTTGTTCCAAAGTGTGTTCACATGGGTCCGCAAATGCCGAAGTTCATATTTCTTGGATATTTAACTCAGTTACTGAGTTCAGTGGTGGAGCAAGTTGATCATGAAATGGTTCAAGGTGGTTCTGTGAATGGGCATCAACTTCTTTTCTCCATTACCAAACTTGTTCCCAGTTTGTTCCTATGTTGTCTTGGCAAGGAAGAAGAACATGATGATGCTCGCATCTCTTTATACTTCAGACATAAGCTGTTGGTATGATCCACCTAAGCTTCCTTTAAGGACGTGTCAATTCTACTGTTATTTGGGAACTTTCTTTGTGCTCAGATGTTAGTAATTGCAGATGCTGATGACTAGGCTCAGTGGCCAGGGCGTGGAGGGCCCTGTTCTCACCCTGTGGTTGCAGCTTCTTCATAAATACTTTCAAGATCTTGTGTCAGAACAAATAAGTATGCTTGAGCCTGTCGTAGATGATAGTTTAGAAGGTTCCCCCTTTTCAGCAAGCATGTTTGAGGAAAACATTCAAGGTACTAATCTATACCACTTAAAGCGGCAGGCTATTTTCCTTTTCATCAAGTGTTCGTTGAGTTTGATTTTCAGTGAAGAGGTGGTTGACCAGCAATGCGAATGCATATCTGCACGACCATGTTTAAGTTCACATCCAGAATATTGCAGTCAAAAGAAAGTTTTAGGAGAGCTTTATAAGTGGCTCAGTCAGAATCTTCAGCATGATACCCATTGTGACAGTGAAACATATATGGAGAAGTGCATACATTTTGGCTCATCCTTCATTCAGCTATATGCCCAGGAGGTTTGCATTTCTTAATTCTTGCAATTGAAAGTTTTACAAGGATGGCATTTTTCTACCATTAAAAGTTTCATGAGGGTGCTTCTTCTGGAGATTTAGCAATTACACTTGTCATGCTTTCCCTTTTCCCTTTTTTCTCTTTCTGATCCGTACAGAACAAGATAATTATTACCTTTGCAAGAAATGAAGGGTTGACAAGTTGTGAGTTTTGGGAAGGGTAGGGTGTTTTCTGGCATTTCTACTCTTAAGGACCCAAGGTAGAATTCTTTTCTGCACTATAGAGTGGCTGTTTCCATACGTGTCTAAATTTAAAAATTTGAGCAAGCTTGCTCTATAGAGCAAGGCACATGTCTACTATACATGTACCATTTAGGTGACAGGAGCATTTGGGGAAGGGTAGGGTGTTTTCTGGCATTTCCACTCTAAGACCAAAGGTAGAATTTTTTCATCTGTACTGTAGAGTTGCTGTTTCCGAGTGTGGTCTAAATGTTAAAATATGAGCAAGCTTACTCTTTGGAGCAAGGCTCACATCTGCTATGCGTGTACTGGCATCTGGGTGAGAGGAGCTGTACAAATATGAGCAAAGATTCTTTGGAGAGATGATCTTGAAAAGACACAGTAATCTGTTGCAGTATATTGCCTAATTACACGGCTTCAGAGGGTTTAATATTCATTATAATTTTCACTGATAAATTGAGAGGACTCAAAGGGATTCCATTTACATGGAGAAGAAATGCACAATTCTCTTACAAAAGCCAGAAATGAAAAGCGGATAAAAAGGGTGGTGTAAGGAGGTGTCCATATGGAAGATATTGTCCCTGTCTTTGCTGATCTGATTATTTGCTCTGTGGTTTCTACAAGCTTGTCGTATATGGTGCTTCAAAATGTTTTTCATCCTCTACAATCGGCCCAATGTGATGCTAATTTGTTTGTTACCAGTTGGCAGTTTAGAGTTGCATATACTTGCAAAAAGAGGGTGAACTCATGTGTGGGGTAATAAAGTAATTTAATCATGAAAAAGCTGTATGTATTTCTTTAAATTAAAGTACCATCTGTGGAGGTCTTAATTATTTTATTCTATATTGCTATTCTTTTATTCCTTAGGCTTATATAATACTCTAATTACATGGCATTGTTTTAATTTTGTATTCAGTGAGATTGGACTAAGGCTTAGTTTTTTAGCTATCAATGTTCTGTGGAAATGATTTGAGTGAGGGCACTGACTTCTTTTCTCTATTTAACATTAGGATGACCTGTTATTTAAAGTGCTCTTGGAAGTGCTTAGCATTCCGATTCCTGGATCTGAAAGGTGAGCTGAAGTATTCTCAAATTTTCTACTTCTATATTCTTATTAGATCAGTGAATTATGTGATTCTTTTTATAACTTCTGCTGCTTGCAGGTTTGATGAAGTAAAAGAGAGAATCCCAGACTCACGGGAAAATACCCTTATTCACCTTTCAAACCTTTTTAATCCTTTTAACTTATTCCATTCATTTCTTGCAGAGGTATGTTTCATAGATTCTCCTTGACCGAAACCCTATTTAGGTTTTTTGTTTTGTATCATTGTAGGTCCTAAGACCTTTTGACTTTTGGATCTGCAGATCAAATATGATCATCAGGTGCTTCTTGATTACCTCATATCTAAGGACACGGGAATCAGTTGTGCAGAATATCTTCTACGGTATGCACTTTCTTGGAAATAGTTTTCAGCTTTCCATTTCTCGTGTTGCTGAAATAGGAAATCCAGGTATGTTTGAACTGCGGATATCCATTTTCTCCTTTGGCATTTTTTGACCATGTTCTCTTTGTATCTCCTTTTTCTTTGAAGGTGCCTGCGACTGATCTTTGAATCATGGGAAGCATTTTTACAATTTTCATATGTGCGGAGTCCAAAGGAATGGTCCTCAACTAAGGAAAGAAAAATTTCCCAGCTAAGGGTAAATTTTCGTCTGGAGCCGTATAGCACTGGAAAGTTCAGACATGGGCATAAACTCCAAGGAGCTCGAGGAAAGCCATTTGACAAAGCTAAACTATGTTTGCTGTCCTTAAAATATTCAGTGGAAAATCTCCATCAGAAAAATTTGTTTCCTTATAATCCTAAAGTTCTTCTGAGACGGTATGCTTTCTTCCTGACTGTTTTGATCATAATTATATATGAAAATTTCTTCATGTAAACATATGTCAGTAGTGTCTAAATTTTTGGCTGAGATAGATGCTAGAGACATCTGAACTGCATATATTTATGTGGCAGTCTAACAGAATTCCAGGAACTATGTTTTAACAAGGGACGTATGGGAAGGGTGGGTGAGGGGAAGTTGACATGAGAGATTGAAGGCATCGTCTTTTTGAGAGTTACTTTGGAGGATGGCAAGAATGAGATGCATTTCCTGATAGATTCACCCACTCCAGCACTTGCAATGGAAGGACATAATACCAATAAAACACCTTTTATGTAAGTGGCTGATAAAGGAAGATCGTGATTTTTCCCTTTTGTTGAGTACCATGCTTCTGAAGATCTTTCAGGTCAGTGACATTGGGTGTTTCAAATTGTTGCAGAGGACTCAATTCTGCTATATCTATTCACTCAAAGGTTCGTTTGCGGGGGATGTAACAAATGGGCCTGTTTAAAAAAAGAAAAGAAAAGAAAAGAAGGCTTCAGAGACCCAAGCCCAGAGCCCTACTTAAACCCTTGAAGCTACATCCCTAGCCCATTTAATTGTCGTCGTAGCTGGTCTAAGAAGAAGAAAATGAAAAGGAAGAAAGAGAGAGGAAGGATTTGAAGCTTTGTTGTACTTAATCGAAGAGGTGTTCTGTTAATGCTGGATTATCCGAGTTAGTTGCGATTCTGAGTCGCTGGGTTGAATCAGGAGGTTTTTGAGTTGTGAAATCATGTTGTAAAGAAACTTTAGGGTGTCGTAGATCTCTAGATCTGACAGAAGTCGATTTATGAATAGGATTTGATCAGAGTAAAATTTTGAAATTTGTTACGGACTGTTGGAAACAGTCTTTGGCGCTAGTTTTCACTCCTCTGTCCATCTTTGAGTCGAAGGTGAGGTCTCCTTTTCATTACACTGAGTTGGCTTTCCAATGACTCCGCACCCACTTGAAACGGACGCTGTATTTTGAACTAGCCACTTTAGAGTCGGCATGCAAGCTGTCACTCAGCAGACTTACTCCATTTTGAGCGAGTTTTGGAAGGCGCATCAAAATTGTGTTGTTACCATTTGAGCTTAAATTAATCTAGTCTTAGTTAAGGTAGTTATCTACTTGATTTTGATACTAGTTTCTCTCTTAATTGATAGGATTTAGAGTTTTCTACTTGGGGTAGCTTCGGGGATTGTCAGGTAAGTGGTGCTTATCTCTTTATGATTTGGAAACTCATACGAAATCTATATATGTTATAAGCTATGAAAGAGGCATCATGGAATGATGTTTATTAAAAAGGAAGAGTGATGTTCAGTGTATATATGTAGCATAAAGCTGAATTGGACATTCAGAACCCCTTTGGTGATGTGAAATGACATAGCAAAGCATTTCTTGAAGTAGTTTGTATGAAGCAAATGATTTGAGAGTCTAGGCTGAAAATACATGTTCTAAATGGTTTGAGAATATAAAAAGTAATCTGCTTGGTGGAGTGAATAGTGAACAGTTAATATGTAGTATTTCGTGAACCTGATTTATGAAATTGAATTGGTTATGATTGGAGGATGAGTTGATGGTTTTATGCCTAATGGTGCTATTATCTAAACCATTGGGGGGTTGTGAGTATGCATACTATTCTCAAGACGTCCTGTTTGGGCCAAGCCCCTGGTTGATATAAGTGGACACATATGCCAAGGTGGATCTTGGTAGGCTTTTTGACGAGGCTTTAAGCGAGGTCATAGTTTGATATTGAGCATCAAATTGATCAATGAACCAGATCATTGATGTTTGCTTTGATGTTTATTGATTGAACATGATATGTATAACTCCCGTTTGATCTTGTACATATATTCTTATTAGATTTGGATAAATATATTTCAGGCACTATTAGTAAATGTGCGTATTGTAGTGCTTTATTTGCTTGGAAGAGACTACTTACTAGGTGTTGGTTTGTTTATAACATTTATTTCAATTCTTATTCAGGTTCTACAATTATGGACGATTAGGATGAGAGCAGTTTTAGCGGGAGACGTTTTGGTAGTTTTTGATACCTTTTGAGATAGTTGTACATATGTTTGTACAATTACTTACGTCGAGTTTAATTTGATTAGTCACTGGAATTGTGTAGTTTGATATTCGAATGTTCTGTTTGAGTTAATAAAATGTATATGTTCTTTTTGGTGGACTTCAGATTTCTGATCTTTTGTAATTAGCTTGTCGTATATACATTTTGAAAATGGGTTTATGTTGGTTATGGGCGAGGTTTTGTCCATCGGGTAGGCGAACGGCTATGTCATTCCTCAAACCTATTGTGGAGTTGGACCATGTAGTATGTGAATTATGTGAATTACATCACAAGACGACTAGTAACATACTAAATATTACAAATTTTGAAGTACCATTCACTATCATAAATTGCAGTTGGCTAATTAGTTAATTCATTGATAAGTTATTATATTTGTAATAATCATTTAATCAGGATTGTTGCCTTATAAGAGAGTGAAGGTATCTTGGATTCTTTTATTCCTATTCTACTGGTGTTACGGTGTCTGTTCAAATATACTAGTCACCATAAGACTACTGACCAAATAGCCTAGCATATTATGGTATATAGTTAAACTTGCACTTAATATTTAGTTTTTCAGAGCTAGTGATCACTAAACACCAGCCTTTGGATATGGTGGGGTTTGTAGTATCACGTGTATGAATATTTTCATTTTTCACAATGAATTAGTGCGAGGAAGGGACATTTGAAATTGAGATGGCAAGGGTTTTTCAAGTATAGGGTTTGATTCTCACGCTTTATAAAGAGATCGGATAAAAATTTGAAAGCGAGTTGAGAGTTAGAGTTTGATAGATCAATAAACAAAAAAACTAGTATGGATAAGGCTTCATTTGGACCTATCAATGCTCCTCTCGCCCATTTCAATTATATGCTTTGTGCATGGCATTATCACGCGCCTTCCCATTTAGAGGATGGAATATAAAGCTTTACATAGACCATATAGGGAGATGGGCAGGAAGATCTTCTAATGGTTAGAGAATTGTGTCTTACCCTTCCCTAATCATTTACTTCATGGGCTTTTTTGCAAGTGTCATGTTCGTGTTTATAAATCACGTCAAATTGTGCTAGCATAAAACATTGTGATAGTTTTGATTTCATATGTCAAATAATTAGGTTTTGACAAAAACGGGTTATTTTGTTTCATTTTGTGTCAACAAATGTGGCTAAGTGTGTCTCATCATATTCACATTTATTTCTCTGTAACTCGTGCTTAGCCTCGTGTTGTTTGCACGTAGTGCAAACGTGCAAAACAGATATCGTCAAATTTTGTAAGCGCTAGCTTTTTGTCTAATGCCTTACGGCACGTAATTGGAAGTCCCCAATAAGAATTGCCCGACAAGGCACCACCTTCGGACCATTCCATTGCGGGGAAAAGGATGCAACCACTAGTTAACCAGGGAGATATGCATTGATCCTTAAGGGCGGTCCTACCATGGGTTGTCAAGCCGTCTAATGCAGTTGTCCCTTAAAGGCCACCACCGATCTTATCATCACTTGATAACCCAATAGTAGGTTACCTATACATAGTAACCACCACGCACTAATAAGGGGTTTCGGCGACCTCAGTCTGGGTGATAACGTTCCTGGTTTATTATTATTATTATTTTTTATTCTTTTGTTCTCTGAAATATAAAAAATATAAAAATCCATTTGATAACACCAGTTAATTTTTCTATTTTTCGGAATAGAAAAGTGCACATGGAATAGATTTAGAACAAAAATAAGAAGTAAAAAAAAAAAAAAAAATAACTTTTTGTTATCGGAAACAATTTTTAGAAATAAGTCAATTTTTTTTTCTTTTCTTCTTCTTCCTCTTTTAATTGGTTGGTGGAGACTCGCTGCTCGTCGTCGCCAGTCACTATCGATCGTTGCCAGCCACCACTGCTAGTTGTCGCTCGTCGGCCGCCGGTCACTATCGATCGTCGCCCACCCGCTGGTCGCCGTCGCTAGCTAGAGGAGGAGACAGGAGAGTGGAAAAAAAGAAACGAAAAAGGAAAAATCTAAAAAGTACTAAAATATTAAAAGAAATTCTATGGCAGAAAAAAAATTTGTGGGTTGTTAAATGTATTTCTATTCTTTTTCTATTTCGGGGAATAAAAATTTGTATATTTATCTAGCGCGTCATTTTACTCAGAAATTGTTCTAAAGAATAGAAATAGAAAAAAAAACTATTTTTGAGAAGAAATTATATCTTAGAATAGAAATGTTACTAAATGCATCCTTATTCTCTCAAATTGCTGCACAAGCTTAACTCTCTGTCTTTGAACTAAAGCATTGGAGGATCAATCGAAGTGCAAAATCCGAATGCCTTAACTCCAGCGAAGTTTGCGGTCCCCATTTTGAGCTTCAATACTTGCCATGATGCCCGGTGGGTCTATTACTTTCAAAACTACTGGGGTTTGCCTTATAGTTGCCACCCTTCCAACATGAAAGAGAGATGTGGGGGATTCGAATCCCCATATTCTCAGAGGGGATTGTGGTATAAACGATTTACTTTCAAGTGAGGGTTTCGATTCCCACATCTTGCAAGGAGGCCGCAAAAGTGTGAGAGTGAGAGTTAGAGTAGGAGTAGAATATGATCGACCAAAAAAAAAAAAAAAAAACTTTCAAAAAAAACTTTTCCATCCACAAAATTAATTCAATGATACATTTTTTGTGGTCATGCATGCCAAGCTTAACCCAACATCCATGAATTAGAGAGTTACTCAAATTAGAAGTAACCAGTAGAATCATATGATTTAAATATGAAAAAAATGAATATAAATTAATAGAAAATAGAATATAAGAAAGAACATAAAAAAAGCTAAACTAAACGCTTGACAAGTGATCTTAATATCACAAAACATAATGCTAGACATAAAGTCTAGAAGAATTACCCCAGATTTATCTAAAGCTATTAATTAAAGGCCAAATAGCATATTCAACCAACATTTACTTGCATAAAGCTTGCAGAGGCGTCACCGTTTTGGGACTAACAATGCAAATCATCAAATAAGGAAAAGAAACAGCACTTTAGGCATATTTGGCCGCCACTTCGAGGAGGCAATCGCACAGCTTCTGGGGCTCGGAGAACATGGGCATGTGATCTGCACCGTCGATCTCCATCACGTGCTGGGCCCCGCCGTTCTTCATCATCCGCCGTTGGAACTCCTCCGGGATCACGAGGTCCTGCTTGCACACGACGTACACCCGCACGATCGAGCCGTACCCTTCGCCGGTGAACTTGTCCGCCGTAGCTAGGTCTTCTATGAAGAGCGACCCGGCCTCATCATGATCTTAGCAAGCTCTAGATCCTACTCATGATAACAATCACATTTCGAAATATTAAAATGAATCAATACATTTAAAAGATTGATGGCATTACATCAACATGATACATAACTATCAAATATGCATTTTATTAAGATGGATATTTGTATTTACTTCTATATTATACATCAGTCAAATGAAAATGATATATGATCAGAATTTAGTCAATAACACATACACAATTTCTACTCTTAGCAAGTAAATTTATCATTAAAGACAATTTCTACAATTTTCAAGGATGCTCTATTAACCATCAAGCAGCCCAACTATTTGAAAGACTAATTTCATGTCATGAGTAAGCTTTCTAAACAATCTTTATTGTGATCTTTTGTCTCAGGGAATGGAAAGTGAGTACTTTCTCTAAGTTATACAATTTCTTGGAGGGTAGTCTTTTCCATTTCTTCGGATGATGGGTCAATCATTTTTCCTATGAATGAAAATGAATCGAATCCTATCAAATATTTCTATTTCTCCTTTGAATTATTCATGGTGCTACCTTAGGCAGCGAAGTTTCCGATCCGCTTGAAGATACGCTAAACAAGCCCTAAGCAGCGAACATGGTAGGAAAATAAAGTTGCTAAATTTGAGAAAGAAACAATAATTAGTAGATTTTTTTTTTTTTTTTTTTTTGAGAAGGCCACATGAATTGAAAAAGAATTGGAAAAAATACTCCAAGTGGCCACGTCAGACAAATATTCATCACTCAATAGCACACATAGGATTCCAGAAGAAAAAGTATCGAATCACATGAAATGATTATTCTTAAATTAGGAAAAAGGTAAGTAAGCAGTAAGCACACCTCCTTGGGAGATAACTGGTAGACCCGAGCCGCCAGGAATTCGGGCCCGAATAAGAAGGAAGTCAACACCTTCTCTGGCTTTCCAAAGGTTTTGAATTGAGTGTCCAACCACTCTTGCTCCGGAATGCTCGAACGAAACTGAAAATTGTCACAGCGAATAAAAATAATTCCGAATTTGGTTTCTCAAAACTCACAAATCCATTAAATTATCTAGATATGATACAAGATATTCTCTTTAAATTTCCTATTATTAGGTCCTAAGTTAAATGTTAGAGTAATTTTAATTTAGTTAGGTGGTTGGACAATATATATGGAATTTGCAAAAGAAAAACAAAAATTATAAAGAAAAGATGCTGCCGTTGTCTAGAAACTAGAAATTAAGAGCCTTCTTTCCTCTATGTAATAGAATAGAAAAGAAAATATTTCCTCATGCTTTTGGTTTTTGAAATGCATTCTAATGACATGGACAATTACCGACAAAAATAATTTTTCCGACAATTAATTCCAATTTTAAAAAGTCCCATTGAATATTATAAGTGCGAATATATGGAAGCTTGTTATGGCGAAAAAAAAAAGCTTTAATTAAAATGAACAAGAAACTTGATTAAGTCACCTGTTTTAACACATGAGACGGTAGGTGTGTGGTGTCTGGCATTAGTGCCGTTAGGAAAACAGCGGCCGAGATCTTCTCGGGGAACTTATCGGCGATGAGAGCCAAGCTCATGCCGCCCAAGCTGTGTCCCACAAGGATCACCTTCTCGGATGGCTCGAGCGAGGCCATGAACTCCAAGAGCGGCTCGTTGTACTCACGGAATGAGTGGACATCGTAGATGGACTTCGTGCTGGTGCCTGCACTGGCGAGGTTCAGCGGTGTGACGCGGTTTCCGGCTGACTCTAGCCGGTGCTTGACATGGAACCAGCACCACGCGCCATGGCATACGCCGTGCACGAGAACGAAGTGGTGTTGCTGCTTCATGCTTTTAGGATCCACGGAAAATTCTTGGTTTGTAGTTGATTCGTTCAATTTGATGAGGTGACACTGCAAATATATATAGTCTGATTGGAAGTTTAGATTTAGATGGAGGAGGAAAATTCTTTGACGTTGATGTTATCCGTGCAATTATTTTGACAAAAACATCATGTCAGGATAATTGAATCCTTTCTTGTTTTTTGTTAAAAATAATTGAAAGATATCTAATAGATTCTTCGGATCTTTTTGATTTTCCACTATTGAAATTATATATATCTCCTCTAATTGTATGCATAAGTGTCCAATTATCTCAAACACTCATCATGTTTAGGACCTCAATTGATCCTCCTATGAGCAACTCAGTAAGTTGAGAGAGAAGGAAAATGCAAAGCATATAATTTGGGATAAATCCTTTACCCAAATAAGCTTCTTACATTACATATACAGTTTTCCTTGTGAGGCGTCAAGTCATTATCGACAAGCCTAATGTATATCTCCAAAATTAAATTTACTTTTTTTCAGTTATTTTCAATTTTTCTGTGGTATTAAAGTTTTCTTTTGTTGTTATTTAAAATTTGTATTATTTCATTTTTCTGTGTAAGAAAAGTCTTTGCTTGCCTTTCGGAGACCTTACCATTTTCCATTTTAGTAAGGAAAAAAAAAGGCTCATTTTTTTTTTCTTTACCAAAAAAAAAAAGGCTCATTTTCCGCAGATGTGGACAAGGAAAATTTCGTCTGTCATCGGAGATGAGCAAACAGCGAGACGAGAGCCTCTTTTGTATGCGTAGCAGATGTGACCGGCGACTCGTCAGTGCATCGAACTTTGCCTGCTCCGAGATTGTCGATATTCCCCAGAACTTCACGTGCGTGGCCCCACTTGCTGGTAAACCCCACCACTTCCCTCTCGTCGAAGGCAGCCATTTCAACTTCACGTGCGTGGTCCCAGTGGATAGGCTTAGCTTCTCGCAGAGATTAGTCCAAGCGAACAGCCCTTCCATCACTTCATCCACAAACGATGCCCCCACCGCCAATCCTTTAGCTTTTTGACTAAGCGCACCTAGAAACACGAGGTCTAATGAGGTCCCCTTGAGACATGATTAAGATCAGTTGTGGGGGTTGCTGAAGAAACAACAACGTCCTGATTTTGAAGCCCCTCCCCCAATTTGCCAGGCCAACTGCCACTCGGTTTGCTGCAGGATAGGTGTGTTTGGCGACGTAGTGCTTAAGCACTCACCTGCATGCTGGTGCAATAGGTTCAGTGACAGCATTTGAAGAGCTATTTATTTTACAGTATTGACACTATTGAGTGCCACAGCTGCATGCTGGTTCGAATCTTTGGTGAGGTTGGAAGATGCTAAATTTGATTATGATCCATGCTATATATAGAGTAGGATCCACGCAAGTGTCACTGGTTGATTAATCTAGCGTTCCCTAACTTGTTCGGCCTTAGAATTTCACCTAAGTCAGCCTTACTCCCACTTGACTCACAAGGATCATAGAGAGGGAAACTCTAAAAAGAAAAACTTTATTATGAGATGATATAAATGAGAGAGATGAGACCCTTATATATATAAGTATAAGACTAATTGTAACTGTAGATCACCTTTTAATTTGACGGTGGAGATTAGATCTCCTCAACTACCAACTACTCGCATTTACATAGGTGTACAATTACTATATCGCTTGGCCTCAAGAGTATTCTAGAATACTTCGAAAAACCTTAGGACTTTAGGAGATAGGTTGAGGGTTGCTTGTTCACGGATTGATCATGGCATTCGTTCAAAAAACCTCTAGAACGTCTTGATTCATCGGGCTATGACATTCTCCCCCACCTATTCGAGTGACACCCTCGTCTCATCTTCAGCATCAAAGGCATCAATATGCTTCTTGAATTGCTAAAGAGCTTCAACGGGGTTCCCAAATTGCTTCACTCTCCGAAAGACCTTTCCATTGGACCAAAAACTCACGCTCCGGCATACAATACCACTTTTGTATGACTTGTTTCACCATGATGCACTCAACATCTCAATCATATGAGGTTTTTGCCCCAAGTGGCACCTGTTGCGATTCACCTCGGTTCGGATCTTCCTTGTCTACATGGAAAGGCTTAAGCACAAGAAAGTGGAATATTGGATGTACCTTGAGTTTCAGTGGCAATTCCAACTTGTGTGTGGCCTTTCTGACCCATTGTAGCACTCGGAATGACCCCTTAAAGTGATGAATCAACCCCTTATGTACATCCTTGTATTAGAGAATCAAGTGCAACTTGGCCGGCACTTGGTCTTTGACTTAGAAATCCACGTGCCGTCGCTCCTTTCAAATACTAATATCGTGGGATGTAGATGGGTTTTCAAGTCTAAGTTAAAGGCCGATGGTATATTAGAAAGATCAAATGCAAGATTGGTTGCTAAGGGATATATTCAAGTAGCAGGATTAGATTTCCTTGAGACTTTCTCGCTAGTTATTCGATCACAAAGTATAAGAACGGTCCTCACCATTGCTACTATTAAAGGTTAGCTTGTCAAATATTTAGACGTTAAAAATGCCATCTTACATGGTTTTCTATCGCAACTTGTTTATATGGAGCAACTGCCAGGTTTTGAAGATAAAAATTATCCGTCTTATGTTTGCAAACTGGAGAGAGCTTTGTATGGCCTTAAGCAGGCACCAAGAGAATGGTTTGATCATTTTAGCTCATTTCTTTCGGCCTCCAGTTTCTTTTGCAACATTGCGGATCCTTTGTTTTTTTTTCTAAAAAAAAAAAAAATCAGATCATGGCATTCTAGCTCTGCTTTTATATGTAGATGACATGATAGTTATAGGTGATGATCCAAAATTACTTGATGGGTTCATCTCTACATTGAGTAGCGAATTTGCAATGAAGGACATGGGGTCGTTGCACTATTTTCTAGGAGTGGAGGTTAGCATATTTTCCCGTGGCCTTTATTTGTGCCAACAACAATATGCTTTGTCAATTCTTAAATGTGTACAAATGGAGGGCTGCAAGTCAGTTTCCACACATATGGCTGTTAGTTCTCATTCTAATACAGATGCAAGACTATTTTTGGTTCATACACTATATCGAAGCATCATTGGAGCTCTTTAATATCTCACAATTACAAGGCCGGATATTTCATATGCAATCGATTTTATTTGTCAATTCATGCATCAACCTACAGAGAGTCATTTTCAAATTGTGAAGCGCATTTTACGTTATGTCAAAGGCATAACAGATCGAGGCATGCAAATCTTGTCCAAGTCAACTTTGGACTTGTATGCTTTTTCTGATGTAGATTGGGTAGGTTGTTACTTGACTCGACGATCAACTATTGGATTTTGTACTTTCTAAGGTAGCAACCGTATATCATGGAGTGCTAAGAAGCAATGAATGATTGTTCGATTTAGTGCTAAGGTAGAATATTGTGCAATGGCATCGATAGCTATAGAGATTACATGGATATCGTTCCTTTTGAGAATTCTGGGTACTCATCTCTCCAATCCACCAATATTATTTTGTGATAATATTAGTCACTTTATACGTCGATTAATCATTGTTTTATGCAAGAACTAAACATATTGAATTAGATTCTCATTATGTGTGAGAAAAAATGGCTCTTGGAACACTTGTGACTAAGTGTGTTCCGTTTGTGCATCAAATTTTGATCTATTCACGAATCCGATGTCTAAAAATGCATTTGGAAACTTATGTTGCAAATTGGGAATTCGGGATTCCTCTATTCCCAATTTAAGAGGGAGTGAAGGCACTGGTTTATCAATCAAGGAAGAAAAATCTGAAGATATCAATTAAAATCCAATCAAAATCACAATGCGATTTTTGGAGATGCTACAATTAAAGAATTGACAACTCTTGTTTGATTTAGTGTTGAGGCAGAAAATCGTGCAATGACATCGATAGCTATAGAGATTATATGGATATCGATCCTTTTGAGAGATCTGGGTACTTATCTCTCTAGTCCACCAATATTGTTTTGCGATAATACTAGTCACTTTATATGTCGATTAATCCATTGTTTTATGCAAGAACTAAACATATTGAATTAGATTCTCATTACGTGTGAGAAAAAGTGGCTCTTGGAACACTTGTGACTAAGTGTGTTCTGTTTGTGCATCAAATTATTGATCTCTTCACGAATCTGTTGTCTGAAAATGCATTTGGAAACTTATGTTGCAAATTGGGAATTCGGGATTCCCCTATTCCCAATTTGAGAGGGAGTGAAGGCACTGGTATATCAATCAAGGAAGAAAAATATGAAAAAAATATGAAGATATCAATTAAAATCCAATCAAAATCACAAGCCGATTCTTAGAGATGCTACAATTAAAGAATTGACAACTCTTGTAATATAATGATCTCTTTATTTATTATTTTCCATCTTTATATTGTTTACTTACGAAATGTAACATTTGTAATATCTATATATAATGGAAATCATCTCAACAATTGTAGGTTAAGATTAAGAATCAAATACTTTTGTTCTTTTAATCTCCGCCGCCTATCTTGCTCTCAATCTCGTGTTTCATGCTTGTACCAAACATATTGAGATGTATTTTCACTTTGTTTGATAGCAGGTTGCTTCTAGTGATTTATGTGTTAGCTAAGATCGGCTGGTCAACATCCTCGCCAAGGGACTACCTAGTCCGTGACATGCGTTTTTGAGATCCAATCTCTCAATTGTGACACCTACTTTGGATTTGGGGAGTATTAATACGTAATATATATTATAAGATATTTATGTAATCATGTTTTTATCTATAGAGTATAATTATTCATTCTTACAAATACATATCATGCAACCACAATTGTAGTTAAGCCACCATAAACACTCTGTCCTTACTCTCTCTTTGCCTCTTTCGCTATTCTTTTTGTTACTCTAAGCTTCAGCATTTATAAGATCCTCTGAGACAAGATTAAGGAGATTACTAGGTGGTTGCTAAAGAAACAAAATGTCTTGATTCGAAGTCTTCCCGAATTTGCCTGGCCATCTGCGAGTCCGTTTGATTAAGTATGTTTGACGATGGAGCAGCTCATACCCGTGAAGCACTGACCCGCATGCTAGTGCAATGGGTTATGTGACAGCAAATCTCTGTTCCAAAGAAACCGATGCTTGTTCTTCATTTTCCCGCAATGATCCCTGTACAAGTTGCCCAAGCGTTCCTCTCCGTATCCACTTATCGGTCCATGAAGTACTCCACCCAGAATGTATACCCTATCTCGAGCCTTTTTGTCTTACTTCAGACCCAACATGAGACAGAGTTCCAAGATAATATCAGTCTTGCTCTAGATCGTATGAGACCTTGACCCACATCCTTTTTGTTTCCGTGGTCCGCAATCAAAATTCCTGCTGATCCTATCCAGTTCACTGTGCCCCCAACGAGGGAGCCGTGGTCCTGCATATACACAATAGCTAGGCAAGACCTAGATACTGGTTCGAGATGGACTGTGCACCCCAGTCCTGGTAGAAGTTTAGCCTTCCAACTTGCATCTCCTTGCTTTCGGGAGTGGCAATCCCAAATATATCCCAAGTCCTGGAGTGCAGGATCCACATTTGTTGAGAATATAATGTTAAATTTAGAAGAACTAATGGACTGGTGACCAGAGCAATCAAAAGAATGGGACAACAGTCGTGCCATTGGCTCTGCTATTTTCCAAATAAGCCCGAACACAAGGAATGAGGTCATCCATGAATAAGAGATGCGAGAATACATTTGTCCAATGAAAGCGGGTCGCATTGACGGATGCCATGCGGAGGGCGGAACTCAACGAGTTTCCCTCCATTGACCAAAACAGACGGGCGACTCCGAGAATGGACGCGGCGGGTGTTGCTATAGCATGGACGAAACAGGGGAAGAAGGAGGGTCCTGAACTCTTCTCCAATGGCAAGATTCTCTGTTTATGCAAGGACGACGGGCTGTCTTGGATTCTTTACGTGGAAGTTGGCAAGCTTTGCAGATATGTTGGATCAGATTCTGATTCTCTGAAACCGTGAACTTATACATCGAGACATTTTATTCGTGAATTATGAACATGAACATTTTTTATAATTGTCATCAATTAAATGTAAATATAATTATCGTTCAACTTTTGACTAAGAGACCATAAGACACTTATTACATGGAAGCTGAATTAGTAATAGGCACAACATGTCTTGGGTGTCTCTCTGTTTGAACTTTAACTATTTCAACAAACTTAATTTTTTTTGTTACCTTGTCAAAATGTAAAATTTTATATAAGATATACGTGAACTTTATGTGTCCAAATTTGTGATTGTGAAAATTTGAAGAAAGTCGAATTTAAAAAAAAAAAGAAGTCAAAATATGTGAATAGCGAGATTTAAAAGCAAGGCATTTAAGTAAAAATTAATCTAGATAGGCCCAAAATCAAATAATGCTTCGGACATAAATTGCATTAGGGAGATGAATTAGGACAGCTTGATTTTATATAGTGTAAATAGTACACTTCGACCTTGTATTAATGATAGATTTTGGCAATTCACTTTTTTGACTTGAGCAGAAATTCAAGAAAGGAAATAGGTATTGATGATTCCAAGACACGATGCCCTTTTCGTGATCTAACCCACAGGGATTTAAACCTGGTGTTTATTGAGGAAATTAGAGAACTGATCGGGATTTACACACGAGCAACAACACAATAGCTCTCCAACGCCTTTCTGGCTACATAGTAGATGCTCGAAATCGACCCGACAACAGGAAAACAAGCACAAACCAAACACGACAATCCGAAGAAAACCAAACCACAAACGGCCGAACAGAGCCAAAGCCGCCTACTACGCCGTAGCGAATGTTAGGCAGGTGCGTATTTGGCCCCGATCTCCAGCAGACAATCGCAAAGCTCCTGCGGCTTCGAGAGCATGGCCATGTGATCGGCGCCGTCCAACTCCAGGACGTGGTGGGCCCCGCCGTTCGCGATCATCCACCGTTGGAACTCCAGTGGTATCCCCAGGTCTTGTCTGCACACGACGTAGACCCGCATCGTCGACCCGTAGCCTTCTCGGGTGAAGTTGCTTGCCGTGCTCAGGTCTTCTACGAACAATGACCCCGGCCGCGTCAAGATCTTGCCGAGCTCCAGATCCTTCAGTGGTTGGCATTTCCATGAAACGTCATGGGTTAATCGACTTTTGAACCGACATGATGTCGCTTTGGAATTCACAAGTGCTTAACATGTGCTAGAATTGATCATAGGCGTGATGGCCTGTTTGGGCTTTCTCGAGCTAATGAGATCCAAATGACAAACTAAACCTGATCAAGCAATTTCATTTTCTAAGCTCCGGCCCAATCACATAGGCCTAATCGGGCCAAACATTGCCCATTTAGGGTCTACCCACATCCTAATGACTATATTTTTAAGTTACGTTTGTCATAATCAAGACATGTCTGGGACTATTAACATTGTCCCAAACCCTGTCTCATTAACTATATGTTATTTCCCAAACTTGTCCCGAACTTATTGCCAGTTTTGACATAATATATTAAGCCCACCCCACAAAAGTAGCCACGTTCCCCTGAGGTATTGGCAACCATCATAGTATTTTGTATTAAACAATAGTATCATGTTTAATTTCTTATAAAGAACCTATTATTTGCAAACACAACTGAACATTCGAAACTCATGCATTGTAGATCTCCTATTCGATTTAGGGAGTGCAGGTAAAGATTGAAAGAATGTAAAATTGACAATCTCAAAAATTGAAGGTCTAATAATAATTAGACATGTGAAATGCTGGATGTCGTTGAAAATCTTATATTATACTCAATTCAAATTTTGGCATTCACAAATTTTTATAATTAAGTACCATCGAGAGTTTTAAGAAAGTTAGAGCAATTTAAAATGTCCAAGAAAACCGTTACATTTCTTATAGAGTTAATACTTATGTATATTTATTTAATCACTTAAGAAATAAAGGAAATAAATGGCGTTTTAATAGTTATATATGTTGAGTTCAGGTTTGCATTTGCCAATTATAAAATACCAAACCCATCACAGGTCCTATGGGATTTTTTAGCAATCGACTTATAAATCTGTCCAGCTTCACCAAATCTGCCATCCTCTTACTTCTCATGACAGTGGGAGGAGAGGGCGAGTACCCTATACGCACATCCAGCTTTCTAGTTTGTAATCTCAAATGGATAAAAAGCCACAAAACAGCGACGTCAAACCAAAATAATTCTAAACCACGACGACGTATGATATGCCGGCTAAAGTAATACTAGGGTCATCGCTTGATTTACTTTAAAAAAAGGACATGAAAAGGCAGACTTTGCAATAGAACCATATGCTTTTCAATGTAATATAATGACGTGCTTTCAATTCGATGTAAATTGAGTTGAGTCGTATCATATAAAGTGAAATGAGATTCATTTCGTAGTTATGCCAATGGACGGAAGTGAAGACGTACCTCCACAGGGGACAACTGGTAGAGCTTGGATGACAAGAAGTCGGGGCCGAAGAACATGGATGTTAAGGGTTTGTCACGCTGTCCGATGGGCGCGAATTGGGTGTCTAGCCATGCTCCCTCCGGAGCACTTGCACAATACTGGCATTACAAACAAGGACGAAGGCGTTAAAAATGAGCTCGTACATGTAGGGTCGTCCATGATCCACCATCGTACCTTACGACAATTTCCAAATCTAGATTATGCAAGAAGAATCTTAGTCATCGAAGATATAGAAAGTCAGGGGAAAAAAAAAAACTTTTCAATTGGTTACAGTAAAATAGGATTTTTTTAGTATGACGGTATGAAGGATAGTTGTACTATAAATCAAAATCCTCATACTATTTGTAAAGGGGTATGAACTTACATCATATCCTCATATGTGAAACTTTCGTTGATACTGTACAGTGCTCTCTGATATTGTATGTCAAAATTTTCATCTGTCATCTTTTAATATCATTTGACGTCTTACCAAAACATACAATGTTTTCTTCCATTTAAGGCTAAATGTCGTTGGTCTTTCTTAATATTACTAGATCTTTGACCAAATCATTGGATGTGTAAAAGTACTTCAGACTAAAACCATGATACATTAAGATTTCGTTCGTTTCGTGCAAAATATAGCGTTTTTAGAAAATGTTTTTCATGAAGTAATTTTCTAGGATAATAACAATATTTTATGGTGTTTGGCTGAAACTTGAAAATGAACTAGATATTTTCTGCCATTCAGTATTTAAAACTCGATTTGATTTTCTCTCGTGCGCTCCCTTTAATAATTATTTTATTTTACTTTTAAATTATTTTACCTTTTTATTTTATTCTTTCTTTTCCTCATTCTTCTTCTTCGATCGATTGCTGCAGTTGACAATAGCTAGCAATTGACCAAAGGCGATCTTGACCTCACTAGCCTTGAAAAGGCTTGCTGATCTGGCGAGGCCCAAGGCTGGCGAGCGTGAGCCTCCTTGAGCCTTGTGAGATCAATGAGCCAGAGGCTCGTGCTCGCTGATTTGGTGAGTGGCCAACTCAAGCTCGCCGATCTCGAGAGCGATGAACTCAAGCTCGCTTGATAGTGATTGGCCATTGGCCAAGAAAAAAAGGAAAAATAAAGAAAGAAAAAAAAGGAAAAAAAAGAGAAAAAAGAAAAAGAAAGATAATTCAAAATTCACAAGTTTTTAAAAAAGAAAGAAGTGGGGACCAATGGGAGAGTGAGATAAGAGAGTGAATGAGAAAAATGTTTCCCTTAAAAAGTGAAAAGTATTTTTTTTTTTTTTTTTTAGAAGATTTTTTTTTTTCGTTGATTGAAAATTTTTTCCCCAAATGAGAAAAATGATTTATTTTTTTTCGTGAAATGAATGTCGAAAAATTCGAAAAATATTTTTCTAAAAATTATTTTTCACGAAACAAATAGAATCTAATATTTTAAAACAGATAATGTCTCGCCAAAATATATATAACGTTCTATCATGCTTTAGGCCAACCATCCTAAGCACTTTTGTGCAATTATACAATATTTTACCAAGGCATACACACTCAAAGGTACCTAAGGCCCAAACCTCGTGCATTATATTCTAAGTATTACAGATTTCTTGCCCGAATGTACCACATTTTGTTGTACTTAAAAGGCTAATGGTTGTGTCTGACGTTTTACCAAGGCATACGGCTTTTGATTGTACTTAGGTAATTTTCTTCGGTAAGACCATATGACATTTTGTCGTATTGCAAGCCAAAGTCATAATATGCCTTTTGTTTTTTAAACGACGTTGTTAGGAAGATGAAGAACATTTTATTGTATAGCCAAAAATTGCAAATTTTTGCAATTCTTGCAACACAATTTATCATAGTCAAGTTTAAAAAATTATATATGAGCAATAAAAGCCATACAGAGTTTTGTGATACTTTGACTAAATGCAATTATTCTCATGCACAATTGTACGACAATATATCATATTTGAGTTCATCAAATGTCAATTTTGTTACTATATGACGGCAAAGTGCGTGGCCATGCATAAGGGCAAATCCGTTGCACAAATTACTTTATTTGTCTAAACTAATATGAAAAATGCTGGACGATAAAAGCACGGTTGGAGTCCTAAACTTTTTTTTTTTTTTTTTATCAAAATTTAATCAAGTCCTAAACTTTCTGTACATCGCCAAACGATATTCTCCACCCGCCCTCACATATCCCTCTCCCTTTGCCTCCTAAAAAAGCACGGTTGGACAATAATGCAAGCCAAATCAATCCTGTGCAGGAGGGCCGAAGTGGATTGGCCTCCCCCAAATCGGGCAATACGGGCCAAGCGAATTAACAGATTTGGTGACGTGTATGAGTGAATCAATGATTCCCAAAATTAATATTATAAAATCTCCAGAATAGACAAAAGAAAGGCCCCACTTCAACCAAAAGCAAGGTTTGTTAAAAAAAAAAAGAAAAAAACCAAAAGCAAGGTAGTCGACTTCGTTTTGAGGTTAACGTGCTCAACGGAGATTACCTCTTCCAACACGTACGACGGTCGATGCGCGGTGTCTGGCATGCAAGCCGCCAAGAATACAGCGACCGATATCTTCTTCGGGAACCTGTCGGCGGCGAGGGCCAAGTTCAAGCCGCCCAAGCTGTGGCCGACGAGGATCACCCTCTCTTGCGCCCCAAGCGAGGCCAGGAGCTCCAGCAGCGGCTCGGTGTACTCGTGGAACGTCTGGACGTCGTGTATGGACTTCGTGTTGGTGCCAGAGGCGGCGAGGTCTAGGGCCGTGACGCGGTGGCCAGCCGACTCAAGCCGGTGCTTGAGCTTGTACCAGCTCCACGCGCCGTGGCAGGCGCCGTGCACGAGTACGAAGTGGTGGTGTTTCATGCTTTTTGGCTTCCCCCTGGCTTTGTTACTGAGTCACGTAGATTGGACTTATAAGCACGCTTGGGTCAGATTTGGTCTGGCGATCATGCTTGGGAGAAGGAGGAATTGACATTGGGGCCCCCATAATGACTTTTTATAGAAATTAAAGTAAATGCAGAATCTTCCCGTTTGGACCATATGTTGGAAGATTTTTCCTAGCTGCCCTTTTGGTCGATCTTGTAATATCTTATCTGGGCCCCGGTTGCAACCGAACCATGTTTAGTATTCTAAGAAATATCTGTATACGGGGTGAAAAGTGTACAAGGTATCACCCAAAAAAAAAAAAAAAAAAAGAAAAAAAAAATAACAGCAACTTGAAAGATAATCTCTTCACGTTTACTTTGCACCTGGTAAATATTGTGTTCGGATTATGGTGTCGGGCCATGCTCGCCATTTAGCTGGCACATGTGTATCAAGACATTCCAACTTTTCCTCTGGGGACAAATATAGTAAAGGTGCCATAATTTTTATAAGACACTCATTTGAGTTCTATAATTTCTTTTTTTTTTCAATTACTTAAATACCACATTGAAGTAAAATTGATCATTTGAGTGTTATTTTCCATGAATCATCTAATTGGATTTTTTAAAATTAATTTTCTATCATACATGGATTTTAAGTATGTTTTCTATTTTTTTTTTTTTTTTTGAATTCTTTATCTTTGTTTTTCCTTTTTTTTTTGGTCCAATGCCAAGGAAGGTCATTGGGGAAAAGAAAAATCAAAATAAATTGTAAATAATGAAAAATTAATAAAAAATTTAAAAATTATCTATGTCAAAACTTCATGATCAGTGAAGCCACAAAAGATGATGGACGATCATTGTTGATGTTGGATAGAGGTAAATCACTAATGACACTTTAAGTGATCAATATTTTAAATTTGTGGCACTTGAATAAGTGAAAAAAAGTTATATTAATTAAGTGAGTGTGGTATAAATACTAGGGATAAGTGTTCCAGAAGTTCTAAAACTTGTTACGAAAATGCATTTCAGTCCTAAAACTTGCAAAAAGTTCATTTAAGTCCTAAAACTTGTCAAATTGTTTCAAACGAGTCCTAAAATTGATGCGTTAGCCTTTTTTTCGTTAAAAATGCTTTGAAGTGGCATTTTAAATAATTTTTATTTTCAGGTGTATTTTTTTAATTATTTTTTATTCATTTTTTTAAAAAATTAGATTTAAAAAATAAAAAATTAAATTTATTCTTATCTTATTTTCAACAAAAACTAAAAAGAAAAGATATAAAATTTATTTTAAAAATTGTTAAAAAAAAAAAATCAACACGGCTCCTCTCCCCCACCGTCGCCACCGCCACCACTGCTACCCATCGCCGAAGGGGCCAAGCGACGGTTGCGACCTTGGGCGGGGGTGGCCGGCCCTCACCCGGCCAAGGCGAGGCCTCGTCGACCCCCCGTGAGGGCCGGCGACGACTCGCCCGGGCGAGCGACGGCCGCGGCGGGCCCAGATCGGGGCACCCTCGCTCGGCTCGGCGCGGGTGCGTAGATGCGGGCTGTCGACCCTCGTGGGGGCCGACAATCGTCGCCCCCCGGGCGAGTCGTCGCCGCCCTCACGGGGCCGGCGGACCGTCGCCCGCCCTAGGGTGAGGCCTCGTTGGCCCTCGTTCGGGCGGCGAGGCTCGCCCAGATCCGGCAAGCCTCGCCGGCCCCGAGCGAGGGCCGACGAGGCCTCGCCTAGGGTGGGCGAGGGTCGCCGGCCCTCGCTTGGGGTTGGCGAGGCCCGGCCACCCCTGCCAAGGGTAGGCAACTGTCGCCCAGCCCCTCCGACGATGGGTGGCGGCAACGGCGGGGGAGAGGAGCCGCTGTTTTTTTTTTTTTTTTAAATAAATATTTTAACTTTTTTTTTAAGTTTTTGGTGAAAATAAGATAAAATGAATAAATTTAATTTTTTTAGTTTTTAAATCTAATTTTTTTTTAAAAAATGAATAAAAAATAATTAAAAAAGCCACGTGAAAATTAAAAAATTATTTAAAATGCATGTCAAGTTGTGTTAAATAAAACAAAATGAACCAGGAAAAAAAAAAAAGAACCTCTTGAAAAAACAAACGTAAATGCTCGATTCGGACAAGTGTATAGGCCTAAATTAGGCCTCTGCTTTTTCCCTTTCCGCAAGCCTGACAAGATGTCATCATCAGGACATGAAAAACGCGGTTTCATGTTATTGGTCAGTTCAGTGCTGGTGGACGAAACCATGGAAGGGACGATTGATCGAATGTTGCTGCCGGGACGCATCGGTTGGCAAAGGCATCCTCCTTTGAGTTCAACCTCGGCCGAGGGGCGCGCGGAAGTTGGCTGGTCCGCATCGCTCTTCCACGAGTTGACTAAGGAATATTCAATTGAATCCGCCAGCCCGACGGCACCGTCATGCCCAGCTTGCTTTAGGGAGCACAGATCTTTTATTATGCTGGATTGACTCATATTGGTAAATTGGAATATAAAGATCCTAAAATCAATTGCCGGAAATGGCCCTAACCACAAAAACTAAACCCGCAAAAGAATAAAGAAAAAAATTATTGAAAATCTCCAAATATAATCATTGTGAAACTAAACTTTTTTTGGGATATCAAAAATCATATGTGACATATTTACTTTTCATTAGAAACCTCAAATTACGCCCATTATGACTCTAAAATTTATCTATGATATCAGAAATCTTATAGTTGTACTCATGCAACATATTAATTTCCCATCCACATCAAAGTTCCATCAATGAAAAATTGTTTATGGATGATAGAAGACAAACGGTTTTGATAAGGTATAATAAAATAAAAACAATATTATTTTGGCTAGAAAATCATCTAACAAAATTTTGATGAAGGATAAATATGTCACACAAATATTATTTTGGAGTTTTTTATGTCATAGGAATAATTTCGGGATATATGTGTTGCAGTGGATATCATATGGGGTTTTTATATTACAAAAACAATTATGATAAATACATCACAATAGATATAATTTAGAGTTTTTTGTGACTTTTTTCCAAAAGGATAATAAAAGAGAACCTTATCATTTAGCACAACACTAAAAACTCAAAAGGGAATGAGAGTTAACAAAATTCCAAGTTAGGTTGTCTTCCTTGTGCTTCACACAAAACTATCTTTGCAATCTCTCTTTAGCGTGAAAAATCGAAATACAAGACAAATTTTTTTCCATCTTTTTTTTTTCTCCTGTTTTTGGGCCTTACATAATTGGCCCAAATTGAAGTAGAATCTTAAATTAACTTAAATCTGCTAAAATGTGCTTACTGGATCAGTGAAATAGCACGTTCTTCATAAAATGTGCTTATTGGATTTCTTTTTGAGTAGGTCTATTTCCACCCCTATTTTAATTAGGGTTGATACCACAAAAAATCGCAAACTAATATATTTGTGACAAATTTATTAAATACTAATTTTTTCATAAATTTATTATGAACTAATTCTTTAACCACTAGAAACCCTTAGCTCATACACTTTTGACAATTTTATTATCTATTAGTTTCGTTTAAATTGGGTTAATATAATGAAAAGCCACAAACTGGTACACCTATCAATTGTTTCATATCATCCAACTTAATAATATGACATTAAAATTTAGCTAAAATCAATGGAGAATATATTTGTCACAGTTGTACCAATTTGAGATTTTTTGTGATAAAAAAATTAATTTTAGGTAAATTTGTCACATAAGTTTCAATTTTTGATTTTTCATGGTATTGATCCTTTTAATTAAGACACTCTTTTTTTAATTGATTAATTGAAATACCCTTCTCTCTTTCTTCATTTTTTTTAAAATCAAGCTGACTAGCGAAACTGATTATATTTTTATCATCTCTCTGGCGGTTTCAAAACGTAAATGACCCATTACACCAAACAAAATATTATCTTACCCTGCATCATGTTATCACTTTGTCTAGAGAAGGTTGTTAATTATATTCTTAACCACAAAAGCTAAATAGAAGACTATAAATTTATATTCATGATAACTTATAACACAATTAATTGCCTTTTTTTTTTTCAAATAGTTCGAGTGAAAGTTTATTTCAAAGTTGAGAATTAAATTTCATTCTAATTATATAGTCAATCTTGATCAAAAATGGAAAAGAAACATTGATCAAAATATGGAAAAGGATAATTTTTTTGGAAGCATGATCAAACCATTGTTTTATATTTAGATCATGTCTAAACAAAAAATAAGCGCAAAAAGGTAAAAAGGGGGAACTTATTACTGTACTACTTCTATCATGAAGAAAGTAATCAATAATATCGATAATAGATCCAATCTTATAGTAATGGCATCAAAATTTTAGAATATACTTAAAAATTTTCTCTAAAATATTTTAATGTGAGTTAAAAAGTGAAGAAGGTTTAACTAGATTGAAAAGATAGAAACATTCCATTGAAGAGAGGGATATTTTGGTCAATGAATTAATAAAAGGGAGTGTCTTAACCAAAATGAGGTGGAAATAACGTAACTCTTATTGTTTATGGATAAGTAGAGGCATGGGGCCTAGCACAAGCACCTTATGGTAATATTCTAGTTGAGTGGTAAATATCATCCATTATTGGAGAACATTTCTATGGAATTTTAATGATTTCATACCTATCCTAGCTATAATATCTACTATGATAAGTGTAGGCTTTCGTGGTGAAATTTATAAGACTATGATGATTACCATGATAGCTAAAGAGCTCAACGACGACTAGCTAAAATAATGTAGATATCAACAAGAAGTGAACAATTTAGACATGACAAGATGCTCATGAGAACTTGGAAGGACCATGGTGGATCTTCATCAACATAGAGTCTTTGGGAGTTGATTTGCTCAAAAGTATCATTGGAAGTAGAATCGCAAGTCCTATGGTTTAATTGTGGACAACACCAACTCACAGATGATAACGAGCATGTGTTACTATTGAGAAATAACGAACATTGAATCGTGTTGATATTGAGTCACTGGAGATGCTGATTGACGTGTTCATCTGAAGTTGACCGTTAGAGACAAAAATTATAGTCGTTAGTAGTAGGAAATTCCATAGCAGGATAGCTGAAATCTATTAGAGAACAATTGACAGCTTTTTGTTCAAGCAATTAAAGTGACTAGTGATGTGACTCTCTCAACGGTCTCCATTTTAGGAAACCATGTTGATGACCGAGGAAAAATATTGTATGGGTGATCCTATCCTCAAACAACAACTTTTAACTACTTGTAACAGTTACTTGTGTCCCACAACTTTATCCAATGGGAAAAATGAAGATGCCTATATAAAAAAGGATCAACGAAACTTAAGTATTAGGCCGAACAGAGAAAGTTGACATTGTTTGTTGTTATTCTCTGCAAATCAAATTGTGGTATGTCCATATGAAATTTCCAGTATAGTGTCCTTGTTGCTTTGTAATCTAGATAAGATAAAGTGTACAAGAGGAATAACGGTATTTGAAACCTGATAGTAAGATCTATTGATTAATAGGATATGTATTCACAGATTGTAACTTATCTTGGCGATTACTAGTGGATTTCAAATCGCACTGAGGTTGTTAGGTTGGAGAATGGATTTAGGCTTGGGGATAAAACCTAATTACTATCATTTGTCGTGTGTTATCTTTGGATAGCACCAAGTGCACTTGATATTATTTGCTTTTGTTAATTTCCAAGTGTTGTTTGCTAATTTTTGCAAGAGTTTTTCAAGTTTAGAAAAAAAAAATTATTAATTAGGGGTGAGCAATGGTCCAGTTCCAACTCGAGAACATGACCAAATTGGCTAGTTTTGGGTGGTCTCGATTACTAAAATTTGGAACTGGCAATAATTGGATTGGTTCCTAATTCCAAGTGCATAACCAAACTACACTGACCATGCCGATATGTTTGTTTAATAATCCTTTTCGCTTCTAAGAATAAAGAGCAAAGGAATCTCCTTCTCTCAATTTCTTCTCTCAGCTCTTTTCACGCTCCCTCATTATCAATTTTTCATTTTTCTCTTTGCACCCTTTCGTCATTATTTAGATCTAGAATCGACAAGACCAATTTGAAGCTCATTTCTAAAATTGACGGGGCTCGTGATCACTTCATAATTCCAGTCTACAACTGATGGGAATGAAGGGGCCGCTTTGAAGCTCATAGAACTGGACCTTCGGGGTCGTAGCCGCTTCGAAGCTTAGATTTAGAACTGACTGTTAAATTAATGTATCGAGTTTGAATTTAAATAATGATTTGTTAAATCAAATTTGTTAAAAAAGATTTTCCAAGTAGATTTCAAATTGAATGAAGAAATCATTCTTTTCGTGGACTCCTTATAGCCACACAAAGGAGGAAATAAAATAAAAAAAAAAAAAAGGGTTATCTCTCTTTTTTGTTGTACGTGCAGAAAAGACTGGAGAAGAATCCATATTGGAGAAAAGAATCAAAGGTGGGGCCCAAAGTCAAAGTTTTGACCTTTGGCCCACACAAAATATAAAAGGCGTGTTTTTAGCGGAAAAGGAAAGTGAAGCCCTACAAAAGAAATAAAGGAGCCGCACGTCCACATCTAGACGCCGCTCAAGCCTTGAAAAGGTAGAGAATGCAAAGCTATACGTACGTGGAGAAGAGACGGTTCTTGTTTTGGTGTACGTAGAGCGCATGTGCGTTAATTTTTGTGCAGTGAATTTATGTTCAAATGAGTTGTTTATTTATAAATACTTTAAATTTGGAATTAAATTTAGATATGGAAAGAAGCGTGTGAAGCGGTGTAATTTCTGATTCTCCGATTATATTGGATTATTTGTTACTGGCGTAAGTATTGATACTTGGACCAAACCACATAAATTTCTAGTGTCCTTATTATTTTTTTTTTCTCTAGAGTTCGCGCATTGACGTAAATTGCAAGATTCTGTCGTTTTTGCATATTATATTCCAACATTGACGATGCTTGAGGGACGAGTATTTACTCTGCAAAGCTTTTAGGGATGAAATCGAGACCTTAAATCACCATGTTTCGGTCTCAACGCCCTCCAAATGGTCAACAATGTTGGGCAGATCATTTGGGATGCACCTTGCCACCGGGGAGCTAAGTTTCGAGTTGGCTGAGTCGAGATTTGTCTTGAATCTATGCTATGGTCTTCTTCGACGAGCCCCTCGATGGTAAACACTTATCCATTTTTCTTCGTAGCACTGTGTAATCTTGAGTTTTGGGGAATTGAGCTTCTTAGTTTTGTTTTAGCTGCAATTGACATGAGAGAATTGTGGAAGGTGTTCCAATGCCTGAAATGCTTCGAAAGGCTAGCTTCTACTGCCCCCAACCCTTCCCCCTTCTCAGGCCAACTACATAGCCTGGATCTTGGGTAGACCTAGGAATCAGCGATCTAGCACCGAAATCATTTGGTCTGATTCCTAGTTCCAAAATTTTGGAATCGAAAATTACTAGGTCCGTTCCCAATTCTAGGCTGGGAGTTGGACACTCAAGAATTGATCATCATTAACATTTTATCCCTTCTAAGTTGTATTGTTAGTCTTAATATCCATTAGAATGCAAAGTTTCGAAGGTAAAAAGCAAAGTAATCCCAATCTGAACAAAAGAAGAATGAAAACTCATCAGAATCCGAGTGTTGCTGGGAATCGGGAACTTGGAGGTATCCACCTATTTGGAGACAAGACTTACTTTGATGTCTTTGCTAAGGGAGTAATCAGACTTTACGCACATTGCGTCATCATTGCTTATCTGTGTGTTGGCAACAAGCCAATTATTGGTAATATATACCTCAGTTTGTGCTACCTGCTATTTATGGTCTTAAAGCAGCATTAGATGCTAACAATCATTCACTACCCGTTACTACTGTCCCGCAGTCTGTCCTGACAATGTTCAACCCAGGTGCTCAATTTGCAGCTAGTTCTGCTCCTTTATTAGGACCTGTAGTCCAATTCTTACTAGCCAACAATTACCCTCTTCTCTGTAGTTTGTACCTTTATTTTGGGTATGCTACTGATCCAAGAGCATTCAGGCTAGATTATGCTCTGCTCGGTGCCTCTAGAGTCGTGGTGCGAAATAAAAATCTCGGCTACTGTAACCTATTTGATGCCATAGTTGACTCTTTCTACTAAGCACTGGAGAAGGCAGGAGGGCCGAATGTAACAGTGATCGTGTGCAGTGTGCGTCTTCTCACGACATGGTGTTCCTCCTTCATTGCCGCTTCCCAGCCAACACGAGACAATGCTTCTGTGACAGATTTAGGAATAAAAGGAGGATCCGAGGAAGAGAGGAACACCATGTAGGAAGAAGAACATGACTATAACTCAGAGAAGTATAGATTGGCTCAGTGTTAACTGTGGAAAGTATACCTTTTCTGCGAGCAATAGGTAAGTCAAGCTCAGACGGAGAAGAATCTGAGGATGGAGAGCAAACTAGAACAGACAAAGAATCTATCGGCTCTGCCAGGGGAGCAGCTATCTGGTCTCCTTCTAAAGCAACTGTCTGCTCTCTTTCTGGTGTCTCATTCCATCGGAGGTTGCCTATGCCTGCACTGATATGTGATGAGATCACCATCTCCTGTTTTGGTGCTGATGACCAAGTTTCACTGGAAAAGAACTATTAAATCTGGACTCCTCATTCTAGATACCACATATTATTGAATTAAACTTATCAACTTCCGATCTTTTCATGTTTCCAATTAGGCTGTTAAGTTCAGACTGGATTTTGCTTATGGCGTAGGATGTAACTGATCACCAGAAGAGAAGACATTAATTGTATCCTGGGATTCAATCCAACTTAGGCCTGGATCTTTATCCATCATGAGCCCTCTTATCTTTCATCTTGTTTCTGCAACAACATCCCACTTCCCTGCAGCAGCGTAAAGATTAAAGAGCAAGATGTGAGTTGCAGTGTCTTCCACATCCAAACTCAGAACATGCTCAGCAGCACGAATTCCCATGCGCAAATTCTGATAATTTACACATGAGCTAAGCAAGGTTCTCCACAATTCTAAATGGTCATCATAGAATGGTGATTGTTAATCATTTCCTCTGCCTCTTCCAGTACTCCTGCTCAGCTCAGCAAACTGACCATGCATGAGTAATGCTTAGGGCCTGGTCTAAGATTAAAGTTTCTCATACAATTCCATAAGTTCTTCCCTTCATTGACCAAGCAACTATGGTTGCAAGCAGAGAGTGCTGACAGGAAGGTCACTTGATCTGGAAGTAAACTGGCCACAAGAATTTCATCAAAAAGTTCCAGTGCGTTCTCTGCCAATCCATGGTAGCCATATCCTCCAAGCATTGAGTTATAGCATTTCAAATCAGGGTCGGAAAAATCAGAAAATATTAACTCAGCAGCTTGAAGGTTTCCAGTTTTAGCATACATGTTAACTAGACTACTGCAGACAGCCATGTCGACATCATATCCTGTTTTTACCACCAAGGAGTGTATCATCTCTCCTTGTTTGAGAACTGTAGGATCAGCACATGCGCTCAAAGCTCCACTTAAAGCAAAACTATCAGTCTTATGGCCTTCCTTGTACATTTCTTAAAAATATTTCATTGCAGTCTCTGAATCTTCCAAATTTAGAAAGAGCTGTGATCATCTCTGTCCAGATAACCACATCCTTTACTGGTAATGAGTGGAAAACATTATGAGCATACCCATTTTCTCCATTTGTAAAGTACATAGAGATCAGCGTAGTTCTGACATAGAAGCTACTTTCAAATCCCGCTTTAATGACTTGACCATGAAGAGCCTTCCCAGAGTCATTGACTAAGAATGTTCCTGTTGCAGAAATGGCAGCTGCAATAGTTTATTCATCTGGTTTAGGAAAGGAAAGTCTTATTAACTGTATAAAGATCTCTATGGCAACTTCCCCATGACCATTTTCTGTATACCCAGAAATCAATGAGTTCCAAGAAACAATGTCTGGATTCTGCACTCCATCAAAAATACTCTGTGTAGTACTTATGTCACTGCAGTTAAGATACATGTCAAGCAGGGCATTCCCCATAGGCAGATCAAAGGTGGTGCCAGAGACAATTGCTTGGCCATGGACAATCCGTCCATAGGTATGATGTTCCAGCTTTGCGCAAGCATTCAGGACAATTGAATACGTGAACTGAGTCGGAGAAACACCAGATGCAAGCATCTCCCTGAATATGTGGAGAGCGTCCTGATTCTATCAAGAAAAAAATTGAATTAAAGAATTTTTACGATAAAGACTTATTTTTAATCGAACTTTAGAGAGACATTGTAAATAAATTACTTCATCAACACAACACAAGGTAGAAGGCCCTGTCCCCCACGAGGATGTGCTTCGGCTTGGCTCTGCACAGGGTAGAGGGCATAGGGTGGTGATAGCACAAAATTTCGCCTCACGTATTGCGTTATGAATAAATTAAAAAAGTAATATTATTTATGAAAAAGTATATTATTTATATAGGTAATTTACATGAAATGAGAAAAAGGATTAAGGTGAAAAATATAAAAAAATTAATATAATGAAAAATTTTAAACAATCATATATATAAAATTTATCTCATAAAAAAATCTTGAATTAGTATATCAGTGATAAATTTATTATATATTGATTTCGTTAAATTTAAATATCCAATTGTTGAGTTAATGACATCTTTTGTTCGTAAAGTGAAGCGGAAATTAACAAGAGTGTTTTCATGGTATTAATCCAAAATACCAAGTTAAACCTTCGCGAGACACGTAGGAGGTTTAGCTATCCTTGCCATTCCCGCCGCCGGTCGCTGCGGCCAGCGAAGAAATGTCCGGCGACGGTTCTCAGCTCTCCCGCGTTTCCAGTCTGATCGACCTCCATCTTCGACCCTGCGCTGTGAGTCTCTCTCGTCATTCGTTCGCTGGAAAATCTTCTACTTCGACGCGTCGGCCCGGCGTCCCCTCATTGTCGATCGGTCTTGCAATGTCGAAAATTCGGTATTTGTGCGTGCAGGCAGTCGAGGTCGCTTCTGCGAGCAGAGAAGAGGAGAAGAATCTGCTGATCGCTCTCTCCAAGCTGCGTTTGTTTCGCCTTCCCCGTTCGCGTCTCGTGCTGGCATGTCTTTCGATGTTAAACGGCCGGTTCGGCTTCGTCAGTGCGCGTGGAGATGTGGACGAGGTTGCGCGAGTGCTGATCGGATTGTCGGTTTTTAGGTTTTGCGAGAAATTCGGCAACGGACCGGTGAAGAAACTGATGTTTCCTTTGATAGCGTCAGTCTCTTTCTCTCTCTCTCTCTCTACCCCACTGTGTGTGTCTGGATAGTTGATAGTTTGGGGACTGATTGCTGTCTTTGTCACTGAACAGGACGTGGAGGCGAAATCGGTTACCGGGAGCGCGGATTCGGGTGAATTCGCTCTCGACTCTGAGGAACAGATCTTTTTGGGCAAGCTTGTTGGTGATTTGGTGAGTTGTTCAGATGCTAATGAGCTGTGAAGTTTCCTTTTGGAATGAAGCTGATGGATTGTTCATTTGATTCCGCCGTTCTCGAGCTCTGTTAAATCTCTATCTCTATCTCTGTCATTAGCAATCAACAATTACTAGTACTGGTGAGGAACCAAAGTGCAATGCGCGCTCTCGGACGCTCTAAAGCACTGCCATTGCAGGATATCTTAAGGCTTAGGTGTTGTTATTGCCATGCTGCCCTCTTTCGATTTCTGTCTCTTGCTACTGAAACTTGGCATACCTTTTTACATGTCTGCTATACTTTGTTTGACCGGTTTCCCCTGCACTCTCATCGCAGATGCATTTTCTAATGGTTCATAGTCAACATGTTCAGCATTTGACAGGCAATGTCCTTTTGGCAATTTCCGAGCTTCTGTCTGCCTATGTAGGTTCTCATTTGTTACCATCAAAGTTAGATCAGTTATGTGTGCCAGCTTTATTGTTCTAAAGCATTAGCTCTTCCTGATCTGCAGGGAAAAGGATGGGCCGCCTTTGTGCATTTGTTGTTTGTTTATGCTGAATTGTCAATAGGAAACATTCAGCCATGTTCTTCCGTTACCAGAACAAGGGCACATGAAGATTTTTATGGTATTTTAGAAAGTTATGATCTCGCCATCAAATCAAAGTTGCAAAAGGCCAACTGGTCCACTGTGGCTGGAATTTTTCGGGTCTTGCGCAGCATTTGGAAATATTTGAAGCATGATTTTATGGATCAGCTAGTTGATTCATACTTAAATTCTCTGAATTCCTTTATTTCACATGTACCTTGGAATTTATTGGATGATGGTAATGTTGTTCCAAAGTGTGTTCACATGGGTCCGCAAATGCCGAAGTTCATATTTCTTGGATATTTAACTTAGTTACTGAGTTCAGTGGTGGAGCAAGTCAGATCATGAAATGGTTCAAGGTGGTTGATAACTTTATAAAAATAGAGTTATTTTACCTATTTTAGGCAACGATTAATGCAATATCTATTAGAAAATATTTGGATTTCCTTCTGATTATTTGAATTTTCTTTATTTATGCAGAATAATGATATATGGAGAAGATAAGGAAAAAGATGGCAAAATTGAGGAATTTAAATCAACGAAGTGGGAGATAGATATCAAATCAAAATCCTCGATTTACTCCCTAATTTTGTGCGCAATTGCTTGGAGATAAGGATCTTGGATATATCCTATGAAGAGGAGAATAAAGAGAGAGAGAGAGAGAGAGAGAGAGCAGCTAGGTTTTTAAAAAAATCATTTTTCATTCTTCTGAGAGTTTTTCTAGTATTTTGAAGAGAACACAAAAGTGGTAACAGAATTCTTGTCCTTTGATTCAAGATGCTGAGTTTGATCTATATTTTTATTTTTTCTTCTACTATGTTTTAATTTTCTTTTATTAGGGCTACGATGTAGCCTAACCATGATAATGTGAATTTCATGATTTTTATGTTTTACAATTGATTTCATTCATGTGAGTTATATATTATTGTGCATAATGCTTTTAAGTGATTGGCCACCACTTGAATGATCTTATGTGCATGTTTGAGACTGAGAAGTGATAATATGCAATTGCTCATTATAATAAATAACAATGAATTAAACATGGATGGAGATATACCACGTTATTTGTGTAGCTTTCGGTGATAAGGTGATCCAAAAGACTCATTGTAAGCCGGGAATATTCATAGTTTTTAATGCACTCATGTCTATTTTAATTCACATAGAGATATAGTAGATTAATAAACTGAGTAGGTTTGCTATACCTAGAGATAGGATAGTAAATATGTTAGGAAATTCCGCCATCACATGTTTGATATCGTTCTTGTATTCACAATAATCTGAAATTCATATCTAGTGGTTATGGTGAAATTGGATGCTCTAAGATATTTATCTGATTGATTTACTGCATTTAGTCTACAAATTTTGTTTTTAATTTATTCTCAATTATATTTTGATATGTTAGATAAATTTTAGAATAATCTATTTTAGTATTTAATTAGTTTATTAATTATCGATCTCTGTGGGACAATACTCTTTCTCATCATTATATTACTTGTTTGACACGTTCGCTTGTGTTTAGAATTTTACGAACAAGTTTTTGGCGTTGTTGCCGAGGATCGTTTGTTTAATACTAATTAATATTGATACCAGATAATTCTAAGTTTAATCTAGCTTTTGTTTCGTTTTATTTTTCAAGGTGTACATCAGTTTATGACACGTAGCCAACAAGGGAAACTTGCTGAGCTTGATCCAGAAATTGAGCGTACATTCAAAAGGCGACTAAGAGAACAGAGAAATTACACTAAGAAGATGGTAGATGGTGATAATGAAAATCCATGTAGACTCTTAAGAGATTATGCTGCACCAACAATTCAAGGCACCACATCAAGTATCAGAAGACCTGCAATTCAAGCAAACAACTTTGAGATCAAGCCGTCACTCATTCAGATGCTTCAACAATCAGTGCAATTCAGTGGGCTACCAAGCGATGATCCAAACGCTCACATCGATGCTTTTCTTGAAATCCGTGACACCATTAAATATAATGGAGTTACAGATGATGCTATTAGATTGAGATTATTTCCATTCTCTCTTAGAGACAAAGCTAAGAGTTGGCTTTCTTCTCTTCCTGCAGGATCAATCACTACATGGAATGATATGGCTCAAAAATTTCTTGGTAAGTTCTTTCCACCTGCAAAGTCTGTGAAGATGCGTAACGATATTACTAATTTTATGCAGATGGATAATGAATCATTATATGAAGCATGGGAAAGATTCAAAGAATTTCTTAGAAGATGCCCACATCATGGACTACCAATATGGATGCAGGTACAAACTTTTTATAATGGCTCTAGTACAAATCTCCGTTCTATGATTGATGCAGCTGCAGGAGGAACTCTAAATAATAAAACACCAGAAGAAGCCTACAATTTATTAGAGGAGATGACGTCCAATAGTTATTAGTGGCCTACTGAGAGACTACCAATGCGAAAAGTTAGCGGAGTTCATGAAGTGGATGCTTTTGCTGCAATTGCTGCACAATTTGAAGCATTCAACAAAAAGCTTGATAATATGAGTGTTTTGGTCATGAAAATTCAGAATTTAACATGTGATTTCTGTGGTGGAGGACATGTTAGCACAGCGTGTTAGGTAGGTAATACTTTTAAACAATCCAGTGAAAATTCTAACTTTGTTGGGAATTTTAACAGGTCACAAAATAATCCCTACTCCAACATGTACAATCCGAGATGGCGTAATCATCCAAATTTTTCATGGAATAATCAAAATGTGACAAGATCACAGGGATTCAAACAATTGGAAGAGACAAAGTCAAATTGGGAAGATATAATCACCAAACTTGCTAACACGACTCATGACTTCATCAAAAGCACAGATGTAAGATTTCAAAACCAAGAGGCTTCAATAAGAAATCTGGAGATGCAAGTGGGTCAGTTAGCAAGCATGATGTCAAGAAGACAACAAGGTTCTTTGCCGAGCAACATAGAGAAAAATCCAATTGAAAACATAAAGGCTATTACCCTGAGAAGTGGTAAACAAGTGGGAGAAGAAGAGATTTTCAGAGACAAGGAAGAAGTGGTCAATAAACAATCAAAGGAGACAAACAAGAGTAAACTTTTTCTAGATAATCCCAAGCCATATGCGCCGCCAATTCCATTCCCTCAGCGACTCCAGCAGCACAAAATAAATAAGCAATTTTCTAAATTTCTTGATGTATTTACAAAATTGCACATTAACATTCCTTTTGCAGATGCTTTAGTGCAAATGCCTAGTTATGCAAAATTTTTGAAGGAGATTTTAGCAAACAAAAGGAAATTGGAGGATTATGAGACTGTGAAGTTAAATGAGGAGTGTTCGGCCATCCTACAAAACAAATTACCTCTGAAATTAAAAGATCCAGAGAGTTTTACTATTCCTTGCACTATTGGAGATTCTTACTTTGAAAATGCATTATGTGTTTTAGGTGCAAGTATTAATTTGATGCCTTATTCAGTTTTCAAGAAATTAGGATTGGGTGAGGTAAAAGCAACCACAGTGTCACTTCAACCGGGCCGATCGATTAATTAAATATCCGAGAGGTATTGTGGAAGATGTTTTGGTAAAAGTTGACAAATTTGTCTTTCCTACAGATTTCATAGTTCTTAACATGGAGGAAAATTTTGAGGTGCCACTTATCTTAGGTCGACCTTTTCTAGCAACAGGAAGAGCTCTTATTGATGTACAACAAGGGAAGTTGATTCTTAGAGTTCAAGATGATCTTGTTTCATTTAATGTTTTTAAAGCAATGAAATATCCATCTCGATGATAATTCTTGTTTTAAAGTTGAGACAGTTGACAAGTTGGTGAATAAGGTTTTTCAGGAAAATATTTTTAAAGATCCACTTGAAGCATGTCTGATTCGACCAAGGGACAAAGATTTTCAGAATGATGAGATAAAGAAGTATGCAAATTTCATGGAGGCAATTCCACCATATTCAAGGCAAAAGGCAATTAAATTTGAGGAGTTGGGACAACGAATTACAAAGCCTAAACCATCAATTGAAGAACCTCCAATTCTTGAACTCAAACCCTTACCTTCTCATTTGAAATATGCTTATTTAGATGGAGTTTCTTCTTTACCGGTAATTATATCTTCTTCTTTGACAGATTTGATGGAGGAACAATATAAACCCACTATCCAACCTCAGAGGTGTTTGAACCTGAAGATGCAAGAAGTAGTGAAATGGTCAACATTTGAAGCCCTACTTTGAAGGTGGTTACAACAAGCAGAAGACCACATTTGAACTTCATCTCCCAGATTAGCGACATCTGAGATAGTTTGGCTGAAAACTATAAAGCAAGCGCTTCTTGGGAGGCAACCCAAGCATTTTAATTATGTTTTTTTTCATTATTATTGTTAAGTTTATTATGTTTTGCAAAAAAAAAAAAAAAGCTTAACTTTGTTTTATCCAGGTTAATTTTTTAGGGAGCACCTTTCAAGAGTTTAATCATCAAGGTCATCTATGAAGTTATTCTACAACCAGGGGAGTTTTCTTCTTCCTATTTCTATTATTCGCATTGAGGACACTGCTTTATTCAAGTTTGGGGGGAGACAAAATTTTTGGCTAAATTTTTTTTTATTATAATTGCATTCCTGGTTGTGAATTTTTACGATTCTTAGGAAAATTTAAATTTTATTTAAACTTGCAATTGATGTGTGAGTTAATCTTAATTCGATTATGTTGATCCACTTGCGAGCACTAAAAGTCCTTAATTTTTGAATTGTGTGTAAATCTAGAGAACATTCATGTTAAGTATGTGATTTTCTTAAATTTCACCCAAATATTAGAATTTGTTTGATTTTCTCTTGAGGTGAAATCCTAAGCTAAATTTAACTGAGAAAATGATTTAGGCAGTTTTTGGATCAATTGAGCTTTTCAAGCTAATCCTGTTTATTTATCCCTAGTCACCCCGTTGAGCCTTAATTATTACCCAATTTTTCATTGGTACCCATATATATTTAGCCTAGCCGTTATCAAATTATATCATTGTCCCATGCCCTATGAACACGTTGATTTTCTTTTGGGATAAAAAATTATTTGAGCTTGATAGAAATTTGGGAGGAATGATGGAGTATGAAAAAAAAAAGAAAAAAAAAAAAAAAAAAAGGGAAGTGATTGCTATGATTGTTTGGGGTGTATTGTCAAAAAAAAAAAATATTGCTTTTATGGTTCCCTATCTAACTTTCAATTGAGTGAGCCTTATGGATACTCAATGGGTTGGAAATTTTCATGTTATATTAGGAGGGATTTTGGGAGAAACTCCACCATAAAGCAATTCAAAAGAAAAAAAAAAAGAGAAAAAGAAAAAAAAAAGAAAAGCAATTCAAAAAAAAAAATGAATGATGATATTTGGTGGCAAAAAAATTATGTTGAAGGAGTGAAATTGGACAGTGACATTGACTCTAATTAGATCCTAGAAATCAACGTGTTGATGGGTGATTTGAGCTTAAAATTCCCGTTATCTCACATTTAGCCTAACCTTACATTACAACCGAGAAAAGTCCTATTGATTTTTGGTTGGATAATTAGCTTACATTAGTGGAGAGAGGAATGAAAAGCAAACCTATGAGATTTGGTCATAATTATTGAGAATTGTTTAGAGGTTATATGTCAATGTGAATTTATCTTAATTGCATATAATTTGAAAAAGATGAGGACTCACACACACACACTTGGATCATATAATTAGAATTGGTTTTAACTTATAAATCAATTTCAATGTTTAGATGAAATTTGTGTTTTTCTATGAATTGTGAATTTGAGCAATTATGGAAAGATGTCATGGAGGAGATTGTTAGCTTGATTATGTGTTATGTCTTGATTTTGCTCGAGAACTAGCAAAAGGTTAAGTTTGGGGGTTTGATAACTCTATAAAAATATAGTTATTTGACCTATTTTAGGCAACGATTAATGCAATATCTATTAGAAAATATTTGGATTTCCTTCTGATTATTTGAATTTTCCTTATTTATGTAGAATAATGATATATGGAGAATATAAGGAAAAAGATGGCAAAATTGAGGAATTTAAATCAAGCAGCAGTGGGAGATAGATATCAAATCAAAATCCTCTGATTTACTCCCTGATTTTGTGCGCAATTGCTTGGAGATAAGGATCTTGGATATATCCTATGAAGAGGTGAATAAAGAGAGAGAGAGAGCAGCTAGGTTTTTAAAAAAAAATCGTTTTTCATTATTCTGAGAGTTTTTCTAGTATTTTGAAGAGAAGACAAAAGTGGTGACATAATTCTTGTCATTTGATTCAAGATGCTGGGTTTGATCTATATTTTTATTTTTTCTTCTACTATGTTCTAATTTTCTTTTGTTAGGGCTACGATGTAGCCTAACCATGATGATGTGAATTTCATGATTTTTATGTTTTATAATTGATTTCATTCATGTGAGTTATATATTATTGTGCATAATACTTTTGAGTGACTGGTCACCACTTGAATGATTTGATGTGCATGTTTGAGACTGAGAAGTGATAATATCCAATTGCTCATTATAATAAATAACCATGAATTAAACGTGGATAGAGATATACCGTGTTATTTGTGTAGCTTTCGGTGATAAGGTGATTCAAAAGACTTATTATAAGCTGGGAATATTCATAGTTTTTAATGCATTCATGTTTATTTTAATTCACATAGAGATATAATGGATTAATAAACTGAGTAAGTTTGTTATACCTAGAGATATGATAGTAAATAGGTTAGGAAATTCCGCTATCACATGTTTGATATCGTTCTTGTATTCACAATAATATGAAATTCATATCTAGTGGTTATGGTGAAATTGGATGCTCTAACATATTTATTTGATTGATTTACTGCATTTAGTCTACAAATTTTGTTTTTAATTTATTCTCAATTATATTTTGATATGTTAGATAAATTTTAGAATTAATCTATTTTAGTATTTAATTAGTTTATTAATCATCGATCTTTGTGGGACGATATTCTTTCTCATCATTATATTACTTGTTTGACACGTTCGCTTGCGTTTAAAATTTTACGAGCAATGGTTCTGTGAATGGGCATCAACTTCTTTTCTCCATTACCAAACTTGTTCCCAGTTTGGTCCTATGTTGTCTTGGCAAGGAAGAAGAACATGATGATGCTCGCATCTCTTTATACTTCAGACATAAGTTGTTGGTATGATCCACCTAAGCTTCCTTTAAGGATGTGTCAATTCTACTTGTTATTTGGGAACATTCTTTGTGCTCAGATATTAGTAATTGCAGATGCTGATGACTAGGCTCAGTGGCCAGGTGCTGGAGGGCTCTGTTCTCATCCTATGGTTGCAGCTTCTTCATAAATACTTTCAAGATCTTATGTCAGAACAAATAAGTATGCTTGAGCCTGTCGTAGATGATAGTTTCGAAGGTTCCCCCTTTTTAGCAAGCATGTTTGAGGAAAACATTCAAGGTACTAATCTATACCACTTAAAGCGGCAGGTTATTTTCCTTTTCATCAAGTGTTCGTTGAGTTTGATTTTCAGTGAAGATGTGGTTGACCATGTAAGAACTAGTATGAACACCTAGAGGAGGGTGAATAGATGTTTAAATGAAACCTTGACAAATGTATGCGGAATAAAATAAAGTTCAGGGAAGAGAATAAGAACACAAGGTTTATAGTGGTTCAGCTTAATCCAAGTCTACGTCCACTCTCCCACACTAACAGCCTTCTTGGCTGGATTCCACTATGCAATCAACAAGAGATTACAACTTTGAGTGCAAACAGTTAGTAGTAGATCACACTATCTCACTAAGTTACTCTTTTGGTATTTCTCTCAAGATCACAAATGCTTAAGCTCACAAGAGACAAGTGTATGATCGAAGTTGCTCAAACTTTGGAATTATAAATTCTACGCTCCGTCTCTTACTTGCTCATCGGTCCTTCATCTCCTTAAATACTCCTCCACTTCCAAACTAGCCATTGGACAACATCTTGAGGATTGTCTTCCAATCTACCCATTGGACAGATCTGTATCTAGAAGATTTGGTAGCCGTTGAGTGATAGAAGTAGAATCCCAAATTGATTCCGATTGCCCATACAAATAGAATTTTGGTTTCTATAAATAAAGCTTCTTCGTATAGAAGGTTCTTGTATTCAAGATCCAATTGTCAATCAATTAGATTGAGTCAATCAAATCAATCTTGATGTAGAATCCAAACCAGATCACTAGCCGTTATATCTTTGGGGCTTATGTTACGTTCTGTCGAATCCGGATGTAAAGTCTGAGAGTAATAGACTTTACAATCTGAGTCTGAGTGCGTCTGAGTGCGATAGACTTTGCAATCTGAGTCTGAACATATTATGCTTTTGAACAGATTTAGCTTTAAGGTCTGTAGCCAGTTCAGCTTCAGTATAGAGTCTGTCTTCTGATTCTTCCGAGCATAGACTTCGACAATATCCTTTATATGTTCTATCATATGCATAGTCTATTACTCAACCATCAAACACGTTAGTAGCATTTGATTTATTTTGTCATCTTCAAAACATCATAAGGGATTTTCCTAACAGACCAGCAATGCGAATGCCTATCTGCACGACTATGTTTAAGTTCACATCCAGAATATTGCAGTCAAAAGAAAGTTTTAGGAGAGCTTTATAAGTGGCTCAGTCAGAATCTTCAGCACGATACCCATTGTGACAGTGAAACATATATGGAGAAAAGCATGCATTTTGGCTCATCCTTCATTCAGCTATATGCCCAAGAGGTTTGCATTTCTTAATTCTTGCAATTGAAAGTTTTACAAGGATGGCATTTTTCTACCATTAAAAGTTTCATGAGGGTTGCTTCTTCTGGAGATTTAGCAATTACACTTGTCATGCTTTCCCTTTTCCCTTTTTTCTCTTTTTGATCCGTACAGAACAAGATAATTATTACCTTTGCAAGAAATGAAGGGTTGACAAGTTGTGAGTTTTGGGAAGGGTAGGGTGTTTTCTGGCATTTCTACTCTTAAGGACCCAAGGTAGAATTCTTTTCTGCGCTATAGAGTGGCTGTTTCCATACGTGTCTAAATTTAAAAATTTGAGCAAGCTTGCTCTTTAGAGCAAGGCACATGTCTACTATACATGTACCATTTAGGTGACAGGAGCATTTGGGGAAGGGTAGGGTGTTTTTTGGCATTTCCACTCTAAGACCAAAGGTAGAATTTTTTTTCGTCTGTACTGTAGAGTAAAATTTTGAAGTTTGTTACGCACCATTGAAAACAGTCTTTGGCGCTAGTTTTTACTCCTCTATCCATCTTTTAGTTGAAGGTGAGGTCTCCTTTTCATTACACCGAGTTAGCTTTCCAATGACTCCGTGCCCACTTGAAACGGACGCTATATTTTGAACTAGCCACTTCAGACTCAGCATGCAAGCTGTCACTCAGCAGACTTGCTCCATTTTGAGCGAGTTTTGGAAGGCACATCAAAATTGTGTTGTTACCATTTAAGCTTAAATTAATCAAGTCTTAGTTAAGGTAGTTATCTACTTGATTTTGATATTGGTTTCTCACTTAATTGATAGGGTTTAGAGTTTTCTACTCAAGGTAGCTTCGGGGATTGTCAGGTAAGTGGTGCTTACCTTTATGATTTGGAAACTCATTTCTTAAATTATAGGAAATCTATATATGTTATAAGCTATGAAAGAGGCATCATGGAATGAGGTTTATTAAAAAGGAAGAGTGATGTTCAATGTATATATGTAGCATAAAGCTGAATTGGACATTCAGAACCCCTTTGGTGATGTGAAATGACATAGCAAAGCATTTCTTGAAGTAGTTTGTATGAAGCAAATGATTTGAGAGTCTAGGCTGAAAATACACGTTCTAAATGGTTTGAGAATATAAAAAGTAATCTGTTTGGTGGAGTGAATAGTGAACAGTTAATATGTATTATTTTGTGAACCTGATTTATGAAATTGAATTGGTTATGATTGGAGGATGAGTTGATGGTTTTATGCCTAATGGTGCTATTATCTAAACCATTGGGGGTTGTCAGTATGCATACTATTCTTAAGACATCCTGTTTGGGCCAAGCCACTGGTTGATATAAGTGGACACCTATGCCAAGGTGGATCTTGGTAGGCTTTTTGACAAGGCTTTAAGCGAGGTCATAGTTTGATGTTGATCATCAAATTGATCAATGAACTGGATCATTGATGTTTGCTTTGATGTTTGTTGATTGAATATGATATGTATAACTCCCGTTTGAACTTGTACATATATTATTACTAGAATTGGATAAATATATTTCAGGCACTATTAGTAAATGTGCGTATTGTAGTGATTTATTTGCTCGGAAGAGACTACTTACTAGGTGTTGGTTTGTTTATAACATTTATTTCAATTCTTATTCAGGTTCTACAATTATGGATGATTAGGACGAGAGCAGTTTTAGCAGGATACGTTTTGGTAGTTTTTGATACTTTTTGAGATAGTTGTACATATGTTTGTACAATTACTTACGTCGAGTTTAATTTGATTAGTCACTGGAATTGTGTAGTTTGATATTCGAGTGTTCTGTTTGAGTTAATAAAATGTATACGTTCTTTTTGGTGGACTTTAGATTCCTGATCTTTTGTAATTAGCTTGTCGTATATACATTTTGAAAATGGGTTTATGTTGGTTATGGGCGAGGTTTTGTCCATCGGGTAGGCGAACGGCTATGTCATTCCTCAAACCTATTGTGGAGTTGGACCATGTAGTATGTGAATTATGTGAATTACACGACAAGACGACTAGTAACATACTAAATATTACAAATTTTGAAGTACCATTCACTATCATAAATTGCAGTTGGCTAATTGGTTAATTCATTGACAAATTATTATATTTGTAATAATCATTTAATCAGGATTGTTGCCTTATAAGAGAGTGAAGGTATCTTGGATTCTTTTATTCCTATTCTACTGGTGTTACGGTGTCTGTTCAAATATACTAGTCACCATAAGACTACTGATCAAATAGCCTAGCATATTATGGTATATAGTTAAACTTGCACTTAATATTTAGTTTGTCAGAGCTAGTGATCACTAAACACCAGCCTTTGGATATGATGGGGTTTGTGGTATCATGCGTATGAATATTTTCATTTTTCACAATGAATTAGTGCGAGGAAGGGACATTTGAAATTGAGATGGCAAGGGCTTTTCAAGTGTAGGGTTTGATTCTCATGTTCTATAAAGAGATTGGATAAAAGTCTGAAAGTGAGTTGAGAGTTAGAGTTTGATAGATCAATAAACAAAAAAACTAGTATGGATAAGGCTTCATTTGGACCTATCAATGCTCCTCTCACCCATTTCAATAATATCCTCTGTGCAGGGCATTATCACGCGCCTTCCCATTTAGAGGACGGAATATAAAGCTTTACATAGACCATATAGGGAGATGGAAAGGAGGATCTTCTAATGGTTAGAGAATTGTCTTACCCTTCCCTAATCATTTACTTCATGGGCTTTTTGCAAGTGTCACGTTCGTGTTTATAAATCATGTCAAATCATGCTAGCATAAAACATTGTGATAGTTTTGATTCCATATGTCAAATAATTAGGTTTTGACAAAAACGGGTTATTTTGTTTCATTTTGTGTCAACAAATGTGGCTAAGTGTGTCTCATCATATTCGCATTTATTTCTCTATAACTCGTGCTTAGCCTCGTGTCGTTTGCACGTAGTGCAAACGTGCAAAATAGATATCGTCAAATTTTGTAAGCACCGGCTTTTTATCTAATGTCTTACGGCACGTAATTGGAAGTCCCCAATAAGAATTGCCCGACAAGGCACCACCTTCGGACCATTCCATTGCGGGGAAAAGGATGCAACCCCTAGCTAACCAGGGAGATATGCATTGATCCTTAAGGGCGGTCCTACCATGGGTTGTCAAGCCGTCTAATGCAGTTGTCCCTTAAAGGCCACCACCTATCTTATCATCACTTGATAACCCAATAGTAGAGTTACCTATACATAGTAACCACCACGCACTAATAAGGGGCTTCGGCAACCTCGGTCTGGGTGATAACGTTCCTGATTTATTATTATTATTTTTTATTCTTTTGTTCTTTGAAATATAAAAAATATAAAATCCATTTGATAACACCCAGTTAATTTTTATTTTCGGAATAGAAAAGTGCGCATGGAATAGATTTAACAAAAATAAGAAGTAAAAAGAAAAAAAAAAAAGTAACTTTTTGTTATCGGAAACAATTTTTAGAAAGAAGTCAATTTTTTTTCTTTTCTTCTTCGTCCTCTTTTAATTGGTTGGTGGAGACTCGGTGCTTGTCGTTGCCAGTCATTATCGATCGTTGCCAGCCACCACTGCTGGTTGTTACTCGTTGGCCGCCGGTCACTATCAATCGTCGCCCACCCACTGGTCACCATCGCTAGCTAGAGGAGGAGACAAGAGAGTGGAAAAAAAGAAACAAAAAAGGAAAAATGTAAAAAGTATTAAAATATTAAAAGAAATTCTATGGCACGAAAAAATTTGTGGGTTGTTCTAAATGCATTTCTATTTTTTTTATTCCGAGAATAAAAAATTTGTATATTTATCTAGCGCGTTATTTTACTCAGAAATTGTTCTAAAGAATAGAAATAGAAAAAAACTATTTTTGAGAAGAAATTATATCCTAGAAAAGAAATGTTACTAAATGCACCCTTATTATCTCAAATTGTTGCACAAGCTTAACTCTCTGTCTCTAAACTAAAGCATTGGAGGATCAATCGAAGTGCAAAATCCGAATGCCTTAACTCCAGCGAAGTTTGCGGTCCCCATTTTGAGCTTCAATACTTGCCATGATGCCCGATGGGTCTATTACTTTCAAAACTACTGGGGTTTGCCTTAGTTGTCACCCTTCCAACATGGAAGGGAGATGTTGGGGATTTAAATCCCCACCTTTTCAGAGAGGATTTGGGTATGAACGATTTACTTTCAAGTGTGGGTTTTGATTCCCACATCTTGCAATGAGGCAGCGCAAAAGTGTGAGAGTGAGAGTTAGAGTAGGAGTAGAATATGGTCGACAAAAAAAAAAATACTTTCAAAAATAACTTTTCCATCCACAAAATTAATTCAATGATACATTTTTTGTGGTCATGCATGCCAAGCTTAACCCAACATCCATGAATTAGAGAGTTACTCAATTTAGAAGTAACCAGTAGAATCATCTTGACAAGTGATCTTAATATCACAAAACATAATGCTAGACATAAAGTCTAGAAGAATTACCCCAGATTTATCTAAAGCTATTAATTAAAGGCCAAAAAGCATATTCAACAAACATTTACTTGCATAAAGCTTGCAGAGGCGTCACCGTTTTGGGACTAACAATGCAAATCATCAAATAAGGAAAAGAAACAGCACTTTAGGCATATTTGGCCGCCACTTCGAGGAGGCAATCGCACAGCTTCTGGGGCTCGGAGAACATGGGCATGTGATCTGCACCGTCGATCTCCATCACGTGCTGGGCCCCGCCGTTCTTAATCATCCGCCGTTGGAACTCCTCCGGGATCACGAGGTCCTGCTTGCACACGACGTACACCCGCACGATCGAGCCGTACCCTTCGCCGGTGAACTTGTCCGCCGTAGCTAGGTCTTCTATGAAGAGCGACCCCGGCCTCATCATGATCTTAGCAAGCTCTAGATCCTACTCATGATAACAATCACATTTCGAAATATTAAAATGAATCAATACATTTAAAAGATTGATGGCATTACATCAACATGATACATAACTATCAAATATGCATTTTATTAAGATGGATATTTGTATTTACTTCTATATTATACATCAGTCAAATGAAAAGGATATATGATCAGAAATTAGTCAATAACACATACACAACTTCTACTCTTAGCAAGTAAATTTATCATTAAAGACAATTTCTACAATTTTCAAGGATGCTCTATCAACCATCAAGCAGCCCAACTATTTGAAAGACTAATTTCATGTCATGAGTAAGCTTTCTAAACAATATTTATTGTGATCTTCTATATCAGGGAATGGAAAGTGAGTACTTTCTCCAAGTTATACAATTTCTTGGAGGGTAGTCTTTTCCGTTTCTTCGGATGATGGGTCAATCATTTTTCCTATGAATGAAAATGAATCGAATCCTATCAAACATTTATATTTCTCCTTTGAATTATTCATGGTGCTACCCTAGGCAGTGAAGTTTCAGGTCCGCTTGAAGATACGCTAAACAAGCCCTAAGCAGCGAACATGGTAGGAAAATAAAGTTGCTAAATTTGAGAAAGAAACAATAATTAGTAGATTTTTTTTTTTTTTTTTGAGAAGGCCACATGAATTGAAAAAGAATTGGAAAAAATACTCCAAGTGGCCACGTCAGACAAATATTCATCACTCAATAGCAAACATAGGATTCCAGAAGAAAAAGTATCGAATCACATGAAATGATTATTCTTAAATTAGGAAAAAGGTAAGTAAGCAGTCAGCACACCTCCTTGGGAGATAACTGGTAGACCCGAGCCGCCAGGAATTCGGGCCCGAATAAGAAGGAAGTCAACACCTTCTGTGGCTTTCCAAAGGTTTTGAATTGAGTGTCCAACCACTCTTGCTCCGGAATGCTCGAACGAAACTGAAAATTGTCACAGAGAATAAAAATAATTCCGAATTTGGTTTCTCAAAACTCACAAATCCATTAAATTATTTAGATATGATACAAGATATTCTCTTTAAATTTCCTATTATTAGGTCCTAAGTTAAATGTTAGAGTAATTTTAATTTAGTTAGGTGGTTGGACAATATATATGGAATTTGCAAAAGAAAAACAAAAATTATAAAGAAAAGATGCTGCCGTTGTCTAGAAACTAGAAATTAAGAGCCTTCTTTCCTCTATGTAATATAATAGAAAAGAAAATATTTCCTCATGCTTTTGGTTTTTGAAATGCATTCTAATGACATGGACAATTACCGACAAAAATAATTTGTCCGACAATTAATTCCAATTTTAAAAAGTCCCATTGAATATTATAAGTGCGAATATATGGAAGCTTGTTATGGCAAAAAAAAAGCTTTAATTAAAATGAACAAGAAACTTGATTAAGTCACCTGTTTTAACACATGAGACGGTAGGTGTGTGGTGTCTGGCATTAGTGCCGTTAGGAAAACAGCGGCCGAGATCTTCTCGGGGAACTTATCGGCGATGAGAGCCAAGCTCATGCCGCCCAAGCTGTGTCCCACAAGGATCACCTTCTCGGATGGCTCGAGCGAGGCCATGAACTCCAAGAGCGGCTCGTTGTACTCACGGAATGAGTGGACATCGTAGATGGACTTCGTGCTGGTGCCTGCACTGGCGAGGTTCAGCGATGTCACGCGGTTTCCGGCTGACTCTAGCCGGTGCTTGACATGGAACCAGCACCACGCGCCATGGCATACGCCGTGCACGAGAACGAAGTGGTGTTGCTGCTTCATGCTTTTAGGATCCACGGAAAATTCTTGGTTTGAAGTTGATTCGTTTGATTTGATGAGGTGACATTGCAAATATATATAGTCTGATTGGAAGTTTAGATTTAGATGGTGGAGAAAAATTCTTTGACGTTGATGTTATCCGTGCAATTATTTTGACAAAAACATCATGTCAGGATAATTGAATCCTTTCTTGTTTTTTGTTAAAAATAATTGAAAGATATCTAATAGATTCTTCGCATCTTTTTGATTTTCCATTATTGAAATTATATATATATCTCCTCTAATTGTATGCATAAGTGTCCAATTATCTCAAACACTCATCATGTTTAGGACCTCAATTGATCCTCCTATGAGCAACTCAGTAAGTTGAGAGAGAAGGAAAATGCATAGCATATAATTTGGGATAAATCCTTTACCCAAATAAGCTTCTTACATTACATATACAGTTTTCCTTGTGAGGTGTCAAGTCATTATCGACAAGCCTAATGTATATCTCCAAAATTAAATTTACTTTTTTCAGTTATTTTCAATTTTTCTGTGGTATTAAAGTTTTCTTTTGTTGTTATTTAAAATTCGTATTATTTCATTTTTCTGTGTAAGAAAAGTCTTTGCTTGCCTTTCGGAGACCTTACCATTTTCCATTTTAGTAAGGAAAAAAAAAAAAGGCTCATTTTCCGCAGATGTGGACAAGGAAAATTTCGTCTGTCATTGGAGATGAGCAAACAGGGAGACGAGAGCCTCTTTTGTATGCGTAGCAGATGTGACCGGCGACTCGTCAGTGCATCGAACTTTGCCTGCTCCGAGATTGTCGATATTCCCCAGAACTTCACGTGCGTGGCCCCACTTGCTGGTAAACCCCACCACTTCCCTCTCGTCGAAGGCAGCTATTTCAACTTCACGTGCGTGGCCCCAGTGGACAGGCTTAGCTTCTCGCAGAGATTAGTCCAAGCGAACAGCCCTTCCATCACTTCATCCACAAACGATGCCCCCACCGCCAATCCTTTAGCTTTTTGACTAAGCGCACCTAGAAACACGAGGTCTAATGAGGTCCCCTTGAGACATGATTAAGATCAGTTGTGGGGGTTGCTGAAGAAACAACAACGTCCTGATTTTGAAGCCCCTCCCCCAATTTGCCAAGCCAACTGCCACTCGGTTTGCTGCGGGATAGGTGTGTTTGGCGACGTAGTGCTTAAGTACTCACCTGCATGCTGGTGCAATAGGTTCAGTGACAGCATTTGAAGAGCTATTTATTTTGACAGTATTGACACTATTGAGTGCAACAGCTGCATGCCGGTTCGAATCTTTGGTGAGGTCGGAAGATGCTAAATTTGATTAGGATCCATGCTATATATAGAGTAGGATTCACGCAAGTGTCACTAGTCGATTAATCAAGTGTTCCCTAACTTGCTCGGCCTTAGAATTTCTTCCAAGTCAGCCTTACTCCCACTCGACTCACAAGGATCATAGAGAGAGAAACTCTAGGATGAAAAACTTTATTATACTTATGAATGAGATAATATAACTGAGAGAGATGAGACCCATATATATACAAGGCTAACTGTAACCGTAGATCACATTTTAATCTAACGGTGGAGATTAGATATTCTTAACTACCAACTAGTCGCATTTATTACCTAGGTGTACAAATAGACTAGCATATTATGGTATATAGTTAAACTTGCACTTAATATTTAGTTTGTCAAAGCTAGTTATCACTAAACACCAGCCTTTGGATATGGTGGGCTTTGTAGTATCACGCGTATGAATATTTTCATTTTTCACAATGAATTAGTGCGAGGAAGGGACATTTGAAATTGAGATGGCAAGGGCTTTTCAAGTGTAGGGTTCGATTCTCACGCTTTATAAAGAGATTGGATAAAAGTCTGAAAGTGAGTTGAGAGCTAGAGTTCGATAGATCAATAAACAAAAAAACTAGTATGGATAAGGCTTCATTTGGACCTATCAATGCTCCTCCCGCCCATTTCAATTATATGCTCTGTGCAGTAGGGGTGTCCAAAAACCCGACCCGAACACAAACCTAACACGAAACAAGTTGAATACATGTTTTGGGTCTTAAAATTGTTCGGGTAATTATTATGAAACATGAAAACAAACATGTTTAGGGTTGGGTTAGGGTTGAAACATTGTTCGGCCCCAAACACATTATTGGCTTCATGTGTTTGAAAGGAAACCCTATCGCAAATCGTTGCCAATCTGGACGAGCTCTGCCCTCCTCCGGCCACCTCCTCCTCCCTCCTCCAGCTGCCGCCGACGGTGCCCAAATTGACACTCTCGGACCTGCGCCGCCTCGTTGGCACCGGCGATCCAGACCTCCTCGACTGGTTCTTCAAGGACCTCGCCTCGAGGAACCTCCCTCTGTCTTACCCCGCGCAATGCATCGGTTCGGCCATGGAGTTGGGCAGCAACCCTCGCCTCTCCCTCTTGGCATTGAATGTCGACCTATCCTTGCTCCTCTCCCTAAACGCTCCCGTCTTGAGCCTCTCTTTCTTCTGGGTTTTCGCTCTTTTCCACTCAAGAGCTGCAAGAAGGGAGGTCGCAGAGGAGATAGAGAGAGAGAAGGTGAATGAAGGCTGAGTTGAACTTACCAGCTGGGTTCAGGTTCCACCCAACTGACGACGAGTTGGTGAACCACTACCTTCTCTTGAAATGCGCTTCTCAGGCCATCCACATCCCCATCATCGCCGAGATTGATCTCTACAAGTTCGATCCATGGCAACTCCCAGGTGCTTACAAAGTTCTGGGCTTTTCTTGTTCGAAAGTCGTGATTTTTTTTTTTTTTTTTTTTGGGTGCATGTTCGTTAAGAGCTGGTTGTTTGGATGGTTCGTTTCTTTTTTACAAGTGATTGATTCTTGATGTTGGGTCGGTGCTGTTATGAATGGTTAGTGAGTCTTTATGCAAATCTAAGCATTTTCTCTGTTTTTGTTTCCTCTGCTTTGTTTGGATTTTCTATCATGTGCCGAGCAGTCGCAGATACGAGATTCTGGTCCTTTCTTTGGATCGGTTTCATTGCTGTTCGCTTGGACTGTGTTTAATTGACAGAATGTAAAAAGAAGAACGGATTTTTTTCCAAAGATTTAATTTTGTGAGATCTACGCAAATGAAAAAAAGAAAAAGCAAGAGAGGATGAGAATATGAGTTCTTGCTGAACTAAACTTCTCTGAACCACTCATTCCCATGCTTATCTAAAGTATAATAGTCTTTTACTTCATAAAAATTAAACCAGAGAAAAGGGAGGTGGGAAGAAAAAGAGAAAAAAAAGAAGAAGAGAAAAACCTGAAACCTGACCCAACCCGACCTGAATTTTTGATGCGGGTCTAATGTGTTTCTAGTTAGGTCGGGTCGGATCATATTATGTGACCCTTTATGATTCGGGTTGGGTTGGGTAACATCAAACCCAACCCGACCCGTCCCATTGACACCCTTACTGTGCAAGGCATTATCACGTGCCTTCCCATTTAGAGGACGGAATATAAAGCTTTACATGGACCATATAGGGAGATGGGCAGGAGGACCTTCTAATGGTTAGAGAATTGTGTCTTACCCATCCCTAATCATTTACTTCATGGGCTTTTTTTTGCAAGTGTCACGTTCGTGTTTATAAATCATGTCAAATTGTGCTAGCATAAAACATTGTGATAGTTTTGATTCCATATGTCAAATAATTAGGTTTTGACAAAAACGGGTTATTTTATTTCATTTTGTGTCAACAAATGTGGCTAAGCGTGTCTCATCATATTCGCATTTATTTCTCTATAACTCGTGCTTAGCCTCGTGTCGTTTGCACTGCAAACGTGCAAAATAGATATTGTCAAATTTTGTAAGCGCTAGCTTTTTGTCTAATGCCTTACGGCACGTAATTGGAAGTTATTCAATAAGAATTGCCCGACAAGGCACCACCTTCGGACCATTCCATTGTGGGGAAAAGGATGCAACGACTAGCTAACCAAGGAGACATGCATTGATCCTTAAGGGCGGTCCTACCATGGGTTGTCAAGCCGTCTAATGCAGTTGTCCCTTAAAGGCCACCACCTATCTTATCATCACTTGATAACCCAATGGTGGAGTTACCTATACATAGTAACCACCACGCACTAATAAGGGGTTTCGGCAACCTCGGCCTGGGTGATAACGTTCCTAGTTTATTCTTTTGTTCTCTGAAATATAAAAAGAATAAAAATCCATTTGATAACATCAATTAATTTTTTTATTTTTCGAAATAGAAAAGTGCACATGGAATAGATTTGGAATAAAAATAAGAAGTAAAAGGAAAAAAAAGAAACTTTTTGTTATCGGAAACAATTTTTAGAAATAAGTCATTTTCTTTTTTTTTTTTTTCTTTTTTTCTTCTTCCTCTTTTAATTGGTTGGTGGAGACTTGCTGCTCGCCGTCGCCGGTCACTGCCGATTGTTGCCAGCCACCACTGCTGGTTGTCGCTCGTCGGCCACTGGTCATCGTCAATCATCGCCCACCGCCGGTTGCCGTCGCTAGCTAGAGGAGGAGAAAAGAGAGTGGAAAAAAAGAAACAAAAAAAGAAAAATCTAAAAAGTACTAAAATATTAAAAGAAATTCTATGGCACAAAAAAAATTTGTGGGTCGTTCCAAATGTATTTCTTTTCTTTTTCTATTCCGGGAATAAAAAAATTGTATATTTATCTAGTGTGTTATTTTACTTAGAAATTATTTTAAGGAATAGAAATAGAAAAAAAACTAATTCTGAGAAGAAATTATTTCTTGGAACAGAGATGTTATCAGATGCACCCTTATTCTCTCAAATTGCTGCACAAGCTTTAACTCTCTATCTCTGAACTAAAGCATTGGAGGATCAATCGGAGTGCAAAATCCAAATTCCTTAACTCCAGCGAAGTTTGCGGTCCCCATTTTGAGCTTCAATACTTGCCATGATGCCCGATGGGTTAATTACTTTCAAAACTACTGGGGTTTTGGCCGAGTGGTCACCCTTCCAACATGGAAAGTTGAGGTGAGGGGTTCAAATCTCAATCTTCTTAGGAGGGTTGGGGTGGAGACGATTTAGTTTTAAGTGTGAGTTTCGACTCCCATGCCTTGGAATGAGGTAAAACAAAAATTTAAGAGTGAGAATTAGAGTAAGAGAAGAGTAGAACCGATAAAAAAAAATTACTTTCAAAAGTAACTTTCCATCCACAAAATTAATTCAATGATACTCTTACATTTTTTGTGGTCATGCATGCGAAGCTTAACGCAACATCCACGAATTAGAGAGTTACTCAAATTATGGAAGTAACCAATAGAATCATCTTGACAAGTGATCTTAATATCACAAAACATAATCATATACTAGACATGAAGTCTAGAAGAATTACCCCAGATTTATCTAAAGCTATTAATTAAAGGCCAAATAGCATATTCAACCAACATTTACTTGCATAAAGCTTGCAGAGGCGTCACCGTTTTAGGACTAATAATGCAAATCATCAAATAAGGAAAAGAAACAGCACTTTAGGCATATTTGGCCGCCACTTCGAGGAGGCAATCGCACAGCTTCTGGGGTTCGGAGAACATGGGCATGTGATCTGCACCGTCGATCTCCATCACGTGCTGGGCCCCGCCGTTCTTAATCATCCGCCGTTGGAACTCCTCCGGGATCACGAGGTCCTGCTTGCACACGACGTACACCCGCACGATCGAGCCGTACCCTTCGCCGGTGAACTTGTCCGCCGTAGCTAGGTCTTCTATGAAGAGCGACCCCGGCCTCACCATGATCTTAGCAAGCTCTAGATCCTACTCATGATAACAATCACATTTCAAAAATTTAAAATGAATCAATACATTTAAAAGATTGATGGCACTACATCAACATGCTACATAACTATCAACTATGCATGTTTATTATATTTGTATTAACTTCTACTCTATACATCGGTCAAATGGAAATGACATAGGATCAGAATTCAGTCAATAGCACATACACAACTTCTACTCTTAGCAAGTAAATTTATCATTAAAGACAATTTCTACAATTTTCAAGGATGCTCTATTAACCATCAAGCAGCCCAACTATTTGAAAGACTAATTTCATGTCATGAGTAAGCTTTCTAGTTGTGATCTTTTGTCTCAGGTAATGGAAAGTGAGTACTTTCTCCAAATTATACAATTTCTTGGAGGGTAGTCTTTTCCGTTTCTTCAGATGATGGGTCAATCATTTTTCCTATGAATGAAAATGAATCGAATCCTATCAAACATTTATATTTCTCCTTTGAATTATTCATGGTGCTACCCTAGGCAGTGAAGTTTCAGGTCCGCTTGAAGATACGCTAAACAAGCCCTAAGCAGCAAACGTGGTAGGAAAATAAAGTTGCTAAATTTGAGAAAGAAACAATAATTAGTAGATAGATATTTTTTTTTTGAGAAGGCCACATGAATTGAAAAAGAATTGGAAAAAATACTCCAAGTGGCCACGTCAGACAAATATTCATCACTCAATAGCACACATAGGATTCCAGAAGAAAAAGTATCGAATCACATGAAATGATTATTCTTAAATTAGGAAAAACGTAAGTAAGCAGTAAGCACACCTCCTTGGGAGATAACTGGTAAACCCGAGCCGCCAGGAATTCGGGCCCGAATAAGAAGGAGGTCAACACCTTCTCTGGCTTTCCAAAGGTTTTGAATTGAGTGTCCAACCACTCTTGCTCCGGAATGCTCGAACGAAACTGAAAATTGTCACAGCGAATAAAAATAATTCCGAATTTGGTTTCTCAAAACTCACAAATCCATTAAATTATCTAGATATGATACAAGATATTCTCTTTAAATTTCCTATTATTAGGTCCTAAGTTAAATGTTAGAGTAATTTTAATTTAGTTAGGTGGTTGGACAATATATATGGAATTTGCAAAAGAAAAACAAAAATTATAAAGAAAAGATGCTGCCGTTGTCTAGAAACTAGAAATTAAGAGCCTTCTTTCCTCTATGTAATAGAATAGAAAAGAAAATATTTCCTCGTGCTTTTGGTTTTTGAAATGCATTCTAATGACATGGACAATTACCGACAAAAATAATTTTTCCGACAATTAATTCCAATTTTAAAAAGTCCCATTGAATATTATAAGTGCGAATATATGGAAGCTTGGCGAAAAAAAAGCTTTAATTAAAATGAACAAGAAACTTGATTAAATCACCTGTTTTAACACATGAGACGGTAGGTGCGTGGTGTCCGGCATTAGTGCCGTTAGGAAAACAGCGGCCGAGATCTTCTCGGGGAACTTATCGGCGATGAGAGCCAAGCTCATGCCGCCCAAGCTGTGTCCCACAAGGATCACCTTCTCGGATGGCTCGAGCGAGGCCATGAACTCCAAGAGCGGCTCGTTGTACTCACGGAATGAGTGGACATCGTAGATGGACTTCGTGCTGGTGCCTGCACTAGCGAGGTTCAGCGGTGTGACGTGGTGGCCGGCTGACTCTAGCCGGTGCTTGACATGGAACCAGCACCACGCGCCGTGGCATACGCCGTGCACGAGAACGAAGTGGCGTTGCTGCTTCATGCTTTTAGGATCCACGGAAAATTCTTGGTTTGAAGTTGATTCGTTTGATTTGATGAGGTGACATTGCAAATATATATAGTCTGATTGGAAGTTTAGATTTAGACGGAGGAGAAAAATTCTTTGACGTTGATGTTATCCGTGCAATTATTTTGACAAAAACATCATGTCAGGATAATTGAATCCTTTCTTGTTTTTTGTTAAAAATAATTGAAAGATATCTAATAGATTCTTCGCATCTTTTTGATTTTCCATTATTGAAATTATATATATCTCCTCTAATTGTATGCATAAGTGTCCAATTATCTCAAACACTCATCATGTTTAGGACCTCAATTGATCCTCTATGAGCAACTCAGTAAGTTGAGAGAGAAGGAAAATGCATAGCATATAATTTGGGATAAATCCTTTACCCAAATAAGCTTCTTACATTACATATACAGTTTTCCTTGTGAGGCGTCAAGTCATTATCGACAAGCCTAATGTATATCTCCAAAATTAAATTTACTTTTTTCAGTTATTTTCAATTTTTCTGTGGTATTAAAGTTTTCTTTTGTTGTTATTTAAAATTTGTATTATTTCATTTCTGTGTAAGAAAAGTCTTTGCTTGCCTTTCCGAGACCTTACCATTTTCCATTTTAATAAGGAAAAAAAAGGCTCATTTTCTGCAGATGTGGACAAGGAAAATTTCGTCTGTCTCTGGAGAGGAGCAAATAGGGGAGACGAGAGCCACTTTTGCATGCGTAGCAGATGTGACCGGCGACCCGTCAGTGCACTGAACTTTGCCTGCTCCGAGATTGTCGATATTCCCCAGCCACTTGCTGGTAAACCCCACCACTTCCCTCTCGTCGAACGCAGCTATTTCAACTTCACGTGCGTGGCCCCAGTGGACAGGCTTAGCTTCTCGCAGAGATTAGTCCAAGCGAACAGCCCTTCTATCACTTCATCCACAAACGATGCCCCCACCGCCAATCCATCACCTAGAAACACGAGGTCAGGTCCCCTTGAGACATGATTAAGATCAGTTGTGGGGGTTGCTGAAGAAACAACAACGTCCTGATTTTGAAGCCCCTCCCCCAATTTGCCAAGCCAACTGCCACTCGGTTTGCTGCAGGATAGGTGTGTTTGGCGACGTAGTGCTTAAGCACTCACCTGCATGCTGGTGCAATAGGTTCAGTGACAGCATTTGAAGAGCTATTTATTTTGACAGTATTGACACTATTGAGTGCAACAGCTGCATGCCGGTTCGAATCTTTGGTGAGGTCGGAAGATGCTAAATTTGATTAGGATCCATGCTATATATAGAGTAGGATTCACGCAAGTGTCACTGGTCGATTAATCAAGTGTTCCCTAACTTGCGCGGCCTTAGAATTTCTTCCTAGTCAACCTTACTCCCACTCGACTCACAAGGATCATAGAGAGAGAAACTCTAGGATGAAAAACTTTATTATACTTATAAATGAGATGATATAATTGAGAGAGATGAGACCCATATATATACAAGGCTAACTGTAACCGTAGATCACATTTTAATCTAATGGTGGAGATTAGATATTCTCAACTACCAACTACTCGCATTTATTACCTAGGTGTACAATTACTATATCGCTTGGCCTCAGGAGTATTCTAGAATACTCCGAAAAACCTTAGGACTTTAGGAGATAGGTTGAGGGTTGCTTGTTCACGGATTGATCATGGCATTCGTTTAGAAAACCTCTAGAACGTCTTGATTCATCGGGCTATGACATTCTCCCCCACCTATTCGAGTGACACCCTCGTCTCATCTTTGTCATCAAAGGCATCAATATGCTTCTTGAATTGCCAAAGAGCTTCAACGGGGTTCCCAAATTGCTTTACTCTCCAAAAGACCTTTCCATTGGACCAATTACTCACGCTCCAGCATACAATACCACTTTTGTATGACTTGTTTCACCATGATGCACTCGACATCTCAATCATATGAGGTTTTTGCCCCAAGTGGTACCCGTTGCGATTCACCTCGGTTTGCATCTTCCTTGTCTACATGGAAAGGCTTAAGCACGAGAAAGTGGAATATTGGATGTACCTTGAGTTTCAGTGGCAATTCCAACTTGTGTGTGGCCTTTCTGACCCATTGTAGCACTCAGAATGACCCCTTAAAGTGATGAATCAACCCCTTATGTACATCCTTGTATTAGAGAATCAAGTGCAACTTGGCCGGCACTTGGTCTTTGACTTAGAAATCCACGTGCCGTCGCTCCTTTCAAATACTAATATCGTGGGATGTAGATGGGTTTTCAAGTCTAAGTTAAAGGCCGATGGTATATTAGAAAGATCAAATGCAAGATTGGTCACTAAGGGATATATTCAAGTAGCAGGATTAGATTTCCTTGAGACTTTCTCGCTAGTTATTCGATCACAAAGTATAAGAACGGGTCCTCACCATTGCTACTATTAAAGGTTAGCTTGTCAAACAATTAGACGTTAAAAATGCCATCTTATATGGTTTTCTATTGCAACTTGTTTATATGGAGCAACTGCCAGGTTTTGAAGATAAAAATTATCCGTCTTATGTTTGCAAACTGGAGAGAGCTTTGTATGTCCTTAAGCAGGCACCAAGAGAATGGGTTGATCATTTTAGTTCATTTCTTTTGGCATCCAATTTCTTTTGCAACATTGCAGATCCTTTGTTGTTTATTAAAAAAATCAGATCATGGCATTCTAGCTTTGCTTTTATATGTAGATGACATGATAGTTATAGGTGATGATCCAAAATTACTTGATGGGTTCATCTCTACATTGAGTAGCGAATTTGCAATGAAGGACATGGGGTCGTTGCACTATTTTCTAGGAGTGGAGGTTAGCATATTTTCCCGTGGCCTTTATTTGTGCCAACAACAATATGCTTTGTCAATTCTTAAACGTGTACAAATGGAGGCCTGCAAGTCAGTTTCCACACATATGGCTGTTAGTTCTCATTCTAATACATATGCAAGACTATTTTTGGTTCCTACACTATATCGAAGCATCATTGGAGCTCTTTAATATCTCACAATTACAAGGCCGGATATTTCATCTGCAATCAATTTTATTTGTCAATTCATGCATCAACCTACAGAGAGTCATTTTCAAATTGTGAAGCGCATTTTACGTTACGTCAAAGGCATAACAGACCGAGGCATGCAAATCTTGTCCAAGTCAACTTTGGACTTGTATGCTTTTTCTGATGTAGATTGGGTAGGTTGTTACTTGACTCGACGATCAACTATTGGATTTTGTACTTTCTAAGGTAGCAACCGTATATCATGGAGTGCTAAGAAACAATGAATGATTGTTCGATTTAGTGCTGAGGTAGAATATTGTGCAATGGCATCGATAGCTATAGAGATTACATGGATATCGTTCCTTTTGAGAATTCTGGGTACTCATCTCTCCAATCCACCAATATTATTTTGTGATAATATTAGTCACTTTATACGTCGATTAATCCATTGTTTTATGCAAGAACTAAACATATTGAATTAGATTCTCATTATGTGTGAGAAAAAGTGGCTCTTGGAACACTTGTGACTAAGTGTGTTCCGTTTGTGCATCAAATTATTGATCTCTTCACGAATCCGATGTCTAAAAATGCATTTGGAAACTTATGTTGCAAATTGGGAATTCGGGATTCCTCTATTCCTAATTTAAGAGGGAGTGAAGGCACTGGTTTATCAATCAAGGAAGAAAAATCTGAAGATATCAATTAAAATCCAATCAAAATCACAATCCGATTTTTGGAGATGCTACAATTAAAGAATTGACAACTCTTGTTCGATTTAGTGTTGAGGTAGAATATCGTGCAATGACATCGATAGCTATAGAGATTATATGGATATCGATCTTTTTGAGAGATCTGGGTACTTATCTCTCTAGTCCACCAATATTGTTTTGCGATAATACTAGTCACTTTATACGTCGATTAATCCATTGTTTTATGCAAGAACTAAACATATTGAATTAGATTCTCATTACGTGTGAGAAAAAGTGGCTCTTGGAACACTTGTGACTAAGTGTGTTCCGTTTGTGCATCAAATTATTGATCTCTTCACGAATCCGTTGTCTGAAAATGCATTTGGAAACTTATGTTGCAAATTGGGAATTCGGGATTCCCCTATTCCCAATTTGAGAGGGAGTGAAGGCACTAGTTTATCAATCAAGGAAGAAAAATATGAAAAAAATATGAAGATATCAATTAAAATCCAATCAAAACCACAAGCCGATTCTTGGAGATGCTACAATTAAAGAATTGACAACTCTTGTAATATAATGATCTCTTTATTTATTATTTTCCATCTTTATATTGTTTACTTACAAAATGTAACATTTGTAATATCTATATATAATGGAAATCATCTCAACAATTGTAGGTTAAGATTAAGAATCAAATACTTTTGTTCTTTTAATCTCCGCCGCCTATCTTGCTCTCAATCTCGTGTTTCATGCTTGTACCAAACATATTGAGATGTATTTTCACTTTGTTTGATAGCAGGTTGCTTCTAGTGATTTATGTGTTAGCTAAGATCGGCTGGTCAACATCCTCGCCAAGGGACTACCTAGTCCGTGACATGCGTTTTTGAGATCCAATCTCTCAATTGTGACACCTACTTTGGATTTGGGGGAGTATTAATACGTAATATATATTATAAGATATTTATGTAATCATGTTTTTATCTATAGAGTATAATTATTCATTCTTACAAATACATATCATGCAACCACAATTGTAGTTAAGCCACCATAAACACTCTGTCCTTACTCTCTCTTTGCCTCTTTCGCTATTCTTTTTGTTACTCTAAGCTTCAACATTTATAAGGTCCTCTGAGACAAGATCAAGGAGATTAGTAGGTGGTTGCTAAAGAAACAAAATGTCTTGATTCGAAGTCTTCCCGAATTTGCCTGGCCATCTGCGAGTCCGTTTGATTAAGTATGTTTGACGATGGAGTAGCTCATACCCGTGAAGCACTGACCTGCATGCTAGTGCAATGGGTTATGTGACAGCAAATCTCTGTTCCAAAGAAACCGATGCTTGTTCTTCATTTTCCCGCAATGATCCCTGTACAAGTTGCCCAAGCGTTCCTCTCCGTATCCACTTATCGGTCCATGAAGTACTCCACCCAGAATGTATACCCTATCTCGAGCCTTTTTGTCTTACTTCAGACCCAACATGAGACAGAGTTCCAAGATAATATCAGTCTTGCTCTAGATCGTATGAGACCTTGACCCACATCCTTTTTGTTTCCGTGGTCCGCAATCAAAATTCCTGCTGATCCTATCCAGTTCACTGTGCCCCCAACGAGGGAGCCGTGGTCCTGCATATACACAATAGCTAGGCAAGACCTAGATACTGGTTCGAGATGGACTGTGCACCCCAGTCCTGGTAGAAGTTTAGCCTTCCAACTTGCATCTCCTTGCTTTCGGGAGTGGCAATCCCAAATATATCCCAAGTCCTGGAGTGCAGGATCCACATTTGTTGAGAATATAATGTTAAATTTAGAAGAACTAATGGACTGGTGACCAGAGCAATCAAAAGAATGGGACAACACTTGTGCCATTGGCTCTGCTATTTTCCAAATAAGCCCCGAACACAAGGAATGAGGTCATCCATGAATAAGAGATGCGAGAATACATTTGTCCAGTGAAAGCGGGTCGCATCGACGGATGCCATGCGAAGGGCGGAACTCAACGAGTTTCCCTCCATTGACCAAAACAGACGGGCGACTCCGAGAATGGACGCGGCGGGTGTTGCTATAGCATGGACGAAACAGGGGAAGAAGGAGGGTCCTGAACTCTTCACCAATGGCAAGATTCTCTGTTTATGCAAGGACGACGGGCTGTCTTGGATTCTTTACGTGGAAGTTGGCAAGCTTTGCAGATATGTTGGATCAGATTCTGATTCTCTGAAACCGTGAACTTATACATCGAGACATTTTATTCGTGAATTATGAACATGAACATTTTTTATAATTGTCGTCAATTAAATGTAAATATAATTATCGTTCAACTTTTGACTAAGAGACCATAAGACACTTATTACATGGAAGCTGAATTAGTAATAGGCACAACATGTCTTGGGTGTCTCTCTGTTTGAACTTTAACTATTTCAACAAACTTAATTTTTTTTGTTACCTCATCAAAATGTAAAATTTTATATAAGATATACGTGAATTTTATGTGTCCAAATTTGTGGTTGTGAAAATTTCAAGAAAGTCGAATTTGAAAAAAAGAAGTCAAAATGTGTGAATAGCGAGGTTTAAAAGCAATGCATTTAAGTAAAAATTAATCCAGATAGGCCCAATATCAAATAATGCTTCGGACATAAATTGCATTAGGGAGATGAATTAGGACAGCTTGATTTTATATAGTGTAAATAGTACACTTCGACCTTGTATTAATGATAGATTTTGGCAATTCACTTTTTTGACTTGAGCAGAAATTCATTAAAGGAAATAGGTATTGACGATTCCAAGACACGATGCCCTTTTCATGACCTGACCCACAGGGATTTAAACCTGGTGTTTATTGAGGAAATTAGAGAACTGATCGGGATTTACACACGAGCAACAACACAATAGCCTCTCCAACGCCTTTCTGGCTACATAGTAGATGCTCGAAATCGACCCGACAACAGGAAAACAAATACACAAACCAAACGCAACAATCCGAAGAAAACCAAACCACAAACGGCCGAACAGAGCCAAAGCCGCCTACTACGCCGTAGCGAACGTTAGGCAGGTGCGTATTTGGCCCCGATCTCCAGCAAACAATCGCAAAGCTCCTGCGGCTTCGAGAGCATGGCCATGTGATCGGCGCCGTCCAACTCCAGGACATGGTGGGCCCCGCCGTTCGCGATCATCCACTGTTGGAACTCCAGGGGTATCCCCCGGTCCTGTCTGCACACGACGTAGACCCGCATCGTCGACCCGTACCCTTCTCGGGTGAAGTTGCTTGCCGTGCTCAGGTCTTCTACGAACAATGACCCCGGCCGCGTCAAGATCTTGCCGAGCTCCAGATCCTTCAGTGGTTGGCATTTCCATGAAACGTCATGGGTTAATGGACTTTTGAACCGACATGATGTCGCTTTGGAATTCACGAGTGCTGAACATGTGCTAGAATTGGTCATAGGCGTGATGGCCTGTTTGGGCTTTCTCGAGCTAACAAGATCCAAAGCACAAACTAAACCTGATCAAGCAATTTCATTTTCTAAGCTTCGGCCCAACCACATAGGCCTAATCGGGCAGAACATTGCCCATTTAGGGTGGGAGGATTACCAAAAAAGTCATAAACTTATTGTAATTGTGCTAATTCGATCGTAAACGTTTTTTTGGCCAATTTAGTCCTAAATCTGGCGACAGTGGCCTCGCCGGTGAGGTCGACCGTCGCCTTGATTGGGCGAGGCCGAGCCTCGCTAGATCTAGCGACGGTGGCCTCGCCGTCACTGGGCGAGGCTCACCTTTGCCATTGGCCGGTGGGGACAAACCTCGCCATTGGCCAGCGAGGCTGACCTCACCGGCCCTCGCCTCTGGCCGGCGTCGGCCAGAGGAAGGAGAATGAGGAAAAAAAAAAAAAAAAAAAAAAAAAAAAAGAAAAAATCGAAAAAAATTGCCATGTTAGCTTGTGCCGCACAGCCGGCGTCCACGTCAACGCTGGTTAGCCAATTTTGGCCGGATGAACTAAACTGACACAATTATAAAAGGTTTAAGACTAAATTAGCAAAAAAAAGAGTTTAAGATTGAATTGGCACAATTGCAATAGGTTTAGGATTTTTTTGGTAATTCTCCCCATTTAGGGTCTACCCACATCCTATTGACTATATTTTTAGGTTATGCTTGTCATAGACAAGACATGTTGGGGACTATTGACATTGTCCCAAGCCCGTCCATTAACTTTATGTTATTTCCCAAACTTGTTCCGAACTTATTACTAGCTTTGACATAATATATAAAGCCCACCCCACAAAAGTAGCTAGGTTCCCCTAAGGTACCGCTAACCATCACAATATTTTGTATTAAACAATAGTATCATGTTAAATTTATAATAATGAACCTATTATTTGCAAACACAACTATACATTCGAAACTTATGCACTGTAAATCTCCTATTCGATTTAGGCAGTGTAGGTAAAGATTGAAAGAATGTAAAATTGACAATCTTAAGAATCTAAGGTCTAATAATAATTAGACATGTGAAATGCTGGCGGTCGTTGAAAATCTTATATTATACTCAATTCAAATTTTAGCATTCACAAATTTTTATAATTAAGTATTATCGAGAGTTTTAAGAAAGTTAGAGTAATTTAAAAAATCCAAGAAAACCGTTACATTTCTTCTAGAGTTAGTATTTATGTATATTTATTTAATCACTTAAGAAATAAAGGAAATAAATGGCGTTTAAATAGTCATATATGTTGAGTTCAGGTTTGTATTTCCCAATTATAAAATACCAAACCCATCACAGGCCCTATGGGATTTTTTAACAATCCACTTATCAATCCGTCCAGCTTCACCAAATCTGCTATCCTCTTACTTCTCATTACGGTGGGAGGAGAGGGCGAGTACCCTATACGCACATCCGGCTTTCTAGTTAGCAATCTCAAATGGATAAAAAGCCACAAAACATCGACGTCAAACCAAAATAATTCTAAACCACGACGACGTATGATATGCCGGCTAAAGTAATACTAGGGTCATCGCTTGATTTACCTTAAAAAAAGGACATGAAAAAGCGGACTTTGCAATAGAACCATAAGCTTTTCAATGTAATATAACGATGTGCTTTCGATATAAATTGAACTAAGTTGTATCATATAAAGTCAAATGAGATGCGTTTCATGATTATGCCAATGGATGAAAGTGAATACGTACCTCGGTAGGGGACAATTGGTAGGCCTTGGATGACAAGAAGTCAGGGCCGAAGAATATGGATGTTAAGGGTTTGTCAGGCTTTCCGATGGGCGCGAATTGGGTGTCTAGCCATGCTCCCTCCGGAGCCCTTGCACAATACTGGCATTACAAACAAGGACAAAGGCATTAAAAATGAGCTCATGCATGTAGGGTTTGTCCATGACCCACCATTGTACCGTACGACAAGTAAGTTCCAAATCGAGATTATGCAAGGAGAATCTTAGTCATCGAAGATACATAAAGTTAGGAAAAAAAAAAAAAAAAAACATTTCAATGGGTTACAGTAAATTAGGATTTTTTTAGTATGATAGTATGATAGTTGTACTATAAATCAAAATCCTTGTAATATTTGTAAAGTGGTACGAACTTACATCGTACCCTCATAATGTGAAACTTTCATTGATATTGTACATCGTTCTCTTATATTGTATGTCAAAATTTTCATCTGTCATTTTTTTAATATCATTTGACGTCTTACTAAAACATACAATGTTTTCTTCCATTTAAGGCTAAATGTCGTTGGTCTTTCTTAATATTACTAGAGTCTTTTACCAAATAATTGGATGTGTAAAAGTACTTCAGACTAAAACCATGATACATTAAGGTTTTGTTCGTTTCGCACAAAATGTAGCATTTTTAGAAAATGTTTTCCAGGAAGTAATTTTCTAGGATAATAACAATGTTTTATGGTGTTTGGCTGAAACTTGAAAATGAACTAGATATTTTCTGCCATTCAGTATTTAAAATTCAGTTTGATTTTCTCTCGTGCACTCCCTTTAATAATTATTTTATTTTATTTTAATTATTTTATTTTTTTATTTTCCTCATTTTTCTTCTTCGGTCGGTTGCTACAGCCGACAATAGCTAACAACCGACCAAAGTCGATCTCAAGCTCACTAGCCTCGAAAAGGCTTGCTAATTTGGCGAGGCCCAAGGTTGGTGAGTGTGAGCCTCCTTGAGCCTTGTGAGATCGATGAGCTAGAGGCTCGTGCTCACCGATCTGGCGAGTGGCCAACTCAAGCTCATCGATCTTGAGAGCGATGAACTTGAGCTCACTTGATAGCAATTCGCTGCTTGCCAACAAAAAAGGAAATTAAAAGAAAAAAAAAAAAAAAAAGGAAGAAAGAAAAAAAGAAAAAGAAAAAGAATACAAAATTCAAAATTTTTTAAAAAAGAAAGAAGTGGGGGCTAGAGGGAGTGTGAGATAAGAGAGTGAATGATAAAAATCTTTCCCTTAAAAAGTGAAAAGTATTTTTATTTTTTATTTTAGAAGACTTTTTTTTTTTTCAGTTGATATAAAATGTTTTTCCCGATCCATTTTTTCTTTTCTGTGGAATGAATGTTTATTTTCGAAGAAGTTATTTTCGCAAAATAAACAGAACCTAACATTTTAAAATAGACGGTGTCTCACCAAAATATATGACGTTCTACTATGCTTTAGGCCAACCATCCTATGCACTTTTTTGCAATTATACAATATTTTACCAACGCATACACACTCAAAAGTACCTAAGGCCAAAAACTCGTGCATTATATTCTAGTATTTCAGATTTCTTGCCAGAATGTACAACATTTTATTGTACTTAAAAGGCTAATGATTGTATCTGACGTTTTACCAAGACATACGGCTTGTGATTGTACTTAGGGAATTTTCTTCGGTAAGACCATATGGCATTTTGTCGTATTGCAAGCCAGAGTCATAATATGCCATTTGTTTTTTAAACGACGTTGTTAGGAAGATGAAGAACATTTTATTGTATAGCCAAAAATTTCAAATTTTTACAATACTTGCAACACAATTTGTCATAGTTAAGTTTAAAAAATTATATATGAGCAATAAAAGCAATACGGAGTTTTTGATACTTTGGCTAAATGTGATTATTCTCACACACAATCGTATGCCAATATATCATATTTGAGGCAAAAGTTCATCATATGTCATTTTTGCTACTATTTGACGGCGAAGTGTGTGGCCATACATAAGGGCAAATACGTTGCACAAATTACTTTAGTTGTCTAAACTAATATAAAAAATGCTGGATGAAAAAAGCACGGTTGAACTCCTGAACTTTTGTTTTTTTTTAATCAAATTATATCAAATCCTAAACTTTCTATACATCCCAAACGATTTTCTCCACCAGCCCTCACACATTCCTCTCCCTTTGCTTCCCAAACAAAATACAGAAGGACAATGGTGCAAGTCAAATCAATCATGTGCAGGGACTAAAGGAGGGCCGAAGGGGACTTGCCCCCACCAGACCGCACCAAAGATATATGGCTTGTCAAGCGAATTGACAGATTTGGGGACATGTATGAGTGGATTAAGGATTCCAAACATTAATGTTATAAAATCTCCAGAATAGACAAAAGAGAGGCCCCACTTCTACCAAAAATAGGATAGACGACTTCGTTTTGAGGATAATGTGCTCAACGAAGATTACCTCTTCCAACACGTAAGACGGTCGATGCGCGGTGTCTGGCATGAAAGCGGCCATGAATACAGTGACCGATATCTTCTTCGGGAACCTGTCCGCGGCGAGGGCCAAGTTCAAGCCGCCCAAGCTGTGGCCGACGAGGATCACCCTCTCTTGCGCCCCAAGCGAGGCCAGGAGCTCCAACAGCGGCTTGGTGTATTCGCAGAACGTGTGGACGTCATGTATGGACTTTGTGTTGGTGCCAGAGGCGGCGAGGTCTAGGGCTGTGACGCGGTGGCCGGCCGACTCAAGCCGGTGCTTGAGCTTGTACCAGCTCCACGCCCCGTGGCAGGCACCGTGCACGAGTACGAAGTGGTGGTGTTTCATGCTTTTTGGCTCCCCCTGGCTTTGTTACTAAGTCATGTAGATTGTACTTATAAGCACGCTTGGGTTAGATTTGGTTTGGCGATCATGCTTAGGAGAAGGAGGAGGAATTTACGTTGGGCCCCCCATAATGATTTCTTTATAGAAACTAAAGTAAATGCAGAATCTTCCTGTGTGGATCATATGTTGGAAAGATTTTTCCTCCCTGCCCTTTTGTCGCTCTTGCAATATCTAATTTAGGCCCCGGTTGCAATCGGACCATGTTTAGTATTCTAAGAAATATCTATATACGGGGTGAAAGTGTACAAGGTATCACCAACAAAAAAAAAAAAAAGAAAAAAATAACAACTTGAAAGATAATCTTTTAACGTTTACTTTGCATGTGATAAATGCTGTGTTCGGATTATGGCGTCGGGCCATGCTCGCCATTTAGCTGGGACATGTGTATCAAGACATTCCAACTTTTCCTTTGGAGACAAGTATAGTAAGAGTGCCGTAATTTTTATAAGATGCTCATTTGAGTGTTGTAATTTATTTTTCTTTTTTTTACTTACTTAAATGCCATATTGAAGTAAAATTGATCATTCGAGTAATATTTTCAATGAATCACCTAAAATGGATTTTTAATTGATTTTCTATCATATGTGAAATTCTAAATATGTTTTTTAAATTTTCTTGAATTCTTTATCTTCCTTTTTTTCCTTTTCTTTTCTTTTTCTAGTGCCAACGAAGGTCACTAGGGAAAAGAAAAAGAAAAATAAATTGTAAACAATGAAAAATTAATAAAAAATTTAAAAAATTATCTATATTAATACTGCGTGGTTGGTGAAGCCATAAAAGATGATGGATAATCAATGTCAACGTTGAATAGAGCTAAATCGCAATGGCACCCTAAGTGATCAATTTTTTAATTTTGTGGCGCTTGAATGAGCCAACAAAAAAGTTATATTAATTAATGAGTGTGGTACAATTATTATGGCCTTCTTAATGTTAAAGTCCCTTTTCTTGGAAGTCAATAAGTTAAGTCTTTGGATGTCGAGTTGTGCTAAATAAAATAAAAAGAATCGAATAAAAAACTCTTGAAAAAACAAACGTAAATGCTCGATTCGGACAAGTGTATAGGCCAAATAGGTCTCTGCTTTATACCCTTTCCGCAATCCTGACAAGATGTCATCATCAGGACATGAAAAACGTGGTTTCATGTCATTGGTCAGTTCAGTGCTGGTGGACGAAGCCATGGAAGGGACGATTGATCGAATGTTGCTGTCGGGACGCATCGGTTGGCAAAGGCATCCTCCTAAGAGTTCAACCTCGACCGAGGGGCGCGCGGAAGTTGGCTGGTTCGCATAGCTCTTCCACGAGTTGACGAAGGAATATTCAATTGAGTCCGCCAGCCCGACGGCACCGTCATGCCCAGCTTACTTTTGGGACCACAGATCTTATATTATGCCGGATTGACTCATTTTGTTAAATTGGAATATAAAGATCCTAAAATCAATTGCCGGAAATGGCCCTAACCACAAAAACTAAACCTGCTAAAAGAATAAGGAAAAAAATTATTGAAAATCCCAAAATTAGTCATTGTGACACTAAGCTTTTTTGGGGACATCAAAAATCATAAACTGATATTCACGGGGGTAAGTACATAATCAGTGTCAAAAGTTGTGTACGACGCTTACTTTGGTACCGAAAGTTTCTGTTGGATCACTTAAGTGCCAAATCGAAGGAAAAAGATCACTATAGTGCCATCGGGAGAGATTCCGGCTAAAATGATTACGTGGCTTTTATATTTGAAAAAAAAAATAAACATGGCTTTTAAACGACGTCGTTTTGCCGTTCTAAGTGGATGGCCTCACAAAAATGATGCCGCACAACTCATTTGGTTTTTTTTTTTTTTTTTTTTGGGATTAAAATTAGGGTTTTTTTTGTCCGATCCTCACCCAACGCCGACCTAACTCGCTTGGCCACCGTTGCTCGGCCGTAGCTTGAGGTGTGTGAGGTTCCTACACTTGAGCAAGATCAGCACAAGTGCGTTGTTGTCGATGCTCAACGACTTGTGGTCGCACTTGAGTACGAGCTTCGTGACCGAGTCGAACCGCGCGAACAACGTCGGGATCGTGTCCAGCAACTCCGAGTGGGTGTGGAGGGCGAGCCTCTGGCAGCTCTGGCCTTCGATCACGAGCCAGCAGTGGCACACGAGGGAGCACCGACCCTAGTCGCCGGAGCCTAGGTACTGGAAGATGCAAGCCAAGTATTTGTTAGGGAGATCGGAAATGGAGAGGGAGAGATTGGGGGCGGCGCACTCGTCAGCGGCCTCCTCGAGCATCGGCCAGATCACGGCCTTCGACTTGGTCGCCGAGTGACCGTCGTCGGGGTCGGGGTTGGGGTCGGATTCGCGGCCGCTGAGCACGGGGGCCGTCGAGGACGGCAACTGGCCCATCGCCGGCGGAGATGAAGGCGAGGGATGTGGGCGGTTGAAGGGGGAGGAGGAGGGAAGATTTGGGCAGCTTATCTTCTCTCTCTCTCTCTCTCTCAATTCGGGGATTTAGGGTTTTAAATTGGGGGAGAGACACCAAACAGCGCCGTTTTGTTGTTTAAATGTTGACTGTACTCTTCAGAGAGCCACATCAGCTTCCAAAATTAATAAAAAAAGTGTCATGTTAGATTTCCGGCCAACTAGATCGGAGTTGGCACTAAAATGATTGTTTTTTCAAACTTTTTTTGGCACTTAAGTAATCCAAAATAAACTTTTGGTACTAAAGTGAGTGCCATATACAACTTTTGGCACTAATAGTATACTTACCCCAATTTTTATGTGACATATTTACTTTTTACCAAAAACCTCAAATTACGCCAACTATGACGCTAAAATTTTGTTGTGATATCAAAAATCTTATAGTTGTACTTATGTGACAAATTACTTTCCCATCCACATCAAAGTTCCATCAATGAAAAATCGTTTATGGATGATAGAAGACAAACGGTTTTGATAAGGTATAAAAAATAAAAAAATAAAAATATTATTTTGGCTAGAAAATCATTGAACAAAATTTTGACAAAAGATAAATATGTCACACAAATATTATGTTGGAGTTTTTTATGTCATATGAATAATTTTAGGATATATGTGTCGCAATGGATATAATATGGGGTTTTTATATTACAAAAAAATTATGATAAATACATCACAATAGATATAGTTTAGAGTTTTTTGTGACATTTTCCCAAAAGGATAATAAAAAGAGAACCTTATCATTTAGCACAACACTAAAAACTTAAAAGGGAATGAGAGTTAACAAAATACCAAGTTTGGTTGTCTTCCTTGTGCTTCACGTAAAACTATCTTCGCAATCTCTTTTTAGCATGAAAAATTTAAATACAAGACAATTTTTTTTCCATCTTTTTTTTTTGGGCCTTACATAATTTGCCCAAATTGAAATTGAATCTTAAATTAATTTAAATTTGCTAAGATGTGCTTACTCGATCAGTGAAATAACACGTTCTTCGTAAAATGTGCTTATTGGATTTCTTTTTGAGCAGGACTATTTCCACCCCTGTTTTAATTAGGGTTGATATCACAAAAAATCTCAAAATAATATATTTGTGATAAATTTATTCAATACTAATTTTTTCATATATTTATCCCAAACTAACTCTTTAACCACTAAAAACCCTAAGTTGATATATTTTTGACAATTTTACTATCTGTTAGTTTTTTTTTTAAATTGGGTTAATATAATAAAAAGCCACAAACCAGTACACCTATCAATTGTCACGTGTTATCCAACTCAATAATATGACATTAAAATTAAACTAAAATCAATGGAGAGTCGATTTGCCACAATTGTACTAGTTTGATATTTTTTGTGATAAAAAAAATAATTTTGGATAAATTTGTCATATATGTTTCAATTTTTTATTTTTCATGGTATTGATCCTTTTAATTGAGATGTTTTTTTTTTCAATTGATTGATTGAAATACCCTTCTCTCTTTCTTCAATTTTTTTTTTTTTTTTTTATCAAGCTGACTAGCAAAACTGATTATATTTTTATCATCTCTCTTAGTGGCTTCAAAACCTAAATGACCCATTACACCAAACAAAATATTATCTTACCTTGCATCATGTTATCACTTTGTCTAGAGAAGGTTGTTAATTTTAATTTATGATATAATATTCTTAACCACAAAAGCTAAACAGAAGACTAGAAATTTATATTCATGATAACACAATTAATTGCCGTTTTTTTTTTTTTTTTTTTTTTTTTTTTATCAAATAGTTTGAGTGAAAGTTTATTTCAAAGTTGAGAATTAAATTTCATTCTAATTATATAGTTGATCTTGATCAAAAATGGAAAAGAAACATTGATCAAAATATGGAAAAGGTTAATTTTTGATCAAAACATTGTTTACATTTAGATCATGTCTAAACAAAAAATAGGGGTAAGTACACTATTAGTGTTAAAAGTTATGTACGGCGCTCACTTTGGTGTCAAAAATTTATTTTGGATCACTTAAGTGCCAAAAATTTTGAAAAATGACCATTTGAGTGCTAACACCGATCTGATCGGTTGGAAATCCGATGTGGCCTTTTTTTATTAATTTCTTATGTTGATGTGGCTCGCCGGAGAGTCCAGTTAGCATCTAAAGCAAGAAACGACGTCGTCTAGTTGCATTTCCCCCAAATAAGAACCCTAATTTGCCAAATTGAAAGAAATCCCCAATTTCAAACCCTAAGCGGCCATTGAATGAATCCTCCCAACTTGATCTGCCATGCTTTGGCGACTTGCCGGCGACAAGCCACAAAGAAGCTGCTCCACTTGGTCATCCCGACCTCCACTGTTGTAAGTGCTTGTCCCACCCCTTCGGGAGAACAGAGAAGATCAAACCTCAACTTCAACTTTGGTCTCAACAAAACAAAACAGGGAATCAAACGTTGTCTGGTCTACAGACGATGATGGAGTTGCAATTTGTGAGTAGATCAAGGATAGAAAGTTCAGTTATCACCATTGGCGGGAATTAAAGTGAACAAATAGATTTCAGGAGCGATTTCATCACTTCATATCTTATGGTTGCAATATAGAATAAAACAAAGCATGCCTCACACTCTTTTGGAATCGATTATTGTTGGCAGCAAATGAAAGTTAGATCGACGTGAAGAGCAAAAGATCATGGCACATCGATAATATTCCGGTGAGCTCTTAAAAAGCAAAAATTGAAGACATGAAAACATGGCCTCTCGGCCAAGCTCACTGAGACAATACAAGTGGCTTGCAAGTGACATCGACACTCATCCATGGACGAGTGGTTCGCAAGCGTCGGTATTGCTCGACCAGATCTAGTGGTGACAACCGGTGGCAACGATGGAGGAGGGGTAGAGGTTGAACTTGGAGAGAGGGGATGACCAGATGGGTTTTTCAATCAAGAGGGATTAGAGGTGTTCTAGTGAAGGTGCTTGACCAGATCTGGTGGTGACAACTGGTGGCAACGATGGAGGAGGGGCAGAGGTCAAACTTGGAGAGAGGGGATGACCGGATGGGTTTTTCAAGCAAGAGGGATTAGAGGTGTTCAGGTGAAGGTGCTCGACCATATCTGGTGGTGACAACTAGTGGCAACGATGGAGGAGGGGCAAAGGTTAAACTTGGAGAGAGGGGATGACTAGATGGGTTTTTCAAGCAAGAGGGATTAGAGGTGTTCTAGTGAAGGAGAGGGTAGACACCATTGTTGTAGAGATCGAGCTTATAGAGGGTAACGAAGGAGAGATTATAAAAAAAATGCCAATTTTTTCTTTCTTCTTCATTGGACAGCAGCCAAGAAAGTCCACATGGACTAATTTTCTATAAAAAAAAAAAATGCCAAGTCATATTTAATTTTTAATTAAAAAAGCCACGTCATTTTTTGGCCTAAATTTTTCGCCGGAGGCACTTAAGTGATCGTTTTTTCTCCGGTTCGGCACTTAAGTGATCCGACGGAAACTTTTGGCATCAAAGTGAGCACCGTACACAATTTTTGATACTGATAGTGTACTTACCCCCAAAAAATAAGTGCAAAAAGGTATAAAAAGGGAACTTATTACTGTACTACTTCTATCATGAAGAAAGTAATCAATATCGATAATAGATCCAATCTTATAGTAACGGCATCAAAATTTTAGAATATACTTAAAACTTTTCTTTGAAATATTTTAATGTGAGTTAGAAAGTGAAGAAGGTTTAACTAGATTGAAAAGAGATAAACATACATTGAAGAGGGATATTTTGGTCAATTAATTAATAAAAGGGATTGTCTTAGCCGAAATGAGGGTGGAAATAATGTAACTTTTCTTGTTTATGGATAAGTAGGGGTACGGGGACTAGCACAAGCACCCTATGGTAATATTCTATTTGAGTGGTAAATATCATCCATTATTGGAGAACATTTCTATGGAATTTCGATGATTTCATACCTATCCTAGGTATAATATCTACCGTGATAAGTGTAGACTTTTGTGGTGAAATTTATAAGACTGTGATGATTACCACGATAGCTTAAGAGCTCAATGAAGACTAGCTAAAATAATGTAGATATCAACAAGAAGTGAACAAGTCAGATATGACAAGATGCTCATGAGAACTTGGAAGGACCATGGTGGATCTTTCTTCAACATAAAGTCTTTGGAAGTTGATGTGCTCAAAAGTATCATTGGAAGTAGAATCGCAAGTCCTATGGTTTAACCATGGACAACATCAACTTACGGATGATAACAAGCATGTGTTACTATTGAGAAATAACGAACATTGAATCGTGTTAATATTGAGTCATTGGAGATGCTGATTAATGTGTTCATATGAAGTTGACTGTTAGAGACAAAAATTATAGTCGTTTGTAGTAAGAAAGTCCATAGTAGGATAGCCGAAAACTATCAGAGAACAATTGATAGCTTTTTGTTCAAGCAATCAAAATGACTAATGATGTGACTCTCTGAATAGTCTCCATTTAAGAAACTGTGTTGATGACCGAGGAAAAATATTGTATGGGCAATCCTATCCTCAAACAACAGCTTTTAACTACTTGTAAAGTTACTTGTGTCCTAAGACTTTCTCCAATGAGAAAATTGAAGATACCTATGTAAAGGAGGATCGACAAAACTTAAGTATTAGGCTGAATAGAGAAAGTTGATATTGTTTGTTGTTATTCTCTGCAAATCAAATTGTGGTATGTCCATATGAAACTTCCAGTATAGTGTCCTTGTTGCTTTGTAATCTAGATAAGATCAAGTGTACAAGAGGAATAACAGTATTTGAAACCAGACAGTGAGATCTATTGATTAATAATGTCAGTCTTGCTCTAGATCGTATGAGACCTAGACCCACATCCTTTTTGTTTCCGTGGTCCGCAACCAAAATCCCAGCTGATCCTATCCAGTTCACTGTGCACCCGAAGAGGGAGCCGTGGTCCTGCATATATACAATAGCTAGGCAAGGCCTAGATACTGGTTCAAGATGGACTGTGCGCCCTAATCCTGGATAGAAGTTTAGCCTTCCAACTTGCATCTCCTTGCTTTCGGGAGTGGCAATCCCAAATATATCCCAAGTCCTGGAGTGCAGGATCCACATTTGTTGAGAATATAATGTTAAATTTAGAAGAACTAATGGACTGGTGACCAGAACAATCAAAAGAATGGGACAACACTCGTGCCATTGGCTCTGCCATTTTCCAAATAAGCCCGAACACAGGGAATGAGGTTATCCATGAATAAGAGATGCGAGAAGGCGACACGTCCTCGGCCAATTAAAATTCCACTTTCAGTCTCTGTATTCATCTTCGATTATGAAACAAAGGTACTCGTGACAGAGAATACATTTGTCCAATGAAAGCGGGTCGCATTGACGGATGCCATGCGAAGGGCGGAACTCAACGAGTTTCCCACCATTGACCAAAACAGACGGGCGACTCCGAGAATGGACGCGGCGGGTGTGTTGCTATAGCTTGGACGAAACAGGGGAAGAAGGAGGGTCCTGAACTCTTCTCCAGTGGCGAGATCCTCTGTTTATGCAAGGACGACGGGCTGTCTTGGATTCTTTACGTGGAAGTTTGCAAGCTTTGAAGACATGTTGGATCAGATTCTCATTCTCTGAAACCGTGAACTTATACATCGAGACATTTTATTCGTGAATTATGAACATAAACATTTTTTATAATTGTCGTCAATTAAATGTAAATATAATTTTCGTTCAACTTTTGACTAAGAGACCATAAGACACTTGTTAGAGTTTGGAAGCTGAATTAGTAATAGGCACAACATGTCTTGGGTGTCTCTCTGTTTGAACTTAAGTGCATAAGCTCGGGAAGCGGCAAGTGCCATTTCGGGTAAAGTGGGCGACAAGTGTGCCACTCAGGCCAAAATCCGGCCAAATGGGTGGCGTGGCAATTTTCCGGAGTCGGACACAAAAACGACGTCGTTTTGCGCGACGCGTGGAGAGAAAATGCAAAACGCGCCGTTTTTGTCTTATGTATAAATAATTAATATAAAAATTAATTAAATTAAATTAAAACTTAATTTTATTTAAAATATTCTAAAAATTAAAAAACTTAAAATTTTAAAAAACTTAACATTAAAAAAACTTAAATTTTTAAAAAATTAAATTTTAAAAAATTAAAATTAAAATAACTTAAAATTTTAAAAAAACTTAAAATTTTAAAAAATTAATATTAAAAAAATTAAAATTTTAAAAACTTAAAATTTTAAAAAATGAAAATTAAAATAACTTAAAATTAAAAAAAAAAAACTTAAAATTAAAAAAAATTAAAAATTAAAAAACTTAAAATTTAAAAAACTTAAAATTTTTCTTTAAATTTTAAGTTTTTAATTTTAAGTTTTTTAAATTTTAATTTTTAAATTTTAAGTTTTTAAATTTTAATTTTTTTAAGTTTTTAATTTAATTTTTTTATTTTTTTATTTTTTTAATTTTAAGTTATTTTAATTTTAAGTTTTTTTTTTAAATTTTAAGTTTTTTAAATTTTAATTTTTTTTAAATCTTAATTTTTTTAATTTTAAGTTTTGTAAATTTTAAATTTTAAGTTTTTTTATTTTTTTTAATATTTTAAATAAAATTAATCTTTAATTTAATTAAATTAATTTTATATTAATTATTTACACATCGTACACAAAACGACGTCGTTTTTTGCATTTTTCGCCACGTCGGCATCAAAACTGGCGTCGTTTTGTGTCCAATCGCCGGAAAATTGCCATCACCCATTTGGCCGGGATTTTCGCCGGAGTGCACCTAAGTGTTCCATTTAACTTCGAAATTGGCACTTTAAGTGTACATTTTTGAAGTTATGGATTTAAGCAAGTGTCGTGCCGAAGTTATGCGGCATGGCTTGCTCTTCTTACGCCCACTTGTTACGTGGAAGCTGAATTAGAAATAGGCACAACATGTCTTGGGTGTCTCTCTGTTTGAACTTAAACTATTTCAAAAAACTTAATTTTTTTTGTTACCTCGTCAAAATGTAAAATTTTATATAAGATATACGTGAACTTTATGTGTCCAAATTTGTGGTTGTGAAAATTTCAAGAAAGTCGAATTTGAAAAAAAGAAGTCAAAATGTATGAATAGCGAGGTTTAAAAGCAATGCATTTAAGTAAAAACTTAATCCAGATAGGCCCAATATCAAATAATGCTTCGGACATAAATTGCATAAGGGAGATGAATTAGGACAGCTTGATTTTATATAGTGTAAATAGTACAATTCGACCTTGTATTAATGATAGATTTTGGCAATTCACTTTTTTGACTTGAGCAGAAATTCAAGAAAGGAAATAGGTATTGATGATTCCAAGACACGATGCTCTTTTCATGATCTAACCCACAGGGATTTAAACATGGTGTTTATTGAGGAAATTAGAGAACTGATCGGGATTTACACGCGAGCAACAACACAATAGCTCTCCAACGCCTTTCTGGCTACATAGTAGATGTTTGAAATCGACCCGACGACAAGAAAACAAACACAAACCAAACACGACAATCCGAAGAAAACCAAACCACAAACGGCCGAACAGAGCCAAAGCCGCCTACTACGCCGTAGCGAATGTTAGGCAGGTGCGTATTTGGCCCCGATCTCAGCAGACAATCGCAAAGCTCCTGCGGCTTCGAGCATGGCCATGTGATCGGCGCCGTCCAACTCCAGGACGTGGTGGGCCCCGCCGTTCGCGATCATCCACCGTTGGAACTCCAGTGGTATCCCCAGGTCTTGTCTGCACACGACGTAGACCCGCATCGTCGACCCGTAGCCTTCTCGGGTGAAGTTGCTTGCCGTGCTCAGGTCTTCTACGAACAATGACCCCGGCCGCGTCAAGATCTTGCCGAGCTCCAGATCCTTCAGGGGTTGGCATTTCCACGAAACGTCATGGGTTAATGGACTTTTGAACCGACATGATGTCGCTTTGGAATTCACGAGTGCTAAACATGTGCTAGAATTGACCATAGGCGTGATGGTCTGTTTGGGCTTCCTCGAGCTAACAAGATCCAAATCACAAACTAAACCTGATCAAGCAATTTCATTTTCTAAGCTCCGGCCCAACCACATAGGCCTAATCGGGCTGAACATTGCCCATTTAGGGTCTACCCACATCCTAATGACTATATTTTTAGGTTACGTTTGTCATAATCATGACATATCTGGGATTATTAACATTGTCCCAAACCCTGTCTCATTAACTATATGTTATTTCCCAAACTTGTCCCGAACTTATTACCAGTTCTGACATAATATATAAGCCCACCCCACAAAAGTAGCCACGTTCCCCTGAGGTACTGGCAACCGTCATAGTATTTTGTATTAAACAATAGTATCATGTTAAATTTATAATAAAGAACCTATTATATGCAAACACAATTGTACATTTGAAACTTATGCATTGTAAATCTACTATTCAATTTAGGGAGTGCAAGTAAAGATTGAAAGAATGTAAAATTGACAATCTTAAAAATCGAAGGTCTAATAATAATTAGACATGTGAAATGCCATTGTCATTGAAAATCTTATATTATACTCAATTCAAATTTTAGTATTCACAAATTTTTATAATTAGTACCATCGAGAGTTTTAAGAAAGTTAGAGCAATTTAAAAAATCCAAGAAAACCGTTACATTTCTTATAGAGTTAGTACTTATGTATATTTATTTAATCACTTAAGAAATATAAAGGAAAGAAATGGCGTTTTAATAGTCATATATGTGGAGCTCAGGTTTGTATTTCCCAATTATACAATACCAAACCCATCACAGGCCCTATGGGATTTTTTAGCAATCGACTTATAAATCCGTCCAGCTTCACCAAATCTGCCATCCTCTTACTTCTCATTACGGTGGGAGGAGAGGGCGAGTACCCTATACGCACATCCGGCTTTCTAGTTTGCAATCTCAAATGGATAAAAAGCCACAAAACAGCGACGTCAAACCAAATTAATTCTAATCATGGCGACGTATGATATGCCGGTTAAAGTAATACTAGGGTCATCGCTTGATTTACCTTAGAAAAAAGGACATGGAAAAACGGACTTTGCAATAGAACCGTATGCTTTTCAATGTAATATAACGACGTGCTTTTAGTGTAAATTGAGTTGACTCATATCATATAAAGTCAAATGAGATTCGTTTCGTGGTTACACCAATGGACGGAAGTGAATACGTACCTCGACAGGGGACAACTGGTAGAGCTTGGATGACAAGAAGTCGGGGCCGAAGAACATGGATGTTAAGGGTTTGTCACGCTGTCCGATGGGCGCGAATTGGGTGTCTAGCCATGCTCCCTCCAGAGCCCTTGCACAATACTGGCATTACAAACAAGGACGAAGGCATTAAAAATGAGCTCGTGCATGTAGGGTCTGTCCATGATCCACCATTGTACCTTACGACAAGTAAGTTCCAAATCTAGATTATGCAAGGAGAATCTTAGTCATCGAAGATATAGAAAGTCAGGGGAAAAAAAAAAAAAAAAAACATTTCAATAGGTTACAGTAAATCAGGATTTTTTTAGTATGACAGTAAGAAGGATAGTTGCACTATAAATCAAAATCCTCATACTATTTGTAAAGGGGTATGAACTTACATCGTACCCTTTTATGTGAAACTTTCGTTGATACTGTACAATTTTCTTTTATATTGTATGTCAAAATTTTCCTTTGTCTTCTTTTAATATCATTTGACATCTTACCAAAACGTACAATGTTTTCTTTCATTTAAGGCTAAATGTCGTTGGTCTTTCTTAATATTACTAGATCTTTGACCAAATCATTGGATGTGTAAAAGTACTTTAGACTAAAACCATGATACATTAAGGTTTCGTTTGTTTTGTGCAAAATGTGGCATTTTTAGAAAATGTTTTCCAAGAAGTAATTTTCTAGGATAATGACAATATTTTTTGGTGTTTAGCTGAAATTTGAAAATGGACTAGATATTTTTTGCCATTCAATATTTAAAATTTGGTTCGATTTTCTCTCGTGCGCTCCCTTTAATAATTAATTTTATTTTCCTCATTCTTCTTCTTTTGTTGGTTGTTGCGGCCGACAATAGCTAGCAATCGACCAAAGGCAATCTCGAGCTCATTAGCCTCAAAAAGGCTTGCTAATCTAGCGAGGCCCAAGGCTGGCGAGCATGAGCCTCCTTGAACCTCGTGAGATCAACAAGCCAGAGGCTTGTGCTGATATGGCAAGTGGCCAACTCAAGCTCGCTTGACAGCGAGTGGCCATTGGCCAAGAAAAAAGGAAAAAAAGAAAGAAAAAAAAAAGGAAAAAAGAGAAAAAGGAAAAAGGAAAATAATTCAAAATTCAAAAGTTTTTAAAAAAAAGAAAGAAGTGGGGCCAATGGGAGAGTGAGATAATTGAATGAGAAAAATGTTTCCCTTAAAAAGTGAAAAGTATTTTTTATTTATTTTAGAAGATTTTTTTTTTCCATTGATTGAAAATGTTTTCCCCGATCGATTTATTTTTTGTGAAATGATCGTCAAAAAATTCGAAAAATATTTTTCTAAACGTTATTCTTCGCGAAACAAATAGAATATAATATTTTAAAACTAACAGTGTCTTGCCAAAATATATATATATTCTATCATGCTTTAGGCCAACCATCCTATGCACTTTTTTGCAATTATACAATTTTTACCAGCGCATACACACTCAAAGGTACCTAAGGCCAAAACCTCGTGCATTATATTCTAGTATTACAGATTTATGTACCACATTTTATTATACCTAAAAGGCTAATGATTGTATCTGACGTTTTACCAAGGCATACGGCTTTTGATTGTACTCAGGGAATTTTCTTCGGTAAGACCATATGACATTTTGTCGTATTGCAAGCCAAAGTCATAATATGCCTTTCGTTTTTTAAACGACGTTGTTAGGAAGATGAAGAACATTTTATTGTATAGCCAAAAATTGCAAATTTTTGCAATACTTGCAACACAATTTGTCATAGTCAAGTTTAAAAAATTATATATGAGCAATAAAAGCCATACAAAGTTTTGTGATACTTTGACTAAATGCAATTATTCTCATGCACAATTGTACGACAATATATAATATTTGAGGCAAAAGTTCATCATATGTCAATTTTGCTACTATATAATGGCAAAGTGCGTGGCCATACATAAGGGCAAATGCGTTGCACAAATGACTTTATTTGTCTAAACTAATATGAAAAATGCTGGACGAAAAAAGCACGGTGGAAGTCCTAAACTTTTTTTTTTTATTTATTTATCAAAATTATATCAAGTCCTAAACTTTCTGTACATCGCCAAACGATTTTCTCCACCAGCCCTCACATATTCCTCTCCCTTTGCCTCCTAAATAAACTACAGAAGGACGATGGTGCAAGTCAAATCAATAATGTGCAAGAGGGCCGAAGGCGACTGGCCTCCCCCAAATCGGACAAAAGATATATGGCTCGGTCAAGCGAATTGACAGATTTGGTGACATGTATGAGTGGATTAATGATTCCCAAAATTAATATTATAAAATCTCCAGAATAGACAAAAGAAAGGCCCCACTTCAACCAAAAGCAAGGTAGTCGACTTCGTTTTGAGGTTAACGTGCTCAACGGAGATTACCTCTTCCAACACGTACGACGGTCGATGCGCGGTGTCTGGCATGAAAGCCGCCAAGTATACGGTGACCGATATCTTCTTCGGGAACCTGTCGGCGGCGAGGGCCAAGTTCAAGCCGCCCAAGCTGTGGCCGACGAGGATTACCCTCTCTTGCGCCCCAAGCAAGGCCAGGAGCTCCAGCAGCGGCTCGGTGTACTTGTGGAACGTCTGGACGTCGTGTATGGACTTCGTGTTGGTGCCAGAGGCGGCAAGGTCTAGGGCTGTGACGCGGTGGCCGGCCGACTCAAGCCGGTGCTTGAGCTTGTACCAGCTCCACGCGCCGTGGCAGGCGCCGTGCACGAGTACGAAGTGGTGGTGTTTCATGCTTTTTGGCTCCCCCTGGCTTTGTTACTAAGTCATGTAGATTGGACTTATAAGCACGCTTGGGTCAGATTTGGTCTGGCGATCATGCTTAGGAGAAGGAGGAATTGACACTGGGGCCCCCATAATGACTTTTTTATAGAAATTAAAGTAAATGCAGAATCTTCCCGTGTGGATCATATGTTGGAAGATTTTTCCTAGCTGCCCTTTTGGTCGCTCTTGTAATATCTTATCTAGGCCCTGGTTGCAATCGAACCATGTTTAGTATTCTAAGAAATATCTATATACGGGGTGAAAGTGTACAAGGTATCACCAAAAAAAAAAAAAAAAAAGAGAGAGAGAAAAAAATAACAGCAACTTGAAAGATAATCTCTTAACATTTACTTTGCACCTTATAAATGCTATGTTCGGATTATGGGGTCGGGCCATGCTCGCCATTTAGCTGGCACATGTGGATCAAGACATTCCAACTTTTCCTTTGGGGACAAATATAGTAAAGGTGCCATAATTTTTATAAGACACTCATTTGAGTTCTATAATTTCTTTTTTTTTCACTTACTTAAATACTACATTGAAGTAAAATTGATCATTTGAGTGTTATTTCCTGTGAATAATCTAAAATGAATTTTTTAATTAATTTTCTATCATACGTGAATTTTTAAATATGTTTTCTAATTTTTTTTTGGAATTCTTTATCTTTGTTTTTCCTTTTTTTTTGTCCAATGCTAGGGAAGGTCATTGGGGAAAAGAAAAGTTAAAATAGATTGTAAATAATGAAAACATTAATAAAAAATTAAAAAATTATCTGTGTCAACACCTTGTGATCAGTGAAGCCACAAAGGATGATGGACGATCATTGTGGATGTTGGATAGAGGTAACTCGCTAATGACACTTTTACTGATCAATTTTTTAAATTTATGATGCTTGAATAAGTGAAAAATAAGTTATATTAATTAAGTGAGTGTACTAAATATTATGACTAGTCCCTTTCCTTGGAAGCCGATAAGTTAGGTCTTTGGATGTCGAGGTGTGTTAAATAAAATAAAAAGAACCCAAGAAAAAACTCTTGAAAAAAACAAACGTAAATGCTCGATTCGGCCAAGTGTATAGGCCTAATAGGCCTCTGCTTTATCCCTTTCCGCAAGCCTGACATGATGTCATCATCAGGACACGTAAAACGTGGTTTCATGTCATTGGTCAGTTCAGAGCTGGTGGACGAAACAATGGAAGGGACGATTGATCGAATGTTGCTGTCGGGACGCATCGGTTGGCAAAGGCATCCTCCTTTGAGTTCAACCTCGGCCAAGGGGCGCGCGGAAGTTGGCTTGTCCGCATCGCTCTTCCACGAGTTGACTAAGGAATATTCAATTGAGTCCGCCAGCCCGACGGCACCGTCATGCCCAGCTTGCTTCTGGGACCACAGATCTAATATTATGCCGGATTGACCCATTTGGCAAATTGGAATATAAATATCCCAAAATCAATTGCCACGAATGGCCCTAACCACAAAAGCTAAACCCACAAAAAGAATAAGGAATTTTTTTTTTTGAAAATCTCCAAATATAATCACTATGACACCAAACTTTTTTGGAAACATCAAAAATCATAAACTAATATTTATGTGACATATTTATTTTTTACCAAAAATCTCAAATTACGCCAACTATGATGCTAAAATTTTTCTATAATATCAGAAATCTCATAGTTGTACTTATGTGACATTTTAATCCTCATTCACATCAAAGTTCCATCAATGAAAAATTGTTCATGGATGATAGAAGACAAACGGTTTTGATAAGGTATAATAAAATAAAAATAATATTATTTTGGCTAGAAAATCATCTAACAAAATTTTGATGAAGGATAAATATGTCACACAAATATTATTTTGGGTTTTTTTATGTCATAGGAATAATTTTGGGATATATGTGTCCCAGTGGATATCATATGGGGTTTTTATATTACAAAAAAAAAATTATGATAAATACATCACAATAGATATAGTTTAGAGTTTTTTGTGACTTTTTCCCAAAATGATAATAAAAAGAGAACCTTATCATTTAGCACAACACTAAAAACTTAAAAGGGAATGAGAGTTAACAAAATTCCAAGTTAGGTTGTCTTCCTCGTGCTTCATATAAAACTATCTTCGCAATCTATCTTTAGCATGAAATATTGAAATACAAGACAATTTTTTTTTCCATCTTTTTTTTTTTGGGCCTTACATAATTGGCCCAAATTGAAATAGAATCTTAAATTAATTTAAATATGCTAAGATGTGCTTACTGGATCGGTGAAATAACACTTTCTTCATAAAATGTGCTTATCGGATTTCTTTTTGAGTGGGACTCTTTCCACCCATATTTTAATTAGGGTTGATATCACAAAAAACCTCAAACTAATATATTTGTGATAAATTTATTCAATACTATTTTTTTCATATATTTATCCCGAACTAATTCTTTAACCACTAAAAACCCTAAGCTAATACATTTTTGACAATTTTACTATCTGTTAGTTTTTTTTTAAAATTGGGTTAATATAATAAAAAGCCATAAACTGGTACACCTATCAATTGTCACGTGTCATCTAACTCAATAATATGACATTAAAATTTAACTAAAATCAATGGAGAGTAGATTTGCCATAGTTGTACCAGTTTGAGATTTTTGGTGATAAAAAAAATTAATTTTAGGTAAATTTGTCACATATGTTTCAATTTTTGATTTTTTGTGGTATTGATCCTTTTAATTAAGACACTTTTGTTTTTCAATTGATTGATTGAAATACCCTTCTCTCTTTCTTCAATTTTTTTTTTTTATCAAGCTGACTAGCAAAACTGATAATGTTTTTATCATCTCTCTCAGCGGTTTCAAAACATAAATGACCCATTACACCAAACAAAACATCATCTTACCCTGCATCATGTTATTACTTTGTTTAGAGAAGGTTGTTAATTTTAATTTATGATATCATATTCTTAACCACAAAAGCTACACGGAAGACTAGAAATTTATATTCATGATAACTTATAACAAAATTGATTGCTTTTTTTTTTTTTTTTATCAAATAGTTTGAGTGAAAGTTTATTTCAAAGTTGAGAATTAAATTTCATTCTAATTATATAGTTGATCTTGATCAAAAATGGAAAAGAAACATTGATCAAAATATGGAAAAGGTTAATTTTTTTGGAGGCATGATCAAAACATTGTTTACATTTAGATCATGTCTAAACAAAAAATAAGCGCAAAAAGGTGAAAAAGGGGGAACTTATTACTATACTACTTCTATCATGAAGAAAGTAATCAATATCATTAATAGATCCAATCTTATAGCAATGGCATCAAAATTTTACAATATACTCAAACCTTTTCTATGAAATATTTTAATGTGAGTTAGAAAGTGAAGAAGGTTCAACTAGATTGAAAAGGGAGAAACATTTCATTGAAGAGAGGGATATTTTGGTCAATTAATTAATAGAAGGGAGTGTCTTAGCCAAAATGAGGGTGTAAATAACGTAACTCTTCTTGTTTATGGATAAGTAGAGGCATGGGGCCTAGCACAAGCACCCTATGGTAATATTCTATTTGAGTGGTAAATATCATCCATTATTGGAGAACATTTCTATGGAATTTTAATGATTTCATACCTATGCTAGGTATAATATCTACTATGATAAGTGTAGGCTTTCATGGTGAAATTTATAAGACTATGACAATTACCACGATAGCTAAAGAGCTCAACGAAGACTAGCTAAAATAATGTAGATATCAACAAGAAGTGAACAAGTTAGACATGACAAGATGCTCATGAGAACTTGGAAGGACCACGGTAGATCTTTCATCAACATAGAGTCTTTGAGAGTTGATGTGCTCAAAAGTATCATTGGAAGTAGAGTCGCAAGTCCTATGGTTTAACCATGGACAACACCAACTCACAGATGATAACGAGCATGTGTTACTATTAAGAAATAACGAACATTGAATCGTGTTGATATTGAGTCACTGGAGATGTTGATTGATGTGTTCATATGAAGTTGACCGTTAGAGACAAAAATTATAGTTGGCAGTAGTAGGAAAGTCCATAGCAGGATAGCTGAAAACTATCAAAGAACAATTGACAGCTTTTTGTTCAAGCAATCAAAGTGACTAGTGATGTGACTCTCTCAACAGTCTCCATTTTAGGAAACCATGTTGATGACCGAGGAAAAATATTGTATGGGCGATCCTATCCTCAAACAAGAGCTTTAAACTACTTGTAACCGTTACTTGTATCCCAAGACTTTCTCCAATGGGAAAATTGAAGATGTCTATATAAAAAAGGATCAACGAAACTTAAGTATTAGGCCGAATGGAGAAAGTTGATATTGGTTGTTGTTATTCTTTGCAAATCAAATTGTGGTATGTCCATATGAAATTTCCAGTATAGTGTCCTTGTTGCTTTGTAATCTAGATAAGATAAAGTGTACAAGAGGAATAACAATATTTGAAACTTGATAGTAAGTCTATTGATTAATAGGATTTGTATTTATAGATTGTAACTTATCTTGGTAATTACTAGTGGATTTCAAATTGCACTGAGGTTGTTAGGTTGGCGAATGGATTTAGGCTTGGGGATAAAACCAAATTACTATAATCTGTCGTGTGCTATCTTTGGATAGCTCCAAGCGCACCTGATATTATTTGCTTTTGTTAATTTCCAAGTGTTGTTTGCTAATTTTTGCAAGAGTTTTTCCAGTTTAGAAAGAACAAAAAAAAAAAAAAAAAAAAAAAAACCTATTCATTAGGGTTGAGCAACGGTGTAGTTCCAACCCGAGAACATGACCAAACTAGCTAGTTTTGGGTGGTTCTCAGTTACCAAAATTTGGAACTGGTGATAATCAAACTGGTTTTTGATTCCAAGTGTAGAACCAAACTACATTGAGCATGCCGATATGTTTGTTTTGATAATCGTTTTTTCTTCTAAAGAATAAAGGGCAAAGGAATCTCCTTCTCTCAATTTCTTCTCTCAGCTCAGTTCACGCTCCTCACTGTCAATTTTTCATTTTTCTCTTTGCACCCTTTTGTCATTATTTGGATCTAGAACCGACAAGACCGATTTGAAGCTCATTTCTAAAACCGACGGGGCTCGTGATCACTTCATAACTCTAGTCTACAACTGATGGGAATGAAGGGGCTGCTTTGAAGCTCATAGAACTGGACCTCTGGGTCACAGCCTCTTCGAAGCTTAGATTTAGAACTGACGATGCCTGAGGGACCAGTATTTCCTCTGCAAAGCTTTTAGGGATGAAATCGAGACCTTAAATCACCAGGTTTCGGTCTCAACGCCCTCCAAATGGTCAGCATGTTGGGTAGATCATTTGGGATGCACTTTGCCACGGGGGAGCTAAGTTTCGAGTTGGCTGAGTCGAGATTTGTCTTGAATCTATGCTGTGGTCTTCTTCGACGAGCCCCTCGATGGTAAGCACTTATCCATTTTTCTTCGTAGCACTGTGTAATATTGAGTTTTGGGAAATTGAGCTTCTTAGTTTTGTTTTAGCTGCAATTGACGTATTGTGGAAGCTGTTCCAATGCCTGAAATGCTTCGCAAGGCTAGCTTCCACTGCCTCCCACCCTTCGCCCTTCTCAGGCCAACTATATAGCCTGGATCTTGGGTGGACCTAGGAATTAGTGATCTAGCACTGAAATTATTTGGTCTGATTCCTGGTTCCAAAATTTTGGAATCGAAAATCACTAGGTCGGTTCCCAATTCTAAGTTGGGAGTTGGACACTCAAGAATTGATCATCATTAACATTTTACCCCCTCTAAGTTGTATTCTTAGTCTCAATATACATTAGAATGCAAAGTTTCGAAGGTAAAAAGCAAATTAATCGCAAGCTGAACAAAAGAAAAATGAAAACTCATTAGAATCCTTATAAAAGTTAGAGTATTTTTCAATTAACAAATTTTTAAAGTTACGACGGATAAAGTGGGTCCCAACTTTGTTCAAACTCGATTGGGAGAGGAAAATAATTTATTAAAATCATGTTGATATGTAATCGGTTGTTATTCGTTTATGGTTACTTTCTTTTTCTCTTTCTTCTTTTTGATCTTTAAATTTTTCTTTTTGGTACTAGTATGCGTTTCAGAGGTGATTCACTCCTGGGTGGCCCGGTTCCTGACCAGCGACTCTTGGTTCTGGAATCAAACCGGAATGGCTGATTCTAGTCTGTCTCCTAGTTCTCAACAGTTGCCCTAGGAGGGGTGATGCGTGGGAGGCAGTGAAAGCCAGCCATACAAAACATTTCAAACATTGGAACACCGTTGATGTTTCTCTCACATCAATTGCTAGATAAATCAAATTGAGATGCTCAATTTCCCAATATGCAATATCACACAGTGTTGCGAAGAAAATGCACAAGTATTTACTATCGAAGGGCTCGTCCAAGAAGATTGTTGCAAAGGCTTGAGGGCTTGTCGAATAAGACCATAGCATGGGCTCTAAGATGAATCTTAACTCGGTCAACTTCAAATCTTTGCTCGTTGGAGACGAAGTGCATCCCAAACAACTTGCCCCAAACGACCTGCTCAACATGCTCGACGAGTTGGAGGGTGTCATAAACTGAGATACGGTGATTCAAGGTCTCGATTTTGTCATCAAGAGCTTCGAGGGGGAAATACTCATCCCTCAAGTGTTGTCAGTTCTAGATATGAGCTTCAAAGCGGCCCTGTCAGTCCCATCAATTGTAGACTTGAGTTTTCAAGCGGACCCAACCCAGTCAATTCTAGATCGGAGCTTCGAACCAGTCTAGTCGATTTGAGAACTGAATAATGAAAGAAGGGTGCAAAGAATTAAATTGAAAATATGGGAGTGATTGAGTCAGAATTGAGCTGGGAGCATAAACTAAGAGAGAGAGACTCTTTTACTTTTTATTCTTCAAGATGGAAAGGATTATAAAAAAACATATAGGCCCGCTCCAGACGGTTTAGTTCTACACCTGGAACTGGGCTGATTTTCATGGGAACTACCTAGAATTGATTGATTTAGTCTGATTCCTTAATTAGAATTGATCCGTTGATCGTCCCATTGCCTTTCATATAATATCATAGGCAAACAGTCCCCACTCTCCTTTACAATCGGATAAACAAGTTTTTTTTTTTTTTTTAAATTTTTTTATGAATAATTAAATAGTTAAAATATGTTTGTCACTTTTTTGAGCTTAATGGGGCTGTCCTTTTCTCATTTCCCTATTCTTTTTTCTTGTCAAGGGACAGAAGCTGAAATATAATTAAACTAATAGACTATTCGCATGTGAACCTTTTATCAATTCAATGACAAGACCTTTTCTTTTTCTCATTTCTTAATCTTAAAAAAAATGCGATGCCGAATAATAAGATGCTTGTTGAATGCTTGTGTATTCTGATTTGGTCCACTCGACAGTCTTTTTCAGTGACCTTGCTACTTTCTAAATTAAATACGGACCATGACATCTGTTTGGGAAGTAGATAAGACTCATATGTCACCCACCATTTTCAAAGATTTAGATTCAATTTTGAATACATATATTAAATTATTTAGCCATTTCTCATAATGGTGGGGATATGGACATCAACAATTTGGAAATTAAAAGTCAGACAATCTCTCTGCCTATTGCACCTTGGTCGCAATGAACTCATAGACAGAGACCGCACCTTGGTTCTTAAGTGGTTTCGCCTTAAGTGATTCTGTTGGAGGATATGCTTGTCCAATTGATACCTTGAATCATTCTGGGATTGTAATTGATTACTGTATCAATTTAGGATTAGATTTTATACTTAAGGTATATTCTTTCCTTTCATTATTCATCCTATGTATTATATATTGGTTACTGTACGTTGAGATTGTCATAAATGCAATACACAAAATACAATCTTCTCCCACATTATTTTTCTCCATTTTTGTCATGATATCAAAGCTTCCTTTTCCTGGTAAAGCTTCCACACTTTCTTGGTTGCCTTTCGATTTTCTTTTGCTTCCTCATTGTTGCTAAAAAGACTAAATTACAAAACAAGGTTAGCACTTCAGTGTAAGAATCAATATTTGAATATTATCCAACCCTCAAATTTTATTAATACCTTTTACCTTCATCTCTTACCATACCATTACGAAAGATCATTCATCTGCCTCTGAGAAAAGAACTCCAGAGGAGTCGTCTCTACGAAGAACTTCACCAGAGTAAAACCGACCTACTAGAGACGCCGTGAATCAGAAGCAAATTGTCCAAACCTAGCTGATCCAATGGATTCCTTTTTAGGCCTTGCTGAATCAGGGATAGCCCATAGCCCACTTTAAGCAAACTCAATCCAAGCCAATTTGTCTAATGGCTACTTGTCTAGGTACCATTTGGTCCATTGACTTTTGGGCCGACCCAAAATTTTCCATGGTCACATAATCAAATCCACAGAGCAGATCTAGCCTAATGGAGGCCCACCAGTCGGAATCGGGGCAAATTAATCCATTAGGCCAGAAGGAGTCCATGCTGGTCAAACATTCAAACCGAGTTAGAGGGGGAATTCCTACTCGATTCCCCAACCCAGCATTTTGCCATTTTCAATCCTAGCTGCTAATGGCCGTTTGAAACCCGGCAACCCTCTTCACACTTCTAGCGTTGATGGGCCTGAGCTTCGGCTTATCACCACCAACTCACCAGCTTGAAAAATTACTAGATGTGGTCACAAGAATTTCGATGGGCCCTCGTCATGTAGGACAAGGACGGATCCCTCAACGAAACTGTCCCTGTTGCAATCAATGAACACTTAGCTCGACTCTGGAAAAAAAGTAACCATCTAGTCTGAATCTAAATAGAGGAACTATATAGCCCAAGATGTGGTGGCTAGACTACCTCTGATGGAAGACTCGAGGTTATGTGGGAAAACATGAAAAAGATGTGGAAAATTAGATCGGGAAAAGCTATTTTCCATCACCTAGGCGATATTTGAATTAAAGCAAGGAAACATCTCATCATGACATGCTTCAACAAGCTTTCAGCGGTCTGGAATGAATTGGAAGTTGCTGAAGAAAAGCTCGAGGGACCGGACTCAACATTATAGTAGTATAAGGTGATTATAGAGGAAAATGTCACCTGCTTCCTCCTTATTTTGAATGACACTTACCTCACTTTTTAGTCTTAGGTGTTGGCCATGGATTCGGTGCCCTCGCTTGGCTGGATCTACTAGCTAGCCGTGTAGGAAGAGAGCCAGCATTGGAATACATCAAGGCGGGGAGAGTGTTTTACTTGCGGCTCAGACCAACCCACAATAAAGGGCTTCGGCAAACATGGCACAAAACGAAGGAAAGAGGCGAACTACCCTAAGGCAAACGGAAGAAGAAGGAAGAAACTTTAAGAACCCTGGGATCGATAGCCTAGATTTGGCACTGCAATTGAACGGTCCGTGTCTATCTTTTTCAGCTGGTGGATCAAATAGTCACCATGAGGTCACATTAGCCCCAATCTTTAAGTCTTTGAATGGGCTGAATTCGCCAGCCCATATAGAAAATGGTGGCCCAAGTTCTAAAGGAATGGGTAAATTATTTTGTGATTATTGCAAGAGTCCATATCATATTGTTGACACATGTTAGAAGTTGCAGGGGATGCCCGATGATAAAGATAAAAAAGGAAAGGAATCTACAGCTGCTTATCAAGTCATTGACCAATGTGCTGATAAAATTCATCAGCCAATTACTCATGACCAATACCAACAACTCATGAAGGCCTTGAAGAAATTGGATACCTTTGAAAAAACTGGAATTTTTTAAGGTACTTCTTATTGTCTGACGAGCTCGAAACCAAATGATGCATGGATAATTGATTCAGGAGTTAGTAACCACATTATTTGCAACACATGTTTCTTTTCTCATGTTTATAAGCAATTATCTCATCATATCACCATTCGCCTTCCAAATGGAAATGTTACGTGTGTCACCATGACAGGAACAGTAAATCTTTGCCCCTTCGTTATGCTCCAAAATGTCTTTATGTTCTAGATTTCCATTTCAATCTTATTTCTATTTCCAGAGTCTGTGAAGACAGTTCTTGTTGTGTCATTTTCAACTATGATAATTGTTTCTTTCAGGTCCTTTCAACTGGCAAACTAATGAGCTTGGGTAGTACTTTAGAAGGGCTCTATTTTTAGACTAGTTTTTCACATAATTTTGATTTGTCTAGTACTTCCTTGAATAAATGATCATTGCATAATTCTGCTACTAATGATAAAAATTTCATTTCTTATCAAAAATTGGGTCATAGTGCTTTTATCCTTTATCTTCAGTGCCACATTTGCCCTCTAGCAAAACAATTGCGTATTTCTTTTCCCACAAGTAAAAATCATGCCGATAGTATTTTCTCATTGATCCATGTTGATGTTTGGGGACCATATCATACACTACATTGTGATGGTTCATGATTTTTTTCACGATTGTAGACGATTATTCCCGTGTTACTTGGGTTTTCCTCATGCAATCCAAGAGTCAAGTATCCCTTCATTTGAAGATGTTTCTTTCCTTATCCAAAAATCAATTTGGAAAATTTGTCCAAAAAATTCAAATTGACAATGGAAGAGAATTCTTCAATAGTGAATGCGGATCCTTATTCTCTTCTCATAGAATGAGAGTTCTTATACTTATGCCCCATAGCAAAACAGTGTAGTTGATCGTAAACGTCATCATTTGTTAGAAGTTGCACGTGCCCTTAAATTCTAAGCTTCTATTCTTAAAATATTTTGGGGAGATTATGTGGTCATGCTAGCTTACTTAATCAATCGCATGCCGACTCAAGTTCTCAACGGATGAACCCCCTTCGAGTTGCTTTTTGAGAAGAAACCAAAACTTCCCCATCTTAAAGTTTTTGGTTGCTTATGTTACGTCAAGACGGTAGGACCTTGGGATAAGATGGGTCCTCATGCTCGCTAGTGCATATTCATGGGGTATCCAAGTCTTCAAAAGGAGTATCATGTTTATGAACCATTCACATGTATTTTTTTTATAAGCAGGGATGTTATTTTCCATGAGGACAAATTTCCTTTCCATGATGAGGTGTATTTGACCGAAAATTTTGGCACAGGAACGGCTTCTCATCGATTTCTTCATGAAGAGGACCTATCTAAAGACCATCAATATATCATTATTGCCCCTCCATAAGGTCCGGAGCCACCTCCAATATTACATGAGGTTCCTAGTGCCACATCAACTTCAAATAATTCAATCGAGGATACGATGATGCCAATTGAAGAGATTTCTTATCCTTCCTCAACAGAATTTCCCTTAGACTGTTGATGAGTCATCTTCTTTGCCTCAGCATGATCCACCACAATGCTCTAGTCGCATTACTCGTCCACCCACTTGGACCAAAGATTATGTCTATGCAGCCTTGAATTCACCATGTACTCATTATCCAATTTCCTCCTTTGTCTCCTTTCATAGACTATCGTCATAACATATGTGTTGTATTAGTTGGATATCAGAGGAATGGGAACCTTCTTGTTATGATGAGGTAGTCAATGACTCACGTTGGCAACAAGTTATGGCAACGGGATTACATACTATCATGGAAAATTAGACATGGGACTTGTGCCACTTCCATCTCATCGCAAACTAATCGGCTAAAAGTGGGTCCACAAGAATAACTACAAAGTAGATGGATCCATTGAAAGTTACAAGGCTCGGTTGGTGGCAAAAAGATTCACACAATGAGGAGGTTTTGACTGCCATGAGACTTTTTTGCCCATCGCAAAGGACATAATTGTCAAATCTTTCTTATCTATTGCCGCTTTTCATGCTTGACCACCACATCAAATGGATGTTTACAATGCCTTCCTTCATGGTGATTTGGATGAAGAGAATTATATAGATCTTCCACAGGGTTTATGGAGATAGGGGAGTCTAGGATATGTTGTCTCCGCAAATCCCTATTTGGTCTCAAATGGGCTTCTCGACAATGGTACGCTAAATTCACCACTGTATTTACAGCTGTAGGATTCAAACAATCTAGACATGATTATGCTTTATTCACATGGACAAAAAGTATGTCATCTATCTATTTGATGAAATATGTTGATGATATACTCATTATGGAAAGTGATGAATCGGTTGTCAAAGGTCTTAAATAGTACCTACATTCCACCTTTCATATTAAAGATTTAGGATCACCTAAATCTTTCCTTGGAATTGAAATTGCTCGATTAGACCAAGGAATCTCTTTTAGTCAACAGAAATTTGTGCTGGAAATCATATCAAAAGTAGATCTATTAAGATGCAAGCTAGCTGTTATTCCCTTTGAGCAAAATGTCAAGCTGACTATAGTTGATTATGATATGAATTTATCTCCAAGTGATGGTTCGTTGCTTAAGGATCCATCAAGCTGTCAAAGACTTGTTAGAAAACTTATATATCTCACAATGACTAGACTTGACGTATGTTATGAAGTTCAAACACTCAGTCAATTCATGCATAGTCCAAAATAGTCTCACATGAATGTCACTCTTAAGGTTGTGAAGTATTTGAAGATATGCCTAGGACTGGGGATACTCCTTTCTTGGAAGTGTAACATGGAGATGTTAGCCTATTGCGACACGGACTATGCCACTTGTCCTATGACCTGAAGGTCCATTACGGGGTTCTACATTAGAATCACTACTTTTGTGGAAAACAAAGTAGTCAACTATATCGTTATCATAAGCTAAAGATGAGTATCGAGCTATGGCCAAGACAGTTTGTGAAGTAATATGGATGCGAGGTCTACTTCTGGACCTTGGGGTACAAGTCAAAGGTCCAACCTTACTATTTTGTGACAACAATCCAACACTCAAATTGGCGGCAAATCTTATAGTAGATGAAAGAACAAAACATATAGAAGTTGATTGCCATTTCACCCATGACAAGGTTCAATAACGGATAATCGAGACAAGAGGAATTAGAATCATAGAGCAATCGGGGGATATCTTTACTAAGCCTCTATGCCAAAGACAACATGCATATCTTCTAAGCAAACTGGGCGTCTTAGACACATATAAGCTGCCAGCTTGAGGGGGAGTGTTGGAAGATATGCTTGTCCGATTAATACCTTGAAACATTTTGAGATTGTAATTGATTGCTGTATTAATTCAAGATTAGATTTGATATTTAGGGAATAATCTTTCCTTTAATTATTCACCCTTTGTATTAAATATTGGGTATTGTACATTGAGATTGTCATAAATGAAATACACAAAATACAATCTTCTTCCACATTCTTTTTCTCATTTTCTGTCAGATTCTATTCTCAGCCTAAAATCGAGAATTGCTTGTGGTTCCAAAAGCTAAACCACCCCACCAATTCTAGATCTGAATAATGAAAGAAGAGTACAAAGAGTTAAATTAAAAATGAGAATGAGGGAGCCATGATTGAGCTGAGAGAATAAATTGAGAGAGGGAGACTCCTAAACTCTTTATTCTTTAAGATGAAAATATTTATAAAACAATATATTGGTCCGGTTTGAGTGGTTTAGATAATTCTACTGTGCACCAGGAATGTGGACCATTTTTTGTTGGTTCAAAATTTAAGGAATCGAATACTTGATTAATCTTCAAGAACCATTCAAAATCGATTGATTCAGTCCATTTTTTTTTTTTTTTTTTTTTTTGTTAAAACTGGATTGTTGCTCACCCTTCACGCGTTTCATATAAAATCGTAGCCACACAACCCTCGATCTCCTTTGCAATCGGATAAATAAGTCAGACAATTTCTGACGAATAATTTTATGGCTAGAAAATGTATGTCAATTCGAGCTTAATGGGACCGTCCTTTTCATATATTTTGTTTTTCAATGTCAACCTTATCTGTTGTCTTCTCGAGGGACAGAAGCGGAAATATAAGTGAACTGATAGACTATTCGCATGGGAGCTTTCGTCAGTTCAATGACAAGCCCTTTTTGTCGTTTCCATAATCTTTGAAAAAAATTCAATGCCGAATTATAAGATGCTTATTGAACGCTTGTGTTTTCTGATATGGCCACTCAACAGTCTTTTTCAGTGACCTTGCTACTTTCTAAATTAAATATGGACCATGACATCTGTTTGGGAAGTAAATAAGACTTATATGTCACTCACCATTTTCAACGATTTAGATTCAATTTTGAATACATATATTAAATTATTTAACAATTTCTCATAATGGTGGGGATATGGACGTTAACAGTTTGGAAATTAAAAGTGAGACAATCTACCCGCCTGGTGCACCTTGGTAGCATAACGAAGCCGCCGTTTTCTGATTCACAAAAAATTTTCCCTAGTATTTACTTCAGTATCGTCGGTCAAAATACATCTTCACCACAGCATTACTTGTATCCTATTTAGACCGCGAGCCGTTTCTTTTGGTCCAAACAATTATGCCAAAAAAATAAAAATAAAAATAACGCCCTCCAGCTTTTCAGCTCCAAATCAACCGAGAGGTCCTGCGAAATTCTTCCATTTCCTCATACTTTCCCATATTTTCTCGGAAACAAACAAAGACTTAAGTTCCTTTTATTTCGCGAAAAATGTGCCATTTCTAATTTTTATGAAATCAATTTTCAAGAAAATGACAATGTTTTCCAGCATTTGCCTGAAATCTGAAAAAGAACTGGATAATAATTTTTGTCGTTTAGTGAGAAAAATTTGCCTTATTTTTCCAAGATTAATATGCATAATTCAAACGCTAGTAATTTGGGCAAGGGTTGCGGGAAACTGAGTACATGCCCTAGGGTCTCTGACTGCCTAGGCTCGGGCCCCTTGAGGCCATGCCTGAGACCTTGATGCTTAGACTTGAGTCTATAGAGGCTAGGCTCGAGCCCATCAAGGTTAGGCCGGGTCCATGAAGGTTGGGCGGACCATTTTGACGCTAATGTATATTTTGGCCACTATTAATCAACAAATATGAGTCGAAAAATGGGTTTATCACGTTTTCACAGTGCCACACTCATATTTCTCAAGAAGCAGCATTAACCAGCGAGGCAAATTCAATCTCATGTTTCACTACACAAGAGGATGATGCACGAGAATAGTTCTTCATTTTGACGATCACAAATACACTACTTATTTCTCCTCCTTACACTTCGTTTCGCTCCACTATATATGATTAATCTGAGTGAGAGAAAGAGAGAGAGAGCTTGTGCCAGAGTGAGCTAATAAGCGAAATAGATACACATATGAAGACAACACAGTGATTTGACCAAATGATATTAATATAAAAAGTCTCAAAGTGATGACAATAACAAAATAAAAAGAAAGAACACATATCAGTCTTTTGTCAACAGAGCTTAATTAAATGCATTATGAATTATATCCTTTGCTTAAAAATTTATTGATCCACATTTTTCAAAAATTTGCACTCTTCTCCATGAATGCCTTTCCAATTTTTTAGTCTCAACTAGATAGTTAAAAAACCGATCCAAGGGTAACTTCGTCATATCAATCCACTTTCATCACCTTGATGTAGAAAAAAGAGTAATTGACAATGCCTTGACCCAACAAATTAATTGACGATACCATCTCTCCAAATTGCTTTGAAAGTGTTGAAAACTTATTGTCATTGTTGGAATATTTTCGTCTTTTGTGAGAACTCTTTTTTGAAGCATGGTAGATGAAAATATTTTTTATCCCTTCATTAACTCATCAAAATCATTGCCTAAATCAACAAGTGAGGAGGCAACTTTTTGTCACATCGTTATCTCCAAGCTGCTTAGCAAAGCTTCCGATGACTATATCTCTCCCAATCACTAGAGCCATCTCATCATACACATTAATCATCCTATTCAAATATTTTTCATGAAAATGGACCTATTAGTGCAAATAATCCATAAAAAAAATGAAATAATTTAGTTCGTCGTAATACGCACAACACTCAGTGAGTTATGAGGGTGCTCTATATAGAACTAGCACAATAAAATCTATTAAAATATTTGCTAACACACAGAAGGGGTACATTACAAACTGTAGAAACAAAATGAAACATCTTTTAAACAACATATACCAACACAGCAGGGAAATCATATTGAGATTTATCTAAAATCCACAGTTGCATCGGTAGATATACCAAAGTTGTGCTATATAGATAAGCAAAATTTCGATACAGCAACAGCCACCCCCTAATTCCTTTCAGAACCAAAGTTGCTAGAAACAAATAAAAATTTGCAGTTTCAGCGGAATAGAATTTGGCTATTCATATTCTTTCTCTATCCACCTCCCAAATTTTGTCTACCACAGGAAAGAAGCGCAAGTCAATGCAGGTAGTCATTTCCTTTCTCTGTCCAACCCCACAAATAAAAAGGGAAAACAGAGACATTTCAACTTGTACGATTCGGGGGAAAAAAACACTTGTAGGAGACACTAAAGTCGCTTCAGGCCAGTCCTTCTCTTCAACTACCTCGTCCTAGAAACTCTAGCATCATAATTACTCTGCTATAACCAGAGCCATGGCATTCGACAAAATTTGTAAAAATCTTTCAATCTGAGCTAAAATCAGAAGGAAAAGAACTCCAAATTCTCTGCCTTCACTAGCAAAAACAAAAAGAATTGCTCATCAAGCAAAATCCAGATTACTCTACTTCTCATTTAATCACCAGATCTGATTCCAGTTCTGACAAGTGCAAGAACATTTTTTTCATGAAAAGTGATGAAAAATTTACCGTCGCATGTTGACCAAATTCCCAATTATGACTATTTTCAACTTGTCATCCCAATTGAATCTACTATTACCTCATACAATTTGATTTATCTTCCAGTTGGTTTTAATCATCTTCAAATGATTTTTAATGTGGTCAGGTTCACAACTAATGCCAAACCTCTCATTATTGTATTGACAACGCAAGCAATTGGTGAGAGTTTGTATGTGCTCGAAGGCTTGTTTCTTTTACTTGCTTTATTGGCAAAGACTTTCAAATAGACACATTCAATATGTTTAGATCACCTAACCTTCTCATTATTTTCCTTGCTTTTATCCATCACGATAACTACGTAACAACTTCATGTTAGGGTTAGAACTATCACCTAAAGGGGCTGGATAGGTGAATATGTAGAATTAAAAAGATAATCAAATTTAATATTGCAATAGGACAATGTCTACTAACAAGTTGTGCAATTGTCATATCTTATCAATGTCTAATAATCTATCACAAGAAATAAATGAGAGTTTAAAGGATAAAAAATGCACACAACAATTACAGTAGTTTGACTTATGATAAGCTTATGTCAACTCTTTGGCACTAATAGTTTATCGGCTGGATTTCACTAAAGAAACAATTAGAGATTACAACAATTGTGTACTCCCCACTCAAGTACGTGTGATTCAATCTTCTAATTTCACACTCCAACAACAACTGCTAAGTGTTTATAGATTTAAGTTCACAAAGACGAATGAGTAAGGACGAAACTCTTATGAAACTTTGCAATTTTTAGACTTCGAAAACTCTATCTTTCTCTTTAGCATCGCAATCTTCTTAAATACTCCTCAATGTCCAAGTTGACCATTGGACATAAATTCTGATGATCATTCATCCAATCAACTTGCTGGACCTGAATGATGCTAGAAGATTTGATTACCTCGAGAATACTGAGAATGAAGTTCACATTTGTTGGGAAAAAGAACGATATTTGCAAGAAGGCTTGGATAATTTTCCCACTACTATTTCTGTGAAAATTAATTAGGATAAACTATTGGATGAAAGCAGTAAAGATAAATAGTAAATAATACTAGAATTTTAATGTGGAAAACCCTCCAAGGTGAAGGGAAAAAAACCATGGGACCGTAGTCCACTTCAAATTCCACTATGATAAATAATAGAATATAACTTTATCCTAAGGTGGATCTCTTATTGTCTTCAATTTGTGGATCTAAACCTCTCACAAACTGGATAACTCACTTAATATTGTCTTGGAAGAAGTAGACCGTTTCTTCCGCTACGCTACGTTGCTCTAATATTCTTGCTTTCTTGTATGTTCTTCGCCATGAGGAGGACTCCTATTTATAGGAGCAAAGACAATCTCAATTGGAATTTTATGATATGAAAATCACGTTTATTTATCTCTTAATCTCTCTTGATTTTCTAGATGTGGAAAGGTTGCTTTGATTCATTTCCTGATCTCTCGATTTTCTTTCCTCCTTTTTTTTTCTTTTTACATACTCGCTACTACACATATTCTACTATAGATATACATAATTTCATTGGTCTCATCAATTGGGAGTGATCCACTTAACACCTTTTGATGCTATTGCCTATACAATAGATTGGATTTCCATAAGTTGAATTCTTCGTGTAGAAAAAACGTTTCGTCTCTAATTGATTTATCAAAGAATTTCGATTTAGAAAGATTATGATATTCTTTCCTTTTGGATAATCAATAGATATAGGAAGAAATACAAGCAAATCTACTAGTCGTCGCACGACAATTTTAGATCTCCTTAACACGTTTGATCATAATCCTTATCACGTTGATTCTAATTATAAAGGATATGATTAATATATCTTCAACCTAACTATGAATCCTAATAAAATCTAATCATTTATTCTAGAAGTACTATTGAGAAAACATTTCCTAAATGGTTTCGATGATTGACAAAACTTAGAGACTTTGTTTATGATAAAAGGTATTTTCAGGTGGGAAGTCTGATGGAGTAGGATTAGACGATATTAGTCAAAATCAAAGTCATGGTTTATTCTTCCTTCCTTACATATTCTAATCAAACAGCTAGGAATGAGTCAAATACACTCATGCAACAGCTAGTGGCGATTGGTTGGATTCCTTGTCATTTTTATAAAAAGTTTCAAAAGGAAAGTCTTCTAAATATCTATCGGAGATTCAATCTTCTTGGAATTTCTTATTATAGACGAAACATTCTTTCCATTCGTAAACACTCAACTTTTCGAAACCTGAACTAGCTGTATAGGCGGCAGAACATACGGGAAGCCTCACCCTTAACGATCCCAAGGCAATAAGATCTTCTTAACCTAATCTAGGACCAACGGATAGATTGGCTGGATAAGTCCTCTTGGAGATATGTCCAACGGTTAGCTTGGACTAGGAGGAGTATAAGAAGAGGTTTTAAAGCTGAAAGGGACCAAGAATTTGCATTCACAAGAACTGAAGCTTTCAATTCCAAAGTTTGAAAAGTGTTTTGTGATCTTATACATTTGCCTCTGCTGAGCGATATTGTGTAAACCTTTTAGAGGCTAAGAGTGTAAGGAGTTGTTCACACAAACTTGAGTGCTCGAAGCTTAGGACTTGGAACCTCTAATCGGTTTTTCTAGTGGATTCCAGCTAATAAGCTGTAACATGGGAGAGTGGTCGTAGGCTTGCAAAAGCCGAACTACTATAATCTTAAGTGTGCAATTCTCTATCTCTTATTTTGTTATTTATTGTGGTAGAATTATGCACTGATAAGATTTGACCACTTCATCAGAAATTGTCTCGCTGCAATATTTATTTAAATTCGTTCATTTCCACACAATCACCAATTCACCCCCTTTATGTGATAGATCTAGCCATAACAATTGGTATCAGAGCATGATTACTCTTAATTGAAGTGCTTTATTATTTCTGAGTTAACGATCTTTCGATGGCTAGTAATATTGCATTAGGTCTAAAGGAAGGTCAGAGTGATACAATGCCTTCTTACTTTGATGGAAAAGATTACAATATTTGGAAAAACAAGATGAAAGCATTCATCAGATCGAAGGATCCCTTGGAATGGGATGTTGTTCTAAGGGGCGTAAAACTTGAACCTCCCTCAACCAAAGAAGAAGGCAAAAAACTAGAAACTTCAGTCCTATCTGATGTGGACATTATCAAAAGAGAAGCACTAGATGCTAAAACCATCTATTCATTATATTGCGCGTTATCTCCATTTGAATATAATTGAATTTCCTCTTATGAATTAGCAAAAGAAATTTGGGATAGATTGTAGGTGACATACGAAGGAACTGATTGTGTCAAAGAAATGAAGATAAACATTCTTCTTCAACAGTATGAAGCTTTCAAAATGAAACTTGAAAAATCCATAACAGACATGTTTAATAACTTTATTGGCATTGTCAATGGACTCACGTATCAAGGGCAACCCGTATTAGACCCAATGAAGGTGAACAAGATTCTTCGAGGATTGTTAAAGGAATGGAACGACATCAAAACATCCATTTGATTTTTCTGTGGATGAACTCGTGGGGACACTTCAATCTTATGAAGAAGAACGTTTGAATGAGGAAGACACTAGAGATAAGAAAGTAATAGCTTTAAAATATAATCTTGACTCTGATGATTCAAATTCAGACAAAGATGACAAGGAAGACAAAGAAATTGGCCTTATGGTGAAAAGTTTCAAAAAATGGCCAGAAGAGGAAGAAGTTTAAAGGAAAGAAATCCTTCAAATCATTTGAGCAAAAGAGAAACTTCAACGACAAAAAGGAAAATAAAGATGTTATTTGCTTTGAATGCAAGAAGCGAGGACACAACAAACCGAATTGCCCTCTTTTGAAGAAAAGAAAGAACAAGTATGAGAAGACAAAGAAAGCACTAAAGGCCGAAATGTGGAGCGACACTGAGTGCGAAGAAAGCAATGAAGAATACGCTATATTTGTCTTATGGCAAAATCTAATTCGGAAGAAGAATTTGAGTTAAGTAATTTCGATATTCCAGTTGAAGTATCCAATTATATAGAAGAATTGCTTATCGATTACAAGGCCATGTTTAGAAAATTCTCAGAGTTAATGAAGGAAAACTCAAGATGGAGACAACAGGATTCTTTCCAAAATGAAAAGATTAAGTGTCTTGAAAAGAATCTTCTTCAAACAAAAGAAAATTATAATTATGTCTTAAAAGAAAACGACTCTCTGAAAAAGGAAATTTTAGATGTATCAAAAAGATTTTTAATTGGGTCGAAAACTTTGGAACATATTTTGTTCATCCAAATCCCATGTTATAATAAATGAGGACTTGGATGTCAAAACAAAAAAGGTTTTAGAAAATAATTTTCCAACCCACAAAGAAAGGAAGAGGCAGAAGCCTCCAAGAGTCTTCTATGAAAATTATTTTAGAAAATAGTTTGTAAAAGCTGTTGGTAAAAACCTTTTTAAATGTTTAATCTATGGCAGTTGTGATCATTATGGAAATGACTGTTCCAGAGGTTGGAAGCTAATTTAGAGAAACTTTCTAAGCATAGTTGATCCTTCTAACCAAAGAGGGCCAAGACAGATATGGGTAATAAAGAAGACTTGAATTTATCTTAATCTTTGTAGGTACCAAAGAAAAAGAGAAATAAGTGGTACCTCAATAGTGGTTGTTCAAGACATATGACCAGTGATCTGCGCAAGTTCGTTGAACTCTCAAGATTCAATGGTGGAAACGTTTCCTTTGGAGGAAACAATAAAGGAAAGATCATTGGTAAGGGAAAAATTGAAATTGGAAGCTTGACCATAAGAGATGTATCTCTTGTCAAAGGTTTGAACTATAATCTAATCAGTATCAACCAGTTATGTGATGCTAGATACAAAATCTACTTTCAAGAAGAAAAATGTTTAGGCACAAGTAAAGATCTGAAGTTGTTGTTTACTGGAAGGAGATACAGGAATGTCTATCTACTGGACATAACTGTTGATGACGTTCAGTGTCTGATCTCCATCAAAGACGAATAAGATCTTGGGCATAGGAAGCTTGGACACATAAGCACCAAGCAAATATTGAAACTCTCCTTAGAGAAATTAGTATGAGGATTACCAGATCTTAAGTTTGAAAGATCTAAAGTCTGTTCAATTTGTGCACTAGATAAATAGGTAAAGAGTTCTTTCAAACCTATCAATTATGTCAATACTAACAACGCTTTGCAGTTCCTTCATATGGACATCTTCATACCTATAAGAATGCAAAGTTTAGGAGGTAAAATGTACTACTTGGTAATACTTGATGATTATACAAGGTATACATGAGTTTTCTTCCTTGCACACAAGCATGAAGCATTTTCTCACTTTTCAAAATTTGCCAAAAGATTCAAAAAGAAAAAGGTTATTCTATTTCTTCCATCAAAACTGATCATGAGGGAGAGTTCGAAAATCAGATTTTTCAAAATTTTTGTGAAGCAAGCTATTTTGAGCATCAGTTTTCAACTCCATTTATTTCTAAACAAAACGGTGTTGTAGAGAGGAAACATAGGTTCTTACAAAAAATGGCAAGAACCCTTCTTATCGAGAGCAAAATTGGGTCACACTTTTGGGTTGAAGTCGTTTCAACAGTATGCTACATCATAAATCGAGTTTTCCTCAAACCCTCTTTAAAAGACCCCCATGGGTTTTTCAAAAGTAGGAAACCAATCATTTCATATTTCCAAGTTTTTGGCTATAAATGCTTTATTTTAAGAAATGCTAATGACCAATCCAGTAAGTTTGATGAAAGATCAGATGAAGGTATATTTCTAGGTTATTCAACTACCAATAAGGCCTTCGGAGTTTACAATAAGAGATCTCACACAATAGAGTAATCCATCAATGTGAAGTTCGATAAAAAATCTCAAATCCATAAAGACTCTTATCAAGCAGAGCAATCATCTGACGCAATTAAAGTACAAGAAGAAATCAAGAATTCAAAACTAGATGAATAGTCTCAGCAACAAGATACAGATTCAACATAAATTGGAAACATAAGTCAAGTCATCAAAAGGATCTAATCATCGACGACATTGACAACAAGATTAGAACAAGATCATCTCCAAAAGACATTGTCAGTACTTTGGCATTTATTTCAGAAATTGAACAAAAAAGTACTGAAGAAGCTCTATTAGGTGAAAACTGGATTCAAGTGATGTAGGAGGAAATTTAACAATTCCATATAAATGAAGTATGGGAATTGTTTCCCAGACCACAAGATCATCCGGTGATAGGAACAAAATGGGTAAATAGGAACAAGCTCGATGATCAAGGAAAAGTCATCGGGAATAAAGCAAGACTGGTCGCCAAAGGCTACTCGTAAGAAGAATGAATCGACTATGATGAAACTTATGTGTTAGTAGTAAGGTTAGAAGCGATCAGACTTCTACTCGCTTACATGTGTTTTCATGATTTCAAACTTTTCTAGATGAACATGAAGAATGCTTTCTTGAACGGATTCATCAAGGTAAAAGTGTTCATAGAACAACCTCTACGCTTTGAAGAACCATGAAAGCCTAATCATGTCTACAAGCTCAAGAAGGCTCTATATGGTTTGAAACAAACCTCTCATGCATGATATGAAAGGTTAACAACTTTCCTCATTCAGAATGGTTTCGAGAAAGTTAATGTTGATACTACTTTATTTATTCGGAGAGAAGGTAAGGAAATTTTATTAGTGCAAATTTATGTCGATGACATTATATTTGGATCTCTTAAGGAAAATCTTTGCAAGAATTTTGCTAAGTTGATGTAGGACGAGTCTGAGATAAACATGATGGGAACATTAATTTTTTTTTCCTCGGATTGCAAATCCAGCAAACAGAAGAAGGAATCTTTGTTTTTCAAGAAAAGTATGCCAACAAGCTTGTGAAGAAATTTCACATTGAAAATTCAAAGAAATAAAAATCCCATGTCTTTCTCCTCAAAGCTCAACAAAGATGAGAATGGCAAAAAGGTTGATCAAAAGCTTTACAAGAGCATGATTGGCTCTCTACTTTATCTCACCGCTTCAAGATTTGATATCTTTTTTAATGTATGCATGTGGGCTACATTTCAATTAGACCCTAAGGAGTCTCATCTTTCTATAGTGAAAAAAATTATCAAATACATGAATACTTACCCTTCTCTTTGGAATCCTAAGAGATTAGGGTTTATGTTATCTGAGTATTCCAATGTTGATTTTGCAAGATGTAAGATTGATAGGAAAACTACATCTGGAACTTGTCAATTGTTGGGCAACAAGCCTATATCTTGGTTCTCCAAAAAGTAATCAATCAAAGGACTATGGAGTAGTGAACTCTAATACAATGATAAGATGTGACAATGCAAGTGCCATCAACCTAACGAAAAATCCAATCTTACACTCCAAGGCCAAGCACATAGAGATCAAGCACCATTTTATATGTGATCATGTCAATAACTATGAAGTAAATATTCAGTTTGTTGATTCTCAAAATCAATTGGCTAACATTTTTACAAAACCTCTTAACAAAAAGGCTTTTGATTTTATTCGAGAAAAACTTGGTATTACTAATCCATTTGCTTCAAGTGTCTTGCTTCAAGTGTCTAAAGACATGGTACATTAGAAGATGCTGAGTAGATCCACTATTATGTTTTCAAATTTTAGCGGTAAGAATATTTTTGGAAGCATATCAGGTATAATTCCTTATGTAATTAAATTTATTATCATATATTTTTATCTGTCTCGAAAATTGTTTATTTTTTTTTCTAAAACCATTTTACAAGTTTTTTTCTATATTCCCCCAAAAATTAGATCTCTTTTAAACCCTTTTAATCATACTGCTTCATATTCCATAAAAAAGCAAAAAGGTCTCTTTTTCTTCTTCATTCTTCTACACACTCCTGAACTCACTCTCTACAAAACACTTCTTGCATTCTCTTCTCTATTGCAAAAAATATCAAAACTTTTCTTCACTTTTAGAACCATGGCACCAAAAATTGCTCTGAAGTCAAAGCCTAGACCTTCTGGTTCATGGCAATCAAATCGCATTATGGGCTTGCAATCTAGAGTTAGAGGAAGCCTTGTATTTTTCGATTTGTCCAATTCTTCTAATAGCATTAAAGGTGTAGAAACTTCTTCAGACTTTTCTCAGTTAAGATTGACGATTGGCACCCTTAAGTCATTGGGAGATAGTGAGGATGTAATTTCTCGGCTGTTGGCTAAGTATGTTTTTAATAGTGAAAAGGTACTCGAGCTAATATTCGTTAATCCCATCATAAGCATGCCACCCACTAGTGTTGGTGATTCGAGTGTTGCTAAATCAAGGAAATGGAAGGAGAAAGTATCTAAAACATCTCTCAGTAAGAAAATGACTGAGGATGATGGGCGAAGGGGTGGTAACAATGAAAAAATGTATGCCAGCTTTAAAAGGAAAGTTATTGCATATTGATGCAAGTTGTGGAAACAAACTGCTTAAATCTAAAGAGCATCAGTAACACTTCAGATCTCTGATGAACAAAGGAGTAATTAAATAGAGGACTGTGGATTTTGATTTTTTCAAGTCTATTAGTATTCATCTTAAGCAATTTTTTGATGATTGACTTCTGACTGATATTTGTGTTACTGAATATCCTGCATTCCCTGTCTTGATTGCATATTTCTATTCAACGTTGTCATTTTACTCAGTTGATACTATTGAGTTTATAGTGTTTGATAAGCCATATTTAATTCAAGTATGGGATTTGGCAAAGATTTTGGGAGTTAGGTATTCATAATTTGAAGCTATAGATGTTGATCCTGATGTTGCCTATAGACAACTCTCTAGAATTCCTAATTTTACCAAAGATGATAAGTCGCATGTGTCCCATCAATTGTTTCCCTTGAGACCAACTGTTCTTCATGAGATTATTATCAATTGCTTGAGACCAAAATGCTATTTTAGAATTGATATTTCTTGGTATGAAGCCAAACTGATATGGGCTATTTTGAATAGTCGCTCATTTTCTATTACTCATTTTATTATCTTGCATATATAACAATTATGAAGAACAAGGGGTAATTACCTTATGGATCTCTGATCACAAATTTTTTTTCGTGAATTGAACATTGAGATTCCAAGGAAATTGAGCAAGATTCAATTGCCTCTACTGAAGATAGATGAGAAATTATATGAAAAATGAGTTTCAGGTACACTGTTGAAGGTTGGAAAAACACAAAATGTAAACTGTTGAAAGTGGATGCAAATGAACCTGTGCTAGACTCAATTGATCGACCCACCAAGAGAAGACGAATTGTTGAATAGAGACAAAACTCTCAAGCCTTCGTACAAAGGCTCAATGAAGAAATGTTGGAGGAATTTGAAAAAGATACAATTGATTTGGACGACATCATTGATGCCTATCAACCTGACACTGATAATGATATTGATGACGAGGATGAAGTCAAAGAAGAGACAGGAACATGGACAATTGTTGATCAGACAAGGTAGTCATTAATGAAGAACAACTGCAAAAGTATGCTGAAGATCAACTCAGAACAATAGATGATCAGGCAAGTATGAGAGATGTTGATCTGACTAATGATCAAGAGAATGCTGATATTGGTGCTGAGCATTAAGAGCCTACTAGAGATCAAGGACATCACTGAGCAACAAGAACCTACTCAAGAACAAACCATTGCTAGTGAGCAAGGTTCAGTATCAAATGTAGACATTACTTAAGCTGATTCTTCCCAAGTTGGAGCACCTATTTAGGGGAAGCCCGATAATGTGGAAGATCCTATGGAACCTCTATCTGAAAACATTCCCATGGAATCCGATCATGTAGAAGATCCTATTGATGTTGACAAAGAAGCTACTATTGATAAATGAGACATTGATAGTGCCAATGTTGTTAAAAAAGATCTAGAAATACCTGATGTAATGACTGGAGTTCTTCTTGATCTTCTAGTTACATAGGAAATTCATACAGACACTCCTCTAGCTCCAGAACCTACTAGGGAAAATGCTCCTATAGCTGAATTACCTTCTACCCCTGTTGGAACTCTTAGCGTAACTGGTGAGCACATTGCTGATCCTGTTCATTTTTTTGACCTAGCTGTGCAGGATAAAGGGAAATGAATTACAAATCTTGAGGGGGGTCTGAAGTTGCTAGACAGAGGCAAGAGGACATCAATGTGGTGATGAAACTTGGGGTAGAAACTGACCCTTCAAGAATTCTCGTCATTAATAGCACTAAAGACAGATTGTTTCTATAGAATCTACCTAGAATAATGGAGCATAAGGATAGGATGGAGAGGAGGTACGGACACTTGAAGTACCAAAACTTGGCACAGAGGGACACTTAAGTGCAAAAAGTTTGGAAAGTGACACTTAAGTGCCAAAATTGGAGCAAAATGGATCACTTAAGTGTCACCTAGCCAAAATTCGGCCAAAATGCCGACGTGGTGATTTTCCGATGAAAGAAGTGCAAAACAACGCCATTTTGGTGCCGACATGGTAAAAATTATAAAAATTAATAAAATTAAATTTGAAACTAAATTTATTTAAAATATTTAAAAATAAAATAAAAATATTAACAAAACAAATTTAAAAGGGGGGCGGCGGCGGCGAGGGCTTAGTCCTCGGCCATTTGCCCCCGCCTTTTTTTTTTTATAGTTTTTTTTAATATTTTTATATTATTTTTAAATGTTTTAAATAAATTTAGTTTTAAATTTAATTTTATTAATTTTTACCACATCAGCACCAAAACGATGCCATTTTTATATTGTCTAGCCACGTTAGCGTGCAAAACGGCGTCGGTTTGTACTTCCTTCGCTAGAAAATCGCCACGTCGGCATTTTGGCCGAATTTTGGTGGAATAGCACTTAAGTGATCCATTTTACTCCGATTTTGGCACTTAAGTGTCACTGTCCAAGCTTTTGGCACTTAAGTGTTCCCTCGTGCCAAGTTTTGGCACTTGGGGTGTACTTTTGTTGGATGGAGAGAGAACTGAAGAACTTAAATGTCTTCCTCCGAACTTAGGTTGAAGCGTTGGATACCATAATGACAAACATGGAGCGTATTTTAGAAAATATGTAGTATTATATTCTTGTTCAACTGCCTCCATAACATAGAGTTCCATCTCTTGCTCCAGTTCCATCTCCAACTCCCATTCCAGACCCAGACCCAAACCAACCGTCGTCCTCCAAATAATTTTATATGATTGCATTTTTTCTCGAAGTTTGGATTGTTTTATCGTTTGGTTTGTAATGGTTATGGATTGTTTTTTGTTGAACTAACCTTCGTACTTTGGTTTGCTTATAATATTGTGCTTTATCTAGTATCTTTTTTATTGTTGACAAAAAGGGGGAGAAGGTGGACTAGTAGAACTAAGATTGCAGACTTTATTGCACTAACACTTTCTCTGTAGGTTCTTTAAAGACTCTGAGCATCGCAAAAGCTAAGAGGGTTGTTTAAATTGTTCTTATCTCTTACCTTTAATTTTAGAGCATTAGCTATAAGAGTTTCATTAAAATTCTTTTGATTAAGATATTCTTATAGTTTGATTGTGCCTCATTTCAAAAGTGGCTTTACTCAAGAGCTACTTAAATTTCAAAATTTTTTCATCTCCTTAAAAGTTCTGATTGTGCAAGTATTGTCATCATCAAAAAGGGAGATATTGTTGAGAAAATATTCCCTAAGTGGTTTCGATGATTGACAAAATTTAGAGACTTTGTTTTTGATAAAAAGTATTTTAAAGTGAAAAGTTTAATGGAATAGGATCAGACGACATCAATCAGAATCAGAGTTGTAATTTATTCTTCATTCCTTACATATTTTAATCAAATGGCTAGGAAGGAGTCAAATACACTCGTGCAACAGCTAGTGGCGATTGGTTGGATTCCTTGCCATTTTTATAAGAAGTTTCAAAAGGAAAGTCTCTTAAATATCTATTGGAGATTCAATCTTGTTGGAATTTCTTATTAGAGGCGAAACATTCTTTCCATTTGTAAACATTCAACTTTTGAAAACCCGAATTGTTGTATGGGTGGTAGAGCATATGGGAAGCTTCACCCTCGGCGATCCTAAGGTAATTAGATCTTCTCTACCATATCCAAAACCAACAAGTAGATTGGTTGGATAAGTCCTCTTGGAGATATGTCCAACGGTCAGCTTGGATTAGGAGGAGTATAAGAGGAGGTTTCCAAGTTGAAAGGACTAAGAATTCGCATTCACGAGAACTGAAGCTTTTGATTCCAAAGTCTGAAAGTGTTTTGTGATCTTATACAATTGCCTCTATTGAGTGATATTTTGTAAACCTTTTAAAGGCTAAGAATGTGAGGAGTTGTTCACACAAACTTGAGTGCTCGAAGCTAGGACTTGTAACCTTTGATCGGTTTTTGTAGTGGATTCCAACTAATAGGTTGTAGCATGGGAGAGTGGATATAAACTTGCAAAAGTCAAATCACCATAATTTTGAGTGCGCAATTCTCTATCCCTTACTATGTTATTTATTGCGGTATAATTGTAAACCGGTAAGATCTGACCATTTCATCAAAAATTGTCTTGCTGCAATATTTGTTTAAATTCGTTCGTTTCCACACAATCACCTATTCAACCTTCTCTAGGTGATAGATCTAGTTATAACAAATACCACCTGGAAATACTTAACATAGAACTATAAGTCAATTAAGAAAAGTATTATCAATTGAAAATCATCTAGAAGAGTTTCCACAACACTTCAAACAACATAATAAGAAAAATAATATTACAAAGAGGTGTGGTAAATATTTAAACAATGATTACATCAAAGGAATGGAAACTAAATGTTCAAAATGAAGCACTAAAAAGAAAAAACAAAGGAAAAATTATTGACTTCTTTTAATATTTTGATAACTAATCCACATTATATGTGCAATCTATCCCATTTTGATGCGCATGTCCTATTTTACTCCGTTTCTTCTATTTAAGAGAACTATTGACTCTAAACCTCACAATATGTCCAATGAAATAGTAAATACCAAAACTTGCTCCCTAATAGAAAAATTTACTATAGAATGCAACATGTTATTTACACTAAGTGTCTTACAAAGTTATAAAAAAGCATTCAACGTCATCCGTATTTGGTTTACACAATGAATATCTATTGTCTAATAAACAATCATGTACAATTCTCTCTTGAGATCTCCATTCATATGAAGCTCTCTTGATATGTAGTTCTTAGAGTTATTATAATTATCTATAGCTAGTATGACAACAATCATAACTGCTATAGCCACACCTGCTACACCGCTGCTTGAATTTTGTCACTATCCATCTATATTAGTGCACACTAATCATGAAACACAAAGTGTAGGTGAAGTACTAGAAATGCAATACATTGGGTACCTAAATTTGCTTCCTTATCCACATTTATAAACAAACTATAGGTTCAGTACTTTAGAGGAGTCATTATTTGGGTGAACACCACCACCAAGCACAACATGAATTAATAATCTCCCAAAAGAGCAGAATCTTTTATAACAAATTAGAAGCTAAACAATATCCAGACCCTGGTCTATATTTGTATGAATTTGCACCTTTATACAATATATGCAATTACGCATGCTTGTTGCATAAGCTTATGGAAAACAGAAAAGCACCATCACATTTTCCTCAAGTGGACTACCAAGCATCCAAATTGGCGGCAGTCTCAATCCATTAAATTCACTAATGAACTTTGTCAAAATTGACATTTAGCGCGCTCTCTAGATTTTTTATAATATAATCATGCTTGCATTTATACAAGAAAAATAATTCCAAATTCATCTCATTATCTTAGGAGCCAATGAGATCGTCTCTAAGACCTACACTCCCAATTAAACAAGATGCTTGAAGAAGTTAAGTCAAATTTTAAACATCTACTTTGCTCGTTGTTGTGGCTAGGAGAGAAGCAAGAGGCAACCACGAGGGACGGGAAGTAAAAGCTCTAGAGGCAAAGCACAATGAGTGAGAAGGCAAAGAGATAACTAGAAGGTGTATGGTGACAAGGAACGTATGGGAAACGGATTCCTGAAAAATGAACCGATACTTGAACGATCGAATACCGAAAATAAAATGTGGAAACGTGCCCGGAAACATGTAACACCGATCGAAAAATATATTACAGAGATGGACATACCTTGTTTGCCATAAATTAAGTACTCGTTGTAGTTTCAAAAGAATCGATTGAAGCCTTGGAGTTCTGTTCTTCAAAAGGGAGTACACTATTGTCTCAAGGGAAGGAAATGAAAGTATTGTTTCATTTTATCTCTCAATGTGCCACCTTTTTCATATTCATATATATATATATATAGTAGTTATTTTCACTTAAAAAATAACTGCTCTCTTCCTCTTATGGGCCTATCCCTTATGGGCCGGGTTTGGCCCAACATGAGCGGACAGGCTTGACTTGGCTTATCAAATAAAAAACCCATCATCTTCCACTCGCACATGGTGGACGAACATAACTCTTTCGTCTCCTCTACAACGTTCATACTAGTAAATAATCCGTGCAACCAACATAATTTGAGAGCTCGTTGCCATACATCTATTAGGAATATATAATAGTTCATAATGGGATCACATTTTTGAGTAAATATAGTATGGGGTACCCTAAATCGATCAATCACATTTATATCTCTCTTGATCTCTTTTTAATAATGATATATTGTATTCATAATTATAATTATCCCAAAAATAATCATAATTGGTTGACTAGTGAATACAAAGTTAAAATATGATATCCCAAGCTCGATCTTTCTCTTTCCTTGAAACTCTCAATTTCAGTTCAACTTGCTTTTCTAGAGATGTCTCATTAGATCAAATCAATTCATGATCATCGGCAACATTCTAAAATAGCAAATATTGAATAGAAATCTTGAGAATAAGTAAGAGTTATGAGGGCACTTAATTAAGAAACTCTTTTCCTCAAGAGTCTCACACGGCATAAAAGTTGAGAGCAAAACTTTTGTCACTCTTATTGATCGTTTCATGCATACATAGTATGAAATATGTATTACTATATTAACTTTTTTCCATGGAGCTTACGTCTATAATTTCAATACCATACATATGATAGTTTAGATATACCTAATGTCTAACTTGTGTTTATGTATCTACTCACTCAAAAAAATTCATCAAAACTCACATTTAACATCAAAGACGGATAAAGTAAAATATGTGAGTTATTTTACTTTGGACATAGTAAATATTATGTCATTGTCTTAATACTCAGTTAAGCTAACATCTATATTTTAAGCTTGACCTCTCGATTATCACATAGATAATAAGTTTTAAAAAAATCGTCTTATCACTATTTATCACATAGAGCCTGTTTGGTTCGGATTTGGGGAAATGCCCTTGGGAGAATGCAAATATCTTTGAGGTAAAAGGGGTTTTCCGAAATGCTAGACTGTTTGGTAAACCATAACTGAAAAGTGCTTTAGGGAAATGCAAGACTGTTTGGCAAACATATATTTGAAAAGCTCTTTAGTGTGACCAAATTAAGTTTTTTAGTTTTAGTATTTTTAAAATTGCAAAAAAAACAATGACTATATAACATTTTACATTTTCATGTTGAAAATAATGTAAAAGATATATATTAATAAATTTATTTAAAAATTATATTAAAAGAATTTGATTATAGATTAGATGCAAAACTCAACTTTTGGCCTAAGGTTCTTTTAGGTTTGTTTTCAACTTTAAATGATTTTTTTTTAATTATTGTAGCATTAATCATCTTCGTTAATTAATGATCATTCTAGTGTATTGATAAAAAGTTGGGCTATTGATTGTCAAAAGATAAAAATGACAAAAAAAAAAAAGAAAAAAGAAGGTGAACCCAACATTTGCAAAGGGTTTTTATTATTTTTAAAAAAATAAAAATAAAATCCGATGAAATTTCGTCGCCGATCAACGGTAGTGGGGTGTGGGGAAGATGATTAGTTTAAAAAAAAAAAAGTCAATGGATGAATAGTAGAGGTGGACTTACATTTCTGAAATGTTGAAGCCCAAAGTAGGTCCCCACCTGCTTTGGGCTTTCAGCATTTCAAAGGCTAGCATTTGGCCAAGGACACCTCTAAATACTTAACCAAACACCTAAAAATTTTCCCAATGGACTTTTGGGGCTGAAGCCCATTGGGAATGTTGAACAAATGGGGCCATAGTAAATAAAGGCAATTACCTATGTGAGTGGGCTAATCTCTTATCTGTCCGACATGCGTTCTCAATTTTATATGATGCACCAAGCATTAAGATGCATAAACATCAAAACAAAAAACCATAGGCATTAATAATAAAATACAACTTCATTAAATGTGAACACTTAGGGAAATACATCAGCTTCTTAGCAGTCCTAGTGATTTTATATGGCCATAGAGCACATCTCTAGGTATTGGCTTCATTATAAAAAATTCTATCATTCTATGTATAGATATATACTGTAAGTTTACATCTTTTCGTGTAACCATATTTTTTTATAAAATTATACTTGGTATCTATATGTTTAGTCTTACCATGATATTTTGGATATTTGGTATACGCTATTACTGCTTGGCTATCATATTTAATGAGCAATGAGTTTGTAGCATTTTTACAACACCTAAATGTTCTAAAAATCTCTTTAGCCAAACACCTTCTCATATTGCTATTAATAATGCCACGAATTTAGCTTCCATCGTGGACAAGGCTATACACGTTTATTTCTTTCTGCTCCAAGATATGACGCTATTACTCAGTAAGAAAACAAATCCAGAGATAGGTTTCTTTTCATCTAAATCTCCCCAATCAGTATCTGAATAGCCTTTAAGTCGTAAATCCTTTCCTTAATAACTCAGCGTATAATCAATAGTTCCTTCAGACACCTCAGTATTCTTTTGACGGCTTTCCAATGTGTTTGACTTGGATTAGATTGGTATCTACTTATCATTCTAACTACAAAACATATGTCAGGTTTTATACACATTATAACGTATATTAAGCTTCCAACGGTACTAGCATAAGGAATATGTTGCATTTATTCATTTTCTTGTGGAGTCTTTAGACATATTTTATAGCTCAATCCTTCATTTTTTGTAATAGGATATCTATGAGTTTGTAATCTTGCATACAAAATCGTTTAAGGACCTTATTTATATACGTTTCTTGTGAGATAGACAATGATCTCTTCAAACAATTCATTTAAATATTAACTCCAAGAATGTATGCAGCTTAACCTATGTCTTTCATCTCAAAGTTAGAAGATAACCAACTTTTAACAGTATCAACAAACTCTATATTGCTTCTGGCAATCAGCATATCATCAACCTATAATGATATGATCACAAATTGATCTTTAGATCTTTTGATATATATATATAGACACACAAACACACATATACAATGATCCTCATCAATCATTTTAAAATCATATGCTATTATGGTATTATGAAAACGTATATACTATTGTCTTGATGACTGCTTAAGGCCATATATTGATCTCAAAAGTCGACATACATTTTGTTCTTGGCCTTTCAAAATAAAACCAACGGCTTGTTCTATATAAATTTCTTCTTCTAATTCTCCATTGAGAAAAGCAGTCTTTATATCCATTTGATGTATGTCAAGATCCATACTAGCTATGATTGTCAAAATAAGACGAATTGAGATAAATCTCATTACAAGATAAAATGTTTCCTCATAATTAATTTCTTCTTGTTGATTATATCTTTTTGCCATAATACGAGCCTCGTGTCTCTTTATTGAGCCATTAGTTTTGCGCTTTATTTTGATAATCCATTTATTCCCAATGGCTTTGCATCCTTTTGGAAGATCAACCAGTTCCCAAACTTGGTTTGACTTCATTGACTCAATTTCCTCTTCCATTGCATGCATCTATTTTTCCTTGTTAGGGCAATTTAGAGCCTCATTTACATTCATTGGCTCATCTTCATCTTGTAGAGCAACCATAAAAGTTTCCTATTTAATGTCAAAACATCAACGAGAAATACTTTTGCGACTTGTTCGTTGTACGGGAGATTGTAGACTTTGCACATTATTGTCCATTATGCTTCCACTCGGATTAGATAATGATGATATTGTCTCATTAGGTGGTTGTAATTGAGAATAAGTCAAATTTAATTCATCACTTCTCATATTACTCTCACTTGGATGAACTCTATTAAGTTCATTATCTTGATCCAATGTTTCAAATATGGAGTAGTCATCACCTATTTCGCCCATTTTAGCAAATTCAATCTCTAATAATGCGACAACTTGTAACATCCTAGATTCCAGACCATAAGAATAAGGTATAAGGGTCAATCATGGGAATCAATGACATAAATCTTAGATGGACCAAGGCATGGCATGTTCGACCATGGACCTGGTCCACTTGATCGAGACCCGGTTAGGGCAAATAACCAAGACCAATCACGATGTTTATTTTAGGGATAAGTGTTGCAAAAGTCCTAAAACTTGTTGTGAAAATGCATTTGAGTCCTAAAACTTGCAGAAAGTGCAAATAAGTCCTAAAACTTGTCAAAATAGTTCAATTGAGTCCTAAAACTAACACCGTTAGCATTTTCCGTTAAAAATGCTGGCGTGGCATTTTAAATTAATTTTTTTTTCAGCTGGCTTTTTAAAATATTTTTTATTCAATTAAAAAAAAAATATTTAAAAACTAAAATTCATTTTTTTTAAAAACTATTAAAAAAGAAAAAAAAAAAGAAAAGGGCAGAGGAGGTGGCCGCCCATCGCCGGAGGGGCGGCGACGGTCGCACCGCCGCCCAACCAAGGTGACGCCTCGCCGGCCCCGGGCGAGGGTCAACGAGGGCGAGGCCTCGCGACCCTCGCCCGGCGTGGGCGAGGGCGCCAGATCTGGGCACGTCGGCCCTCGCTTGGGGGCCGACGACCATTGCCAACCCCGGGTGAGGCCTCGGTGGCCGTCGCCAGGGGGCGGATGAGGCTCGCTTAGATCTAGCCGAGCACAAAGACGCGGAAGTCGCTGGGTTGCAGGCGGAGGTCGCCGACGAGGGGACTCGGAACAGCGGTGACTGGCGGCCCGGCAACTAGCTTGGATCTGCTGGCGTCAAGAACAGGGAAGCACGGGAGTGGGCCGCCTCTTCTTCCCTTTTTCTTTTTTTTTTTCTTTTTTTAACAGTTTTTAAAAATTGAATATTAGTTTTTAAATATAATTTTTTTAAAAAAATTATATAAAAAATTATTTTAAAAAACCAGCTGGAAAATAAAAAATTATTTAAAATACTATGTCAGCGCCACGTTAGCATTTTCCGTCAATAAAACTGACGGCGTCAATTTTAGGACTCAAATGAAACATTTTGATAAGTTTTAGGACTTATTTGCACTTTTTGCAAGTTTTAGGACTCAAATGCATTTTGCGACAAGTTTTAGGACTTCCGTAGCACTTATCCCTTTAATTTTAAGACATCAAATGGACCAATTCTTATTGAAAATGGTCATGGATAAATTTAAGAAGGCTACTGACTTAGTCACACTCATTTGGTTAAAGTTTAGTAAATTTTGGCATGAACCTCGATTCTCATAGAACCGTCGATCGCGTACAAATATGAATGACTTCCCCAATTAGGCGACACCCTATGTTAGTCTCATGATTGCCTTGTATGAGATTTTAACACAAATCAATTAATGCGGAGATAAATTATTGGACAAGTGTCAAGAGGTAATTGAGGTTCTAGAATCTTCTATAACCTTTGACCATAGTCTATCCTTATCCATTATATGCCACATGTCAATTGGGGGGGAGAAAACTTGTTTCTCAAGTAGCTTTGTAAAAATATCTAGGCCTCATTTAATGATTTTGAACTTAAATTCATTAATGGCATGGATGAATCACCTACTTATGTGTCCTCTAGAATCTTAGGAAAATCTTCGGGTATGATGGCCCTAGATTATAGCCTTGGTGAACAAGTCAAGAACTAGCCAATTAGAAGAGGACATGATACATCAAAAGACTTATGTGTCTCTTGGGTGCCATCGGCAATAGCAAACCTAAAATGAGCCTTGGAGAGCAAGCAAATAAGTGGACCAATCACAAGCCAACACCAAATGACCTAGGTGTCAACTCGAGAAGATAGGTAGGCCAACTCGTCATTTAGGCATCATCATGAGTTTGCATAAAAAAACTAAAAGGACGAGGCCTATAAATAGGAGAATGTATCCTCACATTTTAAGGATAAGCCATTCTCTCATTTCCTCTCCCTTTCTCTCCTCTCTTTCACACCTTCCTCACCAAGCTACCTTAGGAGCCGTCCAGTCACCAAAGGAGCATCTTGGAGCTAGGTTCAAAAGTTGTAAGTAGACTTTCCTGACTCTTCAATAGGGAGATGTGCTACGCATATCGATTTTAGGATCAAGTCATCATTTACTTGTGTTGGCTTTTTATGGTTATGCTTGTTGTGTTTCCATTTGTTTGTTGTTGCATCGAGTAAATTCATGGTCTCGCATGGATGTTGAGCACACTCGAATGTCGAGGAAATGTCTCATGTGACTTTGGACATGTGGCGAGGTGCGTGCAAGATCCACACTTGATTTCGAGACCACATTGAGACATGTTGTTACTCGAGACAAGTCACGGTCGATGCCGAAGCTGGAGCGAATGATTCCAAGTCAAGACCATGAGCTAGAATTGCATCCGGCATGAGTCTAGTAATAGAGCACAAAAGTCATTGATTCAGTTTGTATGGCACGCCTTTGGGCCTTTCATTCGACTAATGATTCAAGATAACAAAATGGATTGATTGATGCTTGAACACATGGACACACAATGGACTTTTATCGCTGAAGCTAGGGTATGCCGGGTTGTTGCTTAGGGTAAAGCCTCGGATGTTGTCCTGATATTGAGATCATGGACAATGTCGGCCTAAGTGAGGCCTATGCCTAGGGATCGCCTTGGATGCCGTTTTGATAATGAGATTGGGATGATGCATTTGTCAAGGGGGGGACAGATGCCCACCTGATACTAGAAGAGTCGATAGATTTCGACTAACTGAGCAGATTGAAATAAACTGGAAGTCCACGTGTGGTTCATGACTAATGCATTTGTGATGCTTGAATTGATGCTTGCATCAATACTAGAATTGAGGCTTGCAAAAGTTGGATTTGTTTGATATACATTGTTGAGTCCTTGCATCAATTTGAGTATATGTTTGCATTGGGTCACTTAGTGCTTGAATGAGTTTTATGTGATGCACGCATCCCTCTTAGTGACTAGAATGATCATAAGCCACGAATATTTGGAAGGCTTGTTTTATGCACTAACTCCCTGTCTTTGATGCTTGAAAGCACATAGCTAATTGAGAGCCCTTCATATGCATAATCAAGGTAAGACACGAACCTTACTATTGATTTGCTATCGACAAGTGGGTAGTGATCTTGTATCTAAGGATTGATGGTGAGATGTCCTCCTATAGGAGAATTAGGGATTTCTACTTACTGAGTCATCAACTCACTTTTGTTGTTTTCACCATTTTAGGTGTGGTATGGGTGAACCAACCCTACTGCCCATCTGTCCCGGTCTTCCGATTGATATGGTTACTACTGTGATGAATATAGTAGATTTAGAAGAGGACGTCACCTACCGGAAGTATATTACCACTATATGAGTCCAAGAAGGGGTAAACACCTTGGTTCCCCATGTGTACAAGGCTTGGTGCCTCATTTTTTATGAGGACGTTTTAGGTCCCATCGAGGTCTCATCCTTCTAGTGGATCCTATAAGAGCATCATAGAAGAAGGGCCTAGGATGGGGGTCATTTTTGGAGGAGCTCGATAGAGGAGCTAGGCTACCCAGCCTTTTAATCATCGATGTGTGGTAATAAAGATAGGTAGCCCAAGACTAAGATGGGCATGTAATCATAATAACTTTTGGTAAGTGTATATATGTATGAATATATGTTGCTATTGTTTGCTTGGCTTGTATACATGTTGCCCGACTTCCATGTTTGTTTGTGTACGGGAATTGTTTTTAATTCGCTTCCGCATATGCTTAATCAAAGATAAAATATTTTTAGGATGATCAACGCTTGGGATGTCGATGCTGACCCGCCAGGTCACGCTTTTGTACCAGAGGTGGGGCGGGAGTGTAACACATGTCGTGATTCAAATTTAGTTATATTCCTACTTTCCCGCTCACCTATAAATACATATCATTTTGAGTGCATCTTATGAAAATACTCTTTTTACTTTTAGGATCCAGTTTCCTATACTTGTGAGAAGGTTCATGATAATATAGGCATCACAATTTCACGATTTAAGAAAACTTAAGTCTGGTTTTCTACCTATCCATAGCTCATATGGAGTGGAAGTAACTGATTTGGAAGGCACATGATTAAGTATATAGACAGGAATTAATAAAGCATCAGCCCAAAAGGTGATAGGTAAGTTAGTATGCACCATCATAGACCTAACCATTTCTAGTAGGGTTTTGTTTTTCATTTCCGTAATACCATTTTGTTGATGAGTATAGGAAATAAACAACCGTCTTTCTATTTCTTTTTCATCATATAAATTCATGAACTCATCATATAGATATTTTTGTCCTCGATTGGATCTAAATTTTTTTTTTTTTTTGTTATCTAGTTGATTTTTTACGAAGCTCATAAACTTCTTGAAACAATTAAATGCTTTAGATTTAAGAGAAATCAAATAGATATGTTTGAATCAAATATAATCATCTATAAATGTGATGAAATAAATAGTCCCATGCTTTCCTCTCACATTCATTGGACTACAAATGTCTGAATAGATTAATTGTGAAGGAAATTCAGCTATTTTACATTTTTCAAATGGTTTCTTTGTTGTTTTCCCTACTAGGCAATGCTCATAGAAGGATAAATGGACTTTTTTAATGTTGTCTAACAAGCCCTCTTTAGCTAGTCTATTCATGCATTATTGGCTAATATGATCAAGTCTAGTATGCCATACATTCACATCATTATCATATGAATTAGAAGACGTGAAAAGGAAATAACAAATATTGACATTACCATAGTCAACATCCAATACAATAAAACTATCTAGAAAATAACAATTACCATAGTAGTTTGTATTTAAATATAAATCTACCATATTATTATGGAAGTTCAAACTAAAACCAAGTTTAACCAACACTAACATAGACACTAAATTTCGATGAATCTCCGGAGCATATAGTACATTATGTTGGAACAAAGTGCGTCCACTATGCATATTTAATTAGCAGGTGCCCATCTCTTTTACTTTAACTCTAAAGTTGTTTCCTACATAAATCTATTTTGTTTCAGTTGGTACTCATCGGAATTCTACAAAGGATTCACTATCCTTCGCTACATGGTCTATTGCTCCCAAATTTACAGTTTACAAAAGATTAAATTCAGTTAAGAATATAGAACTTGATACGCAAGTAAAGTTCTCAAGAATACAAAAGGTGTTTACATTCTTTGGCTCGCAACAATCGCGAGCATGGTGACCCTTTTTGCCACAGTTATAACACTTCACCATTGACAAATTCTTCACTCGATGACGCTTTTCTCTCTCATGTTGATCAACTCTTGGTTTCTTTCCCAAAGGGCTCACCCCCTTATCTTTCCACCTTTTGAATGAATAAAAACGTTTGCGTTTGGAGCTCGAAGCTCATTGTGAACTAGAACCAACATAATAAATGTCAGTTTCCAGCTTAGCCACCAAGAGGTGGTCCTCTTCTAACTCAAAGTGGCGCACTGCATCCTCAAGGGTTTTAATGTTCTCATTGTGTGTTAGGTGCACCTTCATATACTCCCAACTTTGAGGCAATGAACAGATCATTGCCTGCACTTACTGCTCGTCAGTCAGAACATGGCCAACATCCTTCAGCTCATTAATCATATTTGACATCTTTCTTAAGTGTCTTTCATGATTTGACCATGAGGTTTCTTGTAATAGTCAAACCTTATAGTGAGCTATCTCAATTTGGTCACCGTTATATGACCAAATCTTGCTACCAATGCTTCTTACATTTCTTTGGCATTTTTAAAACATTTGAACTCTCGCATGACACCATTCTTCGTGCTGCTCAGCAACGTAATGCGAGCAAGGGAGTTCTTTCTTTTCCATGCAGCAAATGCATTCTTATATTTTTTTTATGTTGTGCAATGTTCCAATCCTTAGGTTATTCAATAATCAAGTTAAGAGCTTTAGTGCCTCTTGTTGTTCTAGCACATATTAGATTTTCATATACCATATTTCATAATTATCGTCGTTCAACTTCTCACTTTTGTTTTATTCAACGGCTATGCTCCTAGTTACTAAAGCCATTAGATCTGAACATATTAGACATACATGCACGGATTATTAATGTCTATCATTTATGCATCTATTTTGCATAAACTCATCATATTAATAAATAATTTCAAATAAGATTTTAGAATCAAAAGGTCACAATTGTTTCCAATTATCATCCAAAATCCAAAATTGAAATTGTCATTAATATAATCTTCTATGCAAAACAAGTTTTTTGAAGCTAAAAAAACTTCTATAAACCACCCACAACAATTAATAATAATTGAAGTAATTGACATTGAATATCCATTAATGAGAAAAAAAATATTTCCACATAATGTAACCAACACATCAATGGCTACAACAACATCAATATGGCAGGAATTATTTACATAAGATATCCATAAAGCATACTAAGTAAACACAAATGAAAACAACTAATGTCAAGTTAATCGATGAACAAGGAAAGATTTTTTTAATTTCTTAGTAATTTTCTTTGAAAATTCTATAGGCATATTTGGCAACCATAGAAAAATAGACAGAAATCCCTTAGGATTTCTCCCTCGCACATTCATCCCTACTGGGTTGAACTCATTCCTTGGGTTGAAGTCTTTGTGGCTTCAAATCTATAATAATTCTTCAAAAAAGCCACTACAAGCTTCTTATAATCATGAACCGTGTTGACCTTCCATAGGCGATTCAACACTCCTTGCTATTTAGATGAAAGAGTGTTATTCAAGAGACGCACGATCTTGAAAGCTGGCATGGAATCACCCTTCCAAATGACTTGTTATATCTTCTTATTGAACTCGAGAATATGTTCAATTATATCTCCACTTTTCCATTAATAATTAGCCAACTCAGCTATTATCCTTGCAAGTCTCGCTTTTTATCTTTTTGACGGTGCGCAAATAGGTGTATGCATACAAAGGGGAGGCATTGTTCTTGCAACAAATGTAGAACAAAAAAATGATTACTTATAACCCATAGGGACATAATTGAAAAAGAAATACATTCTCTATTTTTTTTTTGGCTAAATGGTCAACAGTCAATGTCGGTCAACGTAGGTTAACACCGGTCAACGATTAATGCCGGCCAATGGATGACCGAGTTGGAGTCAGGCGAGTCGGGTCAAACTGGCTGACTCAACTAGATGACATCATTAGTTCATGTCCCGCATGTGCGTGGGCAACAGTTGGCTGGCGTCATGATGACGTTAGCAAGTGCATGTGGCATATGCGTGGGGCAATTACTAGTGCCAGCCATGCACATGGGTGTGGTTACTGCATGCATGCCATGCATGAGCTTGCGGTTGCCACACGCACATGCAGCACACGTGCCTAGGGAAACTTCCTTTACTCATGCGTCACATGCACCAACGAGGCAAAAACTTTCGGCCAAGCATGGCGGGGCATCCGGCTGCCCCTGGCAGTGAGCCACTCATCGTTTTTCTCGTCTTGACGAGAATGAAGACCCTACACTTTCAAAAATGAGTTTTGACTCACGTAAAATCAAAAAAAGGAGGGGTGAAGAGTACATGGGTGTTGGGATTTCTATCCTCGAGTGTTCGAAGGCAACGTTTCTCAAAATTTCAGCAAAAAACAAATTATAAACGTCAACAATGATCGGGAAGTATGAACAACATCCTTCTAATGCTAATGTGGGAAATAGATTCCTAAAAAAGAAATCGATAATTGAATGATCAAATATCGAAAACAAAACATGGAGTTGTGCCCGGGAAACATATAACACTGATCGAAAGATATATTACAGAGACGGACATACCTTGTTTGTCATAGATTAAGTACTTATTGCAGTTTTAGAGAAATCGATTGAAGCCTTGGAGTTTTGTTCTTCAAAAAGGAGTACACTGTTATCTCAAGGGAATGAAAGGAACATACTGTTTCATTCTATCTCTTGACGTTCCTCCATTTTCATATTTATATAGCAGTTATTTTCATTCAAAAAATAACCGTCCCCTTCCCTTATGGGCTAGGTTTTGCCCAACATGAGTGGACGGGCTTGACTTGGCCATCAAATAAAAAACCCATCAGAACATTTAGCAAAATGAGCGAGGGCTACTTGACACGAGAGTGGGGAAAGTGATTTCCGTTTTTCAAAAAGCGAAAGTCTTTTTCCTTAATTTTACAATAAATTTTTCTATGGGTGGAAATTATTTTCTTTGACCCATTTGTTTTTGTTGGGTCATATAGCAGAAAATCCGAACAATCTTTCCTTGAAAAACATTTTAACAAAGACAAATAGAGCGGAGCGTATTTGTTTCACAGTGAATAAATGATTTTAAAAACATTTTTTTAAGAATTGTTGTTTATATCCCTTACAAAAATAAATAAACAAAAATATTTTCATTATCCACAATAATGAAATTATTTTTATTGACTAATTATTTTTAGAAATACAAGTGATCATTTTTATGAAAATATATTACAGATCATCTATTTTCCACATAACAAATGAAGCCTTAAGGGTGCATTCGTTTCATTGAATACTTCATGATAAAAGAAGATATTTTCATGAAAATCATTTTAAAGGGAAATGGTTATCTTTTCATTTATTTGGTGGCTTAGAAAAAGTGGTTTCATTCTTGCTAGAAGAGAAGTTCTTCTCTCCTATTTTTATTTTTTTTTAGTCAATGGAAACTTCTTTCCGTAAATCAATTATTTTTCCATCATCCAAACACCGAAAAGTCAGAAATTAAATTTTTGAGAATAGTTTCTTTCAAACTAATGCACCAAAAAAATGATCACTTGTATTATTCGAAATAAATAGTCAATGGAAAAAAAATTTCATTATCAGTAATAATTTATGTTTAAATATTTTTGTAAATGATGAAAATTTCCTACAGATTATTCATTTATTGTAAAATAAACAAAGCCTAAGCTTATTCCGCTTCCTTGCTCTTCAAGCAAAGTAGTCCCCAGACCAAGGGTTGATGATATTCTTCTTTTTTAAGAGCAGAACTTGAAACGGGCTTTGAGGACTCTATGTCCACTGCCTTATCCATCAATTTATTATGAATGTGGAGGTCGTAAGAAGTACCCTATCGAAGCATCTTCCTTGAAAAAGCCATCGGCATCGCCAAGTGACAAAAGCCGCTGGAATCCTCATATTATGTCCAAAAGGGTGACCCTGCACTTGCAAGATGGATCAAAGGAGGAAGCCGCCGAGACGAGACTGAAATCCCTTCTCCCTCTGTCACCGAAAAGCCTCTCTTCGCCTGTCGAGTGGCCACTTGCTGAACTCGCCTTCATTGCCTGAAGATGTACGTCCCCAGTAAAATATTTCACATACTTTCTCCCTCTCTCTGTATATATATACTTATTTTTACATGAACTTGCATTGCAGGATTTGGAGAAGCATCACCTGAAAAGAAAGCGGCGAATCATCTGCACAAGAAGATATTCATTTACATTTAGGATCGACAGTGCTTACAGCCTGAGGTTCAGAAGATCTGACCCCGCTGTTGCTTCATTTTCATTTGCTTCAACAGTTCGAGGCACGAAAATTTTGACTGATGCTGGATACTCGGGCGAAAGATACCTTTCTATCGATTCACGCCTAATTTGTTAAATTTATGACTCGAGTTTGAGATTCGCTGGATTATTGAAAATTTACAATTGAGGAAATATAAAATAAATGAAAACAAAGTTTCCTCTTTGCCGCACGGAAAATTGTGGAATCCGAATTGAAGGAAAAAGAAAAGTGAAGCCAACGTGATTTCCTTTGGAAATTGAAGATTGGTTAATGGTGGGGCCCAAGGTCAAAGTTTGACCTTGGGCACACACACAAAGACACGAAAGACCACGGCGTCTTTCATGTGAAGCCAAAAAAGGAAAAGCATGGTGGGCCCTCTATGGGCACACATATATAAGGCAATCTTTGCAGGTCTTCGTAAGTCCACGAGAGGGTTTCTTCTTTTCGGTGGGTTGCTGCACGTACAAACCTACGGAGAAAAGGGAGCCGCATGTCTTCAAGCTGAAGCGCGATCAAGAAAATGAGTTCTTTTTCAGCGTTTGTTTTTGAGCTTGTGTGATAACTTTGTCTTGGTGAATTTATACAAAAAGTAAGTTGTTTATTTATAAACACTTTGGGTTTGGGATAAATTGGGGTTTTAAACATCGTAGAGAGAGTGTTTGAGTGGCAATTTGAGTGTGTAATCTCCCAGTATCGCTGATCATGGTGAAATTATTTTCCTCCCCGTGGACGTAGTGCTTTACGACCGAACCACGTAAATCTAGTGTCCGATTTATTTTCTTTTTCGTCTATATTATTGTTGAATCGCCGCCCTATCGCAACATAATTTATTGATGGATTAACAATGTTGTCAAAGTCAATTCAAGGGTTGTAGCGTGTAGGCAGGTTTCTCTCCGCTTGACCTTGGTGCAGAAATTGTACGGATAAGCGGTTGCTTGCATCTATCCGAGTTCATGTTTTTAAGGCAGTTATAAGCTTTCAAGAGCTTTAAACAAACTGCTGAATTTATATTTTCTCTGTTAAGTAAATTTGCAAGGGAATGAACCATGAACAAAAATATGTTGCAAAGTTTTTAATTTTCTTTATTTAATGAAAAATGAATGGTTGGAAAAACATTTTTCTAGAAATGATTACTCATATAGCTTAAATTAATTGGTCGGTGAATTATTTTTCATTATCAACAATAATTTATTTGTAAACGTTTTCTTAATAATGAAAATATTTATTGCTTATTTATTTTTATAAATAATATAAACGATATTTTTAGCAAAATATCTTGTAAATGTGCTTCTTTTTTTTTTTTTTTTTTTGGTCAAACAAAGGAAGCCTCAATGACACAAAACAGTATGCTGACACAAATGAACATAGACAGTGCGCCGCACGTGCTGTTGAACTCGAGCAAAATTCAAGAAGTAAAACCATAAAAAGTCTCACGGACCACAATAAATAGGGATTGATGATTACAAGACACGATGTCCTTTTATCATCTAACCCACAATTAGTAAAACCTTGTGCTACTTGAGGAAATAAAAAAGAAAATCAACATTAGGTAGAAAATAAATTTACAAATATCTTTTTTGGACGTAAAACTAGTGTAAAAAAAAGTTTCCACCTAAGCCCATATAGCCTCCGTCCATCATCATGAAAATGTTCGCACATTTTCCTTTTCCTTTTGTCCACTACTCTATGCAGACGGTTCACGTAACGAATTGACTGTTGAGTACGCGTTGAGGCTAAAAAACCTAGACAACCCATTCGTCGGAATTGAAAAGGTGATGTTCGCACATTTTCCTTTTCCTTTTGTCCACTACTCTATGCAGACAGTTTACGTAACGAATTGACTGCTGAGTACGCGTTGAGGCTAAAAAACCTAGACAACCCATTCGTTGAGTGACCGAGACAGTTCACGTGCTGGAAAAAAAAAACAGGACAGTTCACGTGAGGAATTGACTGCTGAGTGCGACGCTGGGGCTAAAAAACCGAGGACAACCCATTCGTCGGAATTGAATTGGTTGGGTCGGACTGCTGGATGTGGATTGCTAAACGATAAAAGATGGTCGTATCGACGCGACAACTGAAAAGGAATCACAAACCAAACTCAAGAATCCGACAAATGAAATTGCAAACCATCGAGCAGAACCAAAGGCCCCTAATGCCATGGCAAATGCTAGGCACGTTCGTATTTGGTCCCAATCTCCAACAGACAATCACAGATCTCTTGCGGTTTCGAGAGCATGGCCATGTGATCCGCCCCGTCCACCTCCACGACGTGGTGCGCCCCGCCGCTTGCGATCATCCACCTTTGGAACTCCGGGGGTGTCCCCAGATCTTGTTTGCACACTACATAGGCCCGCGTCGTGGACCCGTACCCTTCGCGGGTGAAGTTGCTTGACGTGCTCAGGTCTTCCAAGAACAACGAACCCGGCCTCACCAAGATCTTACCAAGCTCCAGATCCTTCGAAAATGTAACAATTCCATGAAAAAATGCTAACAATGTTCTAAGCACAAATTATACCTGCCTATCAAGCAATTTCCCTTTTATGCTTTGGCCCACCCACGTAGGTGTAGGTGTAGTTGGGCACAAAATATGGCGTTAGGTCGTGGGAAGATCCAACCAAGCTTGGCCATCAATCAAGTTTACATGTGATGCATTGGTGTTTTCTACAAACATACGATGTTCTTCATTTCAGACTATATAATGTAAAAGGACCACGTAGGCTGAAATCTTCTTCACATCGGAATGTAAATTTTGGGCTTTCTTTTTGGGTGTTCGGTTTTTTCCACTTCTACCGTGGTCATGTTTGTAATAAAGACGGAAGTAGGATGGATATGGAATAGTTAATATTGACCCAACCCGTCTCATTATCTTAATGTTTTTTTATCAGACCCGATCCAAGCTTATTAAGGGTTTTGATATAGTATCCTAAACACACCTCACTAAAGCAGTTACGTTCTTGTACGGTATTGGCAACTCACCACAACACTTTATAAAAATCATATTGTTAAATATCTTCACAACTTATGAATTGTAAATCTTCAATTAGGATTTGATAAGGACCATATGGACGATTGATAGAATGTAGAATTGACAATCATAAAAATCAAAGGTTCTAATATTACTAAAAAGTTATGTGTGAAATGGTGGTTATCATTCTAATAGTCTTAGTATTCTCGAATTTTATCGTGAAGCAACCCGATCCCCCTTTTATAGCCTAGAAATGGATGAGGGAGCTTGAGGGTTTTAACAGAGTAAGGGCAACTTAAAAAGTGCAAGAAACCGTTATGAATTCTAACGAAGATAATAATTATGTGTATTTACTAAATCGCCTAAGATATATAAAGGAAACAAATGACCTTTTAATCGTTACACGTATCAAGATTGGATTTCCCAACCACAAAATTCTTAACCAATCTCAAGTCCTATAGGACGAGTATATACCTAATCTCTAATCTCAAATGGATAAAACTCACAAAATGACGAGATCATATCAAAAAGAATATTAGACCACAATGAAATGATCCGGCGAGGTTCATCAATTGATACCCTCAACAAAAGGACACGAAAAAGTGGTTTTTACAGTAGTCATTTGCATTTCAAGGTAATGTCATCTCAAGCTTTTGGAGTAAATTGAGTTAAAGTCAAACCATTTAAAGCGTGAGGAGATATGCTTCGTTGATGCCAATGGACGGAAGTGAAAACGTACCTCAAGAGGAGACAACTGGTAGAGCTTGGATGACAAGAAGTCGGGGCCGAAGAACATGGACGTCAAGGGTTTGTCAGGCTTTCCGATGGGCGTGAAAAAAGTGTCTAACCATGCTCCCTCCGGAGCCCTCGCGTAGTACTTCCATCGCAAGGGACAAAAGCCATTAAAAATGTGCTCATTCATGTAGGGTTAGAGACATATATGAGTTGATTATATGGATGAATTCCAACTTAAACAGAGTAAAATCTCCAAAATCGAAAGGGAAAAGGTCCACTTCAACCAAAAGCAAGAAAGACGACTTCATTTTGAGAATCTAACGCGCGTTCAGCAGAGATTTACCTCTTCCAGCACGTATGACGGCCTATGTGCGGTGTCTGGCATGAAAGCCGCCAGGAAAACAGCTACCGATATCTTGTCTGGGAAACTGTCGGCAGCGAGAGCCAAGTTCAAGCCGCCCAAGCTGTGGCCGACGAGGATTGCCCTCTCGTGTTCCCCGAGTGAGGCCAGGAGCTCCAGCAGCGGCTCGGTGTACTCGTGGAACGTGTGGACATCGTGTATGGACTTTGTGTTGGTGCCGGAGGCAGCAAGGTCGAGCGCTGTGACGCGGTGGCCAGCCGACTCGAGCCGGTGCTTGAGCTTGTACCAGCTCCACGCGCCGTGGCCGGCGCCATGTACGAGTACGAAATGGTAGTGTTTCATGCTTTCGGCTCCCCACAGCAAGACCACTGGGTTTGCTTTGTTAGTGTCTTCTGTGATTGTATTTAAATGATGGTTGGTGCTTAGGAGGAGAAGGACGAATTGACATTGATGCCAATAAAAATTATGATGAAAATTAATATAAATGCAGAACCTTCCTTGATCGATCATACTGTGGAAAATTGTCCTACCTGCTTTTCTTTTTGTCGCTTTTTGAAATTTCTTGCTGGACTCCGATGGCAATTGAGACGTGTTTTGACTGTTCTCGCCAATTTCCATTTCAACGTTGAAAGTTCACAAAGGTATTACTGTAAAAAGAGAGCGCAGCAACTGAAATTTAACACGTTAACGTTTATTTTGGGAGTGTGATAGGTTTATTGTTCAAATTTCAGTATCTTTCACCTAGCGTATTTTTAAGGGTCACGCTTGCCATAGCCACTGCATGTAGACAAAGATATTTACATTTTCAAGGAAGATGAATTAGTCAGATCAAAAAGTTTCTGCTGAGACGTACGTGAGTGTAGAACTTTTAATATATATCATAATTTGTTCATAACTTATAAATCATTAACATAAATTGTAAGTGCTAGTATGAATATGGGGTGAATAGGTGTGAAAACAATTTTTGCAAAGAACAGTGAAAATATTTTGCTTTTGAAATTGAGTCTAAAGAACAATAGACTTTGTGCAGGTTCAAACTTTGACAATTAAATAGAACTACAAACAAAATAAAGAAGTTCAGGGAAGAGAATATGAACACAGAATTTATAGCAGTTCGGCTTAGATCAAGCCTACGTCCACTCTCCCACGCTGACAGCCTTTTGGCTGGTTTCCACTATGAAACATGAAAGGGGCTAGTGAATGCACTTAGAGGGGGGTGAATAGGTGCGTGTAAGAACTTTAGCAGAACAAAAAGAATATTTTGATTTTAGAAGATATTGGTCATAAGACAGATTTCAACTTTAAATGAATGAACAACCAGTAAGCATGAATAAGAAGTTCAGGGATAAGAGAAAGTAAACACAGAGTTTATAGTGGTTCGGCTTAATCCAAGCCTACGTCCACTCCCCCGCACTGACAGCCCACTGGCTGGATTTCACTATGAATCAAAAGAGTCGTTACAGTATCACGTCCTTGATTCCATAGTGTAGAGACTTTGCTACACTTCCTCAAGGCCTCACAAGTGTCTAAACTCTCTTTTGAGTACAAATTTTCGCTCAACAATTGAATCAACAAAGAACAAGGAGCTTCAGACTTTGAAATTTTTCTATCACGCACACACTCGAATAACTAGATCTTCTTCCTTATATACTCTTCCATGCCTTCATGTCCATTGGCACCTTCCAAAGGAGTTCTGTCCAATCTACCCGTTGGACGGAATCAATTAGAGAGATCTCGAGTTACTTAAGGAATGTGATGATAGCCCACCAATCCTACTCGCCCATACAATCAGGATCTAGGTTTCCATAAGTAGAACCTTCCAAGTATACTTCACCAATCAACGAATCCAAATTACTCATATTGAATTCAAAACGAATAATAGATCTTAAGATGCTATCTCCAGCCGTGAGAGACTTCTTTAGTCGCTTGAATCCAATCCTTAAATAAATACTCGATTATGGATAAGTTCTCTTTGTCGGTCTAGAAATTGTCAATGAGGGCAGACTTTAAAACTTGAGTCTGGCGGTCTGGCGATCTTCAGACTTTGACGGAAGAGTTTGCAAGTCTTCAGACTAGACTGATGGAAACGTTTTGTCAACTTCAAAACAAACAATGAAGTTTTCTCTAACAATCTCCCCCTTTTTTATGGTGACAAAACTTTCCTGCAGATTTGGATACTTTTGACTTGCAAGACAATACTCAAGCAAACAAGGATATCTCATAAAAGATAAATGAGTTAGGATAAAAATAATATCGAGTCTGCATCCACAGGAAATAAATTAGTTCTGTAAAAACAAAGTACCAACAATGCTTAAGATATTGCAAGCATTTAAACGATCAAACCACAATCCAAAAAAAAGCACAATCCAAAACACAATCCACAATAATCCACAATCCAAAGGTCACAACCTCACAACCAGACAAAAGTCAATCAAAAGTGAAATCAAATCAAATCTGCACCAACTTCTCCCCCCTTTTGGCAGCATTAAAAAGGTAAAAGAAAAAGAGAATTAGATTAAGATTGTTTTGGAACACGAACAAGCTGGAAATCTCCCATTGACTTGACAGTCTTCTCCAGCTTTCTCAGATCCTCCTTCAGTTGCGCTATTTCCTCACCCTTGGCAGTAACTTGAACTTGAAGATTGAGGGCCTGAACTTGATTGAGCAAAGAAACTGAAGAGGCTTGATTAGCATTTTGCATATTCTGAAATTCGTATCCCAAGGCATAAATTTGACCTCACATCTCCATAAGAACATCAAGCAATCTTCTAAAGTCTGCTGAGTTGTCAATTTGAGTGCTTGCTTCAACATGATCAGTTTGTGGAGTGTTGGCAGATGATGGCATTTCAGCATGAGCACCTAGATTCGGAGATGAAGCCTCATGACCTTCTTCAGGAAATTGAGAAGCATATACATCTTTTGGATTGGTAGGAGAACGACTGACATCATCACTAGTAAAAGCAAGTGAAGGAGTACCTCTTTTCTCAGTAGCTCCCCATGTTTCAGTGCTTTTAGGTGGAGAGAAGTACTCTTCAAGTTCTGTTTCTTCTTCGGTGACAGGATGGCCTTGCTCTCCTTGTTTCTTTTCTTCTGCATTTCCTTTCTCCTCTGCTTCTTTCCTCATCGATTCCCTCTCTTCACTCCTCTGCTCTGTTTCTTCTTGGTCTTCTCTAACCTCTGTCTTTGGAACAAAACGCTGTAAGTTCCTTAAGGCAAGAGCGGAAATGGTAACGTCATCCTCATCTTCTTCATCCGACAAGATGATTGCCCTTCTTCTTTTAGACGAAGCTGTCATGGGCTCCTTGCCTTTCCGTTTTGCAGCCACAAAGTCTTGATGAGTCTTGACAGGAGTCTTCTCCTTAAATTTCTCTAGTGCCTTGTTTAGCTCCTTTAGTCGCATATTGGAAACCAACTTCAGTCCTATTACCATTTGATCACATGTTCGAACACACAGAATTTTGGGAAGCTGAATGTTAAAGTGTATGAATAGCTGAGTAACAAGTGTTGAATAAGGAAGTTGACCCTTGTCCTTTACCATTGATCTATACATGTGAAACATGATAGTGTGCAGCAAAGAGAACTTTTTACCAGCATTGATAGCATACATCAGCTTCGCTCTTAAATTGGAGACGTCAGTCTTTGATATGGATTTGGGTCTAAGACAGTTAATCACAATTTTGTAAAGCAAGATATTTGAAGCACTCATCCTTGAATATGAAATTCGGCCTTCTGCTATTCCATCTCAAACAAGCTCCATAGTCACACGACCAATAGACACACTAATTGATTGAAACAACCCTCTCTCTACTCCAATCACATAAGCTAGAGTGTCCATATCAACCACATAATCCTGGTCTCTAATACTGAAAGAAAATCTATTTGCATCCAAAAAGCTTAGATTGGAATAGAAATATGCAGAAACTTCTAGATGGGCTACAGCAGTGTCAGAGCAAAATCGTTCAAGTTGAGGTAGAGTAAATTTCTCCCGCAACTTCACATTCAGAGAATCAAGAAAATTAAAATCCACACTCCTTGGGTTCATCACTCCTCACTTCAGCAACTTAGAGTAAGTTTGCTTGTGTTCCTTAGAATGAAACAGATCTGATTTTGTTCCTCGAATGTTCGCAGCAATACCCATTCTAGGCTTAAAATGAGTAAACATCTTTTTATCATCATTTCCATCAAGCTGACTAACTCTTCTAAAACGTGGATCACTTGGGAAATTTGCAAAAGCCCTTTCTACAGAGTCAGCAGGAGCAATCCCCAATCGTTCCATCATTTGCAAAAAGTGAGTTTCATTTCGGTACCCCTTTTCTTTCAAAAATTCATCAATAATGGTCATTGGAGAACCTCCATCCTTTAAGGCAGAGTAAAGTTTGAAATTAAATGCAGGCTTTTGAGTTCTTACACGTTCGGCATCCTCAATAATTTCTTCCTCCGCTTGTTGCTGAACATTCTGTGGTCTAGCCTGAGGAAAATGGCGCGGTTGAGAATTTGTGGACTCTGCTGTTGCCTTAGAGATTCTTCTTCCTCGGTAAGGTCAAAGTGCGTAGGACCCTCACGCATATGCTGTGGTCCCCTACTTGCAATCCTTGAAGACTTTCTTTGGAAAGACATTCTCACAGTCTTTGAGAGTTTCCGAACTCGATTCGTGAGAAAGATGAAAACTTTAAGGATTAAACTAGGGAGAAAAAGTAAGAAGGTGAAGTTCTGTGCTTCTAAGGTTTGTGAGTAAAAAAGAAGAAGAAAGACAGTATATAAGGCAATCGAAACAGGGTATATGAATCGTCATAAATGGAAAAATAAAAAATCCCTTTTAAAAAATAACTGCATTTTTAAAAATAGATAACTGTCAAAAAAGATAACTTCCTTTTCGAAAAGGAATGATTGCTGTAATTACAAAAACTTGGAAAGATAACATCGATCAATTGCAGATTAATAGACAAACATACCTTTTCGAAAGATAAATTTTTAAAATTGAAATAACTTACAATCGTGATCCTTGATCTTCTAAGTCTGAGCATTTTTAGACTTTTATCCCCGAGTCTGAGCTTCTTCAGACTTTTTGATATTAAACTTGGATCGAATAGACTCAAATTGACTTTTCTCCATTGGTTTTGTAAAAATGTCCGCTAGCTGATTCTTTGAGTCAATGAATTAAATCAAAACTTCTCCATTTTGAACATGGTCTCTTATAAAGTGATGTTGAATCTCTATATGCTTTGCTCTTGAATGAAGAATTAGATTCTTGGTAAGATTAATCGCACTTGTGTTGTCACATTTAATCTTAGTGCATGAGTCTTCGATTCCAAAGTCTCTTAGCTGTTGTTTTATCTATAAGATTTGAGAACAACAACTTCTAAGAGCCACATATTCTGCTTCTGCTGTTGAAAGAGCAACCGTACTTTGCTTCCTTGAAAACCAGGATACTATCTTATTTCCAAGCAATTGACAAGTACCCGAGGTGCTCTTTCTATCAACTCTGCATCCTGCTAGATCTGCGTCTGAATATCCAAGAAGAGTAAAGTCACATTCTTTAGGATACCATAGACCTAACTTAGAGGTTGTTTCAACGTATTTGATGATGTGTTTCGCAACACTTAGATGAGATTATTTGGGATCTGATTAAAATCTGGCACAAATGCAAACACTAAACAAAATGTCAGGTCTAGAGGCAGTAAGATAAAGAAGTGAACCAATGATACTCTTATATAGCTTCTGGTCAACTTTCTTTCCTCCTTCATCTTTATCTAGCTTCGAAGAACTTGACATTGGTATATAAGTCTTTTTGCAATTTTCCAAACCGAATTTTTTAACAAGTTCTTTAGCATATTTTTCTTGGTGAATGAAAATTCCTTCCTTCAATTGTTTCACTTGTAGTCCGAGAAAGAAGGATAGTTCACCCATCATACTCATCTCGAATTCATCCTGCATAGACTTAGAGAATTTCTTGCATAGATTTTCGTTAAGAGATCTAAAAATAATATCATCAACATAGATTTGAAGTAGAAAGTTTTTACTTTCTCTTTTAATAAACAGAATGGTGTCTACTTTACCTTTAACAAAGTCATTTTGGATTAAAAACTTCCTTAACCTGTCGTACCAAGCTCGAGGTGCTTGTTTTAAACCATAAAGCGCCTTCTTTAGTTTGAATACAGAGTCTGGTTTTCTTGGGTTTTCAAAATTGAAAGGTTGTTCCACATAAACTTCCTCTTGGATAAAACCATTTAGGAATGCACTTTTGACATTCATTTGAAATAACTTGAAATTTTTATAATAAGCAAAAGCAAGTAATAATCTAATTGCTTCTAACCTTGCTATTGGTGCGTAAGTTTCATCATAGTCTATCCATTCTTCTTGCGTATATCCTTTGGCCACGAGTCTTGCTTTGTTCCTTATAACTTTTCATTTCTCGTCCATATTATTCCTGAAAACCCATTTAGCTCTAATAACTTATTTACCTTTTGGTTTAGGAGTTAATTCCCAAACATTGTTAACACTGAACTGTCTGAGTTCTTCTTGCATAGCTTCGATCCAACTTTCATCAGTTAAAGCTTATTCTATGCTTTTAGGTTCTATTTCATAAATAAGAGCCACAACGCTAGACTCTTTATGCCTTTTGGATCCTGTACAAATCCTTTTATCAATGTCACCAATAATAAGTTCTTTGGGATGACTAGACTTATGCTTCCTAGTTGCTAGTTGGTCTGACAGTCTGCTGATCTTTTTCTTCATTTGATTCTTCAAAATTCGTTTGTTGTTGACCTTCTGTAGTCTAAGCTGCTTAAGAGGAATTAGACTTTGTAGAGTCTGGAGCATAATCAGATTCTTCAGGTTGAGTCGGATCGATTGACTTTGTATAAGGTCTTGAAATTTGACATTCATCGATTTTTCCACAGATTGAGTCTTCTTGTTGTATACTTTGTAAGCTTTGTTGGTGGTTGAATATCCAAGGAAGATTCCTTCGTCTAATTTTTCTTCAAACTTATCAATTCGATCATTTGCATTTTTCAAAATAAAACATTTGCAACCAAACACATGAAAATAGGAAACAATTGGCTTCTTTCCTTTGAACAACTCATAGGGAGTTTTATCCAGAATCGGCCTTAGGAAAACTTTGTTAATGATATAACATGCTGTAGAAACTGCTGCAACCCAAAAACGAGAATAAATGTTACTTTCAATTAAAAGAGTTTTTGCCATTTCTTGCAAAGATCTATTCTTTCTTTCCACAACTCCATTTTGCTCTGGAGTACATGGCGAAGAGAAAACATGCTTTAAGCCACATTCATCACAGAAATTTGCAAAGTCTTGATTCTCAGACTCACCTCCATGGTATGTCCGGATGCTTGTTATAGTATATCCTTTCTCATTTTGAATGTTCTTAGCAAATTTTGAGAAATGAGAGAAAGCTTCAGACTTACTTGATAAAAAGAATACCCAAGTAAAACGAGAATAATCATCCACAATTACCAAGCAATATTTCTTTCCACCAATACTTTGTGTTCTAGTTGGTCCAAAAAGATCCATATGCAGAAGCTGCAGAGCATGATTAGTAGAAACTTGATTTGTAGGTTTAAAGGAACTTCTTACCTGCTTTCCCAAAACACATGGTGTGCATAACTCTGACTTTTGAAATCTTAAGTTGGGCAGTCCATGAACAAGCTTTTTGGAGGAAATTTTGGCTATCTGCTTCATATTGACATGGCCAAGTTTTCTATGCCAAAGATTTTCTTTATCTTAAATAGAAATTAGACATTGAGAGCTTTCTGATTTGATATCCAATAGATAGATGTTTCCATGTCTTCGTCCAGTAAAGGATTGAGACAAATCCTTACTAGTTCCTGAACAAATGCCTTCTTGAAAATTGATTTTGAATCCAATGTCACACAGTTGGCTTATATTGAGTAGATTATAGTTCAAGCTTTCCACCAAGGAAACATTATTGATTATAAGACTCCCAATCTTGACAGTTCCACATCCAATAATTTTTCCTTTGCCATTTCCACCAAAAGAAACTTTTCCACCATTTGTTTAAATAAGTTTTATGAAGCAATTTGAATTTCCTATCATGTGTCTCGAATAACCACTATCCAAATACCATTTGATCTTTTTCTTAATAGTGACCTGCAATTATGAGAATACTTCAAGTTCTCTTTGGTACCCATACTTTCTTGGGTCCAGGGGAGTTAGTTCAAAAATAGTCTTTACCTAGTTTCTCTTAACAGGTTTCCAAACTTTAGGACAATCATTCTCAAAATGTTCCGAGCTATTACACTTTGAACATTTAAGAGCACTTCGACCAATAGGTTTTACAAAAACTTTTTGAAAATGATTTTTGTAAAAAGTTTTAGTAGGTCTTTGTTTGATTCTTTCTTTTACTTTTGGAAAGTCAATTAAAGTAATGGTTTCTGGTGTCATTCCTAAACCTGATTTATAAAAATAAGGTCTTTGTATTGAAAGAATTTTATCAAGCTTTTTAGATCCATTTGAAAACTTCTTTGAGATATTTGAAATGTCTTCTTTCAAGAGATTGTTTTCTTTTGAAAGAAAATCTGCATTTTCTTTTGAAGTTTTAAAGTTGTTGTTTAAACTTTCAAATTTTTCTTTCTAAGAAATTTCTTGTTGCCTCAATATAGAATTTTCCTTTTTTAGTTCGAAAATTCTTTTAAGAGATACCTTGAGACTAAGACAGAGTTTATCAATATACTTTGAATCTTTAATAGGAATTTTAAAGTTACTAACCTCAATTTCCTTGTCTGAATCTAAGTCTGAGTCTGTTTCAGAGTCCGAGTCTGATTCTGAATTTGCCATTAGACAAATGTTGGCATATTCTTCATCACTCTCTTCACATTCTGTGTCGCTCCAAGTCTATGCTTTGAGAGCTTTCCTGAATTTCTCTATATTTCCCTTCTTTTTCTTCAATAGAGGACAGTTGGGTCTAATGTGTCCTTTCTTCTTGCATTGGAAGCACATCACATCTTTGTTGAACTCATTCTCTTCAATTGATTTATTCTAAGATCTTTAAGTATTTTGTTTCCTCCAGTTGTACTTTCTTCCTTTTTTGTTTAACTTTTTGAACTTCCTTATCATGAGTGATAGTTCTTCATCATCCAGATCATCTTCTAAATCTGTAACATTAGAATCATCATTAAACTTTAGAGCAATTGACTTCTTACCTTTAGGACCTTCTTCCTCATCAATTTGCTCTACTTCATAAGATTGAAGTGTGCCCACTAATTTGTCAACTAATAAAGGTGCAATCTTCTGTGTTTCTCTAATGGAAGTCTTGATGTGATTCCAGTCTTTAGAAAGTCCTCACAGCAACTTGTTGACTTTCATTTGCCTTGAGATTGGTTGTCCATGATATGCAAGACCATTTACAATATCTGTAAAACAGCTAAACATATCAGTGATGGTTTCTCCTAGCTTCATTTTGAAAGCTTCATATTGCCCAAGAAGAATGTTGATCTTTATTTCTTTAACTCGATCGGTTCCTTCATAGGTAACATGCAACCTGTCCCAGACTTCTTTTGCTGTTTCACAAGATGAAATTCTATTATACTCAGTAGGAGATAAGGCACAATATAAAGAATAGATAGCTTTTGCGTCAAGAGCTTGTCTCTTGGTTATCTCTTCTTGTGTCATCTCTATAGCATCTGTCACTTCCTTCCCTCTTTCTGAAGTTGATGTTTTTGTAGGAATAATTCCTTTTTCTACCACATCCCATTCAAGGAGATCTTTCGATCTTAGGAAAGCTTTCATCTTGTTCTTCCATACGATGTATTCCTTCCTATCAAAGTAAGGAGGTCTGGTGTTGCTTTGACCTTCAACCAGTCCTGGAGTCAAAATACTAGCCATAGATCTTTAGCTTAAGAAGTAAAACACTTCAATAAATAAGCACACATGCTTTGATACCAATTGAAAGGGGCTAGTGAATGCACCTAGAGGGGGGGTGAATAGGTGCGTGTAAGAATTTTCGCAGAACAAAAAGAATATTTTGATTTTAGAAGATATTGGTCATATGACAGATTTCAACTTTAAATGAATGAACAACCAGTAAGCATGAATAAGAAGTTCAGGGATAAGAGAAAGTAAACACATAGTTTATAGTGGTTCGACTTAATCCAAGCCTACGTCCACTCTCCCGCACTGACAGCCCATCGGCTGGATTTCACTATGAATCAAAAGAGTCGTTACAGTATCACGTCCTTGATTCCACAGTGTAGAGACTTTGCTACACTTCCTCAAGACCTCACAAGTCTCTAAACTCTCTTTTGAGTACAAATTTTCGCTCAACAATTGAATCAACAAAGAATAGGAATAGACTTTGGAATTTTTCTATCATGCACACACTCGAATAACTAGAGCTTCTTCCTTATATACTCTTCCATGCCTTCATGTCTGTTGGCACCTTCCAAAGGAGTTCTGTCCAATCTACCCGTTGGACAAAATCAATTAGAGAGATCTCGAGTTACTTAAGGAATGTGATGATAGCCCACCAATCCTGCTCGCCCATACAATCAGGATCTAGGTTTCCATAAGTAGAATCTTCCAAGTATACTTCGCCAATCAACGAATCCAAATTACTCATATTGAATTCAAAACGAATAATAGATCTTAAGATGCTATCTCCAGCCGTGAGAGACTTCTTTAGCCACTTGAATCAAATCCTTAAATAAATACTCGATTCTAGATAAGTTTTCTTCGTCGGTCTAGAAATTGTCAATGAGGGCAGACTTTAAAACTTGAGTCTGGCGGTCTGGCGATCTTCAGACTTTGACGGAAGAGTCTGCAAGTCTTTAGACTAGACTGATGGAAACGTTTTGTCAACTTCAAAACAAACAAGGAAGTTTTCTCCAACAAAACAAAAGAGAATTTACAATCTTGCAATCTCGACTTCACAGTGAAGAGTCTCTACTGCTCTCTCACGAAGTCACAATATAAGTCTCTCTCTTTTGAGTATAACTTTGAGCTCAGTATAAGAAGTAACAAGGGAATGGAAAGCTTCAGACTTTGGAATTTCTCTTTCACGCACTCTATCGAACAACTAGAGAGTTCTCCTTAAATACTCCTTTATGCCTTCTCGACCGTTGGCACTTTTCAAAGGAATTCTTCCAATCAACCCGTTGGACAGAATAAATCAAGGAGATCTCGAGCTATTTGAAGATTGTGATCAAAACCCGTCAATCCTGTTTGCCCATACAATTAGGATCTTGGTTTCCATAAGTAGATTCTTTCCAAATTTACTTGCCTTCCAAAAAGATTTGATGTGTCTAAATTGATTCCAATAAAGATAATCAATCTCGTATGTGATATTTCCAACCAAAAGACTATATATAATCCATACGAATCGAACCCTTGAAGAAAGAATGATAATCCCACGTCTAGATAAGTCTTCATTCTTCACTTGTGTTCATTCTGGAATTTGTCAGAGTGAGCAGACTTTGACCCGAGAGTCTTCAAACTTTTGACACAGAACTCTGGAAATCTTCACAATAGACTTTGGATAAGTTTTGTCAATTTCAAAACATCAAAGGCGTTTTCTCCAACATAAACTTTTGAGTAAAGGTGTCTAAGTAAATAAGTTGCCAGATTAAGACTTGAGTTCTCTCTTTGAAGTTTCCCGGTTAAAGATATCGGACTTTTATTGTGCATCCTACCAAATGATTATGGATCTTTACAGATGTGGTTAAGACATCAAGATACTTGAACAAATGGGAAGGAGACATAAAACTAAGCTCGCATGTGAGGGATAGCAATACACATGTGAATTGTGTTATAAAAGTCCAACATTGAAAAATTGATATGGAGTAGAACAGTTAATATATATTCTAGTTTGCTCATAACTTGTTAACTTAAACTTTTTAATAAATTTTTAGTAAAGATATATCTAATTACATATATTGATGGGCTTAGACTTAAGCTCACTCTTGATAATTTTCTCAGTTGAAGATATGATACTTTTGTTGCTGATCCCATAGTTTTGATATTAGGTTGTATTAAATTAAACAAAAGAAAACTACACAGAAGGACTTCTTTTTGTTAGAAAAAAAGTGATTTCAAAAAATTAAAATACTGAATATTAAATAATAATAAATTTAATCGTTATAGAATATGATAGATTTATATAAATAAATTGATTCTAATCTTTTGTTAGTAGTTAGTTTCATTAATAATTTTTATTAAAGTTAAAAACACGTTTTCAAATATAAGTACACATTAATTATAGATATATCTTTTGAATTTCCTATAAATAGAAAGGAATAGTTGAATTGGTACTAATTCTCAGGAAAAATCTTAAAAAATTCTAAACCTATTATATTGGTACTAATTCAATCATAAACTTTTCAATTAGTCCAATCTAGTCCTAAACCTTTTCACATTGGTATTAATTGAATCCATCCGATCAATTTATGCCAGAAATTACTGACATGGATACCGGCCATTTTATGTGGCACATCTGGCATTGACGTTGATATTTTTATTTGATAGTTAATTAATGTTTGATTTTTAAAAATTTTCCTTTTATTTTTCCTTACTTCTTTATTTTCCTCTACCATCCTCCATAATGGCCGATGGAGGTTGCCAATTGCGAACAAGGGCAAGAGTTGGGACGCCTTTGCTAGAGGCCAACAAGGGCTAAGAAGCCTTTGCCAACCACGCTTGGACGAGGCCTCTTGCTAGATTTGGCAAGGGGACCTTACGATAAGGGTGGCCTTGCCCAATGGTGAGGAGCTTCGTCCGAGCGAGGCCGGCCCTTACCAGCCCTCACTAGCCTCTAGCATTGGTGAGAGGCCTTGTTCAAGCAAGGCTAGCCCTCGCCAGAGGCCAGCGAGGGCTTACCAATGCTCGCCAACCCTGCCTAACCCTAAGGCTGGTCTTGCCTGTTGCCCGTGACCTCCACCACCATCACAAAGGCTGGAGGAGGAAAATAAAGAAGTTAAAAAAAAAAAAAAAAAAAAAAAAAAAAAAAAAAAAGGAATGAAGGAAAAAAAGAAAATGAAAAATTCAAACAATTAAAATATATATATTATAAAAAATGTTCACATTAGTGCGGTCGTGTCATGTAAGATGACCGGCATCCATGTCAACAATTTCTAGTATAAGTTGCCTGGATGGATTCAATTAGTACCAATATGAAAATGTTTAGAACTAAATTGATCATATTGAAAAGTTTAAGACATAATTAGTACCTATTAAATTATGACTCGAGTTTGAGCGTTTGCAAAAACGCGATTCGCTGGATTTTTGTAGATTACAGAAGAGGAAATATAAAAATAAATGAAAGCAAAGTTTTCTCTTTGCTGCGCGGAAGCTTGCGATATCCGAAATGAATAAGGACTCGCTGGCATGAAGATGCACGCGTATAAAACAAAAGTGGGCCTAGGTCTCCTATTTCTTTTCTTGCGTTGCCGAATTCCTTTTAGCGTGAAGACTCCGCATGTGAATGGAAAGTGGTGGGGCCCAAGGTCAAATCTTTGACCTTGGGCACACACGCACATATAAAAGTAGAGACAAAGGTGTAGGTTCTTTTTCTTTTTCTTTTTGGGCTGCTGAATGTACGAGCGCGAGAAGCCGCACGCCGCCGAGAAGAAAGGAGCCGCACGTCCACCTGTTTCCGAAGAGCTGCAAGTTTTGCAAATCCGTACATACGCAAACCAGGTGTACGTAGCGCGTTATACTTTGAGTGCGATAATTTTGTGTCGTGAGTTTATACCCAAGTGAATTGTTTATTTATAAATACTTTGGGTTTGGGGTTAAATATAGGTGTGGGAAACACTTAAATGTGTGGATGATTGTAAACTCTGATTCTCTTATTATAATGGATTATTTGTTACTGGCTCTCCCAGTGGACGTAGGTACCGATACTCGGACCGAACCACGTAAATTTCTGGTGTCCTTATTTTTTTCGTTTATTTCTCTAGTGATTTCACGTTGACGTAAATTGTAAGATCCTGTCATTTCCGCGTATTATATCCCAACAATTGGTATCAGAGCTTGGGGTTAGATTTCTTGATTGTGATTTGGAGCTTTTGCTTGTCTGATTATTATCTGGAAATTCTGTTACTGCAATTACGTCTAAGAGGAAATCTGAAATTGAGAAGTTTAACGGGAGCAACAACTTTATATTATGGAGCATCAAGATGCAAGCATTATTGACAACACAAGGTTTGGCCAAGGCACTGGATGGTGAGGATGAGTTGCCGATTATAATGAAAGCCTCTGAGAGGGTAGAGCTAATGGAAAAAGCAAAGAGCATAATCTTGTTAAATTTGTCGGATGAGGTTTTAATAGAGGTTGCTGAGGAGAAGGATGCCGTAGCATTATGGGCAAAATTTCAAGCACTCTATGTGAAAAAAGGTTTGAACAATCGCTTGTACATGTTAAAGAAGATGTTTCAATTTAGATATACTAAAGGCACGTCTATCAGAACCCACCTAGATGAATTTAATAAACTCATGTTGGACCTGAAGAACGTCGGTAAGATACTTGATGATGAAGAACAGGGCATGATATTGTTAGCCTTTTTACTAGAGTCATGGGACCACTTTACTAATTCACTGTTACAGAGGCGTACTACGATTACCTCAGAAGAGGTAAAGTCCGCCTTATTCTCTAAGAAGTGGCAAAGAAAGTTGTGAGATGACGGTCTAGCTCAAGGAGTAGCGCAAGCACTGACGATTCGGGGTAGAGAACAACATCGATGGTCTAGTAGCAACAAAGGTAAAAGCAAATCAAAATCACATCATAGAAAGTCCAAGGGACGCGTGAAGTGCTTTGAGTGTCACGAGGAGGGGCACATCAGGAGAGATTGTCCAAAGCGGAGGAATAAAGTTGATAGGTAGAATGCCACAAGCAGTGTGGCAAACGTTGCCGAGGGGAGCACTAGTGATGCAAAAGCTGTTTTATATGTGACTACTACTTCGTCAAGAGACGAATGGGTGCTAGATTCGGGGTGTTCTTATCATATGATGCCTCATAAGAACTGGTTTACTACTTACTAGACTGCAAATGGTAGTAGAGTTCTTTTGGGGAATAATGCAGTCTATAAGGCTATGGGGATAGGGATAATTCGGATCCAGATGCACGATGGGGTGGTGCGCACATTGACAGATGTGAGACATGTACCAGAGCTCAAGAAGAACCTTATTTCTCTGGGGACACTCGATGGCATTAGGTGTAGGTACACCGCTGAAGGTGAAGTACTGAAGATCTCTCAAGGTGCCATGACAGTGATGAGGAGGAAGAAAGTGAATACTTTTTATCATCTACTGGGAGAGACCGTAACCGGAACTGCTGCAGTTTCATCAGGTGAGTCAGATTCTAACTTGACTCAATTATGGCATATGCGTTTAGGGCACATGAGTGAGGCAGTTATGACGATGCTGAGTGAAAGGGGGTTGTTGAAGGGTCAAAAGACAGGAAAGTTGGACTTATGTGAGCACGGCATCTATGGGAAGCAGCACCGAGTTAAGTTTACTACAGCTATTCATTCGACCAAATGACCAGTTGAATATATTTATTCAGACGTTTGGGGCCTGTCTTCGGTTCCTTCGAAAGGAGGTGCCCGATATATGCTGACATTTATCGACAATTATTTGAGAAAGGTATGGGTATACTTTCTGAAGCACAAATATGTAGTGTTTGATCGGTTCAAGAAATTTAAGGCATTGATTGAGAAGCAGTCAGATAAACAAATCAAGTGCCTGAGAACCAATAATGGCATGGAGTTCTGTGGTAAAGATTTTATCGAGTTTTGCGAGAAAGAAGGTATTGTAAGACACCGCACAGTACTTGGGACACCACAGCAAAATGGCGTGGCAGAACGAAAGAACATAACTTTGCTTGAGTGAGCTCGATGCATGCTTTCGCATGTAGGACTTGGCAATGAATTTTGGGCCGAAGTAGTGAACATGGCATATTACCTAGTTAATTGATCTCCATCATTTGCTAACGAGTGGAAGACTCTTGAGGAAGTATAGTCGAGGGAAACCTGTTGATTACTCTGGATTACGTATATTCTGATGTCCTGCGTATGCTCATGCGAGTGATGGCAAGCTTGAGCCGAGGGCGAAGAAGTGCATATTTCTAGGTTATGCACATGGGGTGAAAAGCTACCGGTTGTGGTGCACCGATCCCAAATCACTCGGTTTTCTAATCAGTAGAGATGTGATCTTTGACGAGACTGCAATGCTTCAAAGAAGGAGTTCTGAGACATAACCAGCAAAGAAGACAAATCATGGTGTCATTAGTGAGGTGGAGCTTCAGGTGGAGACTCCGGAGACCTCGAAGGTAACGAAAGTTGAGAATGCAGATGAAGCCGCAGTTCCTGAAGTTGGTGATAGTGAACAACCAGCAAAGCCATAGCACACTATAGTCGCAGATAGATAAAGAAGACAAATTAAATCACCGATATGTTATGGTTATACATATATTGCTTATGCATTAACTGTAGGTGATGAGGTGGAGATAGATGAGCCTTCGTCTTACTCTGAGGCGATGGCTAGTTCGGAGTCATCACAGTGGCTAGGGGCTATAAGTGAAGAGATGGAATCACTCCATCGAAATTAGACATGGGAGTTGGTCAAAGTACCCAAGAGCCAAAAGATTGTCAGAAGTAAATGGGTCTTTAAATGGAAAGAGGGCATTCCCGGTGTCGAAGCAATGAGGTATAAGGCGAGACATGTGGCAAAGGGATATACACAGCGTGAGGGCATTGACTACAATGAGGTGTTCTCTCATGTGGTAAAACATACTTCTATTCGTGTTTTACTTGCCTTAGTTGCTTTGCAAGATCTCGAGTTAAAGCAACTAGATGTGAAAACTGCGTTTCTTCACGGTGAGTTGGAGGAGCAGATTTACATGAGGCAACCAAAGGGATTTGCTATTCCGGGTAAGGAAGATCATGTTTGCTTATTGAAGAAATCTTTGTATGGGCTGAAACAATCTCCTAGGCAGTGGTATAAACGTTTTGATACTTTCATGGCTAGTCAAAACTATTCAAAAAGTCATATGGATAGCTGCGTTTACTATAGGAGATTGGAGAATGGTTATTTGATTTATCTACTCCTATATGTTGATGTTATGCTAATAACAGCTAAGAATATGTCTGATATTGATGTGCTGAAGAAGCAGTTAAATGCTGAATTTGAGATGAAAGATTTAGGTGCTACAAAGAAAATATTAGGTATGGAGATTTTGCGTGACAGGACTGTGGGAGTTTTACGTCTATCTCAAAAGAAATACATTGAGAAGATTGTAGCATGTTTTAAAATGCAGTTGGCAAAATCTGTAAGTACACTATTAGCGAAGCATTTTAAAATTTTAGATAAATTATCACCGTAAACTGAGGAGGAGGAGGAGCATATGTCCCGTGTTCCTTATTCTAGTGTCGTGGGTAGTATTATGTATGCTATGGTGTGCACTAGGCTTGATATTTCACAAGCTGTGAGCGTGGTTAGTCGCTATATGAAGCGTCCTGGTAAAGCTCATTGGGAAGCTATGAAGTGAATCCTCAAATATTTGAAGGGGACAAGAGACGTGGATATAGTATACCGGAGGGACAGCAATGGCAGTGAGACCACTGGTTTTGTGGATTCAAATCACGTCGATGATTTGGATGATTGCAGATCTTTAGCAGGGTACGTGTTTACATTAGCGGGTGGTGCAGTTAGTTGGAAAACATCCTTATAGGATCACATTGCCTTGTCTTTGACTGAAGCAGAGTACATGGCACTAACTTTTGTAGCGAATGAGGCAATATGGTTACAAAGTTTGCTCTCGGACTTTGGGTTAGAACAGAAAAGTTTGGATATACAGGTGTGATTTATTTGGCGTATAATCCAGTTTATCACGAGCGAACGAAGTATATCAACATCAGGTATCACTTCATCCAAAATGTCTTAGCTAAGGGTAATGTTATTATAAAAAAGATTGTTACAACAAATAACCCGGCAGACATGATGACTAAGTCTGTTCCTTTAGCGAAGCTCAAGCTATGCTTGAGCTCTATTAACGTCTATGGAGAGTGAGCGCCCATCGGGGCGTTGGGGGAGTAGCATGGATGATGAGCACTATAACTTAGTTTCAAATATCGAGCTAAGGTGGAGAATTGTTAAATCATGACTCGAGTTTGAGCGTTTGCAAAAACTCGATTCGCTGGATTTTTGCAGATTATAAAAGAAGAAATATAAAAATAAATGAAAGCAAAGTTTTCTCTTTGCTACGCGGAAGCTTGTGGAATCTGAAATGAATAAGGACTCTCTGGCGTGAAGATGCACATGTATAAAACAAAAGTGGGCCCAGGTCTCTTGTTTCTTTTCTTGCTGCTGAATTCCTTTTGGCGTGAAGACTTCGCATGTGAACGGAAAGTGGTGGGGCCCAAGGTCAAATCTTTGACCTTGGGCACACACGCACGTATAAAAGCAGAGACAAAGGCGTAGGTTATTTTTCTTCTTCTTTTTGGGCTGTTGAACGTACGAGCGCGAGAAGCCGCACGCCGCTGAGAAGAAAGGAGCTACACGTCCACCTGTTTCCGAAGAGCCGCAAGTTTTGCAAATCCATACGTACGCGAACCAGGCTTTGAGTGCGATAATTTTGTGCCGTGAGTTTATACCCAAATGAGTTGTTTATTTACTTTGGGTTTAGGGTTAAATTTAGGTGTGGGAAACACTTGAGCGTGCGGATGATTATAAACTCCGATTCTCCGATTATAGTAGATTATTTGCTGTTGGCTCTCCCCGTGAACGTAGGTACCGATACTCGGACCGAACCACGTAAATTTATGGTGTCCTTATTTTTTCTCGTTTATTTCTTTGATGATTTCGTATTGACGTAAATTACAAGATCCTGTCATTTCCACTTATTATATCCCAACAGTACCAATGCAATCGGTTGTGAACTTTTTTGGTGCTTTTCCTGCAATTTTCATTTCATATTATTGGGTATAAGGATGTCGGATGTATGACAGGTGTCCATATCCTTCCCCTCGATATCCCTGCTCTATTTCTCTCTCTATATATATCCTGAATCTGACCGGTCGAATTGGGTAGGTGAACTCAGTACGATAGAAGAAAGTTAGCTTAGGATGCCGCATGATCGCTGCTGTTACATCGTCAAGTAAAGCTTGCAACGTAACTCTTTTAGGCGGTGAAGAAAATAATTTCATTCAGCAAGAGCGCGCCTTCTCTGCCCTCACATGCAAGTAAATTCCACATGTAAGAGGAAAACAGCAGAGTCGAAGCACTGGCTAATTTTTTTCGAGATGGTGGGGCTATTCATAATAAGTAGTTTGCACTAGGATATTTGGTTGGTATATTTCACTTTGGGCTACAATAAATCATGTAAATATCTAGTGTCATGCAATTTTCGATGATATGCCATTAATAAAATGGAATTAAATATTTTTTACTTTCATACATGAAAAGCATGAAAAAGTAGTTGTCTCTTTTTTTAAGAGAAAGGTAGGACTAGAGATTGGGAAAATTGTCCAAAAGGTTCTAAACCTAATGTCAAATTCAATCCTAAATATTTTAATTTTGCTAATTGAGTCTTGAATCCATTCATGTTTTGTCAATGGAGTTCATCCAACTAATTTTACTGAATATTACTGACATAGACGCCTGTCATATTATATGATATAGTTAGTACTAACATAAATAATTTTTAACCACCCCATGTGGTGACCGCGTTGGCTTGAGCTTTCATCCCCCTCACGAAGGGGACGGGTTCAATTCCCAAAGTGGTCACTAGTGGTATTAAGCGTGACGCCGTGGTGGTGGATCTTGCGCTAGCATCACCAGGGGGTTTACGGCACTACTTTGTCGGCTGCAGTTCTGGTCCCTCATGTCTCCAAAAAAAAAAAAAAAAAAAAAAAAACACATAAATAATTTTTAATAATATTTTACTTTTTTTTCAATTTTTTTTTATTTTTTCCTTTTCTTTTCTTTGTTGGCCTGCCAGCCATCAACTCTCGCTCCCGGCGAGGGCTTCACGACCCTTATCCATTCCATCATAGCTGCCTTTTAGTAGACCCATGAGAGCAAGGGCTAGTTAGAGCTTTCATAAAGGTAAGAGCGATAGGCCACAGAGGTGAGAGCAAGTGTTGGGTGAGTCCAGATAGTTCACTTGTTACTGCTTTTTACTTCCTATCGGGGCTTCTTAATAACCGATCAATAAAGGTCTTTCACTCTCGAACGTTCAGTGGAGGTAACAAAACAAAATAAAGACAACCCTTTTGAAGTCATTCACTCCTCTCTCATTCTGCTCATGAAGGCTTGTCTGCCGGCTTGCTTGAAGGAGTTCTGTCAACTCAGCCGATTAAGCTAATTAGAACTCGAATTGTCGTTACCTCACATTGGATTCGCCATTTAACTTTCTTTATGCAGATAATTGAGCGGAGGCCACTTTCAAGAATTTTCAGATAATGGCGAGGAAATTTCTTAAGTAATATGTCGGTTTCATCCAATTTTGGACCCCTAAGAGATCGTTATCCAAAAAAATGTGACCGCATTATAGGTTGACGAGTCCAAATGATGATGCAGACTGGTTCAGGCATGGGTTCCCTCTAAGATAAAAAGGCAAGTGTAAGCAATTGAAGGAGATGTTGCTGAAAACACTCTATTACAATCATACAAAGCATTTTGTCAGGGGCAAGTCCTAAAAGTTTTCATGACACTACATTTGAGTCCTAAAGCTTCTATTTCATATATTGAAGTCCTAAAAATGACAATATCAATATATTTAAGTCATTCAATTAATTCCGTCAATTTTAAGTGAACAAAGCACGTGTCATGTGATTGTTAATACCTAAATTTTGAGAAAATTATCCAAAAAATCATAAATTTATTGTTTATTTATCAATTTAGTCCTAAAACTTTCAATTTCGCCAATTAAATCCTAAATATTTTCATATTTTTTTTTCAATTAAGCCCATCTTACATGGGGATGGCTCTAATAGCTCTGATGATGATGAACCGATCCATAAGTACGATCTCTGAAGCATTCTAAAGTAACATCAAAGAGCCTCCAAGAAAAGAAGACTAAAGGAAAAAGAAGTCTAAAGCAAACACGTGAAGAGAAAGAAAATTTGGCCTCGAGGCACTATTCGACATTATTTGACACCATACATGTACTATTTTGCACTATTTGGAACTATAGCAAAAACAAAAAGATGTAAGATAAGAATTTGCTAGAAGCAAGATCTTCGTCTGTTGGTGTAAGGGTAAAATAATTGGCTATTGTTGGCCACTAAGGCCTTGTTTGGTAACCATCCAAACAGGGCCAAATTCTGATTATTTATTCCCGGGAGTAGTTTGAGAACAAAATCGCGTTTAGTAAAATTTTTGTTCCCAAGAGCAGATTTGGAGTGGAATCAAGAATAAAAAAAAAAGCTAATTCTTGTTTCGGGAACAAATTTGAGAATAAAAAAATCAACTATTCTTCTTCTTCCCTTCCGCCATCCCGCGACCGCCATCCATCACCGCCCGCCGCCGCCCGCCACCGTCTGCCGCCACCGGTCCGGCAAGCTTGTCAATCACCGCCCGCTAGTCCAATGAGCTCGCCAGGCCAAGGCGAGATCCGGCGAGCTCACCGGAGGCAAGCTAAGCCACCAGTGAGGCTCGGCCTCGCCGGTGGCCCGATCTAGCAAGGCTCAGCCTCGCCGATGGCCAGATCTGGCGAGGCTAGGTGAGGCCCGCCTGGAGCCCCACCAATGGCCAGGCGAGCCTCGCCCAGCCCCGGTGAGGCTCACCTGGCCACTGGTGAGGCTCGCCCAACCCCGCCGATGGCATGCAGGCCTCGCCTAGCCTCGGTGAGGCCGGCCTAGCCACCGACGAGGCTCAACCGACGAGGGCTGGCGACGCTTCGGTGAGGTCGCCGGCCCTCATCTGGCCGGTCGTCGGACCGACAACCGGCCAAAAGAAGAAGAAGAAGAAGAATAGGAGAAAAAGGAAAAAAAAGAAAAGAAATTATAAACGTCAACAATGATCGGGAAGTATGAACAACATCCTTCTAATGCTAATGTGGGAAATAGATTCCTAAAAAGGAAATCGATAATTGAATGATCGAATATCGAAAACAAAACACGGAGTCGTGCCCGGGAAACATATAACACTGATTGAAAGATATATTACAGAGACGGACATACTTTATTTGCCACATATTAAGTACTCATTGCAATTTTAGAGAAATCGATTGAAGCCTTGGAGTTCTGTTCTTCAAAAAGGAGTACACTGTTATCTCAAGGGAATGAAAGGAACATACTATTTCATTCTATCTCTTGACGTTCCTCCATTTTCATATTTATATAGCAGTTATTTTCATTTAAAAAATAACCGTCCCCTTCCCTTATGGGCTAGGTTTTGCCCAACATGAGCGGACGGGCTTGACTTGGCCCATCAAATAAAAAACCCATCAGAACATTTAGCAAAATGAGCAAGGGCTACTTGACACGAGAGTGGGGAAAGTGATTTCCGTTTTTCAAAAAGCGAAAGTCTTTTTCCTTAATTTTACAAGAAATTTTTCTATGGGTGGAAATTATTTTCTTTGACCCATTTGTTTTTGTTGGGTCACATAGCAGAAAATCCGATGACCCATTTGTTTTTGTTGGGTCATATAGCAGAAAATCCGAACAATCTTTCCTTGAAAAACATATTAACAAAAACAAATAGAGCCGAGCGTATTTGTTTCACAATGAATAAATGATTTAAAAACATTTTCTTAAGAATTGTTGTTTATATCCCTTACAAAAGTAAATAAACAAAAATATTTTCATTATCCACAATAATGAAATTATTTTTATTGACTAATTATTTTTAGAAATACAAGTGATCATTTTTATGAAAATATATTACATATCATCTATTTTCCACATAACAAATGAAGCCTTAAGGGTGCATTTGTTTCACTGAATACTTCATGATAAAAGAAGATATTTTCATGAAAATCATTTTAAAGGGAAATGGTTATCTTTTCATTTATTTGGTGGCTTAGAAAAAGTGGTTTCATTCTTGCTAGAAGAGAAGTTCTTCTCTCCTTTTTTTTTTTTTTTTTTTTTTTTTTAGTCAATGGAAACTTCTTTCCGTAAATCAATTATTTTTCCATCATCCAAACACCAAAAAGTCAGAAATTAAATTTTTAGAATAGTTTCTTTCAAACTAATGTACCAAAAAAATGATCACTTGTATTATTCGAAATAAATAGTCTATGGAAAAAAATTTCATTATCAGTAATAATTTATATTTAAATATTTTTGTAAATGATGAAAATTTCCTACATATTATTCATTTATCGTAAAATAAACAAAGCATAAGCTTATTCCGCTTCCTTGCTCTTCAAGCAAAGTAGTCCCCAAACCAAGGGTTGATGATATTCTTCTTTTTTAAGAGCAGAACTTGAAACGGGCTTTGAGGACTCTATGTCCACTGCCTTATCCATCAATTTATTATGAATGTGGAGGTCGTAAGAAGTACCCTATCGAAGCAACTTCCTTGAAAAAGCCATCGGCATCGCCAAGTGACAAAAGCCGCTGGAATCCTCATATTATGTCCAAAAGGGTGACCCTGCATTTGCAAGATGGATCAAAGGAGGAAGCCGCCGAGACGAGACTGAAAAATCCCTTCTCCCTCTGTCACTGAAAAGCCTCTCTTCGCCTGTCGAGTGACCACTTGCTGAACTCGCCTTCATTGCCTGAAGATGTACGTCCCCAGAAAAATATTTCACATACTTTCTCCCTCTCTCTGTATATATATACTTATTTTTACATGAACTTGCATTGCAGGATTTGGAGAAGCATCACCGGAAAAGAAAGCGGCGAATCATCTGCACAAGAAGATATTCATTTACATTTAGGATCGACAGTGCTTACAGCCTGAGGTTCAGAAGATCTGACCCCCGCTGTTGCTTCATTTTCATTTGCTTCAACAGTTCAAGGCACGAAAATTTTGACTGATGCTGGATACTCGGGCGAAAGATACCTTTCTATCGATTCACGCCTAATTTATTGATGGATTAACAATGTTGTCAAAGTCAATTCAAGGGTTGTAGCGTGTAGGAAGGTTTCTCTCCGCTTGACCTTGGTGCAGAAATTGCACGGATAAGCGGTTGCTTGCATCTATCCGTGTTCATGTTTTTAAGGCAGTTATAAGCTTGCAAGAGCTTTAAACAAACTGCCGAATTTATATTTTCTCTGTTAAGTAAATTTGCAAGGGAATGAACCACGAACAAAAATCTGTTGCAAAGTTTTGAACTTTCTTTATGTTGTACTTTAGCTGGTACGTCCATGATGGGGTGCGATTGGACGCACCGTTTCAAGTTGAAACGTTACGATGGGAATACATTAATGGAGGGGTACGAAGGGAGACATATATAAGCCTCCCGAACACAACCGTTGAACGGGTCGTCAAATCATTTGCACCAAAATCTCTCTCCATTTCCATCGTCAAATAAGAAGGCATTCCATTTCAATTTTGCAAGAACAGTTTGCATTTACGCCGTGGAAATCGGGTGCTTTCCTTGTGATTGCATCCAGACCAACGTGAGATAGTGTTGTTCGTGATTGATTCGCAATTCAACGTTCGTTCCGGGGCTATTTGCTGTTTGCGCATCGGAATCAGGTAAGTCGTCTTCCGCCGACTAGAATTCCAACATTGGTATCAGAGCCCGGTCGTGATTTCTGCATTGTTTTTCATTGAGTTTTCTCATTTACCATTTGATATTGAGATCAAGAATATGAAATCTACATTGTTTAGATGTCTAATGGTCGGAATTGCCATCTGAAAAAAAAAAACTCGAAATCGAACCGAAGCGAAGGACGGACTCGGGGTCGCGTACACCCGTACGGTTTTGGCCATTTTTCGAAATAATTTTTTGGTCAAAATTAATTTTTGAATATACAGAATGAAAGAGCTCGTCGAGATGAGTCCGGCGATGGGTCGAACGCCGCCGTATGACGCCAAACGCGCCCACACGCGCAGCCAAAAGCCGCTGCGCGTGGACGCCACACGCCTGAAGCGCTGGCTTTGCCAGCGCGTGCGCCACACGCGCCGGTCAGTGAACCGGTAGGTGCGCGCCATGCGCCGGTTGGTGAACCGGCGCGTGATGACGTCACTGTGACGTCATCCAATGGTCAGTAACCATTGGGATGACGTCATCGATGACGTCACCATCGGCGGTAGTTGGCCGGCCGGTCACCGGCCGGCAACCCGACTCAGCGACCGGACCCGTTGACCCGACCCGACCAGACCCGTTGACCGTTGACCCGACCCGTGACCGTTGACCGGTCAACGGTCGGACCGGCCAGGAGCCTTTTGGCTCGCTGGCGCGTGCGCCACACGCGCCGCGCACTCGGCGGCGCGTGGGGCGCGTGTGAGCTCCGGTGGAGCGTGGTCGGTGGCGTTATTTGTATGGATGTCCTCTACACTTGTGGTATAATTATTTTTCATTTTGGATTTTATAAATGTATGAAAATGTGTAGGGAACCCTATGTACGCATATTTTTTGGGGTTTAATGCATAGTTTATTCATTTGTAGCTTGTATTTTCTTGTGATTTAGGAAATACAGTAGCTAGCTTGTGTGCAAATGATGTCATATATGCTGTATAGAGCTTGGTTCGATGATATCATGTATATAGTTTAATATAATTGCAATTTTCAAGTTGCTAGAAAATTTGAATAATGGTAGGAAATCCATTACATGTTGAATTGTGGTTTATGATTTGAGTTGCTGCATGATTGTTATTTGTATATTGGTTTACATCATGCTATGTTTTTGTGTTAATGGAAAAATGTAGAAATTACATGAGGTCATGTAATTATTTTTCCTAGTGGAAGTTCGTAGGTTGGTAGAATTCGAAGGAGTTCTCACATAGAACTCAAAATTTGTGCAAATTAAACTAATTAATGATAATAGAACAATCGTACATAGAAGTTGATTGGGAACATAGTGAACTTTTGTTTCTGTGTCTTTTGTTGAATTATCATTATTTTAGTTTGTTTTTGTTGCAAATTAGATATGTGTGTTACTCTAAAAAAAAAAAAAGTGCTAGTATTGATTCTGCGTCTATTATGTCAATGTGTTATAGAAATTGATTATGGCATCGGCATCCAAGACCATTGTGGCTGACCTCAATAAGGGTGAAAAGCTGAACGGTGACAATTATGATATTTGGCACCGAAAAGTTCAGTACATCCTTGAGGAGCAAGAGGTTTTGGAAACCCTCAACCACACCATGGATGAACCGAGCATGGAACTTCAGCTCAACACGGGAGAGATCCGGAAGCTTATCAAGCTTGGAAAAAGAAGAATAGCATTGCTCGCATCACGTTTGCGAGCTGTATGCGGGATGATCTCATGTGTGAGTTTGAAAGTTATGATAAAGCTCATATAATGTGGGTTGCCTTGAAAGATAAGTTTGGGGATACATCTGCCACTAAGCTGAAGAGACTCACCATCAAGTTTGACACATACCGAAAGCGCCCAAATATAACGATGAGGCAGCATCTTCGGGAGATGTCAAATATGATTCATGAGCTGAAATCGGCAGGTCACTCCCTTACTGATGAACAGCAGGTTCAAGCTGTTATAAGGTCTCTTCCTGACAATTGGGAGCATATGAAGATCAATATGACGCACAATGAGAATATTGTCACTTTTGATGATATAGCACGTAATTTGGAATTAGAGGATGAGCGCCTAGAGGCTGTGAGATCCTCTACTCATGCTTATGTTGCTGAATCGAGTTCGCGCAAAGCTTCGGGCTTCAAGCGCAAAAGGAATTCTCAATTCAACAACAAAGGGAAGAAGACTGATCGGGCACCTAAAAGGGCTAAGACCTTCCAACGCAAGAAGCGTGGTGGGAAGAAGGATAAGGCCAAGATGAAGTGCTATAATTGTGACAAGATGGGTCACTTTGCTCGTGAATGCACTGAGCCGAGAGAGGTACCCTATTACTCCATTACTTTAAGTAATGCTTTTGTTTCTAGTACTGTAATACTTGCTGAATCTCATCCAATGTGGACTGTAGACTCAGGAGCAACAGACCACATAGCTAGAGACCGAGAAGCATTTGTGGAGTATCATCGGATACAGCCTGGAAGAAGATGGATATATGTTGGGAATAACTCAAGAGTTGAAGTGAAAGGTATCGGCACATGTAAATTAATTTTACGTGGTGGTCGAAGCCTATTCCTACATGATGTCCTCCATGCTCCGGATATTCGACGAAACTTGGTTTCCGTAGTTGTTCTTCTTAGCTTAGGTTATGTATTAAATTTTCATGGTGATTGTGTTGACATTTTGTATGGAACAGTTTATTATGGTTCAAGTCATGTATCGAATGGTTTTATGGCGTTGGACATTGACTATGATCAGTACAATGTTAATGTTAATGGTTGTTTTTCTTTAATTGCATCTTCTAGTAATGTTGAGATTGATGCAAATACTTGGCATGCTAGATTAGGTCATATTGGGTTACAAAGAATGCAAAGATTAGCTAGAGAAGACCTTTTAGGGTCACTCACTAATGTTGATCTACCTGTATGTAAACATTGTCTAGCGGGAAAAGCAATTAGAAAACCATTCGGTAAAGGGACTAGAGCTGAATTTCCATTGCAACTCATACATTCTAACATTTGTGGTCCTTTGAATGTGAAGGCGAGGCATAAAGCCTCATATTTCATTACTTTCATAGATGACTTCACATGTTTCGGTTATATCTTTCTGATCTCCCATAAGTCAGAAGCATTAGACTGCTTTAGACGATATATAACAATGGTAGAGAATCAGTTGAACAAAACGATAAAGGCATTGAGAACCGATCGTGGACGTGAGTATCTATCGGAGCAATTCAAGGCTCTTTGTGATGAAAAGGGAATTGTACGACAATTGACTATTCCTAGTACTCCAAAACAAAATGGGGTAGCTGAGAGAAGGAATAGAACCCTATTAGAAATGGTTAGGTCTATGATGGCGCAAGCAAATTTACCTATCTCTTTTTGGGGAGATGCATTATTGACTGCTGCCTATGTACTTAACCGAATACCCTCAAAATCGGTCACTTCCACCCCTTATGAATTATGGACTGGTAAAAAACCAGACTTAAGTAGTCTACGTCCATGGGGATGTGCAGCTTATGTTCATGAATCTTCCCATAAATATGGCAAATTAAGCCCTAGAGGGAAAAAATGTATCTTTATAAGATATTTTGAACACTCCAAAGGGTATGTGTTCATAGGTGAACAAGCTGATGGGAGTGTGACCGAAAAGGAGTCACGAGATGTCACGTTCTTGGAGAACGATTTTCCTAGTAGAGGTGAGATTGATAAGGATTTCCAATTATATGAGATGAAAGATCCTAATAATACACCCACTAATGTTATTGAGGGAAATGAAGATTTACCTCAACATGAAAGACCTAGTGGGAGTGTTGCATCGTTTGGCGAATTGAATTCAAGAGAAATTCAGTTGCATAAAAGTAATCGTAAAAGTATTCATCGTCGTCGTTTTGAGATTGAAGGGGAAGCATTTATGATTGCTCATAAAGATGATGCCGAGCCTAAGACTGTTCAAGAGGCTCTCTCATCCTCTGATAAGGAAGAATGGAGAAAAGCTTTGGAAGACGAGATGGAGTCAATGAGGACAAATCATGTCTAGGACTTGGTTGATCTACCACCCAATCGTAAGGCCATTGGAAACAAATGGATCTTTAAGATTAAGCAAAGGGCGGATGGATCCATTGAAAAGTATAAGGCTCATCTTGTGGCGAAAGGTTATACTCAACAAGAGGGTATAGACTACGAGGAAACATTTTCACCAGTTGTAAGGTTTGCCTCAATACGCCTTATTCTAGCCATCGTTGCACGTTTGGACCTTGAATTACACCAAATGGATGTAAAGACGGCATTTCTCAATGGAGAACTAGATGATGAAATTTATATGAAACAACCAATAGGTTTCATAGCTAAAGGTCAAGAGCATAAAGTTTGCAAACTTCATCGCTCAATATATGGTCTTAAACAATCATCTAGACAATGGTATCTTCGTTTTCATCGAGCCATAACAACTTTTGGTTTCACGATGATCGAAGAAGATCACTATGTATATGTCAAGCGGTCCGAAGATAAATTTGCGTTTTATCACTTTATGTGGACGATATTCTGTTGGCTGGAAATGACAAGGTTATGGTAATCACCATAAAAGAATGGTTGTCCTCCAATTTTGAAATGAAGGACATGGGAGAAGCTACTTATATATTAGGAGTTAAGATCGAAAGAGATCGATCAAGGAAACTCCTTACTTTATCACAAGAGTCTTATATTATGAAGATTCTTGATCGTTTCAATATGCAGCACTGTAATCCCATTGATACCCATGTCATACAAGGTGAAGACCTAAGTACTAAGATGTGTCCTAAAACTCCAGAAGAAATTAAAATGATGGAAACTGTTCCTTACGCTAGTGCGATCGAAAGTTTGATGTATGCTATGATGTGTACTCAACCCGACATATGTTATGCCGTGGGATTGGTGAGCCGATTTCAATCAAATCCCGGTCAAGCACACTGGAAAGCAGTGAAGAGGATCCTGAGATACTTGAAGGGCACCAGGGACTATCGACTTTGTTACCAAGGGAATGATTTACGCCTATTAGGTTATTCAAATGCTGATTAGGGTGGAGACCTAGATGAGCGTAAATCGACTTCTGGATATGCATTCTTGCTTAATGGAGGTGCAATTTCTTGGAATAGCAAGAAACAGACATGCACAGCCTTGTCTACTATGGAGGCTGAATTTATTGCGTGTTCGCCGCAATGCAAGAACAGTATGGCTAAAACGTTTCTTTGAAAATCTAGCCATTGTCACTGAGATTCCAAGACCGGTGACAGTTTATTGCGATAGTCAAGCAGCCATTGCCTATGTGAAAGATCCCAAGTATCATGGAAGGACGAAGCACATTGACATAAAAAATAACTTCATCAGAGATATTATAGCGCAGAAAGAAGTGATTCTACAATACATTTCAACCAATAGAATGGTTGCGATCCATTTACGAAGGCTATTCCTAGAGACATATTCTTGACCCACGGGATGTAACTAGGTTTGCGTAGAATGTGATATATGTTATTGTAGAGGATCATTGTTTTATGTATTTATGGACATATGTATTGTACTTGTTTGTTTATTAATGACTTGACATTTTATCAAGAAGTACAAATCCATTATGAGACTAGCATAAGCACACATATATTATTGGAAAGTATGTCAGCAGGTAATGATTGACTCACTCACACGAGCAGTCGCCTCAAGTGCTATAGTTAGCACGTTGAGATGAGACGTTATGTACAAATAATGCTGAAGAGCAAGTCTGGTACATAAAATATGTAGCCTTGATTGGAGTCAAGATGAGGTCTGTGATTTGTTTATAATAAGATCGAACATGATAGTCCCACAATCATGTATGCCTGTAAGATGCCGGATGCGAGTACTTAATTGGGCACTATAAAAAGCGAGCTAATATAGCACTCGAGCTAAACATGAGTACGTGAGAAGCACGTGACTATGTTTTGGCTAAGATCCGTATAGTGGATATATTTAAGAAATGACATACGCTCTTATAGAAAGAGAAATTCACTATAGCATGTAATTCATACTACATGTGCATTGTTCGACCGACAAGGGAATGTGAGTAAAATTATCCCTATTTACTTATCGTGTGAGCCCTTGAGGTAATTTATAATTTACCTCAATTTGTGCCCTATGTTACTTTTGACTATGTTCTCGAAATGAAAGATCAATGTTGCTAGTTTAGCATGTTACGGGCGGTCATGAATAGATATGGCCTATGGGACGTGTCTAGGAAAGCAGTTGTTCTAAAATTGAGAGAGACATGAGTGCGAAGGAAGACTATTGTTGTTTTACATCTGTCACATGTATTTACTGGTCGACCAATTATATCGCCTTATGTGGTTGCGGATATAATTGTAAATACATGGTGTTTTGAAAATAATCAAGTATAACCTTTAAGGGATAGGTATACTTGTATTGATGTAACAAAATATGTTTGGGGCACTGTGAGACATCAATTGTTTATTTCTTTTTTTCGGGGTTGTAGCCATTATGTCATCCCTAACGGGTGCATAATTTGAGCTCCCAAGTGCGAGGTGTACTCACCGGTCGCACGGCTTACTTGCTAGTATGAATTGTTCTGTAAAGTTGATGAATGTTGAACGCCTTGCCTTATATTCTTGATAGAGCGCTATCAAGCCCATCATGTCCGAGTGAGAGATGTTGTACTTTAGCTGGTACGTCCATGATGGAGTGTGATTGGACGCACTGTTTCAAGTTGAAACGTTACGATGGAAAGACATTAATGGAGGGGTACGAAGGGAAACGTATATAAGCCTCCCGAACACAACCGTTGAACGGGTCGTCAGATCATTTGCACAAAAATCTCTCTCCATTTCCATCGTCAAATAAGAAGGCATTCCATTTCAATTTTGCAAGAACAGTTTGCATTTACACCGTGGAAATCGGATGCTTTCCTTGTGATTGCATCCAGACCAACGTGAGGTAGTGTTGTTTGTGATTGATTCGCAATTCAACGTCCGTTCCGAGGCTATTTGCTGTTTGCGCATCGGAATCGGGTAAGTCGTCTTCCGCCGACTAGAATTTCAACACTTTATTTCATGAAAAATGAATGATTTGAAAAATATTTTTCTAGAAATGATTACTCATATAGCTTAAATTAATTGGTCATTGAATTATTTTTCATTATCAACCATAATTTATTTGTAAACGTTTTCACGATAATGAAAATATTTATCTCTTATTTATTTTTATAAATAATATAAATGATATTTTTAGCAAAATATCTCGTAAATTGTGCATTTTTCTTTTTTGTCAAACAAAGGAAGCCTCAAATGACACAAAACAATATGCTGACACAAATGAACATAGACAGTGCGCCGCACCGTTGCTGTTGAAGTCGAGCAAAATTCAAGAAGTACAACCATAAAAAGTCTCACGGACCACAATAAATAGGGATTGATGATTACAAGACACGATGTCCTTTTATCATCTAACCCACAATTAGTAAAACCTTGTGCTAATTGAGGAAATAAAAAAGAAAATCAACATTAGGTAGATAATAAATTTACGAATATCTTTTTTGGACGTAAAACTTGTGTAAAAAAAAGTTGAGTTAATATCCTGAAAAACTCCAAACTGGTACATCTGTGATAAATTTACCTCAAACTATTTTTTTAACCACCAAAAATCCAAAACTAATATATCTTTGACAAATTTACCCCAAAATGGTACATTTGTAATAAATTTACCCTATGTTAGTTTTCGTTAAATTTTACTGTAAAATTATTAAGTTAAATGACACGTGACAGTTAACTAGTATACCAATTTGAGATTTTACGCTCCGTTTATCACAATTGTTTTTGTGGTATTAATCTAATTTAGCGGAGAATATATTTGTTACAAATTTATTAGTTTAGAGTTTTTTGTGGTCGAATAAATTATTTTTGGATAAATTTGTCATAAATGTATCAGTTTAAGGTTTTTTATGGTTAATCAGGGTAAATTTATCACAAATATACCAGTTTAGAAATTTTCATGATAAAAAAAATAGTTTAAGGTAAATTTATCACTAATGTATCAGTTTGAGTTTTTTAGAGTATTAACCCAAAAAAGTTTCCACCTAAACCCATATAACCTCCGTCCATCATCGTGAAAATGTTTGCACATTTTCCTTTTCCTTTTGTTCACTACTCTATGCCGACAGTTCCCTTAACGAATTGACTGCTGAGTACGCGTTGAGGTTAAAAAACCTAGACGACCCATTTGTCAGAATTGAAAAAGTGAGTGACCGAGACAGTTCACCTGACGAATTGACTGCTCAGTGCGACGCTGGGGCTAAAAAACGGAGGTTGGGTCGGACTGTTGCTGGATTTGGATTACTTGCGTGTCAAATCAAATCGATGCGACAACTGAAAAGGAATTACAAACCAAACTCAAGAATCCGACATATGAAATTGCAAACCGTCGAGCAGAACCAAAGCCCCCTAATGCCGTGGCAAATGTTAGGCACGTTCGTATTTGGCCCCAATCTCCAACAGACAATCACAGATCTCCTGCGGCTTCGAGAGCATGGCCATGTGATCCGCCCCGTCCACCTCCACGACGTGGTGCGCCCCGCCGCTTGCGATCATCCACCTTTGGAACTCCAGGGGTATCCCCAGATCTTGTTTGCACACCACATAGACCCGCGTCGTGGACCCGTACCCTTCGCGGGTGAAGTTGCTTGACGTGCTCAGGTCTTCCAAGAACAACGAACCCGGCCTCACCAAGATCTTACCAAGCTCCAGATCCTTCGAAAATGTAACATTTCCATGAAAAAAACGCTAACAATGTTCTAAGCACAAATTATACCTGCCTATCAAGCAATTTCCTTTTTATGCTTTGGCCCACCCACGTAGGTGTAGGTGTAGTTGGGCACAAAATATGGCGTTAGGTCGTGGGAAGATCCAACCAAGCCTGGCCATCAATCAAGTTTACATGTGATGCATTGGTGTTTTCTACAAACATACGATGTTCTTCATTTCAGACTATATAATGTAAAAGGACCACGTAGGCTGAAATCTTCTTCACATCGGAATGTAAATTTTGGGCTTTCTTTTTGGGTGTTCGGTTTTTTCCACTTCTACCGTGGTCATGTTTGTAATAGAGACGGAAGTAGGATGGGTATGGAATAGTTAATATTGACCCAACCCGTCTCATTATCTTAATGTTTTTTTATCAGACCCGTTCCAAGCTTATTAAGGGTTTTGATATAGTATCCTAAACACACCTCACTAAGGTAGTTACGTTCTTGTAAGGTATTGGCAACTCGCCACAACACTTTATAAAAATTATATTGTTAAATATCTTCACAACTTATGAATTGTAAATCTTCAATTAGGATTCTATAAGGACCATATGGACGATTGATAGAATGTAGAATTGACAATCATAAAAATCTAAGGTTCTAATATTACTAAAAAGTTATGTGTGAAATGGTGGTTATCATTCTAATAGTCTTAGTATTCTCGAATTTTATCGTGAAGCAACCCGATCCCCCTTTTATAGCCTAGAAATGGATGAGGGAGCTTGAGGATTTTAACAGAGTAAGGGCAACTTAAAAAATGCAAGAAAACCGTTATGAATTCTAACGAAGATAATAATTATGTGTATTTACTTAAATCGCCTAAGATATATAAAGGAAACAAATGACCTTTTAATCGTTACACGTATCAAGTATGGGCATTGGATTTCCCAACCACAAAATTCTTAACAAATCTCATGGCATATAGGACGAGTTCATACCTGATTTCTAATCTCAAGTGGATAAAACTCACAAAATGACGAGGTCATATAAAATAAAATAAAAAATAGACTGCAATGAAATGATCCGGCTAGGTTCATCAAATAATACCCTTAACAAAAGGACACCAAAAGGTGGTTTTTACAGTAGAATCATTTGCATTTCAAGGTAATGTCATCTCATGCTTTTGGAGTAAATTGAGTTAAAGTCAAACCATTTAAAGAGTGAGGAGATATGCTTTGTCGATGCCAATGGACGGAAGTGAAAACGTACCTCAAGAGGAGACAACTGGTAGAGCTTGGATGACAAGAAGTGGGGGCCGAAGAACATGGACGTCAAGGGTTTGTCAAGCTTTCCGATGGGCGTGAAAAAAGTGTCTAGCCATGCTCCCTCCGGAGCCCTCGCGCAGTACTTCCATCGCAAGGGATAAAAGCCATTAAAAATAAGCTCATGCATGTAGGGTTAGAGACATATATGAGTTGATTATTTGGTTGAATTCCAATTTAAACAGAGTAAAATCTCCAAAATCGAAAGGGAAAAGGTCCACTTCAACCAAAAGCAAGAAAGACGACTTTATTTTGAGAATCTAACGCGCGTTCAGCAGAGATTTACCTCTTCCAGCACGTATGACGGCCTATGTGCGGTGTCTGGCATGAAAGCCGCCAAGAAAACAGCTACCGATATCTTGTCTGGGAACCTGTCGGCAGCGAGAGCCAAGTTCAAGCCGCCCAAGCTGTGGCCGACGAGGATTGCCCTCTCGTGGGCCCCGAGTGAGGCCAGGAGCTCCAGCAGTGGCTCGGTGTACTCGCGGAACGTGTGGACATCATGTATGGACTTTGTGTTGGTGCCGGAGGCAGTGAGGTCGAGTGCTGTGACGCGGTGGCCGGCTGACTCAAGCCGATGCTTGAGCTTGTACCAGCTCCACGCGCCGTGGCAGGCGCCATGTACGAGTACGAAATGGTAGTGTTTCATGCTTTCGGCTCCCCACAGCAAGACCACTGGGTTTGCTTTGTTAGTGTCTTCTGCGATTGTATTTAAATGATGATTGGTGCTTAGGAGGAGAAGGACGAATAGACATTGATGCCAATAAAAATTCTGATGAAAGTTAATATAAATGCAGAACCTTCCTTGATCGATCATACTGTGGAAAAGTGTCCTACCTGCTTTTCTTTTTGTCGCTTTTTGAAATTTCTTGCTGGACTCCGATGGCAATTGAGACGTGTTTTGACTGTTCTCGCGAATTCCCATTTCAACGTTGAAAGTTCACAAGGTATTACTCCAAAAAGAGAGCCCAGCAAGTGAAATTTAACACGTTAACGTTTATTTTGGGAGTGTGATAGATTTATTGTTCAAATTTCAATATCTTTCACCTAGCGTATTTTTAAGGGTCACGCTTGCCATAGCCACTGCATGTAGACAAAGAGATTTACATTTTTCAAGGAAGATCAATTAGTCAGATCAGAAAGTTTCTGCTGAGACGTACGTGAGTATAGAACTATTACTATATATCATAATTAGTTCATAATTTATAAATCAGACATAAACTTTTGAGTAAATGTGTCTAAGTAAATAAGTTGCCGGATTAAGACTTGAGCTCTCTTCGAAGTTTCCCGGTTAAAGATATTGGACTTTTATTGTGCATCCTAATAAATGATTATGGATCTTCACAAATGTGGTTAAGACATTAGGACTTTTTTTTTTTTTTCAGTCCTACTCTATTCCTATTCTAACTCTCACTTTCAGACTTTTACCCTGCCTCCTTGCAGGATGTGGGAGTCGAAACCCACTCCTGAAACTATATCGTCCCCACCCCAACCCCTCTTGAGAAGGTAGAGATTCGAATCCCCCACCTCCCCCTTCCATGTTGAAATGGTGGCCACAGAAGCAAACCTCAATTATTAAGACATCAGGACTTGAACAAATGGGAAGGAGACATAAAATTGAGCTTGCATGTGAGGGATAGTAATACACGTGTGAATTGTGTTATAAAAGTCCAACATTAAAAATTGTTATGGAGTAGAATAGTTAATATATATTCTAGTTTGCTCATAATTTATTAACTTAAACTTTTTAATAATTTTTTGAGAAAAGATATATCTAATTAGATATATTGATGAACTTAGACTTGAGCTCACTATTGATAATTTTCTCAGTTAAAAATATGATATTTTTGCTGCTGATCTCTATAGTTTCGATATTAGGTCGTATTAAATGAAACAAAAGAAAACTACACAAAAGGGTATTCTTGGAAAACAAATGTAAATGCCAACTTACCCATATATGTACTCCACAAGATAGACATCTTTTCTCCGACCTTTGTGCTACCTTCTAAAATTTCAACATTGCAACAGGAGAAAAGCAAATTGAAATATAACAAAGCGACCTTTTTCACGATTCTTTGAAAAAAAAAAAAAGGGTAGCCCCAGTATCTACTCCATGTCTTCTTGGCCAAGTTACATCTTCGCCTACTCGTATACATTTCGGGCATCGAACCGTCCCCTTTTGACCCAAGCCATCATGGAATGAATCGTGGAGAGAACATGCGTGCTACTTTTTTCAACTGCCCTTGTCCTTACTGCGATTTTCCAGCCTTTGAAATTATTGAAAACGAAAAACAGCCGCCATGGAGAAAGAAAAGGTTGAACCGTTTCAAAAGGGACAATTACTCGGACAAAGGAATTCAACTGGCTGCGGTTGAGGAAGATGTAAAGTCAAAGTCAAATAGTTTTTTTTTTTTTTTTTGGTCGGTCCTACGCTAATCCTATTCTAACACTCACTTTCGCACTTTCGTCTCTACCTCCTCTGCGGGCGTGGGAGTCGAAACCCACTCCGAAATAAAATCTTCCCCACCCCAATCCCCGAGAAGGTGGGCATTTGAACCCCAACCTCCCCCTTCCAAGATGGAAGGGTGGGGTGGGCGAACCCCAGGTGGTTTAAAGTCAAATAGTTTGAATTGGTACTAATTCTCAGGAAAAAAATTTCAAAAAAATTCTAAACCTATTATATCGGTACTAATTCAATCATAAACTTTTCAATTAGTCCAATCTAGTCCTAAACCTTTTCACATTAGTATTAATTGAATCCATCCAATCAATTTATGCCAGAAATTACTGACATGGATACCGGCCATTTTATATGGCACGTCTGGCATTGACGTTGATATTTTTATTTAATAGTTAATTAATGCGTGATTTTTAAAATTTTTCCTTTTTTTTTCCTTACTTCTTTATTTTCCTCTACCATCCTCCATAATGGCCGATGGAGGTTGCCAACTACGAACAAGGGCAAGAGTTAGGATGCCCTTGCTAGAGGCCAACAAGGGCTAAGAAGCCTTTGCCGACCACGCTTGGACGAGGCCTCTTGCTAGATTTGGCAAGGGGACCTTACGATAAGGGTGGCCTCGCCCAATGGTGAGGAGCTTCGTTCGATCGAGGCCGGCCCTTGCCAACCCTCACTAGCCTCTAGCATTGGTGAGAGGCCTCGTTTAGGCCAGGCTAGCTCTTGCCAGAGGCCAGCGAGGTCTTACCAATGCTCACTAACCCTGCCTAACCCTAAGGTTGGTCTTGCCTGTTGCCCATGACCTCCATCAACCATCACAAAGGCTGGAGGAGGAAAATAAAGAAGTTAAAAAAAAGGAAAAAAAAAAGAAGGAAAAAAAGAAAAATTCAAACAATTAAAAAAAATTAAATATTATATAAAAATGTTCACATCAGTGCAATCGTGTCATATAGTATGACCGGTATCCATGTCAACAATTTTTAGCATAAGTTGCCTGGATGGATTCAATTAGTACCAACGTGAAAATGTTTAGAATTAAATTGATCAAATTGAAAAGTTTAAGACTTAATTGGTACCAATATAATAGGTTGTGAACTTTTTTTGTGCTTTTTCCGCAATTTTCATTTCGTATTATTGGGTATAAGGATGTCGGATGTATGACAGGTGTCCATATCCTTCCCCTCAATATCCCTGCTCTATTTCTCTCTCTATATATATCCTGAATCTGTCCGGTCGAATTGGGTAGGTGAACTCAGTACGATAGAAGAAAGTTAGCTTAGGGTGCCGCATGATCGCTGTTGTTACATCGTCAAGTAAAGCTTGCAACGTAACTCTTTTAGGCGGTGAAGAAAATAATTTCATTTAGCAAGAGGGCGCCTTCTCTGCCCTCACATGCAAGTAAATTCCACATGTAAGAGGAAAACAGCAGAGTCGAAGCACTGGCTAAACTTTTTTCGAGATGGTGGGGCTATTCATAATAAGTAGTTTGCACTAGGATATTTAGTTGGTATATTTCACTTTGGGCTACAATAAATCATGTAAAAATATGTAGTGTCATGCAATTTTCGATGATATGCCATTAATCAAATGGAATTAAATATTTTTGACTTTCATACATGAAAAGTATGAAAAAGTAGTTGTCTCCTTTTTTTTAGAGAAAGGTAGGACTAGAGATCGGGAAAATTGTCAAAAAGGTTCTAAACCTAATATCAAATTCAATCCTAAATATTTTAATTTTGCTAATTGAGTCTTGAATCCGTTCATGTTTTGTCAATTGAGTTCATCCGACTAATTTTACTAAATATTACTGACATGGATGCATGTCATATTATATGATATAGTCAGTACTAACATGAATAATTTTCAATATTATTTTACTTTTATTTCAATTTTTTTATTTTTTTTTATTTTTTCCTTTTCTTTTCTTTGTTGGCCTGCCAGCCATCAACTCTCGCTCCCGGCGAGGGCTTCACGACCCTTATCCATTTCATCATAGCTGCCTTTTAGTAGACCCATGAGAGCAAGAGCTAGTTAGAGCTTTCATAAAGGTAAGAGCGATAGGCCACACACACGTCCTAGACCCACAGAGGTGAGAGCAAGTGTTGGGTGAGTCCAGATAATTCACTTGTTACTGCTTTTTACTTCCTATCGGGGCTTCTTAATAACCGATCAATAAAGGTCTTTCACTCTCGAACGTTCAGTGGAGGTAACAAAACAAAATAAAGACAACCCTTTTGAAGTCATTCACTCCTCTCTCATTCTGCTCATGAAGGCTTGTCTGCCGGCTTGCTTGAAGGAGTTCTGTCAACTCAGCCGATTAAGCTAATCAGAACTCGAATTGTCGTTACCTCACATTGGATTCGCCATTTAATTTTCTTTATGCAGATAATTGAGCAGAGGCCACTTTCAAGAATTTTCAGATAATGGCGAGGAAATTTCTTAAGTAATATGTCGGTTTCATCCAATTTTGGACCCCTAAGAGATCGTTATCCAAAAAAAAGTGACCGCATTAGGTTGACGAGTCCAAATGATGATGCAGACTGGTTCAGGTATGGGTTCCCTCTAAGATAAAAAGGCAAGTGTAAGCAATTGAAGGAGATGTTGCTGAAAACACTCGATTACAATCATACAAAGCATTTTGTTAGGGGCAAGTCCTAAAAGTTTTCATGACACTACATTTGAGTCCTAAAACTTCTATTTCATATATTGAAGTCCTAAAAATGACAATATCAATATATTTGAGTCATTCCATTAATTCCGTCAATTTTAAGTGAACAAAGCACGTGTCATGTGATTGTTAATACCTAAATTTTGAGAAAATTATCCAAAAAATCATAAATTTATTGTTTATTTATCAATTTAGTCCTAAAACTTTCAATTTCGCCAATTAAATCCTAAATATTTTCATATTTTTTCAATTAAGCCCATCTTACATGGGATGACTCTTATAGCTCAGACGATGACGAACCGATCCATTAAGTACGATCTCTAAAGCATTCTAAAGTAACGTGAAAGAGCCTCCAAGAAAAGAAGACTAAAGGAAAAAGAAGTCTAAAGCAAACATGTGAAGAGAAAGAAAATTTGGCCTAGAGGCACTATTCGACACTATTTGACACTATACATGTACTATTTGGCACTATTTGAAATTGTAGCAAAAACGAAAAGATGTAAGATAAGAATCTGCTAGAAGCAAGATCTTGTCTGTTGGTGTCAAGGTCAAATAATTGGCTATTGTTGACCACTAAGAGTCTGTAAAATTATCTTTAGTATTTCCCCATATAAAAGAATGCTTGTAAATGTTAAGAGACAAAACATACCCTCTCCAGAAATAATATTGCGTGGTTTGCTATAAATTTGTGAAAACCTCTCTCTTCTCTTCCTTTCTGCCTAGTATGATTCTTACTAGAAATAGTCTAATTAATTTTGTTATATGCTTTGCACTTGCCACAAATGTGAAGCCTGCACATCACAATTCTACTACTCTAAAATTTTCTATGATATGAGTCAAAGAATGAAAAGGAATTAAATGGCTAATAGGCAGTCCCTATTCTGAGGTTGAGGAAGGGCCGTGCGTGTGTGATGGTGTACTTGCCATAAATTCTATTTTCATTTTCCCTAGCTAGGAAAAAGAGGATGAGTTAAGCTCTTAATGAATTTCATAACCATTATTGGTTGTGTTTTAAACTGCAAAATGCACTTAATGGAATCACCTATGTGAGTGTGGAGTGAGAACGCTCCTATGAGAATTATTAGCGATAATATCTATAGCACTTATGAACAAACCAAGCATGTGCATGACCTATTAGTGCAGAGCCACGTTGAACAACAAACTTTGTGCAAGTGTCATGTGATGGTGAAACTTATAATTCACAAAAAGAATTCATAAAAAATTCAAACTTTATCAATGATTTTGTAAATTATATTTCATTCTTTCGAGGGTTGATTTATAACCGAACAAGCACCGGTTCTGATGAATTAAACTCCAATAAACCAGCAATATTATGTCTTTTTCTTTTCAAAACTTTTTAAAATATGTGGGAGATTGTTGGATATTTCAATAGTTTTGAAATATGGAAAATTATTAGTATTATAACAATTTTTTGCCGTCATCAATTTGTAATCATTTTTGTCTGCCATTTATATAAATTCGTTTTGTAAAGTTTTATGACGGTTATATAATGGCTATCTAATGGTCATATAATGATTGTATGACGGTTTTGTAATGTTTGATTTATTTATTCATAAACCCTCCATTATTTTATAATGGATTCTTATTGGCCCTCCCTCCCTCCCTCCCTCTCTCTTTGAATATCTGAACTTTCTCTCTTTTCTTTTCTTGTTTGAATATAAATTGAACTTTAAACCACAATCTTTTAACTTTTCTTTTTGCCGGGTTATACACATAATGTTGTTCCCTATTCCTTCTAATATTTAGTACTAAGTATAGAAGAATGTCTACTATATCTTGGGAGGATAGTCGCTAGAGCCTTACACATTGAGTTTCGTGCTTCAAGGGGCGGAATTATGCTTAAGGACAAAGCTCACACGGCTCGGACAATTGATCTTATTTTATTGTCTTTTTCAATAGATTTTCAACAATTCTCATTATTTTTCATATTATCTGATATTTTTCCAACAATCATTCCATTCTGTTTTGGCATAAAAGGAAACAGTTTAGTATATTATGAATCTGCTTAATAATTAGCGAGACTATTGACATGAGTAGAGGCAAAATTCAAATCAAGAATTGAGCTAAGAAAAGCAAAATTAAGCTATTGTAGAGTTTTACGAGAGACGATGGTCTTATTTACTGCATAGAATTAGCATAGTAGCAGTAATGTGGCAGATTTTAATGGTTTGAAATGCGAATTGAACCAACGTACTTCATACTTTGTTTCTCAACCGTAATTCTTAGCAATGTCCTCAAAGCATTGACAAAGCTCATGGGGCCTGGAGAGCATGGCCACGTGATCGGCTTCTCCGATCAGCTTCACCGCCTTGGGAGGATTTTGATCGATCATCCGTCTCTGAAACTCTACTTGCATGGTTTTGTCCTCTCCACACAGCACCAAAACTCGATCCACTGACCCATATCTCTCCTCATCGCTAAGTCCTCCATGAACAACCTCGCTGGTCTTCAGTATACGTCGTCTGAGCTTCCTTGTTGCCTATTATTATGAGAAGAGTAGTTATGTGCGAGTCTCACCTCTGCCAAACAGTTTTGGTACAGCTTCTCGGCCACGTGATCGTCCTTCTGCCCAAGATCATACTTTTTATTACATGACGGCTCCAGATTGCTTTCTCTAAAGAACTAATTTAAAGAAAAGCTATGAGGGACTTCTATCGCCGGGACTGCAGAAGACGGATGAACATGGATTTTGTCATAGATATTATTCAAAGTCAGAGAACTAATCACAAAGCTCCTCAAAATAGGTATTTTTCAAATCGATATGCAATCCTTTTTTCTTTTTCTTTTTTTAAATAAACTCAAGCCATAAGGAGATGGCATTAAAGTGCAAATTGGATACGCGAGTCTGAAATCTTTTGAAGCTCCTTCACATGCAAATAAATTTAAACCTGTGTAAAGGTGTTGACACCTAATTTTAGCAAACTTAGGGAGATAAGGAAAATAAAAATTGTATTTGAATAAATAAAAGGAAAAAAATGAAAAATGGAGGAAATTGATTTGATTGATTATGCATGGAAATTTCAAATTTTGATGGGTATTTGGATTTTGTTAAATGCAGAGGCAATTTAAAAATCAAGTGAATAAGGAGCAAGAATTTTTGTAAAATGGAAGAAATTTAAACAAGATCGAGCTGATTGCGAAATCATGTCCTAATTTACAGATCTGCTTTAATGTGACAGGAGATGGAAACTTAAAAAATGCCATACAAAGCGGCCGTTTGGAATCATTATAAAAGAGGTTCATTTTTTCGTGACAAAGGGGGGATTTTTCGAAAAATTTCAAAGTAAAATTGGAGAGAGATTCGTGCACAAAAAGAGAGTTTGTTTTCTTTCTCCATTTTTGTCGTTGGGAAGAGGCAATGTAAAAAAAAAAAAAAAATAGTGAAAATACAGCAGAGAGTGCAGCGATAGAGTGGACGTGAGTGACGTAAGAGAGAGAGAAAAAAAAAAGAGGAGGAAGACTGTTCATCTTCCTCCCCGGCGTCTCCTCGCACAACCGCGCCAGCGCGCCCGCGCCGGCAGCCGAGCCGACGGCGACCCAAAGCCGCACCGTCGCCCTCCTCCACTGCATCGGCGACCGCGCTCGATGCCCCCTCGCCGCCACCGTACCAGCCGTCTGTCGGAGCTGCCACCGCGCCCCCTGCACGCCGCGACGCCGGACCCGCGCCCGACGCCGTCGCCGACCTCTGCGTCCCCAGATCCGCCGTCTGCCGCTCCGTGTTCTCCCCTCACGACACCAGACCTGCACCCGAAGCCTCCGCCAACGACCTAGCGACACCGGAGCCCCAAAGACCGCCCCTCCGCCTCACGCCCGATCGACGCATCTGCAGGTCTCGAGCCTCCGTTCGCCACCGCCGCATCGGATCTCACCGCGCCGGTGACCCACGACTTCGAGATCCGCTCTATCGTCGACCCCGCGCCGGCCCACGACTCGTCCGGCCGTCCTCGCCGCTCGAGACCCCACGGCCGAGCGCCGCACCGCAGCCGACGCCGCCGCCCAGCGACCCGCGACCCAGCCCCGACTCCGCCGCTGCCCTGAGTTGGAGCCCGCCGCCGTTCACCTGCAGCCGCTCCCCCACCGGAGCTCCGACGACCGGTCAAACGACCGCCCGGCGCCATTCCCCTGTCGATTCCCTTAGGTAGTTTTTTTTTTTTTTTTACTTTTTACTTTACTTTTCACTTTATTTATAGTTTAGTTTATTTTACTCTTTTTATTTGTTATGTTATCTTTTTGTGTATTTCATTTGATAGCATTTTTAGTTTAGTTATTTGATTTGTAATATTGGATGTTAATATCTATAATTTTTGTTGGCATTATCCGCAGGAATTTTGTTTGGAATTATTATAATTATTAATTTAATCAGAAAGACGTTGGATCATTTTTTAAATTATTTTAATTGTTGGGCTTTTTAGTGGAATTTCTATTGTTAAATACAATAATTATTTAATTTGGTCCGTAAGCACTTCGGATCATTTGTAATTATTTTGATTCATTTTTGTCGTGATAATTAGGATTAGAGTAATCGTTAATTTGACCCGTGAGACAACGGGTTATTTTCTCGATTATTTTAATTCTTTATTTTGTTGATTGTTTAGATTTAACATTTGTTTAATAATTACTCATCTTAAAAAAAAAACTAAAAAAAAAAATCAAAATCTTGCATGAGCATATAAGACATGTAGGTTTAATAAATTAGACACGTAGGTTTAGTAAATTATTTTTTTAATTATATTTTTAGAATTGCATTTTTAGATATATATATATATATATATTTTAAATAGGTTAGGGTCAATCTTAAACAACCTTTTTTTTTTTTTTATAGAGTCTTAGATAAAATTTGGCATATTTTTATATTCTCATTTAAAAAAAAAAATAAAAAAATAAAAAGTAGTTTTCTAAGACATGATAGGGTTTAAGTCAAAATTAATCCCAAAAATGAATTAGAAAATTATTTTTTTTTAGATAGCTTAATTAGGGTTTTTATTAATTTTGAATTTCAATAAAAAAATACAAAAATACTAGGTGCATATTAACTAGTTTGCATAATAGGATTATTTAATTAGAATATGTTCATTAGTAAATTAGGTCATGAGGTGCATTTTAACTAGATTACATATTAGGCCTATTTAATTTGAATTTGCATATTAGTAAAATTAGGTCATTTAGCTAAAAAATGCATTTTTTTTATAAAAGAATTCTAACTCTTAAGAAAACCCGAAAAAAAAAATGTTTGCTTTGTGTGATGCAATTTATTTTTTTTATTTTTTTATTTGAATATTCAATAATGGTTGGTTGATCACCTTTTGACATAGTAGAAGTCTAAGTTAAAATAAATCCAAGCTGCCTACAAAAACACTTTTAAAAAAAATAAAAAAAGAAATGGTATCGAAAGGGCGCATTAGAAAATTCAGTGTGGCAAATTCCCCGTACCTTGGGTGCAGTCCGTAGGAGTAAAATAAATCTCTTTTATTTTACTTAGGTGTCTAATCGACCTATCGTAAACAGATTAGTGACGACTCTAAGTTGATAATATTTTGCATGTTTAAAAATTTAGACTTAAGTCATGATTTGGTATGGGCTTAGGAGAGCCCGAGCTAAGTTATTAAGCTTAGTAGTCAATTAACCTAGTTTTAGGTGGTGAACCCGAAAAATTAGGTCGCGACAAAAAGATAAATGGATCAAAGTCATTAACTTCATTCCGATACCATGTTAAGCAATTAATTTTTCCTGATTAATTGAGCCACTTATAGGACAACGCAAAAAATATTTGACATCTTAGGGCCATCGCACCTCTTGCAAGAGAAGCACAGGGGGGGTTTTTGGCCTCGGCATTTATGCTGCCACATAAATCTCGCTTGATTCTAATGGGCCAAACCTCGCCAGCCTCGAGTGAGGCTCCACCTCACTAGATCCAGCGAGATCAAGCTCGCCCTCGGCTAAGAAGATGGAAGAAGGAAGAAGAAAGGAAAAAATAGGAAAGAAAAAAAAAAAAAAAAAGAAAAAAATTATAATTTCGATTTTTTTAAATATTTGTATAAGGCAAAAGAGGAAGAGAGAGTGTATGTGTGAGCCTAGTGGGTTGGAAATGGGTTTAAGACTCATTTTGACAAACCTACTTGTCATGCAGCAAGTTTTCGAATCTTCATTAGATGCATGAAACCCGATTATAGGCGATCAAGAGGTATTGCTGACTCAACTAGAAGAGTCTTGTGTGAGATGCCATGTTGGATTTAACTCATCATTCTCATAAGTTCTTGTAACTCACGTAAACTCTCATGGTTCTAAAAAGCATTATTCTCCACAACTCGAATGAAAAAACGTTAGCCCTCCGAAAACTTTCTCACGGGTAACATAAAAGGAATCACAATAGGGAAGCTCAGCATGGACTGGATCGATGCTAATTTTAAAGAATTTTCATTAATTAATGATGATAAATATTCTTATGCATATGTCCCGTCACCTTATATATAGCTTTTAAAAAACCACGTGACCTTTAATAAAAAAAATGCCATGTAGATTTTCCCAGTGTAATTGTCCCATTCACTTTTGGCAGAAAAAAATTAGCATGTTTACGAATCTACTTAATGGTTTGCGAGTCCTTTGACTTGAGAAAATGACAAGATTCTGATAAAAAATTGAGCTAAGAAGGGCAAAAGTAAGCACATTTGAGATGTTTAGGAGATACAATCAGGGGTATTCAGTTCACAGGATCAGCACAGTAAAGAGTGATGTGGCAAATTGTTAATGGTGCGATGTGCGAATTGATCCAGCTCAGTTCGTACTCCGTGCCTCAATAGCAATTCTTAGCAATGTCCTCGAAGCATTGACGAAGCTAGTGAGGCTTGGAGAGCATGGCCATGTGATCGGCTTCTTCAATCAACTTCACCGCCGTGGAAGGACTCCGATCGATCATCCTTCTCTGAAAGTCAACGTCCACAGCCTTCTCATCTTCACACACCATGAAAACTCTTTTCACTGACCCAAATCTCTCTACCGTGATGAAGGATTCGTTCTCCAGATCCTCCATGAATATCCTCGTGGGTCTGCGTAACATCTTTTCTAATTCCAGGTCCTGTATTATATGTGATTCCACAATATGCATCATGTTTACTGTTTTTTCTTTTCCATTATGAGGAGGGGTTTGCCTATTGAATAAGAGCGATTAGACATCCCAAATCTCAACGAGTCAAAGGTCTCAAATCCATTTCCTGCTGCAGACCATTTTGTGACTAATCAATACTAGATTTGATCGAATATATCCCTCAGGTTTGTCCATGGAAGTGTGTCTTTAAATTATAAGACAAAAGGAAATGATCCGGATAAGGACCTTTACGGTTAAAGAGTAAATGGGCCTGGTCCGGTTATCTCAAATTGACTAAATTGCCTCTACACTTCATAAAAACTAGGACAAATAAGAGCAAAAATCATAGAATCCGATAAAATTTTCTTCAAGCAGAGAATAGGCATTAACCTTAAGAGATTTATTGATTTATGAAATGCTTTGAATACAACCGATTACCAATTGAGCTGCTCCTCCCCTAAAAGTAACCCGAGGGTTTCACATCTACCACTCTTTGGGTGTAGCCTAATGAAATACCCATGGATGATCCAATTTGCACGAGATTAGTCATAGTAAAGGTTGGGAATCCCATTTTAAAATAATAATAATAAATGCAAACACAATGTCCTTAGCCCGCTGGTCGATGGTAGATAAACTAATCACAAGTGCCACAAGAATGAGATGAGTGGAAGAGCTGCTTTCGGTCGAGTAGATAACTTTCATGAAACCATTTCTTTCTCAATGCTTTGAATAGTCAAGAAGAAAACTAGAAAATGATATATAGGTAGTGTTCACTTGTTAGGCAGTTGTTGTAGTTATTGATGTTGTAGATCGGGAATTCATCCTCTCCCAAGAGCCTGAATGTGCTATTGAACCTCTTGGTAAGGTCAAATGGCATTCCGCTACTGACCTAATCGACTGTTAGACCTCCCAGTCTTTCTCCTTTTGTCCCGCTAGTTATAATAAAAGACTTTTCCCTTCTATTCCTTTGCGAGCCAGTAACAAAGTGCTTGGTATTGTCCCTGCATGTGGTGTGGTGTTCTAGAAATAGGAGAGCGCTGGCATGAGAGAAGGCGGCCTCTCTTGGCAAAGATGGCCCAATTTCAATGCTTTCTTTTTTATTTCAGGTTTATTTCTTCAGGGGCCCATAATGCTAAAAGGTGGGGGCCCCGAACAAAATATCTCTTACTACCCATTCGAGCATGAAGAAAGCCCTTAAATTGGCAATGAGCCGGTGATGGAAGCTAATAAGTATGAGCGATTGATAGATGCATCCATATCGTCATAACGCTTATGCCGGCTGGTACACACCTATATAGCCGAATTCGAAAAGTGTATGATGCTAAGACAACTATGATGTTCCAAACTCTTATGCAAAAGAAGGCTCCTCAGTGGAGAATTTCAGATGCCATTCCCAGCAGAGCCTTTGATTTTTACGAACAAATTATAATATCGTAGAATTCACGTGTATAAGGCCAACCTATGCTTTTTATGACGGATTGTGCCACACTTATTCGGGTTTCGTAGTGATATTGCCATAGGAATCCATGACATACTGTTATATTCTGAGCTTCTAGACATATGCTCAACTGCTGTCGTCTCTTTTTTTTAGTTTTTCACTTGATCAAGTGCAGGACACCTTCTCCAGATATGATGATCAGAATTCACTGAAAATTGTCCAAAATGTCCTAAAACTCTTAAACAATGATCAATTCAATCATAAACTTTTTAATTTGGCAAATTTTGTTTTAAAACTTTTGATGATTTGCCAATTTTACCCATTTTAGCCAATTTTGACAAAAAATTGTTGACATGGATGCTAGCCGTTTTATGTGGCATAGACATAGATAATATTAGCAATTTTGTTATATTCTGAATTTCTTTATATATATATATATATTTTTTTTTTTTTTTTTTTACTTTTCTTATCTCTTCTTCCTTCTTCTTTTTCCCCTCATGATGGGTTGGAGAGGTTCACTAGCCGTCACCAAGGCCTTGGCAACCCTCATCTACTATTTCGGAAAGATGAATAGTGAAAAAAAAAACAATTGAAAAAATTTAGAAAAATCACAAAAGTTGTCAATGTTAGCATTGATGGTGTCAATGCCAATTATGCCATGTAAGATAGCTGGCATACACATTAGAGATTTTCAATCAAAATTGGCTAAAATGACTGAGAAAATTATCAAAAAGTTTTGTACAATTTTTTTTTTTTTACTGGTACCTTCTCCATGTGAGATATCCACAGCAACTATATTCTTTTACCATTAACCGCAGGGTATGTTTAGGAATGCAGTACAAAGCAGATTTGAGCCCTAAGGGCCAATGCAAGTCCCTTCCCGCTTTAGCTTTTCATCACTATGCCCGCATTTTAAAGAGTATATTCATTTTGCCATTTAGACCTTATCAACTAAATAGATTTTCTCATCTGCCCTTGCAAGTCTGCAATGACCCTTTCGCGCGCGCACTTTACACAGAGAGAGAGAGAGACAGAGAGAGACAGAGACAGAGAGAGAGAGAGAGGTGGCCATGTCGGTATAGCCACCTAGTCTCTCAGAGACAGGGCCGGGCGACCATAGGCTAGATACCCGCTGAGGTTGTTAACAGCAACCTATGCAAGACAAATCTCGCTTGGAGGTTACACACTACTTTGGCGGCGCCTTGCTCGGGCCACCCTAGGCAAGACCGATCTTTCTAAGGGTCATGCGACCCCTGTGTTGCCTCGCCAGGGTTGCATGGCCTCATGCCAATACTTGGTATTGTTGCGTGACCCGAAATTAGACGTGACACCACTCGATTTCCGGGGTTGGAAGAACATGGCAACACTTTGCCTGGACCGGGTGACCTCAGCAGCAAGCAGCTGTGGTCACGTTTACAAGCACATATAAAGTTCTATTTGTAGGCAACTGCATAAGTATAAGAAAAAATTTCCCTAAAAGTAAAGAGAAAAAGGGCTTGAAAGCGGAAATAGAAATTAGAAGCGAGTTAAAGAGAGAGTAGCATCCATTCTCCCTTATGTGAGGTCAACAAAGTGTCAACCTACCCATTTTAATGCATAGATATATGACATTGATTACAACATAAGATGCCAAAATAATGAAGCAGTCTAATTATATTGGGAACATCCATGTTATATAGTAAGGAAGTTTTCAGATATCAAAAGAACTATATTGGTATTTTTAATGTTGAAACTTCCTTAATTAGTCATGGTTAACAAGTGCCTTTGAAATTCTGATTAACATGCAATTCTTATTAATAGTCCTCGTAGGACACGTCTATTTGAAAAGAATAGGTACAACTACAGATTGTATGACAAAATACACGTAGATGGTCATTAAAAAAATTGATGAGAGTATATGTTTATCTTGAGATATAATTAGAGAGAAATCACTGCAAACTATCAATTATTTCTCTCCTTCCAACACAAACAACTACGCTTGTTTGCTTCCTTTTTTCCTAATCTTTTTCCCCACACTTACAGTTACCCCATAGTAATTGAAAGCTGAACATACTAAGTCCATGTAATTCAAAGCGAGACCAAAAAGTTCCCAAAAAAGAAAACTAAATTAGTACGTTGACAAATAAAAAGAAAAAGTTACAAACTAAAGTTCCAGTTTGATTTGCCTCACTAGCAACCTTTTCCACATGGGAATGGGGAGATGGGAAGTTGGAATCCGCACCTTCCCCGAGGGGTCTTGGAGTGGATATAAAGTTTCAGGTATGAGTTTTGATTCTCGTACCCTACAAAAAAACCAGGATAAAAGTCAAAGAGTGAGTTGAAAGTTAGAAGAAGATTGGCAAATAAAAACATTCTAGTTTGGGTAGACAATGATGGCGATCTAGAAGTAGCCAACGGAAGATTTCCTACATTTGTCAGGAAAAGATTATAGTCGGCATATGTCCACAAACTTAGAATTGTGAAGTGAATTACTCTCTCAAGAGTCGATACTTGGTTGGGTTCCCAAAATTGGCATTTGAGTAATTAGAACTGGGGAAGTAGCATAAACAGCGATGTCTATAGTGGCCGTCTTCTTAGGCTGGTTCTGTCTATCAACATCGACATGGACGTTGGTGGTATCGACTGTTTCATGTTTGCCGACATGGATCGCATGACCTACTTCATGCTTGTCGATGGTAAACGCCGAAATGTCGATAGTTTCTTGGTCATCCACTAGAACAAGAATGCGCTGTACATCATTGATGTAAACAAGATCCTCAATAATTTCACGGTCAGGCAAGTTCTGCGCAACATCAACAGCGGCAATGACATCAGCGCTTGGACGTGGTGATTTTTTTTTTTTTTTTTTTTTGGGGGAAGCTTTCCTCATGCCTTCAGCAATACGAATCCTTGATGATGGCTTCGTTGCAGCTCTAACGGGAGTGAACCTCATCCATTTGGTTGCCGCCGTGAAAAGGACGATTGTAAAAACTATGAAAAGAAAAGGGAATGATGCCAAGGCATTGAATTTACCTAATTTCTTTTTCTTTGACTCTTTTGGAGGCTGCACGAGAGAAAGTTGAGCTTAAATGTCAGGCATCACTTGAGCTTCCTGAGCAACAGAAGCAATAATTGCTTCCCGGGTGGTTTTAAAAGAAAATGAGTTATTTCACTTTCACCTTCTTAAAAATTGAACCGATGTCCTCACTGAAATAATGAATATTGTCGGGAAAACCGGGCAACGATTCAACAAGAATTAAAACCTAATCTAGGATCAAATTCTCCCCCAAACTAAACCAATCAAAATCAACTTAACTCTAGCAACAAACAATCAATGTATGGCCTCGCAATAAGAAAATATAATGCTGAAATTACAAGAAGCAAAGCCAACATTACCGCCAAGGATTTCATGTGGTTACCCAATGCAAGAAAAATCAAGGACCATCTAGTTACTAAGAATAGTAAGATACACAATGTGTTCTTCTCTAATTACACAATAGACGCTAAACATCAACGATATAACTATATTTCATCACTAGAAAGGTGGATTGACCTAAATGGAGTAAGAAAACTCTAACTGCAATTGGAAAATTTGGAAGAGGTTCTCAACGAACTAAACCGATCAACTCGTAACCCTCAGTCTCACAAACAACATACTCAAATTTGAACCAATTCCATTAATGTTTAGCCTTCAAATCGCTATTTCTTCTCTTCTCCACTCTTTCTTAGGTGAGCACTATCTGTTTTCTCTCTCTCCTCACTCTTGAGCACTTGGGCACAAACGAAGTAGCCCCCACTTTTTTTTTCCCGACTTTTACCTTTTATTAATGCTAGCTGGGCCCCACATAAAGGTGGACCCACCCAACAAATATGATAGTAGGCCCACCAATCATTGAAGTTAGGGAAAATGACACGGTCTTTAAACTTTGACCCAATGTGTAATTCCATTTTTGAACTTTTAATTTATTTGATATAGTCCCTGAATTTTATATCAATATGTAATGTGGTCCATGAATTTTTAATTTGTTCAATATAATCCTTGAACTTTTAGTATATGTTGAATATAGTCCCTAACCTATTTGAAAAATGTTCATTTGTCTCTGGTCTTGAATTAATGGAAATACTACATTGAACATTTCATACAATTCAGGGATTGTATTTAACATGCACTAAAAGCTCAAGGACTACAATTGAACAGATTAAAAGGTCAAGGACCACATAACACATTTAGCTAAAATTTAGGGGCCGCATTAAATAAATTATAAGTTTATGGAACCAAATTACACATTGGGTCAAAGTTCAAGGACTCAAGGATTGTTTGTGTCATTATCCCTTGAAGTTATTTGTGGCCTAAGGATTCGATTTGAATTATTTGATGGTACAACGATTGTATATCTCTAGGTGACTTGTTGGCAGCATATAAAAGGTGCGGCATAGGGATACTTCATACGTACTCGAAGTAAGTCTAAATGTGCAATACAGTATTATGGAGAGTAGATTTCAAACATACGATAAAAAATTTCCTTTCTTCGATATCCTTAGAGGATGATCGGCAGGGGTGAGCACACCAAGCCAAAGCTTTGTAATTATGGTTGGACGATTGAATTGGACATCACTAGCAAAAGCAGTAGCCGAGAGGGAAAAAATCGAGCTCACTAGTGGATTGCTTGTAAAACAATTCAAGGAAATTCTTGAAAGGGAAATCCTTTGGAATGGACAGCTTGGATCGTTCTGAAAATGAGGTTGAACCTCCACTTCACTAGATCAAGGTAAGGAATGTGTCTCATTGGAGAATAGTGAAGGAAAATAAAGAGCAGCCCAGCCTTGGAAAATCCAAAAAACGTTGAAGAGAACACCAGAATTTTCCTCATACATCAATAAGGGTACATGTGTATTCCCTTGTATAAAACAGCAAGGACAAGTCGATCTAAAGTGAATGAGGTGCTGTCAGCCAAGCAATGAGCTAGGTTGATTTAATCTTCATAAATTTTGAGTGTTGGGTGGCAGAAAATATATCGAGAGAGACAATACGACAAGAAAGTAGTGTGTTCAACGGGGGTGACTTCCTCATCAGGTTCTTTGAAATATTTAATTAAAAAGGAGCCACAAGAAAGATCAGTGACACAATTAAAGTATTGGCATCTCTAACATCATCCCCATATGGACTGAGGCGATTATAGCAAATAAATCAAGGAGAGTAATTGACATTGGGCCCAAGGAAAGAAAAAACAAGTTGTTGAAGGAGACCAGAAACTGGTTAATCCACCCAAGACCCAAGTCGCACTAACAAAATGGAAGTTCCACTTCGATTTTGGCTTTTCCCTAGATGAATTGCACCTGAGATTTCATTCTCAAGTAGCATCGGTAGAATTTGAGGTCGAGTGGAGGGAAAGACCTAATCGACTAGACCTGGTGGTCCATACGTACTCAACAATGGGAGACTTTTGGTTAGGTAGTTTTTCTTCAACACAACGAGGAAAACAACCATTGAGGGATAGAAGAAAACAATCTCGTATTGAACGAGGACCTAGAACTCACCACCTCAGAACCATTGAGGAGCCAGAGAGGATAGATATCGAGGTCATCTTCTTATTGGAGCTCCTCAAAACAAGACCAATATGTCCAAGATGAAAATGTGGGAGAATGATTTTTGGGAGCCATTGAGGTTTTGAAATAAACTTCGGAATCGGAGCAGAATTGGAAAAGGAAAGACATAGTCCGAGATTGACGACAAAGTGTAGGTAAAAGTAAAAATAAATAGGATTTGGCCAAGTATTTATACGGCACCAAAAGAGGGTTAATGCATCGTATCGTACTTTTGAAAGGTAATCATAAGTAAATTTTCAAAAGTTTAAAAGAATTAAGTTGTTCAAGAATTAAGTTGTTCAATTCTTTTAAAATGAGACATATGTTGACAGGCTGATTACCTAAAAACCCATCGATTTTAAGTGCAATCTTAATTCTATCCCAAATATTATTTTGTCTCATAAAAAATCTCCAACTTCCATCCTAGTCTTAAATTTGCCTGTATGTCTAAAAATTGCCCACTAATTTCTTCAATATTGTCAAAATAAGGAGATTGCTATTTTTTTTCTTATAAGGTAAGAGTATTGATGAAAATATAAGTTCTGATAATGAACTTATAACTAGTTCTAATATCGATAATTTTAATTAAACTAGTGGTGATTTTGAATATGTGGATAGATTTGGGATTAAAGTGAAAGTTAAGGATTTTAATTGACAAAAAAAAAAAAAGTTTGGGTAGGGATTAGACCTAAATTTTGGGATGTTTTAGGAATTAGGCAACATGATGCCAGCTTAAATAGATATAGAACTCGGTGTTAAGTATTGATATACCACCAATGAGTTACCAGTAGAAAATGTTTGTCGATGACTACGATTATCGATGACCATGATACAGTTATTGATAGACGATATTGATCGACGATTGTTACTTCATAAATATCAATAAATGTTAAATACAAAAACTAAAGACAAAGTGAAGATGCCAAGGTGAAGGAACCATTGACGATTAAGACTAGTAACCATAGAAGAATTGTTAAACTGGATAAGGTCGACATTCGGAGTCTATGGAGATATGGTTTTTAATCATTAATTAAGATATTAACTACTTGTAAGTGGTTACACTTTGTAATAGGCTACATAAAGCCATGTTGAATTGTTCAGAACACGACCATCAATACAAACACTTAAGTATTTTTCTCCCTTTCAATTGATCAGTTTTCAATACTTGCATTTACTTTTTGTATAGATTTAGAAATTCTTGTTACGTAATTTGCATATTGTCCAAATCGTTACTAAACACGATTCAATAAAAACTTTTGATGACAAGTATCTCCCAGTGAAACAATGGGCATCTTTTCTTCTACCTCACTGCACCTAATAAAATGGCATCATTACAACTTGAAATACATTTTCCATTTAAAACATTTACCTATATTTGTCTGTATTTACCATGATTATTGAGATGTACTTATCAAGTGTATAGGGGCACAAACATTACATTAAAATATAACGACAACATCGTTGTCACAATTCACTGATAAAATGGCCCTAATATTTATGTCAAGTCTTTTATAAAAAAAAAGTTCTAAATTTATTATATTTTTACTAATTTAGTCATAAACTTTTAAATTTTATAATTAAATTGTAATTTTTTTTACGTTTTGCTAATGTACTCCATCCGGCCAATTTTGATCGGAAATCGCTAACATGGATACTTACCATCCTACATGACACATTTAGCATTGATGTGAATAAAATTCTTTAAATTTATAAATATTTTTTATAATTTTTATATTTTTATTGTCATTTTTCTTTCATTCTTTTCATGGTTTTTTTTTTTTTCCATTGGTCACTAGGCCTTTGTGACAGCCAAGTGACCGGCCAAAGGCAACTACTGGCGAGGGTCGCCCTTGCCCAGATTTGGCAAGGGGAGGCCTTGCCAGCCTGGCCGCATGAGTTTGTCTATTGTGGGACTCCAGTAGAAGCATCAACATGGTTTGAAGAACTTGACACTAATAACACAGCCGTTCAAAACATTGATGTTCTATACTTTGCCGTGATTCAATATGTTCAAAGATCAATAATTTATCCTCAGAGAAAGAGTGGTTGGCTTATGTTTTATTTTCTGGCCATGATTATAATTGGTCCTAGTCAATCCCCTATCGAGACAAGGCAGCTCTTGGCTTGAGTGGACCCTTTTATCTCAAACCTTCAACCTTTTTATACCAAACTTGCTCACTATCTAGACAAGAAGGTGATAGCTGCAGCAGCTATGAATCATACATCCACTGATGTATAGTAGATGCATTGTCGTGCTGGTCATCCATCGCCAAACATTCTTTGACGATTGTTTCCAAAGTCTAAGTCTGTGAGTACTTTTGAGTGTGAAGCTTGTCAGTTTGGAAAACACCATAGAGTCTCCTTTCCTTCTCGCTTTCAGAGTCGTATGTCTAGTCCCTTTAAGTTGGTTCATTTAGATGTATGGGGTCCGTGTCATGTTTTTGATACATCCGGTTTCCGGTACTTTGTTACATTTGTGGATGATTTTTCCCGAATGACTTGGTTGTTCTTAATAAAAGATCATATTGAGATTTTTCCTTGCTTTCGTCAATTCTATTTTGAGGTGTTGAATCAATATAGTACTTATGTGAAAACTCTACAATACGATAATGCGAAGGAGTATCTTGCTGTTGCCTTTGCTTTTCAACATTTTCTTGATTCCCATGGCATTATTCATCAGACTTCTTGTTCATATACATCACAACAAAATGGTGTAGCTGAACATAAAAATTGTCATCTTCTTGACGTTGCTCGTTGTCTTCTGTTTCACATGCATCTACCAAAAACATTTTGGGGCCATGCTGTTCTTATAGCCTGCTTCTTAATTAATCGACTTCCAACTTCCATTCTCTAAAGGGAGACACCTTTCTCTATTTTACATCGAAATCGTCCTCCCTTTGCATTACCCCTACGTGTCTTGGGATGTGTTTGTTTCGTCCATTCTCTAACTCTAGGTCTTGATAAGTTGGCTCCTCATGTTGAAAAATGTGTCTTTGTTGGGTACTCTCGAACTTAGAAGGGATATAAATGTTATAATCCTACTAGTTGTCGTGTGTTTGTATCAATAGATGTGACATTTTTTAAGGACCAACCATACTATAGTACTCAAACAGTCTCTACAGTGCTTCTTGACAATGACGAGTGTGTCTTACTGATTTCTCCACCAATCTCACTTCCTTCAGTATTGTCAACAAGATTTTAGTTTGCTGATCAAACTTACCATAGACAACAAACAGCTCCCATTACAGTAGTACGACCATCACCCGATTCATCCGATCCCTCATCGGTTGCTGTGCCATCCTCTAATCTTGATCCTAATCCTGTTCCTGATCTTGATTGACCCATTGCTACTCGAAAAGGTACACGATCTTGTGTTGGGCATCCTGTGGATTGTTATACACTTTATTATGGTTTGTCTGATTGTCTTCGTACTCGTCATCCTATTAGTAACTTTATGTTTTATGATCGTTTATCTCCTACCTTCTCTACTTTTGTCTCATCCTTGTCCTCTATTTTTACGCCTAGCAGTGTTACTGAAGCTCTTGCTCATCCTGGTTGGAGACAAGCCATGGAGGATGAAATGAAAGCACTCATTGAGAATCGCACTTGGGAGCTTACTACCCTTCTTGTGGGAAAGCAACCTGTTGGTTGTCGTTGGGTTTTCACAGTTAAGGTCCACCCTGATGGCACCATAGATCAATTGAAGGCACGGTTGGTCGCCAAAGGATATACTCAAACATATGGTGTTGATTATGATGACACTTTTTTCTCCTGTAGCCAAAATTCCATCTGTTCGTGTCTTTATTTCTCTAGCAATGCGTTCTAGATGGTTTCTTCATCAATTAGATATAATAAAAAATGCATTCCTACATGGTGATTTGGCTAAAGAAGTGTATATGGAGTAACCACCTAGATTTGTTGCTCAAGGGGAAAATCTATTATGTCATTTACATAAGGCATTGTTGTTGGGAAAATTCTCTTAAGGTATTTTGAAGTCGACAAAACATTTCCATCAGTCTAATCTGAAGACTTGCATACTCTACTGGCAAAGTCTGAAGACCAAAGTCTGAAGATATCAAGACTCAAGTTTCAAAGTCTACTCTCATGGATAGTTTCCAGACCGACAGAGTTAAAAACTTCTATTATGATTTTGTCTAGTATGGTTTTGACTCCAACGGTTAAGGAATATCTCTCGACTGGAATTAGCACTATAAGATCTTATATTTGTATTCGAATAATCTAGATTCTCTAGATTCGCAACTTATATTTGGAAGGTTCTACTTATGGAAACCAAGATCCTGATTGTATGAGCGAGCAGGATTGATGGGCTATCAACACTTGCCTTAAAGAGCTCGAGATCTCTCTAAATTGATTCTGTCCAACGAGTTGATTGGAAGGACTTCTTTGGAATGTGCCAACGGTAATGAAGGCATGAATAAGTATTTAAGAGAGACGCTCAAGTTGTTGAAGGGTGCCAGATAGAAGAATTTCAAAGTCTGAATCTCATTGATATTTTGTGATCCTATTCTTCGAGCTATACATGTAATCAAAAGAGAGATTGAAGTGTGGTGAGACCTTGAGGAAGTGTAGTAGAGTCTCTACACTGTGGAATCAAGGATGTGAGATTGTAAATTTTGTTTTTGATTCTTAGTGAAATCCAGCCAGAAAGCTATCCGTGCGGGAGAGTGGACATAGGCTTGATCTAAGCCGAACCACTATAAATTTGAAGTCTTGATTCTCTATCCCTAATCCTTTTACTTTTCATTACTTTCATTTGCAGCGATTATTGTTTTTAAATCCTTAGTCTCTCATCAAAGAAATTGCTTATACATTCGGTTAAAATTATAAAATCGTCTTAGTCACCTATTTCCCCCCCTCTAGGTGCTCGTACTAGTCCTAACAATTGTATGGACTCAAGCAATCTCCTCATGCTTGGTTTGGTAAGTCTAGTGATGCTGTTATCAAGTTTGGATTAAAGCGTTGTCAAGTAGACCATTCAGTCTTCAGTTCTGTCTCATCAACTGGTTGTATTCTTCTGGCGGTATATGTGGATGATATTATCATTACTGGCAGTGATTCAGATGGTATTCAACGACTCAAACTATTTTTGCATACACAGTTTAGTACTAAGGATATGGGACGTCTACGGTATTTCCTAGGTATTGAGGTTGCTTACTCGCATACATGTATAAATTTAACCTAGAGAAAATATGTTCTTGACATTCTTGATGAGATTGGACTTGTTGGAGCAAAACCGGTTGATATCCCTATGGAACCCAATGTGAAACTTGATGCAGAAGATGGAGAATTATTACATGACCCAATGAAATATCGGAGAGTAGTTGGTAAGTTGAATTATCTTACCATCACGAGACTTGATATATCTTTTGCGGTTAGTGTTATAAGCCAATTCATGGGTTTTCCTCGAACTACTCACCGGGATACTATGCTTCACATTATCAAATATTTGAAAGGAGCATCAAGTAAAGAACTAATTTTCAAGAATTATGGCCATTTGAATACCACAGGTTTTTCTAATGCGGATTGGGTTGAATGTTCTACTAGTGGAAGATCTACATAGGGTTATTGTGTATTTCTTTGAAGTAATTTAGTTGCTGGAAGAACAAGAAACAACATGTGGTTTCTCGATCAAGTGCATAAGCAAAATATAGAGCAATGACACATGTGACTAGTGAATTGCTCTGGTTGAGGATGTTATTGTCAAAATTTGGGATGTCAACATTGGATCCATTGATATTATATTGTGACAATAAATCAGCTATTCATATTGTAAACAATCCTATCTTCCATGAGCGAACAAAACACATTGAGGTTGATTGTCACTTTATACAAGAAAAAGTTCAGAAAATAGAGATCACTCTTCAACATACAAGAACGAAGGATCAGCTTGCAAATATTTTTACCAAGTCTTTACGAGGAAATAGAGTGAATCTTATATGTAACAAGTTGGGATTATTTGATATCTACATCCCAACTTGAGGGGGAGTGTTAGGAAATAATAATAAGGGTAAAATAGTCAATACTTAATCTTATGTTGAAAGGGTTACTCATATTTATTGTATGTATTCTTGTAATCCTTTTTTGATTAAGAGAATACAATACGTAGAATACTCTCTCTTCCAACACATCTTAATAATCTTCCTCTCACATGTGAGTTTAGTGTTTGGTCCACTCCCCCTTAATTCAAGCATCCTTTTGTATCAACTTCCTACGAGCCTACATTGTTACACCACAATGCCTGCCTATTCGGAAATCACAACCATGGGCTCTTATACCATTTGTTGGGAGCACACAACAGGAGTTTGATATCTTCAGATGGGAAGATCTTCAAGATGAAGCCTAAATTAGAGTCTGTCAATATAATCAATTGGATCCACCTTTACACAAAAACTTAAGATAATGAGTTATGGGATAACTAGGATATATTAACTACTCTACACCACATCAATTCTTCGATGTGCAATTTCTTTAACACAACTTACTCACACGTCCATCTTAACATGGATCAACACAAAGTTAGAGCTTAAGCATAGCTCCATAGGTGGCTCACGTCGTTAGACTCGCAATAGGGACACTCGAGCGGTTATCTAGGATAGCAGCAAGTGGCGTGGCAAGACGGCAAGGCTAGGGGCAACAGCTCATCGTTCGGTCGCGGGCAATGAGGGCGTGATGGCGATGGCGGCCAACAAGGGATGCTTTAGCCAAGGGTTGGTCAAGGGAGCTCTCTCCCTCTCCCTCCCTCCCTCACTCTCTCACTCTCTTTTCTCATGTGTGTCTCTCAAGTGCTTTGAGATAATGACTTGCCAACCTCTAATTATGAAACATAACATCCTACTTATAATGTAAACTAGGTTTAACCTTAATTTCATGGGTTTCATTTAGGCCTTATCAAGATAACGGGCTGAATTGGCCTAAGATTTATTATTAATTAATTCTTACGGCCTGAAGTTAAATTAAATTAAGGTCAATTTTGGCCTATTCTCCATGTAAATACTTTCTTATCATGATATTATTGGTTGCAAGTGGATATTTCGAGTTTGGAGTTAATGAGATTACCACCCCAATGGCTACCGATAGCTCTCGCATTCTTGTTGATGGGTCACCTCATATTGATGTAACTAAATATGGGAAGATTGTCGATGCTCTTCAATAGCTTGCATTCAAAAGGCTTGATATTGCTTTTGTCATCAATGAACTCTCTCAACCAGCAAAGTTACATTGGAGTGCTATTAAACATGCTTTATGTTATCTCAAAGGGACTATTGATCTTGGCCTGCACTTGCAAAGTAGTCACTCTCCATCGCTTCATGCGTTCTTTAATGCTGATTAGGCAGGTAATCCGAATGACTGTAATTCGACAATTGGCTACATGGTTTATATTGGAAAAAATCTTATATCGTGGTGCTATTGAAAGTAAGGATCTACTACTCAATCATCAACCGAAACCAACTATTATATTGTTACTGCTACAACTTCTAAGCTAACATGGATTTAATCTCTTCTACATGAACTTGGAGTATCTTCTTTAAACACACCTAGTATCCATTGCAATAATATTGGTCCTATGTATGTGTGCATTAATCTTGTTTTTAACTCCAAAATGAAACACATTACCATTGATTATCATTTTGTTTGCGACATAGTTAACAAAGGTCTATTACAAGTGAGTCACATGTTCACTCATGATCAACTCGCAGATGTATTAATAAAGCCTCTTGCACAACAATGCTTTCTTAATTTATGGTCCAAGATCAACATTCGCAATGGAACACCTCTCTTGCGAGGGCGTATAAGAGAAAATATCTCTCAACAGCAAAGCAATTTCAAAATTTGCTCTCAATTAGATCAGTACAAATATTCTAGCTGATGTCCTTCCATAAACCGTTAGCTATTTTGTATTTTAAATACATGTGAGAAATAATAGAAAAGCGCATCTTGTCCAATTTTTTAGGTTATATGTATGACAACCATCTCTGAAAGACTCATCTCTAATAAATATATGTTATTTCTTTGTGAAGGATCTACAATCATTGGCATCACAAATTACTATGGCAAAGCTTTGACTAATTGGTGCAAATATAGTCCACAGTCCATGAGGCCTTATAAAGATCAATTCCATATACATTAGTAAGTCTCAACATGATATAATGCATATATAAATGCTAGAGTCATGAAATTTGACGAACAAGGTGGGCACACACACGAAATAAATGAGGTAGAATTTAGGTCTAACAACATGTTAGGAAGTCCATCTCCAAAAGCTTGAATTGATAGGTAAATGGAGACTGGATGTATATCAAGGCTACATTTAGCAATCATGATAAAATTCAAAATAAGATAAAATTTATTCTATTATGCGTTTGGTGACTATTCAAGACAAGATAAAGTCGGATATAAAGGCATATAGGCTGGATAATATTATCTTATATGGGAGATGAGATAAAGATTGATAGGATTTCTAATATTTATAATGGGAAAGTTATTTTTCTTGAATAATAAACTTCTTAAATTAAAAAGTTTGAAATTATATCCAAACATAAATAATATTTGAATTCTAATATAAGAAATTCAAAATAAAAAATAACAATTTATTTTTAATTTAATCTTATTTTTATTTATAAATTCTAATTTAATTATACCTTCTAAATAAATTCGATTTATAAATATAAATATATATTTTAATTTATTACATATTTTAATTAAATTAGTACAATTACTATTTAATAAAATTTTATTAGAGAATGATGGAAGGGGAAGAAGGAAATAAAAAAGAAATTAATTAAAAAGAGAAAGTAAAATAAAATAATATAAGCAAATAAAAACAAGGAGTAGAGAAGAGTGTTGCAATAGAATTTTACCACCTCTATTTGTAGAATTTTTATTCATTTATACTAATATGTTGTTTATACCAAACAAACAATGTACATTATATGATATGTAAATATTCGACTTTATTTCTACAATCACTATATAGTGGATAGAACATAGCAAAATCCTTGAATTTTATATCCCATCATATCATGTCCAAAGAGCATACAAATCCCATGATCAAACGATGTGGGATGTTTCAAAAATTTTGGATTTGAATTTTTCAATGGAGCAAAGATAATGTGTTCCATTATTAATCTAAAGCATTTTTCCTTAAATAGCAAAGACTAAGCTCAATGAACATAGAATCTGTCCCAAAGCCATGATGTACTAGAGACAACAAGATCATTCACAAAGCGAAAAACTTGTAATTGGGCATCATATTCTATTTACATGGTTGTCTCTATGCAAAACATATACACACGGACACACGTCTCCTATATTCACCCTTTAGACGTACAACGAGAAGAAGGCCTTCCCTTTCACCTTATGGGAGCATTCACCAAGTGCACCTCGCAGCCACACGCCAACCCCTCTTCCTTTCCCCATAGTTGTTCCCCAATTTTTCAACTGGGTAATCACCTAGATCGAATGAATTATCATTTCTTTTCAATGCATGTGATTATCGAGCGAAAGAAAATTATATTTTCATGGAGAGTATTAGCAGTATATTACATTCGTTTAAGCGTTTAAATAATTTATGTGCTGTAACTTATAAGTTTTACACAAATTGCACAGTCATACTTATTTCGATTTGCATGCTAACGTATCATTTCATTTCTTGTGATAAGTTTCACGAGATCATGAATATGGTAACTTATCATGTTGAAGACGCTCATAATTGTGCATTGTTAACTGGGGAAACTAAATCCTATGTGACCTTTCAAAGATAACATGTCTCTTAAAGCTTAACTGTTTTACACTTGACTAGACCTCCAACTCCCATAAGAGCTGCTCGAGCCTCAAATGGATAAGGGTTCGAAAGTCGCCGCATGACAACCCTAATCTCTTAAGAAATTCAAGTTACCCTAAAACACACACTCAGATTCATCAACAAAGGGTGGGAGTGGCCATACTTTATTTGTATTTATCCCAAAATAATTTCGCAAAATGTTTTAAGGACAAAAAGAAAAGATGGGGTTGATACGTCGGGGTTTTTCGCATCCTTCAATCATGTAATGGCACCGAAGGATAGGAAAGTGGGAGCATGGAAAGGGACTGGTGAATTGCTCTGGTTGAGGATGTTATTGTCAAAATTTGGGATGTCAACATCAAAACCACTGATATTATATTTTGACAATCAATGAGCTATTCATATTGCAAACAATCCCTGTCTTCCATGAGCAAACAAAGCACATTGAGGTTGATTGTCACTTTATACAAGAAAAAGTTCAGAAAGTAGAGATCATCCTTCAACATACAAGAACAGAGGATTAGCTTGCAGATATTTTTACTAAGTCTTTACTAGGAAATAGAGTGAATTTTTTATGTAACAAGTTGGGATTGTTTGATATCTACATCCCAACTTGAGAGGGAGTGTTAGGAAATAATAATAAGGGTGAAATAATCAATACTTAATCTTATGTTGAGAGGGTTACTCATATATATTGTATGTATTATTGTAATCCTTTTTTGATTAAGAGAATACAATACGTAGAATACTCTCTCTTCCAACACATCTTAATAATCTCCCTCTCACATGTGAGTTTAGTGTTTGGTCCGCTCCCCCTTAATTCAAGCATCCTTTTATATCAACTTCCTACAAGCTTACATTGTTAGACCACAATGCCTACCTATTCGGAAATCACAACCATGGGCTCTTATACCATTTGTTGGGAGCACGCAACAAGAGTTTGATACCTTCAGATGGGAAGATCTTCAAGAGGAAGCCTAAATTAGAGTCTGTCAATATAATCAGTTGGATCCACATTTACACAAAAACTTAAGATAATGAGTTATGGGATAACTAGGATGTATTAACTACTATACACCACATCAATTCTTCAATGTGCAATTTCTTTAACACAACTTACTCACACGTCCATCTTAACATGGATCAACACAGAGTTAGAGCTTAAGCATAGCTCCATAGGTGGCTCACGTCGTTAGACTCACAATAGGGACACTCGAGCGGTTATCTAGGACAGCAGCAAGTGGTGTGGCAGGACGGCAAGGCTAGGGGCAACAGCTCATCGTTCGGTCGCAGGCAATGAGGGCGCGATGGCGGTGGCAACCAACAAGGGATGCTTTAGCCAAGGGTTGGTCAAGGGAGCTCTCTCCCTCTCCCTCCCTCCCTCACTCTCTCACTCTCTTTTCTCATGCGTGTCTCTCAAGTGCTTTGAGATAATGACTTGCCAACCTCTAATTATGAAACATAACATCCTACTTATAATGTAAACTAGGTTTAACCTCAATTTCATGGGTTTGATTTAGGCCTTATCAAGATAATGGGCTGAATTAGCCTAAGACTTATTATTAATTAATTATTACGGTCTGAAGTTAAATTAAATTAAGGTCAATTTTCGCCCGTTCTCCATGTAAATACTTTCTCATCATGATACTATTGGTTGCAAGTAGATATTTCGAGTTAGGAGCCAAGGAGATTACCACCCCAATGGCTACCGATAGCTCTCGCATTCTTGTTGATGGGTCACCCCATATTGATGTAACTAAATATGGGAAGATTGTCGATGCTCTTCAATAGCTTGCATTCAGAAGGCTTGATATTGCTTTTGTCGTCAATGAACTCTCTCAACCAACAAAGTTACATTGGAGTGCTATTAAACATGCTTTATGTTATCTCAAAGGGACTATTGATCTTGGCCTGCACTTGCAAAGTAGTCACTCTCCATTGCTTCGTGCGTTCTTTAATGTTGATTAGGCAGGTAATCCGAATGACTGTAATTCGACAATTGGCTACATGGTTTATATTGGAAAAAATCTTATATCATGGTGCTATTGAAAGTAACGATCTACCGCTCAATCATCAACCGAAGCCAAGTATTATATTGTTGCTGCTACAACTTCTAAGCTAACATGGATTCAATCTCTTCTACATGAACTTGGAGTATCTTCTTTAAACACACCTAGTATCCATTGCAATAATATTGGTCCTACATATGTGTGCATTAATCCTGTTTGTAACTCCAAGATGGAACACATTACCATTGATTATCATTTTGTTTGCAACATAGTTAACAAAGGTCTATTACAAGTGAGTCACATGTTCACTCATGATCAACTTGTAGATATATTAATAAAGCCTCTTGCACAACAATGCTTTCTTCATTTATGGTCCAAGATCAACATTTGCGATGGAACACCTCTCTTGTGAGGGCATATCAGAGAAAATATCTCTCAATAGCAAAGCAATTTAAAAAATTGCTCTCAATTAGATCAGTACAAATATTCTAGCTAATGTCTTTCCATAAACCGTTAACTATTTTATATTTTAAATACATGTAAGAAATAATATAAAAGAGCATCTTGTTCAATTTTTTTAGGTTATATGTATGATAACCATATCTGAAAGACTCATCTCTAGTAAATATATGCTATTTCTTTGTGAAGGATCTACAAACATTGGCATCACAAATTACTATGGCAAAGCTTTGACTAGTTGGTGCAAATTTAGTCCACAATCCATGGGGCCTAATAAAGATCAATTTCATATACATTAGCAAGTCTCAACATGATATAATGCATATATAAATGCTAGAGTCATGAAATTTGACGAACAAGGTGGGCACACACACGAAATAAATGAGGTAGAATCTAGGTCTAATAACATGTTAGGAAGTCCATCTCCAAAAGCTTGAATTGATAGATAAATGGAGATTGGATGTATATCAAGGCTGCATTTAGCAATCATGATAAAATTCAAGATAAGATAAAATTTAGTCTATTATGCGTTTGGTGACTATTCAAGACAAAATAAAGTTGGATATAAGGGGGATATAAGATGGATAATATTATCTTATATGAGAGATGAGATAAATATTGATAGGATTTCTGATATCCATAATGGGAAAATTATTTTCTCAAAAATAAACTTTTAAATTAAAAAGTTTGAAATTATATCCCAACATAAATAATATTTGAATTCTAATATAAGAAATTCAAAATAAAAAATAACAATTTATTTTTAATTTAATCTTATTTTTATTTATAAATTCTAATTTAATTCTACCTTCTAAATAAATTCGATATATAGATATAAATATATATTTTAATTTACATATTATATTAGTACAATTATGATTTAATAAAATTTATTAGAGAATGATGGAAGGGGAAGAAAGAAATAAAAAGAAATTAATTAAAAGAGAAAGTAAAATAAAATAATATAAGCAAATAAAAACATGGGGTAGAGAGGAGTGTTGCAATAGAATTTTACCACCTCTATTTGTAGAATTTTTTGTTCATTTATACTAATATGTCGTTTATACCAAACAAACAATGTACATTATATGATATGTAAATATTTGACTTTATTTCTACAATCACTATATAGTGGATAAAACATAGCAAAATCCTTGAATTTTATATCCCATCATATCATGTCCAAAGAGCATACAAATCTCATGATTCAGCGATGTGGGATGTTTCAAAAATTTTGGATTCAAATTTTTCAGTGGAGCAAAGATAATGTGTTCCATTATTAATCTAAAGCATTTTGCCTTAAATAGCAAAGACTGAGCTCAATGAACATAGAATCTGTCCCAAGGCCATGATGTACTAGGGACAACAAGATCATTCACAAAACGAAAAACTTGTATTGGGCATCAAATTCTATTTACATGGTTGTCTCCGTGCAAAACGTATACACACGGACACACGTCTCCTATATTCACCCTTTAGACATACAACAAGAAGAAGGCCTTCCATTTCACCTTATGGGAGCATTCACCGAGTGCATTGCACGGCCACACGCCAACCCCTCTTCCTTTCCCTATGGTTGTTCCCCAATATTTTTCAACTGGGTAATCACCTAAATCGAATGAATTATAATTTCTTTTCAATGCATGTGATTATCGAGCGAAAGAAAATTCTATTTTCATTGAGAGTATTAGCAGTCTATTACATTCATTTAAGCATTAAAATCATTTATGTGCTGTAAATCATAAGTTTTACACAAATTGCACAGTCATACTTATTTCGATTTGCATGCTACCGTATCGTTTCATTTCTTGCGATAAGTTTAACGAGATTGCGGATATGGTAACTTATCATGTCGAAGACGCTCATAATTGTGCATTGTTAACTAGGGAAACTAAATCCTATATGACCTTTCAAAGATAACCCATCTCTTAAAGCTTAGCTGTTTTACACCTAACCAGACCTCCAACTCCCGTAAGAGCTGCTCGAGCCTCAAATGGATAAGGGTTCGAAAGTCGCCGCATGACAACCCTAATCTCTTAAGACATTCAAGTTACCCCAAAACACACACTCAGATTCATCAACAAAGGGTGGGAGTGGCCGTACTTTATTTGTATTTGTCCCAAAACAATTTCGCAAAATGTTTTAAGGACAAAAAGAAAAGATGGGGTTTATACGTCGGGGTTTTTCGCACCCTTCAATCATGTAATGGTGCCGAAGGATAGGAAAGTGAGAACATGGAAAGTAAGGCCAAAATGGTCCAAAGCGCTCACCCCCGCCCCTCACCCCCCTTCCCTTCCGCATAAAGAATCGAGAATAAAAGGGCATATAGAAGGGCCGACCATGTTCTAATCACGACACCACCAAAAACCCTCTCATTCTCTCTCTCTCTCTCTCTCTCTCTCTCTTTCCCCCTCCCTCCCTGTGCTGTGCATCTATCCTTCAGGCGCATCATCATCATGAGGATTCGCAAGAACGCCAAGCTCTCGTCCCTCCTCAGCTCGAACGCGTCGCCTCTGGGAGCTCCCCTCCCCTTGCGCGTGTGCCCGCTCAACCAGTCGCCCTGGGACGTCGTCCCCTTCTCCTTCCCCGATGCTCTCGCTCCCTCCTCCTCTCTCGCTCAGGTCCGTCTCTTCTCCTCCTTCTTGTTCAACCTCTCTGTGTCTCTCTCTCTCTCCTTCGTTCGCTTCGCAAATCTGCAACGTGCCTTTTCTCCGTGACTTTTGTTTGCTGTTTCGCCATGGCCTTCATTTTTATTTTTATTTTTGTTTCCGGTCTTGCGATGCGTAGGGTTTTTCAATTCCGGACCTTGCCAGCTAGGGTTTATCTGTACCCTGAGATTTTTCCCGTTTCCGTCGCGCATTTACCTTGGAATGAACGATTAGGTTTATCTTCTTCTCGATCTCAACTGTTATTAACGTGCGTGCTCACTATTTTTCTTCTGGTTCGACCATTTTCGCAGCTCGATGGAGGAAAGGATAGCTTCACCGCCGATGGCAGCTTGGGCAATTCCATCGGAGCCGTTGAGAGGTAAATATCAATCCTCATCATCGAACTCGTTCCAGAAATTGAAAGGTCTCCGCGAATTCATGTGCATTCAATCGTCTCCGTCGAGCAAGTAGGGTTTTGTATTCTCGTCCCTGAATAGCTCAATCATTAGCTTCGATTGTGCGAAATTTGTTAGTGGATGGCAAACGTTGGGACCTGTGACGCATTTGCGATTGAAACATTGTGATTATTTCGCAGCAGCGTGGCCTCGATAATGGTGGCGGACACCAAAAAGAAGACTGTTATTGATAACAAACTCAAAGGCCGCGCCTTTTACAACATCATTAAGGAGGATAGGATGAACATCAACAGCTATGAAGCAACAAATGGAGGCGATTCCGATGGTGATTTCAGCTTCAAGTTGTGCTGCAACAAGACTGACAGCAAGCGGTCCCAATGCAAGAACGAGGCCGTCGAGGGCCACTACTTGTGCGAGCATCACCTGTCGCAGCTCAAGTCCTACACTACTACTGCTGACGGCGAAGACAACACCAATGCTGACGACTCTGCTTCCAGAAAGCTGGACAAGTCCTCCACCTCCACTGGCCACTGCAGTGGCCAGCCACGTGGGGCGAAGAACTCTTCCTCCTCGGTGGCGGCAAAGTCCAACCAGTTCTACTATTACTCCGGCTTTGGGCCATCCTGGGGCAAGAAGCGGAGGAGGGGGTCAAGGGGCAGTCGCCCGCTGACTCCGCTGCAGATCAGTGGCAAGGGAATCGATTATGTCGTTTACGACATCGATGAGGAGGATGACACCGATGATGACAAAGATAGCAGGAAGAAGCGCATGAGGAAGCCGGTGAAGGGGCGATCGCTGAAGTCACTCATGTGATTTATCATTTTGAATTTTGGATCGTGGATTATGATTATGGTGTCGTTAGTTCGCTTGCATTGCGCTGGAGATTATCATAAACGAGGATTGTAGTTTTTAGGGTTAAGGAGATTTTTCAGCTGATTTTCCATTTTTTTCAATAAAGAGCGAAGAGAAAAAAGATGGTGAGGGCCGTGTTACTAAGCGGGTGATGATAGCGTTTCCTCTCCCAATGCTAATAGTAGGAGGAGGGAAATCTAGAGTGTGCATTGAGTAGACTCCCAGAAACTGTTTTAGTCGATGTAAGGACAATCTCGTAATTTCAGTTTTTTTATTTATTTTATTTTGTTGATTTACGTTGCTTTGGACTTTTTTTTTTTGGGCAAAAGACTAATTTTCATTAATAATAAAAACTTCGCATGCGAGAGTTCAAAGTTGAAGCATAAAGACCAAAGAAAATTGGAAGGCTTAGAGCGCGTTTGGTAACGTTTCTGTTCCTAGGAACAATTTCTGATAAGAAAATATTCTTTTTTATTCTATTCCCAAGAATAATTTCTAAGCATTTTAAACTGTTTGATGACTATCCAAAATTTCAATTTTCGGAATAGAATTGCATTTGGTACCTTATTCAAAATTTCTACTCCAAATCATTTTCTTTTAATTTTTAAATAATTTTATTACTTTTTTTTTCATTTTTTCTTTTATCTTCTTTTCCTTTTTTCCTTTCTTTCTCCTATTCTTCTTCTTCAAGTGGCCGGTTGCGGGCCTTGGGATGACCAACGACCAGCCAGACGAGGGCTGGTGACCTTATCGAAGCATCGCCGGCCCTCGTCAGCCAAGCCTCGCCAGATCTAGGCGAGGCCGCTTGCCTAGCCATGGCTCGGCCAAGCCTCAGCGGGGCTAGCCAAGCCTTGCCGATGGCTAGGCTTGCCTCCAGTGAGCTCGCCAGACCTCACCCTAGCCTGGCGATCTTACCGGACCAGTTGTCGACGAACGGTGGTAGTGGGCGGCGAACGGCGGTGGACGGCAACCACAACAATGATAGTAGATGAAGAGGAAGACAAGGGAAGAAGAACACGAAAAAAGAAAATAAAAAGAGAAAATATGGGCTTGATTCTAGAATTATTCCCAAGAACAATAATCAACTTTTTTTTTTTTATTTGATTTTGTTCCAAATCTACTTCCGAGAATAAATAAAAAAATAGAAATTTGTTCCTGGGAATAAAAATTTTACCAAACGCATTTCTATTTCAAATCTACTCCCGAGAATAAAAGAATAGAAATTAGCACTATTTGGCCGGTTACCAAACAAGCCCTTATAGTAAAAGTCAATCTGATGGGCTTTGACCATCCAATTTGTGGACTTATTAGCATTCCTGGAACAAGAGGCCGAAAACACTCCTCCCAAATGGGCCATAAGCTGGTGGCAGTCCTCTACATTGGACTGGGCAACCCAAGGAACCTGGCCCAAGAGGTAGAAAGTGGTGGATAGGCGATCACTTTCCAATTACCCTTGCTGGCGGAAAGTGGAGTCTTTCGGTTCAGCTTCAGCTCCCATATTTTGTTCTTCTCTTTGCTTCCTCATGAACGCAAGTCCTTCCTTCACTGCCAGGGTTTCGACTACAAGAGCAAGGAGCATGGACTTTCTTGGCGAAGCCAGCCACGAAGAGCTTGTGAGCATATCTACATACCCCTGCTACAGATACCGCTTAGGACTCGCTGCTCCCCGACGCATCTTCATTTAGTTTCATAGTGCCCATGGTCGGCGGGAGCCAATGGTTAATAGGTAAGCTTGCTTCCCCTTTCTAATTCCTCTTGCTTGGGTTCCATTTCTCAACGAGGTGAGTGGTATCGCCTCATAATTTCGGAACACCAAGGCATTCCTTTGCTTCAAATAAGCCACAGAGTGCCGGCCAGTAGAGCTTGCGAGGAGGGATCGGCTCAAGTAAATAAGTTCTCTAAAATCCATTTGTCAATTATTGTTATGTTAATCGGGGAGGTGTCGTAATGGAAAAAGGGTCTGACCATATGTACCCCGTTCATTCGCACAGCAGTAGGAGATGCTCGAAGGTTTCCGGGATTAGTCGACACATCGGAAATGGGACCCGAGAATTGAAACAACGTCGTTGCATTTCTTATATTTCTTTTATTGGAAATGGGACCCACATTGCTTCGTTGGAGTACATACATTTGTATTGAGTTCTCCATTTCCATTCCCACGAATCTATAGTTTTATGCCAAATTAAATTCATCCAATTAGTTTTGGTCCAAAATGCTGATCAAAGCACTGTTCATCTTATATAGCACGACTAGCATTGACATTGATATTAAAAAAATATTTTTTTTTTTATTTTTTTTATTCTATTTATTTTATCTTCATTTTGGCTAGCGAGGATCGCAACCCTCACCCAAAGCCTAGTGGGGCCATAAAGGCCCTAGGCAAGGGCCTTCAAACCCTTGCCCGCTATTGGCAAGACCTCAATGGCCTTGGGCGAGGCCATCATGGCCTTGTCGGCCATGTGCAAGGGCGAGAAGGGCCTAGCGCAGATTTTGCGAGGGCTTGCTAGCTCTCAATGGCCAAAATAAAAGGAAAATATAAAAATTCATTTTTTTAAATTGTAAAAATTGTTAACATTAACACCGGTTGTGTCATCTAAGACAATTTACATTAACATCAATGATTTCTAGTCAATTGGTCACAAAAAGTCAATTGGTAAATTATAAAAGGTTTATAAATAAATTAACACAATTGAAAGGTTTATAAATGAATTAGGACAAGTATAATAAGTTTATGACTTTTTGTTACTTTTCCCTGTGAAAATGATCAATGCACGTAATAAAATTAACGCCATAAAAAAACACAAAGTAGTAAATAGTTATAAATAAATAAATAAATAAATAAAAAAAACTAAGAAACCTAAGATGCATGAGCAAGCCTAAGAGAAGCCTCATTATTGACATTTAAATTAAATCACAAGTGTAAAAACTTGATACGGGTGGAAAATTAAGCACTAAAAGTTTCAAAAGATACACTTAAATGTCTTTTTTTTGAAAATTGAGACATTTAAGTATCAACTTTGGCGAGCTTACCGAAAATCCAATATGCTTACCAGAAATTCAACGTGACATTTTTTAATAATAAAACTAGTTTACGTGGCTCACAGGAGTGGGCAATCCTTGTCTAAAAGGACATTGTCTTTCATGTTCACTTAAGCATTGTCATAGTTAAAAATGAATCATTTAAGTGTCAAGTTATGGTGTAAGTAATTACTTAAGTGCTACTTGTGGTTAAAAGTAAATGATCACTTAAGTGCAAAAAATGACCTCATTTAGCGTATTCTTAGGGTCGTGAAAAATATCATATTTTTGGAAAATATTTTCTAGGAAATCATTTTATAAGAAAATAACTATATTTTTAGTGTTCGGTTAAAACTTGAAATTTGAGTGAAAAATTTTTTCATTGTTCTTTGTCTTATTTGATTTTTTGGGAAAAATTACCAAAATAAATTAATTTTAATATTTTTCATTAACCAAATTTTTTTTTATTTTTTATATATATTTAAAAAAATTGAATTTTTAATTATTTTTATTTTTAAAAATCTAATTTTTATTATTTTTAATTTTTCTTTCTTTTCTTTTTCCTTTTTCTTTTCCTCCCTCCTACTTCCTCCTCCTTCTTCCTCCTCCTTCCTCCGCCGCCACATGCCTCAACGTGGCCAGTTCCCCAACAATCGACCAAGACGCAATCGCCAAAGCTAGCAAGCTCGAGGCTCAGCTAATCCAGGCGAGTTGCAAGCTCACCGACAAATGAACGCGGCTCACCTAGATCAACTGAGCCTCGAGCTCATCGACCTCGACGGAGCTCGGGCTCACCTAGTTCGAGCAAGCCACAAGCTCACCGACCTGATCCTAGCAAGCCCGAGCTCCGAGGCCAACACGCTCATTGCTTGCCAGATCCGACAAGCTCGACCTTCGCCAAGGCTAGCGAGCTTCGTGCTCCCCAATCCATGCAAGCCCAAGCTCCGCCAAGGCCGGTGAGCTCGCGGCCCACCGGATCTCACCTTGGGCAAGGTTGGAGTTGGCCTGTGGCTGGTTGCCGACCACCACCATGGCCGGTGACTAGCCAAGGAAGAAGAAAAAGAAAATGGAAGAAAAACAAAAAGAATTAAAAACTCAATTTAAAAAAAGAAAAAAAGAAAAAGAAAACATAAAAATAAAGAAGAAGAGGGAAAACAAAGAAAATAAAAAAAAAAAAAAAAAAAAAGGAGGAGGAGGAGAAGTGAGGGCTTATAGGGGTGTAAGACAAGAAATCAAATGAGGAAAATGTTTTTCAATTTTTCTCTAGTTTAGAAGAATTTTTTCCCTTCATGGAAAATGTTGTCTCAAGCAATTCATTTTCCATGAAACAAATATTAGAAAATTCGAAAAACGTTTTTTCGAAAGTTATTTTCCGTGAAATAAATGGAGTCTTAGTGTCTACGTGGGCAACCTTTTTAAAAGAATTGTCACGTTAGTAACAATTTCATCGGAAAAAGCCGCATAGCAATTTGATTGAAATTTCTTGTTGTTGACACTTAAGTGTCACTTTCCTGTCCGATTTTGATACTTAAGTGTACTTTTTAGAAATTTTGACATTAAGTGTTCATCCATGCTAAGTTTTGACACTTGGGGTGTCTAGCACTCCATCATTGATCATCGATGGAGGAGCTTCTTGGCTAGGACTATGGGCACCGAGTGAGATGACACGGGGGTGTTGACCGAAAATGAGAGACTTCAAGGGGGCGACGCCGCTGGCAACATTTAGTACCCCTAATTCTAATGCGTTGTTAAGTGAAGTCAATTGAGTAAATACGTCATTTTTATGTATTTTCTCTTCTTCTCTTTTGAAGATACTAAGATATTTATAGTCCCTTATCTGGTGGTTCTATTTCTATTTTTTAAACTCCTCATTTTTTAATTCTGATCATGTGCCCTTGTCACTTTGCAATATAAAACGCGCAGCCACCTAATTCGATTGTCTCACCAAGTGCTCATATTTTTCTTCAAGAGATCTGACCGAGTCCCTCTTAAAATTTTCAGTCTATGAAATTTCATCCTCAGCCAGTTGTGCATGGAGGTGGTCCCGGGTGCGCCAGTCCATGGGAGCAATCTTGGAAGCCCAGGTGAGCGGCATGTGAGGCGCCGATTGCAAGGCTCCTTGGGCGCGCGCAATCTTTGTGGTTGATGGACGGCCAAGATTGGGCCAACTGCTGCCGCATCTGCTATCTTATCCACTTTATCCAAATTTGAGCAATTTCCCGTAAATTTAGAATTATCATTTACCTTATCCTATGAAATCCCAGCACTCTAAAGCTGTGTTTAATAGTTTAGATAGGATAATAAAATATCCCATCCGGTGTTTGACAACATCCTCCATACCAGACAAACTAGATATATCCAGATAAAATGCTGGATGAAATATCTAGATTAGAGGATGAGAAAACCTAAATTAAATATAAAAAAAACTAATAAAATAACTTAACACTTATCTTCCAACGATTGAGTAATGCATCCAGTTTGCTAATCACCGCATAAGGACCACCTCCACGACAATCAATCATTATTGCCTCCAATTGTCGCCGATCATCTTCGTCAGTTGGCTAATCTTGTTCCAACAACTAAAGTAAAAAGGAGAAGTCACCGCCGATCATCGTCCACAACACGTGTCTGCTCATAAAATGTGACAAAAATAATATTGTCTCTATTAGCTCTAGTGATGCAAATAGATTGGTCGCCACAAATTACAACAATAAATTGTCGCTACCATTGGTTATCCATGGTGGTACAACAATGGTGACTTTTTGTCTCCGACAAGGAATAATCATATCATAATTGCATTATCTCTAAACCTCAACTTGCCAAAACGATCTCATACCGGCCTGCAATCCGGTCCATTAAAACCAAATCTAAGATATTCAGCCTAAGTAAATTATAGATCAATAATCAAGATTTTTTGAAATTTTTGGTGCCCCTCATTACCATCATATTGGCTCCGATGTCACGTGGCGTTTGAGCTTCGCATGTGGCATCCACCACCCCACCGCCACCCTTTACCTCAACATCATTTGGTCCTACCTCATCCACTAGATCAATCACCCCGACACCTCCCGTGGTCGCCCTATGAGGCCCTCAGCGACCCAAGGCTTGTCCTTGCCGACGTTTGAATTGCCTCCAACACAACGGTGTTAGCGAGGAGTACGGCCAATCAATGGATATGGCAAAGTCAATGGCGAAGGATGCAAATTAGAGAGAGCTAAAGAGAGTGAGTTTGATGAGCTGGTGAGGAAGCTTAAGAGGTAAGATCTAAATATCACAGGAGATTGCACTTGGCAAATGAGATTTTCAAAGATTTTCAAATGTTTTTAATCCTACCTTGGATTACTGAACATATGATGAGACTTTTTATAATTCGGAGAATATTTGGAAAATTTCTAATCCTATTTTATCTTATAATTTCCTAATCTAAATCTGAATGACCAAACGCAGCCTAACAATTTTGAAAAAGCTCATCGAGCCATATTTGAGCACCCAACCTATTGGAGATTTGATTGATGGCTGGCCTCACCTCTCAATCTCAAGTTTAAGCTGCAAGAAAGTTGGAAATTGAAGTTTGGAGGTTACCTCTCAACTTAAGCTCCAAAAATCTTGGAAATGTTATTTCGAGCTTGTCCTCCTCACATTAGTCCCATTTGAGCTCATATCTTTCATACCAAATTGGATTTGAAACTCTCATATCATGCCAAGTGGCCTTTCGAGCTCACCTCTAGATTCCTTCGTATGTGTTGATCCTAAAATGCAATTAAATGCATGCTAATGCGAATTATGCAAGATTGATATTTTTATTAAGGGGTCGATCTGATTCCTAATTTCCTATGCGATTAGTACTAAATGAAATGTCCAAAATTTAGTTGTCAACATTGCTCATATAATTTTTCATGGCCCATATTTTCCTCCATCATCGATTAGAGAAAACTTCATCCAACCAAGTCATGTGATTGGAAATTTACAACTACATACATCACCCACATTTAATTTACAATAAGTTTGTATGGGTATGACGTCAATAACTTGTAACCCACTTATTATAGGCATTTTCCTTGGATCAAAAGGAGAAAAATCCAAAAATTTCATTGTCATATTAACTTTATATGGACATGTGAGCCTCTCATCCAATAAGTCTCCTCACTTTTATTAAATGCATTGAACCCAATTTGTTGGCCACCGAGAGGTCTCTAAGATGTTAGGATTGGGCGCATAATGACAAGAAAATAAAGCCTAAAAATAAGAAAGAGAATATATATACCCATTAGCCATTTATGGGCCTAAGCCCAAACTACTAATAAAATATGGGCTCAAACTATAAAAGCTCCCTAGCAGCTCAATTTAGGATTTGCATGCCATCCTGTTGATGGAGAGTATGAACCAAACCCTGCATAAAAGTTTGTTTGGTAAGATGAAATGCATCTCACAAGGACTTGTTTCTCTCAAAAGCTAAAGGATTATAATAATTCTAGAAAGTACATTTATCTTACTCTTCCGTGCTTGAATGCTTCATGGCATTAGTGCTCTTGGAGACAGTGGCATGAAGGGCAATGAAAGGCTTTGCTAACTCAACTAGAAGAGCCTTGGGTGAGCTGCCGTGATGAATCCAACTCAACGTTGTCTTAAATTTGCTTTCCATAAGTTCTTGTAACTAACATAGAAGGAGTCCTAGAAGAGAAGCTGAGCATAGATTGAGTGGAGGTTATTTTCAAGAATCTTCACTAATTAATGAAGATTAATTTTCTTATGCATATGTTAGTTTCAATCCATTGCTGGTGTTGAAAATATTTCTTGAGTTTGAACTACTAAAACAAACTTGATCAAAATAAGAAGTATTCTAGTTTGAGTAAGTTTCCTATATTGCATCAAAATCTTTTCTGTATAAAAGTTGAGTCTTTTTTATGAAGAGTATCTACGAGGAGCTTTTGGCTGTGATAATTAATTGCACGGCATGCTTAAGAATTACATCCTAAGTGTTTGAAGTAGTGAAAAATCTTGTATTTGGATCTTGTGTAACTCTTTTGTGAGATTAAGAGATTGTTTCGCGAGAAATTATGAGGTCTAAACACTGTGTAAATTGTTGGATGTAATTGGGGGCTAGAAAATATTGAGAGTGTTTGAATAACTCAAGTATGATTGTAATCATCTCCATATCATTTAATTTATAGTAAAATTTTGTATTGCTTTCCCATGAACGTAAATGACATTGATTGAACAATGTAAATCCAATATACAATTTATTTTATTGTTTTATTATTTGATTGCTTGCTTTTCGTAATAGTTGGAACCCTCTAAGATCATTACACAACAAATCCAACTCCATTAAAGTTTAGCAAGTCCAAATCACAATGAAGGTGTGTTTTGCTGGAAACACTTGACTATAGTGATACAAATGATTTTGATTGGGGTGAGTCCCAAAACTTACACGTCGTTAAGTACTAAATTTGCAATTTCGATCACTTGAGTCCTTCCATTAAATTTGTCTGCTTTAACTGGACGGAATATTTTTTATGATTTTTTAAATCATACCTAATCATGTCAATTTCCATCCATTAAAACCTAATGGAGTTAACCAAAGGACTAAAATTCTAGGACATAAATCTACGAAACGAAAGGTTTAGTATACAAACACATCATTGTAAATACTTTTAGGAATCCTGCTTATCTTAGATGATTTTGGCAGAGGAAGGTACAATTTAGCATACTATAAATCTGCTTAACAGTTTGCGAGTCTTTTGATTTGAGTAATTGACAAGATTTAAATGAAGAATAGAGCTACAAAAAGCAAATGTAAGCAATTGTGAGACTTTAGAGATACTACCATATTATTTAGTTCACAGAATTTGAATAGTAATAGTATTTTGGCAAATTGTAATGGGGTGAAATGTGAATTGAACCAAATCACTTCGTTCTCTATATCTCAAATGTAATTCTTAGCAATGTCCTCAAAGCATTGACAAAGCTCATGGGGCTTGGTGAGCACGGCCAGGTGATTGGCTTCTCTGATCAGCTTCACCGCCTTTGGAGGACCCTGTCCGATCATCCGTCTCTGGAACTCCACCTCAATGGCTTTGTCCTCTCCACATACCATGAAAACTCTTTTCACTCCATCAGGAGAGATTCATTCACCAAGTCCTCCATGCTGGTGTCAGTAACATCTTTGCTAATTCCAGGTCCTGTAGTTTATGTGATTCCACAATATACATTGTTAAAGAGTAAATTGCACTTGGTCCAGTTACCTCAAATTGACAAAAATGCCTCCACACTTCATGAAAATTAACACAAAAGAAAGTGAAAAATGAAAAATTTGATTAAGTTTCTTCCAATATGTAGTGAGAGTAATGCAAAGCAAAGATTATGCATTGGCCATAAGAGATTTTTTTTTTTTTGTCGGTTCTACTCTACGCCTATCCTAACGCTCACTCTCAGACTTTTGCCATGCCTCCTTAAGTGGGAGTCGAAACCCACTGATCGTCCCCGCCCCAATCCCGAGAAGGTGAACTCCCCACCTCTCCCTTCCATGATGAAAGGGTGGCCACTAGGGTAAACCCCAGTGGTTATTGGCCTTAAGAGATTGATTGATTGATTTTGAAGGAAACACTTGAATTAGCAATTAGCCGGTGATGGAAGCTAATAAATATGAGTAAGCGTTAAATGCATCCATGTTGTCCAAACGCTTACCCGGCTGGTACACACCCAAATAACCGAATTCAATAAGAGTATGTTAACAAGACAATTATTATATACCAAACTCTTATGCTAAAGAAGGTTCCTCGGTGGAGAATTTCATATGCCACTGCCAGCAAAGCCATTGATTTTCACGGGCACTTACCTGGCTTTTCCTAGTCAAGTTGCCTTGGGAATCAATGACGCACTATACTTTTATTGCAAAATTCCAAACGTATGCTTGACTTGCTTTCGTCTCTTTCTCTTCGTTTTGTACTAGTGCAGGACACCATCTCCAAATATGATGATCGGAATCCACTAGTGTACCTTCTCCGTGTGACAAATCAACAGCTACAATTTCTACTATTCATTGTGGGGTGCGTTTAGGAATGCATTTTAAAGCAGTTTTGAGCCCTCAGATCTCTAAGTAGAAATTTTGGCATTTGATTAAGCATATGTCCGTTTTATCCCGTTGTTGGACCCCGATAAGATTTTCAAGGAACAAATTTGAGCCGATTACAATTTAACAAGTCCAAATCACAATGCCGATCAGTGTGTGCATGGGTTCCCCATTGAGAATGTGTCTGAAATTTGAGCACGTAAAAGAAACCCGATCCAAATAAGTTTTCTAGTTTGAGTAAGTTTTTCACCTGAATAGGTTTTTCAAAGGAGGTTCCATTTTTTTATAACAAATATTATATATGTAAAAGATGGAATTCTATTTGATTTTTATACGCTAGGGCAAACAAGAGTAGTGTTAGGTTTTTCTCTTTGAAAGTTTTCTTAGTGAGCTTTCGGAGAGAGATTACGATTCAATAGTGGTGGGTTTTCTTTGGTGTAATTTAGGATTGGGAAACACTTTAGCAATTAGCCATCATAAACTTTGTATTTTCCATATTCATGGTGGATTCTTTGACGGTTGGCCCTCCCCATGAAATTGGTATTGACACTCGGATGAACCACATAAATTTGATGTTATTATCATTCCTCTTCATTTTTTTGGTAATTTCTTCTTTTCCCATTATATGTAAATTGTAAAGTTTGTTAACTTCCACATTTTTCATCAACAGTTCCCTCTAAGAAAAGGCAAGTGTAAGCAAATGAAGAAGGTGCTGGTGCAAATGCTTGATTGCAATGATATTAAGGATTTTGTTTGGGGTAAATCCTATAACTTGTTTAAATCATAGAATTTTTGTTATGTTTTTAAATCCTAAACACTTGTAACTTTGATGCCTTTGTGTCTTTCCATTAACTCCATCAGTTTTCAGTGGACGAAATATGTCACGGGTCTTTTTTATGATTTTTTAATTCTACATGGCCGTTAATAAAAAAATGTCACGTAGATATTCCGTCCACTAAATCCTAAAGGAGCCAAAAGAAGACTAAAGTATACAACTGTGACAATTCTTAGAACATAAATACACAAAATTAAAATTTTAGAATACAAATGCATAAAGTTATTTAGGACTCTTGTGTTAATTGTCACATCCGGTTTTAGGACTCCTGTGGTGATTGTCCCATTCTGTTTTGGCAGAAAAAAAAAAAGTAAGTAGAGTTTAGGATTTTACGAAAGGGCTCAATAGTTCGCGGAGTCTTTTCCCTTGAGTAAGCAACAAGATTCAAATCAGGAATTGAGCTAAGAAAAGCAAAGGTAAGCGAATGTGAGGGTTTAGGGAATACAATCCTATTATTTAGTTCCTAGATTTACTATAGTAACGATTAATGCGGCAGATCGCTAATGGTGCGAATGCGAATCGAACCAACTCAGTTCATACTCTTTTTCTCAAAAGCAATTCTTTGCAATGTCCTCCAAGGATTGACAGAGCTCATGGGGCTTGTAGAGCATGACCATGCGATCGGCTTCTGCGATCAACTTCACCGCCTTGGGAGGATTTCGATCAATCATCCGTCTCTGAAACTCCACCCCAATGGCCTTGTCGTCTCCACACACCACAAAAACCCTTTCGACCGACCCAAATCTCTCTTCCGTGAGGGAGGATTCGTTTGCCAAGTCCTCCATGAACATCCTCACCGGTCTTGCTAACAGCCTCGCTAATTCCAGGTACTGTTGTACATGTGATTCCATAGTATACATCGTTGTTAACTTAGTTGTTATGTGAGAAGAGTAGTAATGTGCGAGTCTCACCTCTGGGGGACAGTTTTGGTACAGCTTCTCGGCCAGGTAATCGTCTCCCTTCCCACGATCGTGGTTATGATCAAATGTATCGTTTTCACTCATTGACGTCTCCAGTTTGCTTTCTCTGAAGAGCTAATTCGAACAAAAGCGTTTGAAGAACTTCCATCACTAGACTGTATCCCTTATAATAAAGCTCCTAAGAAAATGTTATTATTCACGTTGATCGACATGGTTCTTTTTTTATTTTTTGGAGAACTCAAAACAGTAAAGGAACGGCATTAAAGTGCAAATTGGATACGCGCGTGCGAAATCTTTCAATGTCCCATCAGGTATAGATAATGTTAAACCTATGTAATTGCAAAAATGGATCCAAGTCATGCACTCTGTCCCGAAACTTCTCCCAGAAAAAGTTGTGCTATTTTTAGGACAATGCCAAAGATATTAGACATCTTTGTGCCGTCGTACCTCTTGCATGAGAAGTGCAGGCGGGATTTTCGGCCTAGGCATGAATGCTGCAATATAAACTGCCACTTCGACTTTCTAGGGAAATCTCTCCATGGCTAGCGAAATGCAAAACCCTCCGTAGCTGTGACCTACCAATATAACCTTCTCGTCCTGAGGAAGAGAGGCCATCAGTTCCATCAGTGGTCGCATGTAGTCATGTATCGTCGAGATCGTGTCCAGCCCTGCGGCGCCCAGATCTAGGGCGGTAACACAGTGGCCAGCTGATTTGAGCCGCATCACCACCTTGTACCAATACCAAGCTCCGCCTCCGACCCCATGGACCAAAACAAAATGTCTCTTCCTATCCATATGAACCTGAAGATAACCCTCGAAGCTAGTAAATATGAGTGTTTGTCAAATGCATAAATATTGTCCAAAACACTTATGCCGGCCGCTACACACCCAAGTAACCGAATACAAAAAGTGTATGATGCTAAGACAACTATGATATGCCAAATTCTCATGCAAAAGAAGGTTCCCGAGTGCAGAAATTCAGATGCCATTGCCGGCGTAGGCTTCGATTTTCACGGGCACTTTCCAAACTTCTTTTTTCAGGGGAAAAAAAATTGGGCAGACTTTTAAAGGTAGAAAAATTATTAAATCACAGCATCTATGCATATCGGGCTTACCTATGCTTTTTATGACGGATTGTGCCACGCTTATTTAGGTTTCCTAATGTTATTGTCTTTTTAACAAGGAACATAGGAATCAATGACACTACTTTTATTTTGAGATTCTAAAACGATCTTGACTTGCTTTCGTCTCTCTCTCTTCGTATTCACAGTGGGATATATTTAGGAATGCATTTCAAAGCAGCTTTGAACCCTCAAAGACATTAAAGTAAGAATTTTGGCGTTTCGTTAACGTCTGTGGAATGACGCTACATCGAGAATACTCAAGGCCCATTGCACGTCTTCCTTGCTTTAAGCTTCTCAGCACTCCACTTGCTTTTTAAATAAAAAGAGATATAACATTTTAATTCAACTTAATAATTGCCAAAACAATGAAACAGTCCAATTACATTGGCAACATCCGCATCATAGTAAACAAAATTTTTCAAAAATCCAAAGCCTTAAATTAGTGTATTCAAAGTTCAAACTTCCTTAACCAGTCAAGATAAACAAGTTCCCTAGACACACTTATTAACACACAACTCTTATTTATCGTCATACTATAACACAGTTTTTCGAAAAGAATAGGTCCGGACATAAATAGTATCACGAAATGCACAAAGATGGTCATTGAGAAAATGATTTGAATATTGTTTATTTTCAAGATACAATTGGAGAGAAATCAATCATTTCAAACTATCAATCATTTCTTTCCTTCCGACACCAACATTTACAGTCACCCCGTCGTGACTGAAAGCTGAATATACCGAGTCCGTATAATAAAAAGTGGAACCATAAAGTAAACAAATAACGAAATTTAAGGGACTAAAAATGGGAAGGGAGATTCTTTCTAGGAGTTCTTGGCTTTGCCGCAGAGCAATACGTTTGGTGGGGCGTCGTATTCGGTGTAGGGGCTCTTCTCGTTGTTCCAGACCCGGATGTAAAGCTGCTGCCCAAGGTACCGGTTCGACCAGATCGCCGACCTCAAGTTCCACATCCCCTTGTTGTCCAGGGACACCAGTATTGCACTCCACGACAGAGGGTATACCTAGTAATTCCCAAACATTTTTCGTTTACTAGGCTAAACAACAACAATTTATTCTAAACTTCAATCGTAATTGGTCCGCGATAAAGCCGATTTCATGGCTGGACCATGAAGTTGAGGCTCACGAAGTAATCGATTGAGCTTCACGAACATGATTGCCTGGCTCTGATTCAAGATCGAGCTCTACTAGGATGAAATGCTTAGGTTTAGTCTACACAACAAGTGCATTGGTAGAAAAATGTCGGAAGTGTTTTCTATAGAAAACTTGAACGTGAACTCGAGTTTTTAATGTATAATATAAGTCGAGAATATATTGTATTCACGTCTTTTACCTGTAAAGGCTGCTCACACTTTATTTAAACCTAATGGTAGATAGTGTATGTTTCTCAAGTAGGTCATTGTACCTGAACAGTGTCTCTAGAGACCGCATCAGCCATGTTGTACCTTTTCCGCATATCCGGCGTCCACTGGCCGGAACCATATCTGTATAATCAAACATATCAGATGGTGTTAGAAAGAAAGCATACAAACATGCTCATGCATCGACCATGGTCGGCTAAACTTAGTTAACAAAACGGTGGGATTCACAAAGGATCTGCTCTGCATCATCCTCTAATTGATTCTATCACGTCGCTTACGTAGTTGAGGCCACCTTGTAGAGTACTTTGTAATTGGATGTTGTACAAATAACTAAGCAGGAATTTAGTTCGATCATGATTCGTGACAATGATGAATTTACTGTATTAGGGATCGTCTATAATTGACTTACATATCTGCGAAGATCCAATCTATACCTTTTAATCCAGACTAACATAAAGATAAATTATATATTAACATATACGCATAGCATCATACCCAACAGTATAGAAGCTGTAGCCATCCAAGTGCCAGGACTGTATAGCCTTCTCAGTGTTCTGGAAGATGATCTCTACGAAGTCGTGGAGCGTCGTCCCGACAACTGAGGTGCCCAGCGCGGTTGGCCCTGAGGGAGGAGTGTCCTTGATGCTGTTCAGCGTGAAGACCCCGGAAATGTTGAAGTAATCGGCCAGCTTGAGCGGGGTGTCCGGGTCAACGTAGGAGACGTCGTTCACAGTGTACCTGAACGTGCCATTTATTTTGGTAGCGGCGTTGGCCAGGATGAGTGTCCTCGCCACTTGGATTGTGCCGTAGTGGTAGGAGCCTTGTGGGTTCGGCCTTGCGGCATTGGCCGTCAAGTTCGTCCTTCATCACAAAAAAGAAAGAAACACCAAACAAAAGAAAACCGTTAATGGATGCGCCCCAAATATAGTTTATGTAAGTCAGAATTTCTTATGTGGCTTTTGAGTACATGATACATCGAGAACATAAAAAAGTTACAGAAAAAAACGGAGAATTTAGAGAGACTCGCGGGCATGGCCACCACCACTGAGGCCCACCACCACCTTGCGGTGGTCGGTGCCTTAGCGCGGTGGTTATGGCGAAGATCTTCGCGGATCTCGGATTCCCCAAAGCCTACTGGTTCTTTTGCCGAAAGATTTCATGGATAAAGCATAGATTAGCTTGGTCCACTGCTTCAATCTCGATGTGTTAAAACCAGATCCGAGGTAACAATTAAGGTCTTTCAATTGCTCTTGAAATTCCCAAGAGCCAAAAAGAATAATTTCCAGAGGGGTTGACTGACTTATTTTATCAAATTCCTGCAATTAATTTTGAACCAATTTGTTTCGCCCGCTTGAAGTCTCACCGTGTAATTTTAAAACAATAGGTTTCGAGAACACCAAACCTTCTAGATCGACTTTTCGTACTTCCTTATTCTAATCTGGCCGAGTAACATACACTAGTTCAGATTTTCCTCAGCATCTGGCTGGCCAGAAATTTCAAATCCGGCCTGACAATGACCTAACTAACACTAGCCAAAATGTGCACATTTTGGATTCTGATCTGCAATCTTTAGGTTCTCTTTTTGCCTCATGGACAGCATTGGCATCATTATTGTTATGATTTAAATTAAGGAATCACAAGAAATTTGTGAGAATTAATTTACCTGAGGGTCCTAGCTTGTTTCATGGACCAGTGGATTTGGTAGGTTGGACCGATTGGCAGGGGCAACGAGGCTGGGGTGTTAGATCCGTCGTAGTGAAGCAGTGCGGTGGCATTTAAGATAGGCTTCGTGAACCGGGACGAGCAAACCACAAAGTAGTCCTTGGGCGGCTGTTGTAATGTGACCAGAACCGTGACGGATTGCCCCACATGGACATCGAGCGATTCGTACACCTCTTGCAGAGTGTTACATCCCTCAACTTCGACCAAGGTGATATTGTGGCCTTGAATCCTGAAGTTGATCGAAGTAGCGATTCCCACATTGGAAACCCTGAACTTGTATGTTTGTCCTGAAATGTCCGTCAAACATTCATAAATTCTGATTATTCCTTTCTCATTCATTTAGATGTCAGCAGATATTTTCCATTTTCGAAGGTGCATAACTTCAAATGATGCAGATGTTTTTTTACCTCTTTGACCGGTGAATGTGAAACCATTAGGAAGTCCATTGATGAGAATACCGTCAGGAAGAGGAAGAGGATTGCCATTGTCGAGGCTTCGCTGTAGGGCCTAGAACGGCATGGAGTGAAAATAAAAAATAAAAAAACATAATATTATAACTCATGCATTTTGCCATTAAAAAAAAAAACTGAAAATAATGCAAAATACCTTGTGGTCGCTCTTGTACCAATCACCAACAAGAAGAGTGAACTCTCCGAATGGCGTGGGATATGGAATTGGGATGACTGATCTCTGCGCGATGTTCAAAGCTCCGAAACCTCCGTCAGCTCTCTGAAGCCCGATTGAAGGGAAGTACATGAAGGTCCCGATCTGATCCTTCAACTGGAACTTGTACGTCCAGTTCGTGCCCGGCGGGATCGGGCACTGCGTCCCAAGCACTCCGTCTTGCCATGAGTTCTTCCGCTGCTGGACCCCCTTCCTGATAGTCAATGACACACGGACATAATTAGCATCATCATCATCATCGTTTTATGATTAATTATCGAGATATAAATCGAATGCTGAGATTTATTTGCTATGTTACCACGTGAGGAGGAAAGGTTCATCTAGCTTGTTAACCACGTTTAAGACGATGTTGTCATTAGTGACACCTTCAATGGGTGGCCCAGGAAACTGACCATTGATTAGGATGCCCTGCAAGAATTATTGGAACTAATTGATGAACAAAGGCTAACTTGTCAACTTTCCAGTGCAATCTTTGACTCTCTAATATCGACCTCACAACAAGCTCATCACTGTTAGATATTGCTATTATCACGTCATACATAAGATTTTTGTGTAAACGTAACGGCCTAATTTTAACTTCATGACAGCCCATCTTAGCGTCAGCAGAGGCTAGATATCTCTAGTCCGGGGCATGAGCTAACTGCACAACATTAGTGTTTTTGCAATGGAAAGATGAGCAGATGTCAATCATTTGGTATATAAAAAAGGTTTTTTTTTTTCCTTATTGCTTTCTAGTAAATTACCTGTTGAGCTACACCAAGAGGAGAAATTGGCCCGTAAGTGACATCCCAATTGAAGTACCTATACGGGTCTTCAGCATTGGCGAACAAAGCACCGAGCCATGCCAAGGATACAACGAGAAATATGTGCAGAAATCGGGCCTGCCTCATTCCTGCCACAGTATTGTATCCTCAGCTGTCCAGATATCTGCAAAGTCCGATTATAACTCCGTAGTCAAACCTTATTCTCCTAATACTTTCATGTCAAGAACAGGAGGCAAATGAGAAGCGCAGAAACCCTAGTTCTGAAACGTACCGATATGGAGAGAAGCAATCAGAACTTTCCCCCACCAAATGAGGGAAAATGGAGAAAAAGGGTGCGAACTCGACGATTTGTGCGGTCACTGTGTAGTATCAAGAGTTAAACCTATGCACGTCTTTATATAAAATGAGCCTTGCATGAAGAAGAAGAAGAAGACTGACAAACGTAATAAACAAATTGAGCTCGAAACGTAGGATCGACCCGGTGACACATGAAAACTCGTTTGGCGGCGCACTTCATGGTCGAGCTCGAGCTGGTTACGCCCTCGCATCACAGCTCACTCAAGCTCATGCATACCCTAATAAATTTAAACAAGCTTAGTCTATAAAGATTAAAGTAAACAAGCTTTGACACGGCTTTTCTCGGGAATCTTGATTCCACACCCAATTGGATGCTTTGTTTATTTGACTTTGTTGCGTCCGAATCAACCTGCTTTTGTTAAAAGCATAAAAACATGTCAACTGTTGAGGCTGGAGTCCGGCTTGTCGGTGGCGGGAAGGGAAGATTCTGGGAGAGATGCGATCGCGTCGCAGCCGAGAACGGATCGTAATTTAATGCGTCGGAAGATTTATTCGAGAATTGTTATACATATACTACTTAGACTCTGTTTACAAAAATGAATATACAAAACAATCAGAGAGCCTTTGGCTGTATGTTAAATAGTGCCAGCTTGTTTCAAGATCTAATTATAATTTGCCCAGAAAAGTGTGCGAAAAGTTCTAAACATTTTGCATTTGTACCAATTTAGTCATAAACCTTTTATTAATGCAAATTTAGTTCTAAACATTTTCACTTTGTGCCAATTCAGTCATTTCTAGCTAATTTTGACCGGATTTTGCTGACTAGGCACCGGCCGATTGACATGGCACGTTCAGCCCTAACGTAAAAAACAATTTTTAATAATATTTTAATATTTTTTGAATTTTTTATTTTCTTTTTATTTTTTTTTTTTTCTTTTTTTTTTCTTTTTCTTTCCCCTCCTTCCTCCAACCGGTTGCCAGACCTCGGTGACCAGCCAGAGGCAACAACCGGCGAGATCGAGGTCAACCTCGCCAAAGGCTGTAAGGGTTGCCTCGCATTGGGCGGCAAGGCCAGCTCGAGGCTAGGCAAGGCTCGACCTCGCCGGCCATTGTCAAGGCTTGAGCCCTCGCCAAAGGTTGCAAGGGCTGCCTTGCGTTGGGCAGCAAGGCTTGACCTCGTTGGATCTAGCGAGGTCGAGTCTCGCCCATGGTTGGCGAGGCCACCCTCATCGCCTAGGTGGCCTTGCCAACCCAACGCGAGGCCGCTCTCGCTACCTGGGTGGCCTTGACAGAGGCCAAGCAAGGCTCAACCTCACTAGCACAGCGTGAGGCCACCCTCACCGCCTAGGTGGCCTTGCCCGATGCAAAGCCGCCCGATGCGAAGCCGCCCTTGCGGACTCTGGTGAGGGCTTGAGCCTCGTTAGTGGCCGGTGAGGTGGACCTTAACCTCGCTAGCTATTGCCTCTAGCCAGTTGTCGAGGTCTGGCGATTGGCTGGAGGAAAGAAGGGGAGAAAGAAAAATTAAAATTAAAATTAAAAAATTATTTTAAAAAAAAATTATTAAAATATTATCAAAGATTATCCACATTAGCCGACTAACTCCTTGTCAGCAAATCTGGTCAAAATTGACCGGAAATGATTGAATTGGCACAAAACGAAAATGTTTAGGATTAATTTGGCACCAATAAAAGGTTTATGACTAAATTTGCACAAATGCAAAAGGTTTAAGACTTATTGGACACTTTTCCCTAATTTACCAAATCAATCAATAAATGGCTCTTGTTCTATCAAGCATTACCCTTCTTAGTGTGCATTCTTTTGGTTTTAGGATGAGAAAGCATATTTAACTAGGCATCTAACTTTGCCACAGACCTTCATGGGTGGCGTAGTTAGTTGAGATGTCAGGAAGCATGGTAAGTGGATGTCACATGTTCAAATTTCATCAATTGCGTGAGAACTATTATAAAAGTCACTCGTATAAACCAAATGTACAAGGTGTTTTACGAGGTCTCCAAAAAGTCAAATCTTTTCCTAACGCCCCTAGATTATTTAAGACACATGCTTTACTAGGAGAATACTTATGGTCCATTTGTTTTGCAGAAAATCCACCATTCTTTGAAAAATATTTTCTGGTAATTTTGGCTAAAACTTGAAAAAAACTTGGAAAGTTTCTATTGTTCGATAAGAAAATTATAATGGGGATAATTATCAAAAAATTTGTAATTTTAATTTTTTTTTCTTTTTTTTTTTTTTCTCTTTCCTTGACCGATCACTATCCACAGCAATAGAGGTGGCGATCGGCCATAGGCAAGCTCAAGTCTCCCCCAAGTTTGGCAAGGCTTGAGTTTGCAATAGGGCACAAGCTCGCCGATTCTGGTGAGGCTTGAGCCTCTAGCCGCGAGGCTGCGAGCTCAAGCCTTGCCCACAAAGGGCAGGAGCTTGTTGGCCATTTGCTGGCCTAGTAAGAAGCCGAGGAAGAAGCAAAAAGAAAAAGGAAGTAAAGAAAAAGGGAAGGAAAAAAAAAAAAAAATTAAAAATAATAGAAAAAATGCAAAATTTTAAAAAATAAAAAATTATAAATTGAATTTTTTAATAAAAATATTTTCATAAAAACAAACATTTCATTATACAAGGACATGAGCCCAAGCACCAAGAACCTGCACATGGCCTTTGCAGATCCAAGCTTGAGGGTTGGAACTAGAGATCAAGCATCGGGGACTTGAGACGGCCTTGATGGACTCAAGTTCGGGTGTCGAAGCATGGGGAATGGGCATTAGGGGTTTAGGCATGTCCTCGAGCACCAACCTAAGCTTGAGCACCAGAGTCCCGAGCCTGGCCTCAATGGACCTAGGCCTAGTCGCGGTAGACTTAATCCTAAATGTCAAGACTCAAGAGTCAACTTTAGGGTTTTCGTGCCTAATCATAGAAAGCGCCAATACCTACTCATATTTTAGAAAATATTTTCCGATTTTTTCAAAAAGAAAATAATTTTCCTAAATTTAAGCTTTAGTGGGAAAACCTTTTCCATCAACTCGTTTTTCTAAGCTAACTAAATGGCAGAAAATGAGGAAAATGTTTTTTTCGGAAAATCTTTTCCATGAAAGGACGGACCTTAAGTACTTCTGTGGTAACTTTATTCATAAGGTAAAATGCGAGGTAAAAATCATGACGTCGTTACTAAGACTATTGGCACTTACAGATTTGTGGGAAATCGAATTTACACAATATGATATTCTACACATTATCTCCTCGAAACGATGTGGTTTTTGTGTCAATGTGTTTCTGGGTTGAAATTTAACCACGTATTTGTTTGATATTTTAATACTCGTGCTTATCTAATTATTAATTTTCTTGTTGATTCAAGAAAGCGCGTACATGAGTTGGAACCACATACTACCTTGTTTTCCACTTCACCTTGGTTATTATACGAGTAGGACGAAGACAAACTAAAGACGTAATTACCAAGTTATCGACCAAAAAGGAGGCTTTTTCTTCCCTACCTTTTAGTACATCCATTATTTAGAAGTTAATCAACTTTATGACGGTGAACAGTGTCAGCCTTCCTACTCGGCTACGATCGAGCTATCTCCTTTTGTTAGTCCACCAGCCTTTTGCATGAATCGCAGAGAACACATTTCATCGGCGGGTACAATTTTCACTCTACAATAATCATATTCGAATTCTCAGGTTAAAGCTTGGAGCTTAGAGAATTTTGTGGGTCAATGACACCGTACCTCCGTAGACTTTTTCTCGTTCTGCAACTTGGTCTCAGTCTCATTCTTTCGTTAAATAGGTCGCCGAGGACTATTGAAGTGCTAACTGGCGCCATAAAATGACCGTGAAGTATCCAAGTTGGCAGCTCATGCATCCGATCGGACCCTCCAAGTGCTTTCAAATTATCTTATTTTTCCATTTGCTAACACTTAAAAACTTATTTATTAAAAAATCCAACTCAAATACTTAATTTATTAGATGGAGGGAAACCACATTAATATAAAGAATATATAGAATCTGTTGACAAATAATGTGAGACGATAATTGATGCCTCAAATATGAGGATGTGGTGCCTTAGAATCCAGAGGTGATGGGTGCCTGGTGGTTGGTAGAAATAGGGGTGATGGAAGGAGATGAGGCAATAGTGATACATGGACTCTCTATAAAGGGTAATCAATTTTAAAGTGGGTCAGTTCTTACTTTGGAACGGAAAACTAAACCAAAAAGGCTGATTCCCTATTTCTGGAATTGAGAACTGACCTAACTAGTCCTGGACCCCAGGTTATGAGGGTGTTGGACGAGCTGCTTATCATCAGTGCCATGGTGGAAGGAAATTGAGATGTCACTGGGATAGGAGAGAATCACCAGAAAACTTGCAAGAAGAGAATAACTTGCTGATCTCGTTAGGACTAATGGTTGATCGCTATAGGTTTTCGTCAATCTCGAGCAAGAGATTATCATAAGTTTGGGCGGTTCCTTTTACTCACTCCTACCCTTTATATCGAGCAACGTAATGAGGACGGTGGAGGAGGGAAACCATTAAGGAGGAGGACGAGGAAGAATGGAGACAAAAGAAACAAGTGACAGTTAATAAGGAAAAAAAAAACATTTTTTTCTTTAACTTGGAAAAAGAGATGGCATAGCGGTGCACATCATTATGTGGGCTCTTTACTACTGACTTTTCAGATGACGTCAGTAAAAAAGAACGTCCTCTGGCGCTGAAGTTAAGAGAATGACGAGATGAATCAATTTTGGAAAGTGCAGAGACCACAATGAGTAAAAGAATTTTAAAGACTACACTGAATAATGAAAAAAAATTCTAGGATCTATAGTGTCATCTCCCAATTTTCTTTAAAAAAAAATAATAATTGTGACCTATTATGCTTTTATTTTTCTTTTTTTGCTTCGAAAGAAATTGTTCAATAGCTCTAGAAATATTTATTTGCTATTGCCCGTAAAATTTGCAAATTGTTTTTCGAACACATATTTGTGTTTCCTTATTCGCCTCTTGACTTTGTGTGTGTGTATATCTATATATACGCGATGAGATTTTGATCTTGAAAGTTCCAAGCATAGGGACAACCAAGAGGAAAGGAATAAATTAGTTATTAACAATTTTTACCACTCCCGAGTGTTATTTTTTATATTAGAAGTAATAATGAAGGCAGCACAATTTGAACCCCTATTGCATAACTGTGGTTGAATTAGAAAAGCCGTGACTAGTATCTTTGGAGATACATAATTTAAATCTGTAGCGTTTGAAAGCTGGGTGAGGTAATTTTTTAAAAGTTGTTCTAGTCTATTTGCAACCATAGAGTTGCTATAGCTACAATGTACCAGTCAAGCACCTTACTAAAGTTGTGGCAACCCAATTTCAGTAATGAAGCTGGTGCAAGAAAGCTCTAACATTGGATTGCAAGGTGTATGCTACTTCTTTGTCTTCCATATGATTCACTCCATTTAAACCTTACTCAAAACGATTATTCGAATGTGGATAAAATAGCCATTGTAACAATCAAGACCTTCTTCCCAAGACTCCCTTTGAACTCTGTATTTGGCTTCAATCATCCTTTCATCTACTAGGCGTTGCAGCTTTGAATTTCCCTTGTGCATAATGTCCTTGAGATGGTCAGACTCCTCTCTTGGTTATTTTCCATATTGCTTACCGAAATGGAGCAAGACACTTAGTAATATAATTTGCAATTACATGCTCTATTGTTATTAGGGTTTAGGAGTCAATGTGGCATTCCTTATTTGGCATGATTGGGATTCAATGATGTAATTTTTAGGGTTTAGAAATGAGTCGACCAGGCATTATCTTTGCCCCAATTGCAAAATGACAAATAAAAAAGTTTAGAAAGTACAAAGTACGTTTTCCCAGCATGTATTGACAGTTGGAAGCATATGGTTGCCCAGTTCAGTGTCATACCGACAAACACTCGAAAAGAGGAGGGTTGGAGATGGAGCCTCCCGCAGCCTATATCCAAGCTGGCATCGTGTGACGATGCACTTTCATGCACTCCTTATTTAGAAAAAAGATATATTTTTAAGAGTATGTTAGTTTTATTAAAAAATTTATGATTAAAAATAATATTTTTAGGGAAAATGATTCATTTTCATTTATTTTGTTATTTATAGAAGCTTGTTTCTTCTTATCAGGGTAGGAAGTTATTTTCTCCCAATCTAAACTTATTATTTTCAGTCCATGAAAAATGTTCTTTGTGAGTTGATTAATTTTCCATCATCTAATATCTGGAAACAATTTTCTTTCAAATAAAAGAACCCTTAATCTCTCTTTATCTCTCCCCCTTCCTTGTTTTGCCGCTCATCACTATTTTGCCTTTGTCGTCCATTGTTGTCTCCAACACCACCCGCCACATGGAGAGAGAGAGAGAGAGAGAGATTGTCAGGGTTTTTATGCAAATATGGTTATTCAACTATTACGTGTTACCAACCGATGTAATAATCCACCAATAATAGATTTGTTTAGAGGTAATACTAAGACAAATCAATTTGGCTATGCTTCACGCAACAAGAACAACTTTAAAAGTCGAGATGTTCCATATTTTGAAGTGTATATTGTTAAGATACACAAGTGAGTTAAGCTAGAATAAGTTCCGCATAGGAGAACTAATATGATGTTGAGCAATTAATATATCATAATTGACACATAACTCATTAACTTAAGTTTTGAGTAAAGATAGGTTCAATTGAATATGGACTTGAATTTAAATTCTCACTTGGCGATCTCCATGAAGACGGTATATAGAATTTTGCTATGTATATGCCGTATTTTTTTTACTAGCTAGAAATGCATATCATTTTGAGAGTGATGAGAGGAAAAAAGTCAAGTAGATATCATTAATTGGTCACTTGAAATGATTCTGCAATCAATTATTTACCTTGTGTGTTTTATCTGCTTTTGTACTCTTTTTGAGTTTACTATCCTCCCCAATCTAAAGTATTCTTTTGTCCAAGTACACGTGTGAAGATGTTGAGAGAAAGAAATTTCACATTAGGGAAGTGTTGTACTGAGAAGCGGTTAAGATATCTTAATTGACTCGTAATCTATTGACTTTAACTTTTAAGTGAATGGAAATCCAACTTGATATTTAGTGGATTCAAACTTGAGCTCTATCTTGCTGATCTCCTTGGACGAAGTATTGGCTTATTACTAGGTCGACTCTTTGTCAAGATCTTAAACCATACTTAATAAATGGACAAGAATATCTCCGGACACGAGTGTCATCTTCGTAAATCCAGCCATGTGAAGATTTTACGAATTTCTCAGAGAACTTCCGCGGGCCTTCCGCTCCCTACTCCGGAAGCTAATGAAATAACATATAAAAAGAAGTGATGGACGATGTTCAAGGGCCAGTGGATCTAGTCATTCATGCAGCTGAAAAGCTAATGGAGTGGAACAATAGCTTTATTGATGAGCAAGCAAGTCAACTTATTTTCTAAGCCACGATGGTATCGATCCCTAGGACAGATCTCATCGGAAATGCCCAAGTTTCTTTAAATAAGCATGTGAGAATTAATTGACGGCATGTGAAAGCTCACGTTGCATTCCGAGGGCGTACCATTTGCTCGTCTGACTATGAACTCGTCCTGGTTTTGAACTGAAATTCATTTGACATTCTCTTCTTCTGACGGAGCCTATGAAGCTCTCTCTCTCACACACACAACTTCTCCCATGTGAAGATGTTGAGAGAAAGAAATTTCACATTAGGGAAGTGTTGTACTGAGAAGCGGTTAAGATATCTTAATTGACTCATAATCTATTGACTTTAACTTTTAAGTGAATGGAAATCCAACTTGATATTTAGTGGATTCAAACTTGAGCTCTATCTTGCTAATCTCCTTGGACGAAGTATTGGCTTATTACTAGGTCAACTCTTTGTCAAGATCTTAAACTGTATTTAATAAATGGACAAGAATATCTCCGGACACGAGTATTATCTTCGTAAATCCAGCCATGTGAAGATTTTACGAATTTCTCAGAGAACTTCCGCGTGCCTTCCGCTCCCTACTCCGGAAGCTAATGAAATAACATATAAAAAGATGTGATGGACGATGTTCAAGGGCCAGTGGATCTAGTCATTCATGCAGCTGAAAAGCTAATGGAGTGGAACAATAGCCTTTATTGACGAGCAAGCAAGTCAACTTATTTTCTAAGCCACGATGGTATCGATCCCTAGGACAGATCTCATCGGAAATGCCCAAGTTTCTTTAAATAAGCATGTGAGAATTAATTGACGGCATGTGAAAGCTCACGTTGCATTCCGAGGGTGTACCATTTGCTCGTCTGACTATGAACTCGTCCTGCTTTTGAACTGAAATTCATTTGACATTCTCTTCTTCTGACGGAGCCTATGAAGCTCTCTCTCTCTCTCTCTCTCTCTCTCTCTCTCTCTCTCTCTCTCTCTCTCTCTCATTTTCGCTTTAAACTATACAGCATCCATGGACAACTTGAGATTTCTTCTTATTCAGTTAGTTCAGAATCAATTTAATTTCCATGTACGAGAGAACTGGACCGGCTTTATTTTGTTTTCACATTGGAAGCTTCCTAGAGTCACGCATGACGAAGATCATTCTCCATCTAAGGCTTTATTTTGTTTTCACACTATTCCGCAAATATGGTCCTCAAGCTGCAATGTCCTTTTGTCCTAGCAATCATGTGTCCTTGAACATCGCCTTACATCTTAACTTGCAAATGACACAGCACAGCCAGATCAGGAAAATTCTCTCAATCTTGCCCCCAAAGTCACCGAGCAAGTTGACACTAATTACGCAATTAAAAGGCATAATCTTCTTAATTTCTCATTTAAAAGATTATAGGTGCATCTTGTTGAATTTGGCTTTTTATGTCTTCATGGTAACAATTTGTAGCCACTACTTAAGTCGTTTTTGGTGGGGCATCAAGACTCCAACAATGAACTTCACACTTCTCATGATTGCATGGATCAGTCTTAGTTCTCTTCTTTATCCCTCGTTTTCATTAGTGAAATGAATAAAGACCAGAGAGGTGTGTGCTCGTCAAAATCTAGTGAGCCCGAGTCTCATTGGCTTGTGGAGAGGCTTGAACTTATCAATTTGATGAGGTGAAGGCTCGCACAAGGTTGGCAAGGCTTTGCTCGACAATATGGCGAGGCCTGAGCCTCGCCAACCTTTGGCAAGCTTGAGCCTCACTAGCCTCAGGGAAGCTCGTCCCTCACCTGTGGCTAGTTGTTGTGTTTAGCAATCCGCTGAAAAAGAAAGAAAAAGAAAATTTAAAAAAAAAAAATGAAAAAAATTTGAATGTTTTGATAATTTTTTTTTTGGAAAATCAAATGAAATTTTCCATACTAAATGACAAAAAAAAATCTAATTATTTTTATGTTTTAGCTAAATATCAGAAAATAATTTTCTTTTTTGGAAATGACCTTATGGAAATTATTTAAAAAATCACATTTCTCGTTAAACAAACTAATCCAAAAAAGTAGACAAACACAAATTGTCATCATTTTCAATCATGAGTAAAGTTTTAATCTTCGCTTTTTCCCTCAATGTTTACTGTTCCATCCGATGATTTCACCCATCAATCTGGCCTCTATTCTTTGCTTAACCACCCACCAATTGGATTCTTTGTTGTCTGTTTTGCTTTGGCTAATTCGTTTCTCTGTCTTTTCATTTTTTTACTCCTTTTTCTGCTAGAGAGATCTATCATTCTTCTGGATCTTCTACGATTACTATGCACATTCTTCTGATTCTGGTCTGAAAGTGGTCTCCAGTCAGATTTCAACACATTTGAAGCCGAAGATTAATTCAATATTCGATCTTTTTAAAGTATAGTTTTCGGGACAATCCCCACGAGAGAAATTTCTCTTTTTCCTCCCTCCCTTTGTATTTATAAAATAGAAGAAGCGCAAAAAAAGGAAAACATATTGGTTTTTAACTCTTAGGAATTAGATTTTTAATGGTTAAAGAATATAACGTGCTGCAACTTAATACAAATTTTGTGTAGTTCTTTCATCCTCGTGGACAATGATGATTTACATGAAACGAAGAAAGTTATAATATTCATGTCTTATTGACATTATTTATGAAATGGAAAAATTGTCCAAAAAGTTCTAAATTTATTGTATGACAGCCAATCTAATTATAAAACTTTTCAATTATGCCAATGTAATTCTGGACCTATTACACAACAGCCAATATAGTTCTAAACATTTCAACTATAATTTAGTTTTAAACCTATTGATAATTTATCAATTTAGTCTTAAACTTTTGAACAATTTGCCAATGTAATTCTTCTAGGTTACTTTGGCCGGAAATCACAAATGATTGCATTGGTAAATCATTAAAAGATTTAAGATTAAATTAATGTAATTGAAAGGTTTATGAATAAATTACTCACTCTACAATAGATTTAGGATTGAATTGTACAATTGAAAAATTTAATACTAAATTGGCCACTGCACTACATAATAGATTTGAGACTTTTTGGACAATTTTCCCTTTACAAAACCAAATAGCTGCTTTATCTTTTGCAAGCATAGCTCTATGATTGATAAATCAATAAATTGCCACACCCAAAGATTTCATGTGTTTATATCACTTGATTGTAATTAACTTGAATATTTGTGTTTGTATTTCAAAGTTTCAAAGTGTTCCTCCTTCATTTTCTCCATCGTTACCATCTACAAGAAGTAGATGAGATGGCAATGCGCTTGAGATTTTGTACTTCATGCAATGCAAGGTCTTATATTCGATTCCTATAGTTTCTACCTCTTTGGTGACTGAACAATTCGGTCGGGTTGTTAAGAAATGATTTCTCATAAGTTCCCTGTAATCCCAATTTGAAGGCCTGGCATTGAACAAACTAAAAAGAGATAAAGTCTACCTCATTGAGGAGAATACCGTATTTGGGGAAGATACATTTGGTCTCATGCAACCTGATCTCAAGGGAGCATGCAACAAATAAAAAAGAGCACTTCCAAATTCAAGATTAGAATAACTGAGTGTATTCTAGGAAAGTCAGCACCATCGGCCATATGAAGTTAATTTAACATCGCGAATCATCATCCCGTGAACTTCGCCATGGTGCAACCCCAAAGATATTCCTACCCTCGTTCTATGCAGAGCAAAGGTTGACATTTGAGGCCTCGTACAACTGTTAAAAAGCTAAAGATTAGCTATGTTCCATGGGTTTTTCGCTTCGGTCCAATGCATTTCGTTGCCTTAAACTTGGGAGATCAAGTTTGACTTTTTTGGGCTGTGAATGAGTGGCGATGATGCGCGATTTGAGAGAGAGAGAGAGAGATAATCATTGCCATCCACGTGGAGTGTTGAGGGAAATCGTGGAGGTAGGACTTAGTAGTGGGAAATCCACCGAATGACATCGTATGACGAATCAGGTGCTCGTTTGGTTCAACTTTTTCAAGGGGCTTTGGGGGCCCAAAGCCCCTTAGGGAAAATATTTTATGTTTAACAATCATTTTCGAAAGCTCATTGGCCAAATATCAGCATTCCCAATGCTCAAAGCTCAATGTAGGTCTAGGCCAGCTTTGAGCATTGGGCATTTCAGAAATGCAAATTAACTGTTCATCTTCTTCCCCCTTCTTCCATGTTCGTCTTCATCTTCCCCGCCGTCGCCGCCTGAGAGTTCGGCTTCTCCAGCAGCCGCCACCGCCGCGTGGGGGTCACGCGTCCCCGGTGACCACCACCGCGTGAGGGTCGCACATCCCCAGTGACCACCGCCCGAGGTGGCGCGACCTGCGACCCAGGCGATGCCGCCTGAAGTCGCAACCTCAGCCACCAGATTTGGCGGTCTGGTGGCCAAATTTGGTCGTCGGTAGTTGGCCGGCGATTGGCCTAGGCCGCCAAATTTTATTTTTAGACTTTAAAAAAAAAAAAAAAAAATAGCCAAAGCCAATTACAAATGTTAGTTTTGCTAAACGGTATTTATGCTAAGTAACCTTTCAATGCTACAATTTACCAAACGGTGTAACATTTCGGAAAACCCCTTTACCTCAAAAGTATTTGCATTTTCCCAATGGCATTTCCACGAAGCTCGAACCAAATGGGCCCAAATAGATTCAATGTCATCATCACAAAGCGATTGATGTTTTACACGGTGATGGGCGACCTTAATCTCCTGTAGTGGATGTACAAATGTATTGCATTTGAGGAGCATCGCGCCTCTTTCACGCTTGCGTCGTTGTCGTTGTAAAAGTGAAGTTATAATAACCATCCTTCATGAGATAATAATTTTGAATTATATCATGAATGAACATTTTATCAACTTATACCTTGAATATCAACTACTTCATGGGAAGAGACTTTCCGAACGATTAAAGAGTTATAGTGACATGTTTGTGTACATACATAAGGGCTTAATAATTGACTCAAATCGAACATTTCATAAAGAATGTTGGATAGGTAATGTCTAAAGGGAATAGTTGCGGTAGTTGCCTCTCCCCTCCATTCTTATCTATCAAAACAAGTAAAATTTACAAGGATGGGGTATGATCATACAATACTTTTTGTCATATAATCAATAGGGCGCATCCTCCTTAAAAGGCTCATAAGCATTAATGATGCCTGTATGTTAGCGGTCATGGGTGTCGAGAAGAGTTTGCCATTGGCATTGGGTGGTGGGCCGTGCACCTTTTTGGACATTGGGCTAGGTCTGGCCCACCCCTAATGGACCGGGCTAGGCCCAACCGATTTTCGGCCACAGGGGCCCAATTTTTATGAACTTTTGGGGCCTCGGATCCAAAATTCAGTGATTGGATCAGTGGTCCATGCAGCCCCACGGCCAACGATTGGGCCTTATGCCGGCAAAGGATTGGGGCAAAAAATTCTCTGTTTTCGGCCTCTAATATTTTATTATTCCTCAATTCACACTCACACGTCACTTACAAAACTCTTAAACCGTTGGTAAATTTCAATTATTTCATTTCTCCTTATAACAGTTTAGTCCATTTTAAGCGTGGCAACGAAGAACAACAATAATTAAATTCAATCGTCCCGATTTAATCCAAACTTCATCGTGCAATTGACACTGGATTCCTTCAATGAGCCATGCCACAATATCATATATGTGTCAGTTCCCACCTTGAAAACAACCAAAGTAAAAAATGATGGGACACGAGTAGATTTGAGGCATTATTAGTTGGCGGCTACCTCCTAGTTTGCCAAATTTGTTGTGCTACAAAGTTATTGGGTATAATTAAAAACTACACAATATTGAAAGTATTTGAATGACTTGATTGTGATTGTGATTTTGTTATATCGCTTAGTCAGTATTGGAATTCCATGGAGTAGATCCCACTGACTAAGCGACGTAAATCCGCTGCCTAGTTTATTTTCTCATTCTATTCATCTTACCTGTTTTTCACAGCACATCACTTGCAAAAATAATATAAATATATATTAATGTATAAAAGGCATCCATCAGATTCATTCCATTCACATTCTAATAAACAGCCAAACTCTCGTGACTGAGTCAATAATCTGCAAAGCAATACCCAAATCTTTTTCAAGGATGATGTCCCACGGCTTTGCCGCAAAGCAGAGCATTAGAAGGAATGTCGTATTCGTTGGCGAGGCTGTGGTCCGGGGTCCAGACCCTCAGGTAGAACTGCTGTCCGAGGTACTGCCTTTCCCATGCCGCCGACCTCAAGTTCCACATCCCTTGGTTGTCCAAGGACACCAGGATGCTCGTCCACGCCCTCGGATACACCTGCATTAAGAACAAGCATGCCGATGAAGGGAAAACGTTAGGTTCTTCATTGATGTCCCGCCGTTGAAACCTTGGCTAATGTCGATGATTGAAGCACTGTTCTGTTCTGGTGATTGCAGTCTTCAGGTTCCCCGTCGATTGTTGTAAGAGTTTTTGACAAAGTTCTTGATGCATCAGTGTGGCTAAACACATTTTTCGTGTAAATTTCATGTTTTTATCACTCGATGTTCATGTGCTGTATATGCAGTTTCTATATATGTGTGGTAATTTGAGCGTTTGATTTCCTACTCCACTGAAATGTGGTTTATCCATATTTATACTATGAATCGGAACTGCCGTCTGTCCATCTTTTCAGCGCAGAATAGAGATATCCTGAATGAAATTTATTGGAAGAGGAATGAATCATAGGTGTATATTTACTGTACCTGAGCAGTATGCCTCGTCGGGGCATCGACCAGATTGTAGATTTTCCGACTGGCCGGGGTCCACTGCCCGAATCCGTATCTGTACATTCCCACATGCCTAGCGTTAGCAACCAGCTAAACGCTAAGAGGTGAAAAAAATCTCGATGAAGGACAGAGAGTTACCCAACAGCCCAGAAATCGTAACCATCGAGATGCCAAGACTGAACTGTGTTCTCGTTGTTTTGGAAAACAATCTCGATAAATTCGTGAAGCGAAGCTGGCATGACCGAAGTGGCAAGACTTGCAGAGCCGCCTGAAGGAACGCTTTGGAGGGAATTTGTGCTGAACACTCCGGCGATGTTGAAATAATCAGCGAGCTTTAAGGGTGTATCGGCATTAATGTAGGAGACACCATTAACCGCATAGCGCTGTTTGCCATTTATCAGAGGTGCCGAGTTGGCCAAGACTATTGTCCTTGAGATTGCAATTTTTCCATAATGGTACGATCCTTGGGGGTTCGGCCTCGCTGCACTTGCTGTCAAGTTCCACCTTCAAGGAAAGAACATCCTAGATTATGTCACCTTTGAGGATAATGATCAGACCAAATTTTCGCAGAAAATATCATACCTGATTGTTCTTGCTTGCTTCATGGACCAATGTTTTTGGTAAGTTGGACCAGCTGGTAGTGGCCCGGAAACTGGGGTAAGCGAGTTGGTGTAGTGTAGCACTGCAGTTGCATTGAGAACCGTCTTGGTGAACCGCGTGGATGCGATGATGTAGTAGTCCTTCGGAGGCTGATTTAAGGTCACTAAGACAGCCATGGATTGGCCCACATGAACATCGATTGAATCATACATGTTCTGGACGGTGTGAGATCCTTCAACCTCGACTAGCTTCAACGTATGGCCCTGAATTCTGAAGTTCAAGGAGGTTGACATTCCCACATTCGAAATTCTGAACATATATGTTTTACCTGAAGGACACGACGATTCACTCATGAGGATCAGCCATGGCAAGCAGCATGCAGCAAACATTCCATAGTATTGAAAAATAAGAAAGCGGCTTTAATTGCACAAAAGTTCAGATAATGAGTGACCTTGATCACCGCTGAAAGTTGTACGAGCTTGGCCGTTAATGAGGATACCATCAGGAAAGGGGAGAGATTTTCCCGAGTCGAGAGACTGCTGTAGCGTCTGCAATAGTCATGAAGCATAAAAATAAGTAGTGCAAAATAGAGCATAAAATGTTTTTGAACATGGTGTGAAATGAAGAGGAGAGATGTTTAGAAACATTTAGCAATAGGATGGCATTCACCGTCGGAGCAGATTGCTGATACTAGCAGTCCATGTCATATTTGCATTTGAATACAAATTACACAATTAGATTGCATATTTCCACCTATTTCCGATATGTGTTCAAGGAATATTGAGCATACGTTTCTTACAAATGTGCTACAAATAGCAGGACCTTACTAAGCATTAGAACTTGAATTATAGTGTATCTAGCAATACAACCAAAACAAAGACCAATTCAAGTGCTTTTATGTGCCACATCTGAGATAAACCGAATCATTTCTGCAACCGAACAAGAATATATCTGTTACCTTGTGGCCAGTCTTGTACCAGTCCCCGGCGAGTAAAGTGAAATCTCCAGCAGGGGTTGGGAAAGGAATAGGGATCTGAGGCCTTTCGTAGACGTTGGTTGCCCCGAACGCTCCAGCAGCTTTGTGCAACAATGTGGAAGGAAAATATGTGAAAGTCCCGATCTGATCCTTGGCTTGGAACCTGTATGTGTAGTTCGAGTTTGGAGGGACCGGACAGTTTGTGCCCAGCACTCCGTCCTGCCACGAGTTCTTCCTCTGTTTGATCCCATTCCTGACTCCGACCACAGCAAACAACTACAAGTTAGTGGTCAGTACAGTGCTGATTATGAAAGATGAAATTGCAGTAACATCTTTCAGTTTGTTAATGACAAATTAAGCAGAGCATGTCCACATCTACAGTGTCCATGTCCTTCTAGAGTCAAATATCTTTGTACTACTAAGCAGCTAGTATGTTTCCCAGGCCATGTCCCATAATTCAGTTAGGCCTGATTTTTCTTTGGTTGAACACAGTCTCTTGGGGAAGCATTGAGAACACAATCCACAATCCAGTAACACCTAGCCATGCAAATAAACAATGTACTTCCATGACAGAAATGAGAGTGGGATTTGCAAACAAAAATGGACAAATTTTTCTTCCTCGACTTCCAAGTTAAGAAACTAATGCAGCATTTGCAGCAAGAATCTCAAGGGTAATATCTTCGCTGTAAACTTCAGTTCTAACCATGTCAAAAGAAAGGGCTGGTCGAGCTTATTGATTAGGTTGAGGACTATGTTGTCATTGGTCACCACCTCGAGCTTCGGCCCCGGAAACTGCCCGTTTATAAGTATGACCTTCACATCGAAAACAAAATGCACAAAACCAAAGCATTAGTCATTAGACAGAACCGAACAAGTGACAATGCATACTGAAAATGCAGCAGCATCCCACCCACCAACCTGTTGAGAAACACCCAGAGGAGCAACTGTGCCATAAGTCACGGTCCATGTGTAGAACCTATAAGGGTCATCAGCGACCACCGCAGAAGCACTGAAAACAGCCAAACAGCAAAAGATCAAGCCGGTCACGCCTCCTCGCACCATGTCTATCTAACCTGCAAAAGACGACCCACATTGTCGTTCGCGCATTAATTCCGTCGCATTGAACAAGAAACCTCGACGCGGCAAGAAAGAACAACACCAGAACAGAGAAAGAATGGCAATGCACCAGGATTCGGGCCTCCGGCACGTCAGGTTCTGGCTCGGTTTGTTGCAAACGGGTGCTTTGGTAATGAGTCTTTAAATAAAGGACGACGAGAAGGAAAAGAACTGCACCGGATGATTTATGATTGCTTTCTTTTTACCTTTTGACCAACTGGGAATTTTCGCGCAAAAGGTTCGCGTGACACCCTTAAATTGCTCCGTCAGTGACTCACGGATTGAGGTGGGCACCGCGCATGATTTTCTGGACGCGCTTACGCATGACCATATTAAATCATATAAATGACCAAAAATCAAAACTTGGGTCGGTCCAAAAGGTCCCCAAAAAAAAAAAGATATTGAGAAGGGAGGCGGGACGCGGATAGTCATCATTTTTAATCATGAGTAAAGTTTCGAGCTTGGCTTTTTCCCTCGCCGTTTACTGTTGCACCAGATGATCCCACCCGTCAATCTCGCCTCTGATTCTTGCTCAACCACCCACCATCGGGTTCTTTCTCGACCGTTTTGCTTTGGCCAGGGCGGTCGTCTGTCTTTTCATCTTTTACTCCTTTTTTCTGCTTGAGGGATTCATCATTCTTCTGGATCCTTCATCTTCCACGAGTAGTGTGCAGATTCTTCTGATCCTCTGATCTGAAAGGGGCCTCCAGTCAGATTTAAGATAATTTGAAGTAGAAGACTAACTCAAAATTTGATCTTTTGAAAGTATAATTGTCGGGACAATCCCATGAGAGAAATTTCTTCTTTTTTTTTTTTTTTTTTACCTCCCGTTATATCTATAAAGTAGAAGAAACACACGAAAAATAAAACATTTTGGTTTTAAATTCTTAGGGATAAGATTTTTAATGGTCAAAGAATATAATGTACAGCAACATTGTGGAATTTTTGTGTTGTTCTTTCATCCTCGTGAACAATGATGATTCATAAGAAAGAGAGAAAATTCATCAACTTCACGTCTCATCAACATATTTTACGAAACTAAATAAATGCTTTATCTTTTGTTAGCATTTCTTTGTGATTGATGAACCGATGAATTGCCAAACCCTAAGATTTCGTTTATTTGTACCCTTTGATCTGTGATTAACTCGCACATTGGTGTTTGTATTTCAAAGTTTCGAAGTGTTTCTCCTTCGTTTTCTCAATTATCGTCTACAAGGCATTGATGAGACATCAATGCGAGCTGACTTTGTGCTTTATGAAATGTAAGGTCTTAGATTCTAGGTGTGATCAACTCTCGGACTGGTTTGATTCCACTTAAGAATCGAGAACCGGACTAGGAGGACCAATTCCCAATCTTTGAGTTTGGGGATTGGGGACTGCACCGAATGTTCTTGGGACTAGGAATCAAACTGAACCAACGGGTCCGATCCAATGAACCCGATCATTTAGCTAATTTAAAAAAAAAAAATTATAAAAAATACTATAGTTATTATTATTCTAGGATTTATTGCTATTTTTAAGAAATAAAAAATATATTTAAAAAAAAAAAAAAAAAGAGTTTGTCCAATCTGTTGGTTAGTTCGGTCCAATTCCCCCGAGGAACCCGATCAAAGGTCCACGGTTCCATTCCAGGAACCGGACTGACATCCTTGGGAATGAGACCAAATTAACATGTCTGGTTTGATCTAAGTAGTTCCCGGTTTGGGCAGTCCAATATGCACACCACTGTTAGATTCTATTCCTATTATATGCAGCTCTTCGGTGACCAAGTAATTCGGTCCAGTCATAAAGAAATAATTTCTTGTAAGTCCCCTCTAATCCCGCTTTGAAGGCCTACTTCCTAAACATACTAAAGCCATAAACTTGACCTAATTGAGGCGGATATCGTATTTGGAAAAGACCCACTTGGCCTCTCAGGCAACCGGATCTCAAGGGAACATGCTGCAAATTAAAAACAACACTTCCAAATTCATAATTCGAATAGCTAAGCATATCCCCAGGAAAGTCAACACCATCGGCCATACGAGGTTGATTTAATATCTCATATCACCATCCCATGAACATCGTCATGGTACAGCCCCGAAGGATCTTCCTCCCCGAGCGTTCCATGCAGAACAAAGTTGACATTCGAGGCTTCGAACAACTGTTGGACAGCCAAAGATCTGCTATGTTTCGTGGGTTTTTTTTTTCCGCTTCGGACCAGTGCATTTCGTTGCCTTAAACTCGGGACAACCAGGTTGACTTTCTTGGGGCGTGAACGAGCGACGATGACCCATGATTGATCGAGAGAGAGAAAGTTAATCATTGACATTCACGTGGAGTGCTGGCGAGACCCAGGAGGTTGGACCCGGTGGCGGGGGCTACGCGGAATGACGCCGTCCGGTGAGCCGGAATGGAATAAAGTAGAATGTCTTCATCGCAAAGCAATGGATGTTTTTCTTTGTTCTCCTTTCCTGCACGGTGGTGATCGGTGACCTTGATCTCCGCTAGTGAATGTCCGAAGTTTCTCATCAAGTTGGTTCCAGGAAAGTTGCGTTCGTGGAGTTAAAAAAAAAGGAGCATTTGCACCTTCCGGAAAAGGAGACTTCGCACTTACGCCACAACAAAAGTAGAAATAGGGCAGTGAAACAATAGTAAAGAGAGTCTTACCAAAAAAAAAAAAACAATAGTAAAGAGAGCTCCCGAATCGGCGTAAGCCGACAAGAGCATGCTCCGGCAGATCTTCGATCACCAAAAAAAAAAAACAATAGTAAAGAGAGCACACTTTATTTTATGGAATTACAAATTTAAGTCATGTCATGAGCGAACCTCTTATTAACTCGTACCCTAACTATTTGCTACCTTATGTGGATAGATTTCCCGGTTTTTAGAGCAATTGTGGGGCTATAATGATGTGCTGGTTTATTCACAGGAGGACTATGTAGTTATGATTCAAATTGAATATTTTTTTAGAATAATTGTGCCAGTGCATCCTCCTCAAAAGGCTCATAAGCATTGAAACAATGAAACATGAAAATCGAAAAAAGGTATAACATACACCAAAGCCCAACTAAGCCCATCCGGTAGCGGGCCGTCCCCCTTATGGGTCTTGGGCCTGGTCTGGTCCATAGGCCTTAATGGAACCGACATGCATTTTGGGCAACATGGGCCCAAATCTTTATGAACTTTTCGGGCTGTAAACAAAATAATTCAGTCATTGGATCAGTGACCCAAGCCAAGCCCAAGCATAGATCATTGGGCCTTATGCTGGTCGGCCCAAATTTTATTTTCATAGTCTCTATAAATTGGCTCTTTTCATTTTTCATAATTCCTCAATTTTCACTTACATATCACTTCGAAATATTTTTAAACGGTTTTCAATTTCAATTATTTCATTTTTACTTTTAACGGTTGAGTCACCTTTTAAATATCGTAATGAAGAACTACAATAACAACAACCAAATCCGATCATTCTAATTAAATCGAACTTCACTATGCAATTAATGTGGGATTGTTCAATGATCTCTACCACAATACCACATATATGTTGGCTACATCCCTATAACAATCTGAAGTCAGCGACAATGAGACGCACCAACCCGACATTCTAAATTTGAGGCGCCACTAGCTAGCGACCACCTGGTTTGTAACAACCAATGTGCTGCAATGGAGTCTTGGATCTTTGCACGAAGTCCTGAACATTTTTTAGGCTTTCTATAAGATGTCTCTAATAAAATTGAATCTCCAGGAAACTGAAATATGTACATCTGGAGTCTCCGTTTCTCAGTTGGAAGAAATGATCCAATTAAGTGGATTCAAGGCTGGATCTCCCCCGTTCATGAACTTCGGTTTGCCTATAATATCTAGGAAACTTTCTGAGAAGGATTGCCAGCCTTAGACAGACAAAATTCTGCGTAGAACAGAGAGTTGGTGGGCTATGAGGCTGTCGATGCTGGCACATTACAGCTGCTTAATTCTGTCATATATAGCACTGTGTCTTACCAGAAATTTGACCGAATTGGCCAAGGAGGCCGCTCGTCTAACTCGACCATATATCTGAGGTTGTGCGAGGTGGGCGATCTCCATCGAAGTGAATTGACAGAGGTCGCAACCTCGATGTAGAGAGACAGAGACAGAGACAGAGACAGAGTGGCTCCAAATGAGTTAAGTGGTAGAGAAGTTCTGCGTCATCGGTGGATGGAGGCGTGACGGTGAGGGCTTGTAGCGGTGATGATCGCGGCGTTGCGACAGCAGGGTGCTATGTTGTTAGAAAGTCCTACTTGAATGTTTAAGCTGATGGATTATAGGAGATTATATGTAAATCGACAAAAAAAAATGTGGAATCAAAAAATGGGTGACCTCATACACATAAATTTAGGACAAAACCTGACTCTAACAACATGTTAGAATGTCCAACTTAAAAGTTTAATTAAATAAGTAGGAGGAGACTGTGTAAATATATAACTTGTTGAAACCGATAAATGATATATAAAATACTCTTCCAAAATGCCCTGGGGAATAAGACCTAAAAGAGAAAGAAAAAATAAAGGATAATTGAGAAATTGGAGAGAACACGTTTTAGCTACTGAGCTTAACAAAATTGAGTCATCTAAACAACTGAAAAAGAATACTAACAAGAAATGTGATTGCTTGAGAGGAGAATCCACTTATGAAATCTTTGTCAATAGAACCAAATAAGTATGAGATTTGTTGCAACCATGTAAGAGATAACTAGTTCCTTGTTTTGTTTATGCCAATGCCTCATGTTTTCTTCTTTCCCGATGAGAGGAAATCTTCTGATTGATAAGTTACAACTTGGATATCACTACATATATCACATTACGTATTCAGTCAACTACAATATACAATAGCCGTTTAAACAACCTTGTACTTGTCTGCAAGTGTTGTTATCTTTTTCCTTTTCTTGAGCTTTTAGTGACTCTTTAGTTGATATAGAGACCGCAGTGAAACTCTTCTTGGATTAATAAATAGACCATGTTTGCAAGAGGTCGAATATATATATGACATGTGCAAATCTAAATTGGTAAATAATTTTTACGCAAGTCTATTCAGGTAAACAGTTTAAATATAAACGATGTAAATCGCAAAAACTCCATTAATCCATGAGATGATCATGCCAATACAAAGTAACCTTTGTCATAAAGAACCAAATGGTCACTTAGGAGATCCAAGTATTGATGTCTGTAAGAGGAGTTGCATAAAAAACACAAAACCTAAGTGAGGACCGTCACTTTGTACAGAAGTCGCACAACGAGCTATCTGGCGAGGAGGGATGCATGTGCTCCACGTTTCCTTCAAACCCCCTCACACGCGTTGACCCTCGGTCCAACCCATCTATCATACTCATCACTCCCCGACCTCTTCAAATCCCAAAGAGATCGCAAAGCGCACATCCACAGCATCGAACGGAAAAAAGGTCTTCTTCTTAAGCCTTGAGCTTCACCAGCAGTTTTATTCTCCGATGTCTGATACTCCTGAATATTCACCAGCTCCAACCCCGTCCACTTCAGGTGACGTTTTCCGTAATCTAATCGACAACTCTCTCTCTCTCTCTCTCTCTCTCTCTCTGAGATGCCCACTTATGTGTTGCAGATGTTGTGAAGGACACGTTCCTATGGAGGAGGAAGAAGCTGAGCTTGATGGTGCTGGTCATGGCAACAGCGACATGGGTGGTCATGGAGGTTTATCAGTTCAACTTCGCCACTCTCGCTTCCTGGGCATCCATCTTCATCGTCACCTCCCTCTTCCTGTGGGGCACCACCTTGAGGCTTCTCGGGAAGTAATTAATAAAACCTCCTTCCTCATCATTCAAGAGCTCAAATTCTACGATTTGATAGAAAAAATCTTAACCCATCATAACAACCTCTTTGTTATTTGAGTATTACACTTAGTAAAAGAAAGGGACACGGATTATATGAATTATGGTGACTTTGCAGAGAGGAGCCGGAGTTGCCGAGGATGGAGATCTCAGAGCAGACGGCAATGGAGATGGCGAACGCAGCCCGAGCGTGGGCCGAAGAAGGCATCAGATGGATGTTCAGGGTGGGTGCCGAGAGGGACTGGTTCACGTTTGCTGGTGTGGTCGCCGGCCTGTGGGTGCTTAGCAAGATTGGAGGCCACTTCGACTTGCTGACTCTCGTCTACTTAGGTAAACCACGTCGGCCAACATCTTTCTGGTTCCGTTCCAATACCCAAAACCACCGTGACCCGTAACGAAGCATCCCTTCCTATTTTTCTTCGCTTGCAGCTGTAGTTTTAGGCATGACGGTACCTGCTCTGTACGTGAGGCACGAGGATAAAGTAGCGCAGCTCGGAGAGAAGGTGAAGGCACGGTCGAGGAGCTTCTACGAAAGGGCGGACGAGAAGGTCATCGGGAAAATCAAGAGCAAGTTTCATGGGAAAGAGGAGACGAAAGAGAAGAAGACCGAGTAGAGCACAGCTAGCATTAAGAAAAACGAAAATGGGCATGCTTTCTCTAGCCAAGCAGATTCCAATCATGCCTCGTTGAATCGAATGTGTTACAGGATCATGTTAAGGGCGTTTGGGTTTGGCATGAAAATCGTGCTGTAAATTAGATCAGCTCGTAGGCGGCGGTCGCAGATTCACTTATATTTAGTATGAAATATTAAAAATTGTGATGATTTTCAACGAAGTGGATCCGTGGCGCAATGGTAGCGCGTCTGACTCCAGATCAGAAGGTTGCGTGTTCGATTCACGTCGGGTTCAATCCCCGCTTTGTTTTCCCTTTTGTCTCTTTTGGGGCCCCATGCTCTGAAGTCTGAAAAGTCCTAGGCAAACTCATGTTCGAGGCTTGGTCGGAGGAGCTCTTACGGCCTATTTTAGCTCTTCTGAGCGTCTCATCCGCATGTCTCAAAGCACATATGCTTTGCTTAGTGTTTGCTAACTGCTATTTGCTTTGTAGCCATCAATTATACATAAATGAGTAGGTGCGTTTGGCTCGATTGTTTCTATACTTGCATATGTTCAGGGGGAGTTTATCATGCTAAAAATGCCCATTCTATGAGATCTATGACCAAGTCGACATAAAGAAGCATGCATGGCATTATTTTTCGTTTTACATGTTATTGGTTCTGTTAACATCCGAATTTTGTCCTTGACCCCATCAAGAACATATAAACTCGAGCATATAAACTTCCTTGATAGATGAGATGGGGTACTCTAACACCCCCTATCACGTGTAAGTTGGGTTAGTAACGATGTCTGCCCTCCCGTCTCAAAAAAAAAAAAAAACATATAAACTTGAGCATATAAACTTCCTTGATAAATGAGATGGGGTACTCTAACACCCCCTATCACGTGTAAGCCGGGTTAGTCATGAGTACATGGAAGTCTTTCACGTCAAGTCGAACCGGGTTAGTAACGATGAGAAGTCTTCTCACGTGTAAGTCAGGTTGGGTTAGTAACGATGTCTTCTCACATGTAAGTCAGGTTGGGTCGGATGTCTTTCACGTGTCAGTCGGATTAGTCATGATACACGGAATTTGCTGAGTGGGGACTACACTTCCAAAATAAACAAGAATTTAGAATATGCATTGCATAAAGATGAGTACATGAAGCATTCATAGGCTTTATAATGTAACATTATATTACAATATTAATTATAATTAATTATGATCAATCAAGGATATGCATAATTAAAGGAGATAAATGTAAGATTAAAGGAGATAAATGCACAATCTTGTAAGATATGGAAAATCAACGACAACATGGAGGATCTCCTAATTATCTCTATCATCCCTTAATCTCAAGTGATGTAGAAAAAGTCACCTAGAGCTTGGAGGAAAGGTTACCAAAAAAACAAATAAAATGGGTGGATGTGCCTTCATGAAGACTTCAATATTCCAATCATCCAATGAGTGAAAACGGTCACGAAGTACATGATATTGTTTGAAAAGACAATTTATTTTAACATGCTTTGTTTGGTCCATGCATCATTATTCTCCTATTTGAATAACACTCTTGATTGTTGCAGCAAATGACTATCCCACCATTGAGACGGACTCCCATGCCATCTACTAATTATCACAAACACAGTAATTTTGATGGCATATTAGTAAGAACATGATGCTTTTATATTAAATTGAGTGACTACAATCTATTTCTTGCTATGCCATGAAATTAGTGACTTATCTAGGAAGATATAGTAGCCTACAATGGAATGACAATCTAAAGGGTCACCAACCCAATCGGTATCAAAATATGCTCGCAACACGTAGGTAAAATGAGGAGAAAAATGAAGGCCATGAAATAAGGCACCCATCACGTAACAATGAATCCTAATAATTGCAACAAAGTGAGTTGTATAAGGCACAATCATGAATTGAATGACAATAGGAATGACATAAGCAATGTCAGGACAAATAATAATAATAATATATATGAAACTGTCAACCGGTTGTCAATATAGTGTAGGATTTGGAAGAGAAATCTCATAATTGTCATAAAATTTGGTAATAGTCTCACTAGGAGTTTTAGGGCATTTATGATAACCATTTTATTCTAAAAATCAATTTGTGGCCAAAAATATATTTTTCTATTTCTATTCCTTAGGTGAGTTTGTGAGCAAAAATACGTATTTGATAATAATAAAAAATTTATGTTCTCGGAACAGATATTTGTTTGATAAATACATAAAATTTCCCCCTCTTGAGAGGCCAGTGGGCGGACAGTGGGCAGCAGGTGGCGGGCGCCAACAGCTGGTGCGGGGTAAGTGGGCGGTAGTGAAGGCAAATAATGAGAAGAGCTTTTATTTCTTATTTTTATTCCAAAAATAGAAAAATAGAAAATTTTTACTTCTCATTTTTTGTTTTAAACCTATTTAGACTAAAATTTGTTTTGAAATTGCAAATGAAATTACGTTATTAAATGAATTTCTATTCAAAACCTATTTTCGAGAATAAAAAAAGAAAAAGAAAAACAAGGATATAGAATAGTTATCATTCACGGCTTTAACAATCTTATTATCAATAAGTTATCCCGAGAAAGAAGATTGAAGGCATTTTCATTTGAGAAAGATAACAACCAAAACAATCTGAACGATCATCCAAGGAGTTGTCTAAAACCCTTCATCTTGTATAGTTGATTGTTCACCCAAAAAACAAAAATTTGATTGAGATACTATTGGAGTAGTGGTCATTGCCAGTAAATTTGCATGGAGGAAGACCACATGCATATGAAAAGTTTATAATCCAATAAAAAAGCGATTTAAGATAATTTAACACTCATCACATGTGTAATCTAATTTAGAAACACGCATGAAATTAGGGGCAAGAGGTGCAATGCGACAAATGTACAGTCGCACACGCGAAATAAATTGGAGCAGAATCTCGGTGGATATTATGTCAGAAGGTCCAAGATACAGACACTTTAATAAAAATGAAATGATCCGCTCATGATCGGAAAATGAAAAAGCATGGCTCATTCACGCTTATCCAAACACGCTGGACGAAACCGGCTCGGGAAACTCGCTGAGCTTGACTTCGGACAAAGTACGTGCCCATAGCTTTGTCTGACCAAGCACTCTAACCGGTGTTCTTCACAGTCTAAATCATAAATTAAAGGAGTACCAGAGCGAGGCTTCCAATGGTCGCTCTTCCTAAGAATCTCTCACCTTTGGGTTCATCTCATTCTCCGTTGTTGCTTCAAAGATCAAAAAGCTCCTCTTCCTTCTTGCCCCTGTGAAAAACCCGGAAAAACAAAACAGGGAAAAGCGTCATCTGCAAATCTTGGGACGTGGGTTTCAGTTGTTCGAAGCAACCTTGGTGACCCACAGGAAGAGGGAGAAACAAAGCAGAGAAAAGTGTCCCCTACAAGTCTTGGGACGTGGGTTTCAGTTGTTCGAAGCATCGTTGGCGACTCAAGAATCTCTTTCGCCTTTTTGATCATCTCATTCTCCATTGTTGCTTCAAAAACCAAGAAGCTACTCTTCCTTCTTGCCTCTGTGAAAAACCCGGAAAAACAAAACAGAGAAAAGCGTCCTCTGCAAATCTTGGTCTGTGAATGAAGAAAGAACAAGAAATGCCAGTTGATTTCGCAGAAGCTGCTCTGCGAACGGCATTCAGCGAGCTGTTCTCGCTCGTTAAGGACGTAGCGAGAACCGGTGCCGCGTTTGGTCCGCAGGTCAAGAAGATCAAATCCACCTTGAGCAAAATAGATCCAATCATCACTGAAATCCACGAGTACAACAAACGACTATACCGTCCGAAAGAGTTGGGGGTGATCAAGGACTTAATGGATGAGGGCAAAGGACTAGTCGACAAGTGCTTGAGCATCCACCCCCTCAACTTGTGCAAGAAGTATATGCACTCGAACAAGCTGACCGAGTTTGACGCAAAAGTCCTAAGGGAGTTCCAGATTTACATCCAGCTGCTGGATGCGAGAAATAACGGGGAGATATTGTGGGAGATAAGAGAAGTCAAGGAGTTGACAGCGTGTGGCAGTTCTCTCCAGAGTGGGCTTGGGGCTTGGGGCAACCTCGCAGCCCCTGAGGCACCGGATTTCATTGTCGGGTCGAAGGTGGAGGAATCCTTTAGGAAGATCAAGGAGCAGTTGCTCGAGGAGGGAGTATCTGTGATTCTTGTGACTGCACCACCCGGGTGCGGGAAGACCATTCTAGTTAAGAAATTGTGTCATGACGTGGACATTGAAGGTATGTGCAATTAGTGTTTTGATTGATTCAGAACTAACTAAAGTAGGGATGAATTTATCGATTGATCCTTTCCAATTGGTCACCTCAAATCGCCTTTTGGCAATCCAGTTATGTGTATTGGAGCGACAATGTTCTACTTTTGCACATATTTGAATGATTGAATCCCATTACCTGTTCTCTCTGTCAAGCAATACAATCTCTTGTAGTTGTGAATGTTTGCACAAAGAATTACTTGGGCTTTATGCAGATGGATGTTTCATCAACTAAAAGAATCTTTTTCTCATTGTTTCATTTCGGTTTTGATATAATGTCCAATCTCACAGATTTTTCCCAAGATTTTAGATATGCAAAACTTGCCTCTGTTTGATTGCTGAGCGCATTTCTTAATCAGCTCCCCTTCTTCGGACTTATTATTTCTGCTGTCTGTAGCTCTGTTTCTCATCCCACCAAATACAATAAACTAAAAGTGCCGTGGCAAATGTTCACTCTTTGCAAGCGATGGGAGTCAGAATAACTGTGGTTTGCATATAGGTAAATTCAGAAACATTATGTTCGTCCCTGTGAAGAAGCCCAACCTGAGAGACATTGTCCAGAAAATGATTCAACATAACGGTTTTGCGGTACCCGTGATTGAAACAGAAGATGATGCAGTTCAATACCTGCAGCTACTCCTCCAGAAAATAGGACAAAATCCTGTGTTGCTTGTGCTTGACAATGTGTGGACCGAATCACAATCTTTCCTTGACAAATTCAAATTCAGTAAGATAAAAGACTACAAGATTGTTGTGACCTCAAGATATGAGTTTCCTGATTATCATCCTGTACATCACCTGAACCCACTGACTCATGGCGATGCCCTGGAACTTTTACGTCGAACTGTTACTATTGATGATAGCAGCATGGATCCACCAGATGAAAAGCTTTTGGATCAGGTATACTCTCTCTTGCATGTATCCATTATAGGACTTCTTATGGTCATCGAAACTCTCATTTTTTTTTCTTTTTTTTCCCTTCAATGGAGATGTTTAATAAAATCAACCAGCCTATCCTTACTTTTGTCTCTCTTTTATCAAAGAGAGGCCTTGTTTTGTACTAATCATGATGCCTATCAAAATCCAATAATAGTTTCCTTTTTTTCCCTTGTGGCAGATAGTGAAATCCTGTAAGGGATTGCCATGGGCTCTTACAGTCATTGCCAAGTCTCTCCAAGGAAAGGATCGTTCATTCTGGATAGAAAAGCTTAATGCATGGTCTGAGGGTCATTCCCGTTTGAGCACAGACATTGACATTCTAAATTGCCTCAAAAAGCACTTGGACAACTTGGATGGTGACCCTTCAATCATGGAACGTTTTATGGACCTCAGCTCGTTTCCGGAGGATTGCAAGATCCCCGCCACTGCCCTAACTGATATGTGGGTGGAATTGTATAAGCTAGACTTTGATGGCGTGCACGCCATTGCGGACCTCCATGACCTGTTTATAGGAATCTAGCTGATCTCGTAGTCACTAGGTATGGCTCTGAAGTTCATTTTGTTCTCTTATTCCAACTTCTCTATTTTTCTATTGCTCTGAAAGTACCTTTCCGATTCTAGTTGGCATCTGATTAGTTTTTCCTGGTGGGCGACTGGTGCATGTGTAAAATGGACAAAGGCATGTTGAGATCTTTGCACCGAGATTGAGAGGGTAACTTGTGTTTTTTTCTTTGTTTTTGATGAACCATGACTAACTCCTGAAGTCTAGTTTTTCTGGTGCGCTACAAACTATCCTGTTTCCCCAAAATTGGGCATTCTAGATGTTTTGAACCCACATCGCAGTTACTGCACCTGATCTTCAGCTATAGAGTGATCTGCATCGGAAAGGTCAAATGATTTATACAAAGACCGGTGAAGAACATTTCTAACTTCCAGACTTAATTCATCAAAAGTGAGAAAGATTATATGTCTTCTTTTGCTATTAAGTTGGTATCATCAAATGCCTGGCACTAGATTTTGGCCCAAGATACTCTAGCGCAAATGCTTATATCAAAGTATTTGATTGCATACATACAGGAGAAATTCAAGTGACGATGATGACAAATCTTACAGCAGCCACTATGCTATGCAGTATGGTCTGCTCAGAGAGCTGGCTATCATGGAGTGCAACCAGGGGGAAGTGGAAAAGAGAGAGAGACTTATTCTAGAGTTGACTGAAAATAGTTTTCCAGACTGGTGGAGCAGGCAAAAGCAGCAGCCTCTCGGTGCTCGTCTAGTGTCCATCTCCACAGGTTAGGAACTCGGTCTCTCTCTCTCTCTCTCTCTCTCAATTACCTGTAGGGAAAAATTCAACTGGTTGGTCTTCCCTCTACACACAATGCAGATGGAACATTCTCAACACCCTGGCCAAATCTTGAATTGCCTAAAGCTGAGGCCCTTGTCTTAAACTTCGCGACCGACATGCAAACCAAAACTTATGCTTTGCCTGAATTCATCGAGAAGGCAAATAAGCTCAAGGCCTTGATAGTAACAAACTATAGCTTCTTTTCGGCCGAGCTGGGCAATTTACACGTAATTGGATCCAATTTAAGGAGGATTAGGCTTGAACGCATCATAGTTCCTTTACCAAGCATGGGAAACCTACACTTACACAGATTGCAAAAGATATCCTTTTGCATGTGTGAAATCAATCAGGTTTCAACGTCAAATGACGCCAAAATCTCTGATGCAATGCCAAACTTATTGGAGCTTGACATTGAGTATTGCAACAATCTTGTGACATTACCGGATGGCATCTATCAGATAAAGCCTTTAAGGAAGCTTAGCATCACAAACTGCCATAATTTCTCTACTCTTCCTCAACAAATTGGGCAATTGGCATCCCTTGAAGTGGTTAGACTTAATTCCTGCACGAACTTGTCGCAATTACCGGACTCGATTGGAAGCCTTCAAAACTTGAGATTTCTTGATATATCTGATTGCTTGAGCCTGAGCACCTTGCCTGATCAAATTGGCCAAATGATTAGTCTCACGAGGATAAACATGAAAGGATGTATGAAGTTGTCTGTGTTGCCACCGTCCATCATGAAGCTAACGAGCTTAAGGAAGGTGATTTGTGACCAAGAAAAAGCCATCACATGGTGGCCTCTCAAGGAAAGTCTCAATAGCTTGCAGATAGTAGTGTTTGAAGAAGAGCCCAACTTAGATTGGCTGCGAGACTAACAAACATTTCTTAGAGACCTGGAGAGACTGAGCTTCACAACCTAAATTAGGTGCGACCCAAGAAAATGAATTTTTTATTTATGGTAATAGTTTAGTAGGATAACTTATTTTATTAGAACTAATATTTATATTGATTTCCAGAGTTAAAAACCCTTTTTTCTTATTTTTTGTAATTTTTTCTATTTGATTCCTGATTGTGTTGGTTCTATCATCCAGATCTTTCATTTTATTTTTTTTTCTGTATGTGAACATGTATTAAACATTTCTTCTTCCTTTTCATTCCCATTTGTCCTCACTTTCTCTTTAATGCGATCGAGTTTCTTTTTTATTTCCCAACGTGTCTATGTTAACTTTAACTTTTATTTAACTTAAAAGTGTATCTCAGGTAATTTTTACTTATGAATTTATTTTAAATCTTGGGACGCATGTAGTTTGACTTTTTTTAGTCCTATTTACATGAAACTTTCACAATTTACAGATATTTACACCTAGATATACATATAAAGTTTCTATAAATTTTCGAAGTTTGAATAACGTTTTAGATTTTGGTGTGAAAGTAAAAAGATTACTCTTTAGTTTTTAAAGTTCAAACAAGCAAACCCTAAACCCAATGGTGCACAGACTTGAACTTTTTCTAATTAATTACATTAGACTTTCACAATATATAGATATTGACATGTAGATTCACATCTATTCTCATAACTTTTCGAAATTAGAATAATAACTTATATTTAGACTAAAAGTAAAAAGAAAAAGAAAAAAAGAAGTACCTTTTATATGCTTAACTAGAAACAAAGAAACTTGTTTATATTCTTTGGTTCATTCTTTGACATCCACCTTCAATTATGCCCGAACCCTATAGTATGAGAGGTCTGTGATACATGTGAGTGCGTGCAATTTAATTTGTTCAATGCAATCCTTGGATTATGGGTACATGTTTTAGTCCTGAACTATATGAAAATATTTAATGTTCTCCTTGATTTTGAATTAATGGAAGGACAACATCAAATATTTTCATACAGTTCAAAGACTAAATTGAACATATACCAAAAATTCTATAGACCACATTGCACATTTGGCTAAAATTCATAGATCACATTGGATAAAATAAAAATTAAGGGATCACTTTACACATTGGACCAAAATTCAAGAACCATTTATATTTCTGGTGAGAAAAATTTCTCATTAATTGCATATTAAGCTGAACTTATTTATTTCAATAACTAATGTTTAAAAAGTTAAAACTCTAGGTAATAATGAATTGATTTGTTTAGAAACTTATTTTTGTCCTATAATTTTTTCAAGTGTATTTTCTCGATCTGTTAGGGAGATTTAAAGAAAAAAGAAAAGAAAGAAAAACTAAAATAAAATAAAATAAATTGAGAAAAATAAAAAAAGAATTGCAAAAATTTTCCATGATAGGGTCAACCATTGGTCGATGCTAACTAGACTGCCATGTCAACCTGTTGCAATTGCTAGTCCTGTTTTCTTGATCTACTGATTTTTAGTAAAATTGGCTAAATTGACTAAATTAGCAAATCGTAAAAAAGTTTAGGAGTAAATTGAAAGGTTTATGAGTAAATTAGCAAATTTTAAAATTGTTTAAGACTAAATTGATACAATTGAAAAGTTTAAGACTGATTTGACCATCATACAATAGGTTTGTGATTTTTTGGACAATGATCTTGTTCTACGCTTGTAACATAAGGGTAATTGTACTCTTAGCATAGCTAGTGAAAATCAGTCTATTTGTGTAGCTGGAGTTAGAAGATAGGAGTAGGTACACCCCAGTTGAACCTCTATATATCTTATGTGCAATTTCTCTTTACTTAAAACTCTTTAATTCCCGTTGTTCATGTTGTTGGCTCATTTTGCGTGTAGAAGTGTATATTTATGGGGGTTGATTTTACAGAATTAGATTGTGTTCTCTGTTTTTTTTTTTTTTTTTTGAAAAAAAAAAAAAACCAATTCACCCCTCTCTTGATAGCTCATCCAGGCCTAATAATGTTTACCTCTTAAATTTAGCGAATCTTGGTCCCCGCATTGATCATATATTTCTCTCTTGCGATAACTGAACTTCTTTGAATTCGATGCATCATTGCATAAGAATTCATTTTTCGAGTTGCAATTTCCACTAGTTTGAAGAAGAGATGTAGATTGCGGAAGGCCACAACGTTCCCGGCTCTGCAAAGCCTTGCATGTCCAACGCAACTGGATTACATCTAGAAGACGACTGCAGCCGCTTGGACCCTATGCATAAATTTCATCGGCTCATACCATGAAGTTTTTCGACTTGAGTAGGTCATTAAAAGGCTCGATCTTGGGCCTCGCTCGAACTTCAGAGTTCTTAGGATATAAAGCAAGTAGAGGATATCCTCACCTCCCATTGAAAAAAAAAAAGATTTGGGGGGAATTTAGACTATCAAGTGTGTGAGTACCGACATATTAAAATTAAAAACGCATCCGTGGAGCAAGTAGTCCCTATCCTTGTGAGAGTCTTTGCTGCTCCTCTTCAGGTTACACTCTTAACTGAACATCAACGATCAACATAAGATCCACGGTTTGATTGTTTCTCTCTCTTCTTTTCACACCAGTAGCCAATTAACGATGGTCCAATCAATCCAAAAGGAAGAATAAACTAATCAACGTTCACACAAAAGATAGGAAATTTCTTTCAAAAGCAATCAAGTAAAAGAATATATATAAAAGAATATATATATACATATATATATAAACCGTGGATCTTAAGGTTATCAATCAGATCGACATGACTCATTTAATTGAATGGGTCTTAAGGTTACACGGGTGAAAATTAAATATAATACGCTTATTAATGATGTCAAACTGGTTGACAATTTACACGATTATGAGATGGACACCTTTAACATTTTCCCAAATACATTAACTTTGTCTCGCTTTGAAGTTGTGTTATCATGGCTTCGTTTGGGAACTGCTTTCCATGGGGCTTTGGGGGGCTAAAGGCCTTTGGGCCAAAATAAGGGTGTTTAGGAACTACTTTCCAATGGGCATTAAGGTAAAGCTGGCATTTGCAAGGCTGAAAGCCCAAGGCAGGTCTTAGGTTGCCTTGGGCTTTCAACATTTTCGGAATGCCTCGTGTCCATTGTTTATCTTCTTCTCCAGTGGTGTGGCTGATCAGAGACGAGCTCGAGAGGCCAGTGAGGTCATGGCTGAGGTTGGCGAGGTCGCGGCGACCGTCACTGGCCAGTCGTGCGACCTCGGCGAGTCGCGGCGACCACTCACGAGTCCCGGTGACTGCCTGCAAGTTGCGTCGCCGCGATCCAACTCTGGGTCGCCGGAGGTTGCGCGACCTCACGGCGACCGACGCGACCCAGATCTAGTCGTCGCGAGGTCGCACAACCTCGGCGCGACCTAGATCTAGTCATCGCGACCCGGATCTAGTCAGGTGGTGCGATCTTCGGCGACCAGATCTGGGTCGCACCGGTCACCGCGAGGTCGCGCGACCTTCGGCGACCAGATCTGGTTCGCACCGGTCGCCGCGAGGTCATGCGACCTTCGGCGACCCAGATTTGGGTCACCGCGAGGTCCTGCGGCCTCCAATGGACCCAGATCTAGGTCGAGCAACCTCTGTGAAGGGCCGCCAAGGGTCGCCCGACCCCAGGCGACCCTCGCCAGAGGTCGCTCGACCCTAGGCGGCCCTTGCCAGTCGTCTGCGGGGGCCGCCTACCTCACCGGTGAACCCTTTTATTTTTAATTGATAATTTTTTTCTTTTTTTTTATTAATCACCAAAGTCTTTTATAAATGTAATATTTCCAAACACTATTTTACTCAAATGTACTTCACAATGTGCTTTCAAACTATAATTTACCAAACACAATTTGTATTTTGGAAAACCCCTTTAACTTAAAGTCCTTTACATTTTCCCAAAGGCTTTCCCCAAAAGTCCAATCAAACGCGCCCCATGTCAAGTCAACAATCATTAACCCTAGTTTAACAATGTTATATGTGTTGACTTATTTAATATGTTCAATAAATACATCATCTTTAAATTGGAACTAAATTCTACATAACAAAGATCGGGGTGCAAAAGATTTTAAAAAATTTGACAACTTAGGCTACGTTTATTTGTGTTTTTTTTGTTCATGAACACAATTCCTTTTTTTTTTTCGGGGAACAAAAAAAGAATAAGAAACGCGTTTGTTTGCGTTTTTGTTCCAAATCTATTTTTTTGTTTCCAGAAACAAATTTAGAACAGAAACAAGAAACAAGAAAAACTTCCTGAAACACTTCCGAGAAACAATTTTTCTCTCCTATTTTTTTCTTCTCTTTCTTTTATTCTTCTTTTTTCTTTGGCCGGTCGCCGGCCTCGGCCATGGCCAGCGACCGGCCGTTGAGGGCCGGCGATCTCGCCGAAGCGTCGCCGGCCCCCGGCGAGGGCAAGGCTGCTAGCCAAAAGGAAGAAAAAGAAAAAAAGGAAAAAGGAAAAGGAAAATAAAATATTAAAAAATTAAAAGAAACAAAAAAATTATACAAGTTTATCAAACGTGTTTCTGTTCTTTTTCTATTCCAGGAACAAGTTTACCAAACGCGTTCTTCTATTCAAAAATTGTTCCAAGGAACAAAAATAGCTTTTCTATTTCTGTTCCCTGAAATAATTTTTGAACAGAAACATTACCAAACACACCCGAAATCTATCCTCGGACCAGGCATGTTATAGTCATCGTACGGGAAGTTTCTTAGGAGGAGAGACCATTGGAGGCCTCGCTTTGTTACTCGTTTAGTTAAGCGCATAACAGCCCGCGTTATTCTTCTTCGTATACTGAATTGATTATTTTATGGTAAACTTATGGGCTGTTTATTTAAATTTGTTTCTATCCCGGAACACAAATTTTTGTTCTTTTGTTTCGGGGAACAAAAAAATAACAGAAACACATTTGTTTATACTTTTGTTCCAGGAAACAAATTTGGAACAGAAATAAAAAGTAGAAAAAACTTATTTTTTGCTTTCGGGAACAATTCCGAGAAACACTTCTTTTTTTTTTTTTTTCTCTTTTTTCTTCTTTTTTTTTCTTTGGCCGATCGCCAGCCTCGGCCATGGTCGGTGACCAGCCATCGAGGGCCAGCGACCTTGCCGGAGCGTCGCTGGCCCCCGGCGAGGGCAAGTGTCGCCCGCCCTCGACGAGGCCGAGCTCACGTCGGCCAGCGAGGCCGAGCTCGCCCAGCCATCGGCAAGGCTCAGCCTTGCGAGCCACCACCAGGTTGGCTCCAGATCTGGGCAAGGCCGTCGGTCCTTGTCGGCTGGTTGCCGGCCATGGCCGAGGCCGACGATTGGCCAAAAGGAAGAAAGAAAAAAAAAAAAAAAAAGGAAAAATAAAAATAAAATATTAAAAAATTAAAAAGAAACAAAAAAATTATACAAGTTTATCAAACGGGTTTTTTTTTTATATTTCAGGAATATAAATTTTGTGCATAGTTACCTAAACGCGTTCTTCTATTCAAAAATTGATCCCAGGAACAATTTTTGAACAAAACGTTACCAAACGTGCCTTAGGTTATAAACTTATAATCAAGAAGTTTTTTTCATGGTAAATCTGATGGCGCCGTTTTCATTAATTTACACCATATTGCTGTATTGTCCTAAGAACTAAAAATTTAATACAAAAACAAAAATTGGTACCAGTTGCACTTAACGCCGGCACAGTACAACATTGAACCCTAGACTCTAATTGAGCGTGTATGACATAAAGCTTAATTGTTTTTGTCGTCATTAACTGGATTATATCATTTGCGTCCATTATAATCCATCCCAACCAGGGACCGGGGGGCTATTGACCCCATCGACATGCAACAATTTGGACATTTTTTGGCTAATGGCCCCCATTAAATTTCTAAAAACATTTACTTACTTAGGTAAAAGTCTAATCTTCTTTTGTAATTTTCCCTAACAAATCAAGAAAACACACCTGAGAAAATTGTACGATGAAAACTCAATTTCTAAACAAATTTATTCATTATGGAAAATTTCAAATAAAGGCCCGAAATAGATTAGTTTTCTCAAAAAATTTTCAAAAGTGAAAAAAGTTCTCAAATAAGGATATGAAGTGTTCAATTAGTCTTAAATAAGGGTGTAAAGTGGCTAACATAGTCCAAATAAGAGCCTCAACTCACAGGCCAGCCAAATATTATTTACTATATGAAGTATTTTTGTCAAATAACTTTTTTAATATTCTTTTTCTTTTTTCATTTATTTTCTCTCTTTTTCTTTCTTTTTCTATTTTTTTTTCATCATCCTCATGCCTCCATCTTCTTCATTCTGCATATCACCTTCTCTAAAGTGCATATTCTCGTTCGCCACCAACCTCACAACAATCCCAGCACCTTCGTCGAAAGATGGAGGTCGATTTGAGCCCACCAAATAAAATAGCAGTAGAGCAAGTAAAGTACAGGAAAAGAAAATGGCACAAGCCGTATCAGACAACATTATACTCCGCCTTAATAAAAGGACCCAAGACAGGATCCCTGCGAGTTATGTATTAAATAGACGTGCATTAAACTAACATCTATGCATAAATTCCCTAATCTAAGTGATAAAAGATAAATGCTAAACACAAGTAGATTAAACTAATAATAAACTATACTGATCCTATATATGCAAGAAACACCTAAATGCAATCTAGATGCTTTTCTAATCTTTTTATTTTTTTTATCCTTTTTTATAAGCAATAAGCCCCATTAAATAACTATGAATAAAGTATAAACTACATGTTGAAATACAAAAGGAATCTAAATATTGTACGGTATAACAATATCGATGGAAATCGATACTTATTTCGATCCTCCGCTTACACACATTGTGAAACAGAGATTAGATCATAACTGTCGCACAAATATTAAATACAATTAATGCTGGAATTTAGAGTAAAAGTGAACCTCTACAGGAATAAAAAAGTGCTAAATGATGCAAAAATCACATAAGCAAACAACAGAGATGGTCTAGGACCGGTTCGGGGCATTCCACACGACCATAGATGGGTTGGACGTCGGCTATCCAGACTAAAAATGATATGGGCAGCAGACAATCATCCCGTTCTAGGTTCTAAAACGGCCCTGAAGCTGGTCTAAACCATCCTAGAGCAATCATGGGCCACGAGGACCGACAAAAACCGATCCGGGAAGTGTCGAACGGCCTAGAGTGGCTGGACACTCACTGGCGTTCAGCCTCTCGCCGACTTGGAGACGGCCACCAAATGGGATGTAGACCAACTGAAGACAATTTCATGCTAGAAAAATCACCGGGGACCAATTCAGGAACGTACGAGGTGACAAAATGTGGGCTGGACGCTTACTGTTCCGACCTTAAGCAGTCCCAACGGCAGCTGTCTAGCCCTGCTTTCGGGCCTAGACACTCTTAAATTGTACCTCCGCACTCCTCAAACTTACGAGAAAATATTAGATATCCTAACAGTGTCACGTCATTCATGCTCTGAACCATTCACGCGTCGACACCTGTCCTCGTGGCCCCACATCTGCTCTCTCTTATGTCCATCTTCCTTTCTCTCTCCTCTCTCTCTTCACTCTCTCCCGAATAACTCTCGGCTGGTGGTGGCTCGGCTCGGCTCGGCTCGACTAGAGGAAAGGACGATTCCCGCTTAAAATTTCTCTCTCCTCACTTAAATATTTTGGTTTTGTCTCTCTCTCTCTCCTCGTGGAAGAGCAGACAGAGAACGAGCTGCACTTCCTCTGTTTCGTTCTCGCGCATCCGCCTCCGCCCTCTCGTCTAATCTTCCGTCGACGACTTGCTTTCCGCCCGCTCGAAGCTGGTCCGTCCCTGGTCGGTCGTCCGTCATCGTCTTCACTCCGCTGATTCGAAGCTCGTAGAAATCGGAGACGCCGGCGATTTGGTGATGAACACTTGAAGGGAAGGAGCTTCGATCGGAGATGGCGGCCAATCATCGCAACGAGGCGAGCGGCGGCGGCATCGGCGGAAGGGGGGAGTCGGTGGTCGTGGAGTGCGGCCGGCCGGGGAGCTTCTGCGAGTACTGCAGATCGCCAAATGGGTCCACCGTTTCTCACGGTCCGTACGGTTTCTCCTTCGTTTCTCGTGGTTTTCTCCCTCCCGTGTCGTTGAGTACGGTTTTTGCCCGGGCTCCGGTGGCTCGGGGATTTTGGGGTCGGCCGGGACTAGAGATGCCGTGCTTCGGGGTTTGTCTTTTCCGGGCTTTGTCGTCTGTTGTGACGTTCACGATCGATGGAATTGCTGATTTGCGTTTAGTCTTTAGTAGTTCCAATCCGTCGCTTCGTTGCGTGCGTCGGCTTGCGCTGACGATTTTTTCTGCTTCGGGTTGTTTGTTTTTTAACGTCTCTTCGACTTGGATCGCAGGCTTTACCGCGCGGAGCCTGACTGTGGATGACTATCAAGGTTGGTGTGCAATTCCCTATTTTGAGAGTCTGGGCAGCTCTGGCCTGTTGATTCGCTGTCACTAATCGGCTCTCGACTGATGTAGTTTCATTATGTGCATATATCTGATTGAAAGAACTAGAGAAATTTCGAATGTTTGATCCGTATTGAGGGAAACTTATGCGTACTCATTCTATCAAGTGTTAATACATGGACTTATTTTTTCATATGTGCGTATTTAACTGCACGACCTCAGAGAAACCATGTGGGAGCTATGGTCGATGCTGAAGTTCCGACTTGAGTCGTTTCTGCGCCTGTGTCTTCCCTTTTCCTTTTATTCTTCTTTCGAATGTACCGGTTGGATTTCTCTGCTAGTTTTCAGCTACTTTGATCAAGTCTCTTTTCTGAAGGGTTTATGATCAGTTCTGATGCAAATGACTTTGCAGGATGGGCCACTAGTTTGTCCGCTTATGAAAGCGTTGTGGATTCAAATATTCCTTTCTTTAATGTTGTTATTGAGATGACCGATGTTGCTCATGGTATGTTGTTCTGTTCGGCTATTCTTGCCTCGGGCGTTTCTCTGTTTTTCTTTCAGGTCATTTGCAAAAACCATTCTCACCAACTTAGGGCTTTGCTCATTCCCTTTGGCAGAAGCTCGGTCATGTAAGAAAGCCCAGATTATGAGGCTTGAAATTCTAATCATGTATTGCACCAAAAAGCAGAGCACATGCAAGATATCATGGGATTGCTCTTTAAATACATTGACATCTTACACCAGTCTGGCGTTTGCCAGTGGATTTATGACGAGGTATGGATCCAAAATACCTATTTAGGACTATGAGTTGCAAATATGATAAGTTCAGGATACTACCTGTATCTCATCCTGTGCAAGAGGACAACCAGATGCTCTCTGGACTCTCTGATGGTCGCCTTGTGATGCCTTTACCTGCATTTTGTTTGTGGAATCACTTGTCAAGAATGAGAGAAGCGATTATTGGGCCAAATTTTGGACTTTAAAAAATTTGTTGTAATTGGCAAGAGTTGACCCTTCTTCATCTCATACCATTCTTTTAGTGTATTAGGGACTGATGAGCATCTTCGTGAAAATAACTAAAAAAGACAGCTGAGTATCTGGAGTGCAGGTTCAATATGTGCCCGATTTCCTATAAGTTAAAGAAATAAGTTGCACAATTCTCTATTATACTTGTGTCAATTTCTTATCTGCGGCCTCATTTTGTCATGCATGATTGCCATCAAACTAGTTTCATTTTCTATCAATAACTGCTGATTCCTGGTTAGTTTTAGCACATTCATCAACTGAGGTAATAGTGGAATGATATACAATGCCTGCATCAACCTATAGATTGTTTGCTTGTGGCTATTGGTTAGTCATTTGTTTTTTCTGTCCCATGCCAGCATATAGATACTTTATCTTGCTACGGAAGGCCCAAGCCCACTACCCATCCAAGGTTTCTTGAATGTGTTATGAATTATTCTGACTATCTGATTTGCCTGCCTGGGTGAAAGAATCAGCTTCTTTTATGTAGAGAGTTCTGGCCATAGGAAAAAAATACACACACATATATGTACATTTATTTTGTGTGTATTTACATACATATACAAATTGGGCATTGATTCGATGCAGAAATATTTCCTTTTTCACATCCTTATTCCTCCAGTAAGTGGGGTTCTCCATTTACAACATGCTCACTCTTTTTCTGATTTTCTTAAGCTGGAAGTCAGTGGCTATTATCACAAGTTGTGGGTATTATTGGATACCATCCTGAAAGCAATGGCAGATTTTACAGTGAAGCCAGAAAGATTTTCTGTGATCAAGGTAATCATGAAATTTATGCTGCAGAAAGAAGCTTATATCAGTTCCTGTGTATCAATAATCTTTCATACGCTTGGTTGAGGAAAGCTAGATAAGTGCAGGCCAGAAGCAGCAACTACTTTTTACATTTTTTGACTTTTGTTATATGATCTACCAAAACATTTGCATTAGTTCCTGTAAGGACTACAAAATAAATTTTTTTGGGGGGGCCGTCAGGACTGCAGAACGATAGGAGAAGCATCCTGTTATGTGGGTTTTTTATTGGTGGAAATTGTGGATACTTCTGCTAATTGATCTAAAAGCTCAAGCTATTACGTGAAGGAGTATTTTACTGTTTAAATGTTTAAACAACCCCACATGCATAGGCTAAACTTTGACCTAAGACTGAGGCGTGGAAATTGACTACAATCGGGGGGCTCACGAAAGGTTTGTAAGGACCTATTATAATACCAGGACCATGTAAGTTCAAGCTATTAGATGGAGACATAACTTTAAATTTTAAAATTCTAACAAGTTTAATGTATTGAAATACTCTAAGAAATGTTGACATTATCTTTGCCTTATTCATACTGTCAAAGTGCATCTTGGCACAAAGTGCCATAAACTTGACAATCCATGTTCTCTTCGAGATCAAATAGCTTGGAGAAGACCAATAAATTGTGAACTCTGGTCAACTTTTCTCAAGAAGCTTCCACAAAATTAGGCAGAAATGCCAATCATTTTGCAGAGTAATGTTTTTATCTGGTCATATTCGATATCTAATCAGGAAATCTCTTCATATATGACTAAGTCGTGAAATTGCAAAGGGTCCAAACACACTTTGCTGATTCAAGCAATACCTCTTAAAAAGAACCACCACTAGAGCAGTAGCTTCCAGATTGGTTCTGTTATGCTTTGACATAAAATACGTCATAAAGTAATCTTATACGTCAAGTTTCCTGAGCTATGTGCCGGCTGCACCAATTACTATTAAGACTCATCTTTTATTGTCTTCCAGGAGAAGTTGACAAAAAGTTATCAGAATTTCAAGTTTGATGAACCAAGATATCATGCCTCATATTATCGCTCTTTAATATTAAATGACCATTCATGGCCTTGGGAGGAAGATCCAGAAATACTTGAGACTCTTCAGCCTGAAGACCTTTCTCGGTTTGCACCTACAATGCTCTCGAGAGCATTCTTAGAGTGTTACGTAGCAGGTTCAGTGATTTTAGAAGTTATCCCTTTCTTTTTAAGTTAACTCTCTCATATTTGAATCTTGATCTACTTTTATTTTGTCATCACTCACTAGGGAATATAGAGCGTGATGAAGCAGAGTCAATTGTTCATCATGTTGAAGATGTTTTCTTTAATGGTTCTCATCCTATATGCAAGCCTGTGCTCCAATCCAGCTCATGACAAGCAGACTCGTCACACTTGACGAGGGTGTAAGTTACGTCTACTCAACTGAAGGCCTAAACCCAAATGATGAGAATTCTGCATTGCTTCACTATATTCAAGTACTTTTACTCAACAATATTAATGAAAAGAACAAATTTCTGTCCGCATAACTTTGTCATGAAATCTTCTGGCCTGTCTTTTGCCTGAATAGACGTTCAAGATGACTCCCGACTCCAATGAACTTAATTGGCGTGGGCCACCTTTGATCTGCTAGTTGTTTCTCTGGTTATGTGAGGCTGTGTTTTGCTTGTAATTTCGGCCAAAAATCTATCAAAAATCACGGAGTAACTCATTTTGGTAGGTCTACTTAGTCTTTTTCTGTATGTATTTGATTACAATCCCCATGGATAATTGCAGATCCATCAAGATGACATTACTTTGAACGTACAACTTCAGCTTTTGGCTTTTATTGCAAGGCATGAAGCCTTCCGCCAGCTCAGAACAGTTGAGCAACTTGGTTATGTCTGTTTGCTTGCACATTGGTAAAACCATTTAATTTCTCCTTTCTTCTCCCCGGATGTGTGTTCTGCTAATTATTCTAAGGGTTTCGTGCGAGATATGACCTCGGTGTGCATGGCCTGCAGTTCACCGTTCGTCTCGTGTGAAGGTATACCACAAGGTTCTCTCGTGTTTTGACCGCCTCATCACCATTAACTCCTTCACTTTGTTAATCTTAACAGGGTCCAAGGTACATCGACACACGGGTCTTGAGCTTTCTTGAGTCTTTCGAAAGTAAACTCCTTAAGATGAGTGAGGTTGATTTCAAGGTGAGTTGTTTCTCCCGTGTTCCATCATGAAAATCATGTCAGCTTGTCAAATAATCTTTAAATCATTACATCGAACCTGTGGAATTTCTGCCTTTGACAGAGCCATTTAAACACCCTAATTGAATCAAAGATGGAGAAGGACAAGAATTTGTGGGAAGAATCTGAGCGTCACTGGGAAGAGATAACTGATAGAACTTTCCTATTTGATCGAATAGAAACTGAGGTACAAGATATTGCCTCTCTCTCTCTCTCTTTCTATTGCAGACATCAAATCCTAGTCTTCTCAGTAGTGACTGAGCAAATCGACACTATTTTTCATCTACTGTTGGTTTCACCTACATTCATCTTCTGCTTGATCTCTTTTTATGGAACTAAAGTTACCTGTATACAATTGGCAGTATGCCCTTTCCCTCTTCTCAGCTGAAACTGCCTAATTTATCTTCATAAAGCCGGACATGCAAAGCAACTCACGAAAATTCACTTCGTTTGCATTGGACCAGGTTGCAGCATTAAGGAAGCTGGCAAAACAAGAATTGATAGCTTTCTTCAACAAGCACATACGAATTGGAGCGCCCAAGAGGAAGGTGCTTAGTGTACGAGTTTATGGGAGCAAGCATTCATCAAATTTTGAAGTGGATAACAATGAAGCAGTTGGACCAAACACAATACGAATAGATGACATTTTTAGCTTCAGGGCATCGCAACCTCTTTACGGTTCACATAGAAGAGGGTATGAACATATGGAAGTTCACAGCAGTTCTAAATAAGCTATTATTGAGGATCTTGGATAATGTACTCCTGAAACATTTCTCCAAAATCTATACTACCACGCCACACTTGCCCTGTGGCATTTGTACTTTATAGCGATTTAGTGTTTGGTGTGTGTAAATGACTAAAGGTATTACTTGGGATTTTACTAGACAGCGGAACACAAGAATGGGTGTTTGCTCCAGCTCAATGTTCCTAACCAAGTGAGCAAAACTGCTGGTGTTGGAGTTAGGGTGTAATGCATATACGGATCTATACCATTGAGAGTTTCATAGCAAGACAAGCTCATTAACTATGAGAATTTTCAAATTAACGAATGTCCTAGTTGCCAATTCTCCATAAAAGCATACTTGCTCTGCAGTGAAATGCTGGCTCTTCCCACAATTAAGTACCAGAGGCATATGGAAATACCGAGAGCTTGGCCCCCTCGGCTCCGTAAAACATTATCCGATTCATGTTGAGGACGTTTGTCGAGAGGCTGCATAACCTCGAAGCATGGGAAAATGCTAGCAAAAGGCCGTGAATTGATGAGACATAGCCTAGATCGCAGTGCAAAATGCGACGAATGATGTAGTTATGGTGCCATGCGATATTATTCCATTGTCCTCTGGTCAATTTGTGGATGATGTAGAGCAAATTCTTGTTCTCAAATTAGACAATAGTGCTTGTTTTTTAGATCTTGTATTCTAGGAACATTTAGGGCACAACACCATAGCGCTTGGGGACAACAATTATTGATTTGGACATTGTCAAACCGTTAACAAAAGATTGATCGAGATCGACTATCGATAAACTGGTCAAAAGAATGAATCACTGCTACATGAATTATCGATTTAAGCTATCTAGGGACCAAATTGAACCAATTGAATGAAGACACAATCTATGTGAAAAAATATGTGAGAAGATAGGAAACAACTTGATTTTTTGGCTTGATGTCTAGGGACAAAATTGATAATGGAGACACAATTCGTGTTTGAAAAAATATTCGAGAAGACAGGAAACAACTCAATTTTTTGGCTGGATGTCTTCCCTATAAACGCTCAAAACACATCCCAAATAGAGAAATCTAAACTCTTCCTCACACAACAGAAAAAGCATGAGTTCAGTTGAGTCAATTCTGAGCCTGTGGTCCGGACAAGGGCCATCACCTGTGCTGCCGCTCGAGTGGTGGTGGTGGTGGTGGTGGTGGTCGTTGTCATGGTTGGAGGGAGATGGTAATACAAACGTGCGGTTTGTGGGCAGTGAGAGTGGAACCTTGCAGCCATCCTCACCCCTAGATCCAGCAATTCCACGTACTTCCCCATGCAGTTACCATAAAGGAAGAGATGCAATTTGTAATCAGGGCTTTTAAGACGTCAAACCTTTGAGAAATTGCAATATCAGCAAGCATCTGGAGACTGGGAAATAATTGCACAACTTAAACAGGAGAGAAACGGACTACAAGAGTGACGAGCTGTTTAGTGAAGCAAGAGTAGAGGATCTTAAATCAAAAACACTAACCCTTTCCAGTACATCAAAAGCTTTCTTCCTTAGCACAGCATCCGATGTGTACATGATGACGTTGTCAATCCCAAGATTTTGCACTTTAATGATAAGAAGAATATACAAAATGAAATGGCACAAAATCAACATCTTTAACTATAATACCCGCAAGGCAGCAAAATGGCTAGGAACAAATGATGAGAAATCTAGAGTTTCACTCTCACTCTCTTGTGAGATATCTCCTTCTATGGTGCAAAGCAAGAAGTCAGTGGCATGTTTCTTTAATCTCCAAGGTACAGTAGCTTAACAGAACATGCCTTAGGATGCCAATTGCTTGCCACCTTCTGGTTTGACTACCCCGAATTTCATTCTTTACAGCATTAAATCCTCCTCAGCATTATGAGCAACAGTTGGTTTGACTACCAACAGTTATGGTGCTGGTCATCATGTCAATAGCAGACCCTGTTACCAAGCCAATGTAAGATAAACGGCAACATCTTAAGAAGTGTGAAAGTTCAATCACTGGATACATGACCTGATCCAATGTTATGAATGTCAAGATGGTGAATTAGTTCAAAAAGCACGCCAAATGGACCTAAGATTGATCAGACCACCTTGTCAGTCTTCTTGAGGGACAAGTCAGTGGCAATAAACTGATTAGCCACTGGCAAACGAAGATGTTCACTCGGAGCTCGCTGCACCCACTCCTGATATATAATAAGGAATCAAAAGCGAACACCAAAATGCATTCTTTGGAAGTTGACTATACCGTAACAAACAGTTAAGGTCCATGAGGACTACATCTTTTGATACCTGGATTGTCGAGTCAGTAAGTTTATCTACGCAATATGCAGTTGCATACCATGGCTCGACCATGTTAGTTTCCCCTTCAAATTTCTTTGACACCCAAAACAATTCTGTTGGTCACATGAAAGAACGTGATGAAAGTTCTCCAGGCTCAAGCATATGAACACAATTAGGCTAATGGAAGTATTTCAGATAGTCATGACAATGAAATCTAACTCTTTTGAACTGCGTTCATTAAGAGGGAAGCTTAGGAAGATAAAAAAAAGATTGACAATGCAATCCTATGTCACTCAGAGTAAAAATAAGCGTTTTATCCTTTTCCTGAATGCAGTAACTTTCATAAATATGGAAGTAAATAAATGATGAAAATTTGATGGAGTACCAGCAAATCCATTATGTCAATGTATTTGAAACATTCACGATGCTTTTTAGTTGCTATGGTATATATTCAGAAACAAAAATAACTGAGGACTGTTATAGCCTCTTTCTCCAAGATGCCCATAAGAGGAAAGGACATATCTAATATACGCATATCAACGGATGCAGGATGAGACGATCTTACTGGACGTTTCTTGAAGAAAGCTTCTTGAGTACTGCACGGATGATGCTGGGATTAAATTTAGAAGGCAAGGATGACTTCACAAGCCAATCTTTTGGTGGGTACAACTGACAAAAAATTGATATTAAAGTAAATATTCCAATGCTTTTTGAAGTTATGTTTTTTACTGAAATAGTTATCATATGCCACTTTTCTTGATTCATATGCCAAAAATCAAATTTAGCAGGAAAAGAGAGAGCTGTAAATAAGTAGACGAAAGTAATGGAGTGAGTGGAGAAAGGGGCAAAAAATTTGTAGAAGCTATATGCTAAAGTCCAATATTTTAAGGCTGGCCTGAATAAAAGAGGAAAGTAAAGTCAAAAGTTTTGATACTGCCCTGGAAAAACATCCAAGTACAACCATCAAAAGAAACATCCAAGTACAACCAGATATACTTATTGTCTAGCAAAGGAAATTGATCACATCTTGTGACTTCCGTCGGGTGTCATTGTAACTCAAAAATCAAAGTTAAATCTGAATAGGACTTTATGTTATCTCATCACACCAATTCCCTCTGACTCCTAAACTTCCAAGAGAAAATATCTAGTATCTACATCGTATGCTATTCCAGTTTACTTGAAGAGGACCAGCAGGATTGGTCTGAAGTTTGAACTAGGAAAGATACAAATGTTTTCCATAGAATGCATGCACATCATCAATTTAGAGAGGTAAACGCATTATACAAGAAAGTTTGGATACCTTCATATTTGATGCTATAGAGACCACATAACTCATTGGAGAGATCTTATCCTGATTGTGCAACAATCGTCTCCCTTACAGCTGCAATCTTCACTGAAAGATTAAATTAGGATCCACGCAGAACCTCTGACATTATATTTAATCACACAAGATGAGGTGCTCATACAGGGTGGGTTCAGAATCCTTTAATTCCAATTCAAACTTGAATCACATTCACTCATTCCATGCCACTGCCATTTATGATCAATTCGACAGATTTAATGTACTTTGCAATTTGGAAATGTTATGCCTAATTTTCTAGTCACGTACAGAATGCAAGAATTTACTCATTCCTTTCTTCTTTTTGGTGCAAAAGACAGATTTAAAATACCATTTTACCCATTTCAAAATATATTGGACATGGAAACGTGTACACATGGTAGTGTCTGCAAGTGTGTTTAGTTACTGCTCAACAAATCAATGACAAAGATTAGAGAATTACGATCTCTTTCTTTTTATCAGGCCCGTCAAAAACCAACCTTGATGCTGTTAAAATGTCCAACCCAAAAGTTTAAGCTGGTAAGTGTAAGGAGACCACATGAATATAAGGCCCATATAAACCCGGTAGACATGCGATGTGAGGTACTTCAACAGATGCGTTATTCAACAGATGCATTATTCTCTTTTAACACAAATGAGGTAGTGCTTTCTCATATGACAAACTAAAAGCAACTATTCTAGTAAGAAAAGTACCCTCGACAAGCTTCTTGAACTTGTAAGCTTACATTATAATGCATTACCATGTTACGAAAGTCACAATCAAAGATAGAGCTGCAAGGACCAAAATTTAGATGACTTCCCTTCCACTGAAACCCTAATGGATACATCTGCCAGTTCTACCTGTATTCAGAGTCATCCAATAAATTTTTCTCCACATTTTCTAGAACTTTTGCCATGATGGAAACATCATCACATTTGTGACAGCTATTAAAGGACAGAGGGATGTTTAAGAAGCACAAGTGTCATCAAAAGGTTGATTTCTCGCAACTGTTAGAGGCTATTATTTATTTAACTAATACAATTGATAATGTGAATGTCCCCTAAGAGACTTGCTCTGACAACATTTGATAGAAGCTGTATCTAGCAAAGTACAGAAGAAGCTTGAATGCATGTAGCCTCAAGTTCCCAATTACGAAAATGCTGCAATGTGGACCATCAGGATTCTTGGCTAGCATTGTCGCTGTAATATAAAGTCCATACACCAGCCAATTACCTCCTTAGCTAATGTATAACATAGAAATGAGTAAAATACACGCAAGGGCCACAGGTAGTATCCTGAACTTATCATATTTGCAACTCATAGTCCTAAATAGGTATTTTGGATCCATACCTTGTCATAAATCCACTCGCAAACGCCAGACTGGTGTAAGATGTCAATGTGTTTAAAGAGCAATCCCATGATATCTTGCATGTGCTCTGCTTTTTGGTGCAATACATGATTAGAATTTCAAGCCTCATAATCTGGGCTTTCTTACACGACCGAGCTTCTGCCAAAGGGAATGAGCAAAGCCCTAAGTTGGTGAGAATGGTTTTTTGCAAATGACCTGAAAGAAAAACAGAGAAACGCCTAGAGGCAAGAATAGCCAGAACAGAACAACATTCCGTGACCAACATCAGTCATCTCAATAACAACATTAAAGAAAGGAATATTTGAATCCACAACGCTTTCATAAGCAGACAAACTAGTGGCCCATCCTGCAAAGTCATTTGCATCAGAACTGATCATAAACCCTTCAGAAAAGAGACTTGATCAAAGTAGCTGAAAACTAGCAGAGAAATCCAACCGGTACATTCGAAAGAAGAATAAAAGGAAAAGGGAAGACACGGGCGCAGAAACGACTCAAGTTGGAACTTTAGCATCGACCATAGCTCCCACATGGTTTCTCTGAGGACGTGCAGTTAAATACGCACATATGAAAAAATAAGTCCATGTATTAACAGTTGATAGAATGAGTAAGCATAAGTTTCCCTCAATACGGATCAAACATTCGAAATTTCTCTAGTTCTTTCAATCGATATATGCACATAATGAAACTACATCAGTCGAGAGCCGATTAGTGACAGCGAATCAACAAAGCCGAGCTGCCCAGACTCTCAAAATAGGGAATTGCACACCAACCTTGATAGTCATCCACAGTCAGGCTCCGCGCGGTCAAGCCTGCGATCCAAGTCGAAGAGACGTTAAAAAACAAACAACCCGAAACGGAAAAAATCGTCAGCGCAAGCCGACGCACGCAACGAAGCGACGGATTGGAACTACTAAAGACTAAAATAAGCAATTCCATCGATCGTGAACGTCACAACAGACGACAAAGCCCCGAAAAGACAAACCCCGAAGCACGGCATCTCCAGTCCCGGCCGACCCCAAAATCCCCGAGCCACCGGAGCCCGGGCAAAAACCGTACTCAACGACACGGGAGGGAGAAAACCACGAGAAACGAAGGAGAAATCGTACAGGCCGTGAGAAACGGTGGACCCATTTGGCGATCTGCAGTACTCGCAGAAGCTCCCGGCCGGCCGCACTCCACGACCACCGACTCCCCCTTCCGCCGATGCCGCCGCCGCTCGCCTCGTTGCGATGATTGGCCGCCATCTCCGATCGAAGCTCCTTCCCTTCAAGTGTTCATCACCAAATCGCCGGCGTCTCCGATTTCTACGAGCTTCGAATCAGCGGAGTGAAGACGATGACGGACGACCGACCAGGACGGACCAGCTTCGAGCAGAGCGGAAAGCAAGTCGTCGACGGAAGATCAGACGAGAGGGCGGAGGCGGATGCGCTGAGAACGAAACAGAGGAAGTGCAGCTCGTTCTCTGTCTACTCTTCCGCGAGGAGAGAGAGACAAAACCAAAATATTTAAGTGAGGAGAGAGAAATTTTAAGCGGGAGTCGTCCTTTCTTCTAGTCGAGCCGAGCCGAGCCACCACCAGCCGAGAGTTATTCGGGAGAGAGTGAAAAGAGAGAGGAGAGAGAAAGGAAGATGGACATAAGAGAGAGCAGACGTGGCGGGCCCTGAGGACAAGAGTCAACGCGTGAATGGTATAGAGCACAAATGACGTGGCACTGTTAGGGTATCTAATATTTTCTCCAAACTTATTTGTATAACTGTGAACAAAATTATCGAAAAGATGAGCCAATCTAGGGCTGTTCACACTCTGTCCAAAGCTAGAACCAACTGGACAGAAGGTGAATGAGGCGAAAACAAGCTACACCGATATTTCCTGCAATGTACATGGACGACGACGATCAAAGCAGTTCAATGCAAAGGGAACAAGCTAAACAAGTTCGAGAAAATATTATTTCCTATGTAAAGGTTAGCATTTTCAGAATAAAGGGTTAGGCAATGAACATCGTCTTCTCAGCTTCTTTCATTTATAGTCGCCTTCCTCTCTGTCACTATTCGTAAATTTAGGGTTATGATCAGAATATTTGTGATTTAGCCCCCACTTCCTTAATCTAGGGAAAACAAATGTTTTTAATCAATGTCGTTTAATACTAATTATGCCGACTCACTTTGCTAGTGAGCCATGTTGGATGAATCAACATTAAAAAATTGCCACGCTACTTTTGCTAGCCACAAAGATCGATGATGGCATTAAAGTGATCTATCTTTTTATAAAAATAGCACTCAGATGATAATTTAAAAGTTTTTACATTAAAGTGAGGTCGTACAAAATTATGGCACCTTTAATACCATTTTCCAGAAAAAATCAAATTAAATGTGTCGCAAGATTATTATTATTTTTTTTTTGAAAGGCAAAACGTCAAAAGTAAAAATTACTTTGAGAAAATTTTTAAATTAAGTAAAAAGCTAAAAGTAAAAGGTAACTCAGACTTGCTCGAAAAGAAGTAACAGAAATTGTATTAAAGAGCAAAAGAGGAGAAACGGGAGTAACAAATATATATATTTGTTCATATTCATTTTCTGGGGCCACAACTATTTGTTAAACTCAATCTCTCCTGGTCTCTAAGAAATGTTTCACGATCAACAGTAACCACACAGTAAACTCAGATTCGAGATCGCGACCTTCGATTTAAGGCTGCCGCCACCACCTCAAATATGAGGTTGCAGTGGCTGGAATCTGATTTTGCACTTCAGATTTGAGAGATAGAGAGAATCTTGTGGTCAGAGAGAGAGGGAAGGCGATGCTGAAGTGGTCGCGGTGGTAACTGGTAAGGAGCCGCGAGTTAGGCGTCGGCAACAATGGTGATGGTAGGGACGCGGTGTTTATGATTTGCAGCCGACTTGTCGGTGTTAGACGAAGGAGAAAAAATAGAAGGAAAAAAAATTCTGACTCGGAAACATTAAAAAAAATGATGTGGCGCTACTCATCAATTATTTGGTCCAATCTGCAATGCCTCGGCCGTTCATATTAGGAAAAAAAATAAAAAATGCACAGTCCAGGAAATAAATTCAACAAACAGCAAAAAAAGAAGAAGTAAAAGATACAATTCAAAGACAATATTTTTAACGTGGAAAAAAAAGTTCAGAAATCATCAGTTGACTGCCCACTTCTTAATCGTTCAGCCAATCTAAGTTAGCCTCTTCTTCTTCAGACGCTATTATATTCAAGCTTTTGAGAGTGGTCTGGAGAGGCTCCCACAAGCCTTCATTTTCTTTGTCACAGAACACCTTCCTCAAGTTCCTCAACTTCACAATCGACCGTGGCAGCTTAGACAACCTCAAACATCCTCTCATGTTCATGCTCTTGAGATTAACCAGTTGACCAATTTGATTGGGCAAGGTGCTCAAGCTCAGACAATCAGATATATTGAGAGACGTCAAGTTTTGGAGGGTCCCAATCGAGTCTGGCAACTGCGACAAGTTTGTGCAGGAATTAAGTCTCACCACTTCGAGGGACACTAGCTGCCCAATCTGTTCAGGGAGTGCGGACAAATAATGGCAGTTTGTGATGCTAAGCCTCTTCAAAGGTTTTATCTCACAGATGTCATCCGGTAATGCCATAAGATTGTTGCAATAGTCGATGTGGAGCTCCACTAAGTTTGGTATTGCATCGGAAATTTTGGGATCGTCTGACGTTGAAGCCTGACTGATGTTGCACATGAAAAAGGATATCTTTTGCAAATAGTGCAGGCGTAGCTTTCCCATGCTTAGGAAAGGAACTGTGAGGCGTTCAAGCCTCATCCTCCTTAAATTGGACCCGATGACATGGAAATTGCACAGCTCAGCTGGAGTGAAACTATAGTTTGTCACTATCAGGACCTTGAGCTTATCTGCTTTCTCAATGAATTCAGGCAAAGCATAAGTTTTGGTTTGAATGTTGGTCTCAAAGTTCAAGACCAGAGCCTCAGCTTTAGGCAACTGAAGATCTGGCCATGGTCTTGAGAATGTCTTATCTGCATTATGAACATTGAAGGTTGAAAGGTGATTTAACTACCGACCAACTGAATTTTTCCGTATAGGTCATTGAGAAAGAGACAGAGAAGGAGAGAGTTCCCAACCTGTGGAGATGGACACTTGACGAGCATCGACAGTCGGTTGCTTTTGCTCGCTCCACCAGTCAGGAAAATTATTTCCAGTCAAGTCCAAAATAAGTCTCTCTCTTTTCTCTACTTCCCCTTCGTTGCACTCCAAGATAGCTAGTTCTCTGAGTAGATCGTGCTGCATAGCATAGTGGGTACTGTAGCATTTGTCTTCGTCCTCATTTGAATCTTTCCTGTATTTATGCAATCAAACACTCAGATATAAGCATTTGCACTTAAGTTTCTTGTGCTAAAATCTAACGCAAGGCATTTGATGATATCAATTTAGTAGTAAAGAAAGACATCTGATCCTTGCCACCTTTAAGAAATTGAGTCAGGAGATAGAAACGCTCTTTACAGGCCTCTGTATAATCCATTTGAACTTTACAATGCGAAACATGCTATGGCTGAAGGTCAGGTGCAGTAATTGTGGTGTGGATTCAAAACATGTAGTATGCCCATTTTTTCTGGAAACAGAAAGTTGGTTGTGCATTAATTACTCTCAATCTCGGCACAAAGATCTAGTCACGCCTTCGTCCATTTCACATACGCTTCAAACTGTCACGTATCAGGAAAAACTAATCATACGCCAACTATAATCTGATGAGGTACACTTAGAGCAGTAGAAACTAGAAAAGCTAGAATGAGAGAACAAAACAAACTTCATCAGAGCCGTACCCGGTGACTACGAGATCAGCTAGGTTCCTGTAAACAAGTTTATTGAGGTCAGCAATGGCACGCACTCCGCTGAAATCTAGCTTGTACAATTCCACCCACATATCAATAAGGGCAGTGGCGGGAATCTTGCGATCCTCCGGAAACAAGCTGAGGTCCAAGAAACGTTCCTTGGTTTCACCATCCAAGTCATCCAAGCTCTTTCTGAGGCAATCTAGAACGTCACTGTCTGAATGCAAAAGGGAACGTGTTTCAGACCAATCAAGAAGCTTCGTTTTCCAGAATGAAGGATCCCTTCCTCGTAGAGACTTGGCAACGACTGTAAGAGCCAATGGCAATCCCTTACAGCGATCCACTACCTGCCACGGGGGAAAAAATTAGTACAAACCAAGGCCTCTCTTTGATTAAAGAGAGATGAAAGAGAGGATAGGCAGGTTGATTTTGTTAAACATTTTCTTTGAAGAAAAAGATTAACTCAGAGTTTCTATGACCATAAGAAATCCATGAATGGATGCATGCAAGCAAGAGCATACCTGCTCCAAGAGATCATCTTGTACAAACATGCTTCTATCGGTAATTGTAACAGATCGATGAAAAAGTTGCAGGGCTTCACCCTTATTCAGTGGGTTCAGGTGATGCACAAAATCAACATCAGGAAACTCATATCTTGATGTCACCAAAATCTTGTAATCTTTGATCTTCTTGAAAACAAATTTATCGAGGAAGGATTTCGATTCGGTCCAGACATCATCCAGCACAAGCAACACAGGATTTTGTCCTATTTTTTCAAGCAGTTGCTGCAAGTACTGAACTGCTTTATCTTCTGTTTCAATTGTGGGTACCGGGAAATTCTTGTGTTGAATCATTTTCTGGACAATGTCTGTCAGGTTGAGCTTCTTCGAGACACGGATGAACATGATATTGTTGTGGAATTTGCCTATATCAAACAACAGTAAGTCTGACTCCTATCGCTTGCAAAGAGTATCAAAATTATCCACTACACTTTTAGTAGTTTGAATTCGGTAGGATAGGAAACAGAGCTAAGTAGGTACCATATAGCACAAGTAATAAGTGTGAAGCCTACCTCGTGTGAAGAGAAGTGTTCAGCTTATTAAGAAAGGCGCTCAGTGCAACCAAACAGAGGCGAGTTATTTGCATATCAAAAAGCTTGGGAAAGATCTATAAAATTGGACACGACACACAAAAATTTAATGATGAGAAAAAGTTTCTTTTACTTTGATTCCATCTGTATAAAATCCCAGCAGTTCTTTGTGCAAACATTCACATCTACAAGAGGCAATGGGATTCAATCATTCAAATATGTGCAAAAGTGGAAGATTATTCAGGCAACAGCTCTTATATACGTAAATTGCTAACCAAAAACTACTAGAGGCGACCAATTTGGCAAGGAGCAATCAATAAATGCATCCCTACTTTAATTAGCTCTGGATCCATCAAAACGCAAGTCACAAATACCTTCAATGTCCGCGTCATGACACAACTTCGCAACCAGAGTGGTCTTCCCACAGCCGCCCGGGGCGGTCACGACAATCACGGACACTCCCTCCTCGAGCAACCGCCCCTTGAGCTTCCTCAAGGACGCCTCCACCTCTGACCCGACAATGAAGTCAGGTGCCTCAGGGACCGCAAGGTCACTTAAAGGCTCAAGCGCACTCTGTTGAGCCCCGCTGTTCGAATGCATGAAATTTAACAGCTTCTTCACGTCTCTCCCGATCTCCTTCACGTCTCCCCCCACCTCCTTCACTTCTCCCCCCATCTCCTTCACGTCTCTCCCCACCTCCTTCACTTCTCCCCCCATCACCTCCACGCCTTCCAATATCGCCACGGTGTTCTTCATAGTCAGCAGCGGCAAAGTAATCTGGAACTCCCTGGCAAGTCTTTCGTCGAACTTGGTCAGCTTTTTCGAGTACTTATACCTCTTGCACAGCTGGAACGCCTTGATTTTCAAGCACTTCTTCACCATGTCTTTGCCATCGTTAATTAGGTCCTGGATCTGCCCCATGTCTTTACTATCCATCCGTCTGTTGTACTCGTCGATGTTTTTCATGATCGGGACTATGGAGTCCACGGTGGATTCGATCTTCTCGAGCTGCTCACGAAACAAAGCAATGGTTTGCACTACTCCCTTAACTTGCACGAACAGCTCGCCGAATGCCGTTCCCACAGCAGCTCCCACGAAATCAACTGACATTTCTTGGTTCTTTCTTTCTCCACAGATCGAACAAGCCAAGAAAATCCAATCCCTTGATGGGTCACCAAGGATGATTCAAAGAACAGCAACCCACTTCCCAAGATTCGCAGAGGACGCTTTCCTCTGTTTTCATATTTCTAGGTTTTTCTCAGAGGCAAGAAGAAAGAGGACCTTTTTGGCTCTTTGAAGCAACAATGGAGAGTGAGATGAAAGATAAGGCAAGAGAGACTCTTGAGTAATAGATTATATGGGGAAATTTCCTCGGAAGAGCATCCACTGGAGGCCTCGCTCTGGTGATTCCTTTTTCCATTATTGGAGGGTAGAAGAATACCTGTCGTTATTCGTTGACTATGTCGAATACGCACGTTGCACTGCGAGAGCCCTGGTTTAAGTCTTTGTTAAGGTCAAGCTACAGGCGCGTGCTTTGTCCGTGTCGGCCAGTTTCATCCAGCACGGCGTTTATCCAGCGAGCTTGAATTGACCCCGAGGTTGAACAGCGGACAGAACGTTGAAAAGTAATGGAGGAAATTATGTGGCGTAGCTTTCAGAACTATCCGCTTATCACGGTTAGCACACACTGCTTAGTGAAGCTTCTATGAGCCAAGCTCCTTCGTTTTCGTATCATGGATGAACCGACCATTCACCTGCATGCACTATAATCCATTTTCGATCAGGATTTTGATGGGTTGTATGGTAAATTTTGTAGATCCCACAAGAAACAGGAAACATTTTAACCAACCAAGAGAGCCTCTCACTTTAAAGTGGGTATTTGATAGCGATGGTAGATACGGCACGAATTTTTCCAATTAAGTATTAGGTGACGTATTTAAGATAATATGAATGAAATTTGTAAAGTAAAATCCAAGGTACAAAGGGCGGAATAATTTTTCAATTGGGTAGTATATGAAAATCACGGAACTTCAAAAAAAAAAAATTACCGAAGGGCGCAAGAGGGTGATGAACCCCACTAGGCAGTCAAAGGCCCCCACAGATGACCATTTCGTGGTTGTTGTAGTACTTACTATTTAGGGTTGACGAAGACCTTAGTTAGCCGTTGACCATGTCCGTATTGGAAGTTGCCCTGCAAGCGCCCAGGTTTGAGGGTTAGGTGAAAGCCATCAGCACGTACATCCAGATTCCAGACGGAAAGTTGAAAATGAACGGACGATATGAGGTCGGGTGATTCTCATCCCCATTTATGATAGTCAGTTCACATGTTTAGTTAAGCGTGTATGCGTTTTCGTCTCATGAATGGGATAAAAATAAATCAAATCACACACCGAATAGAGAGGCATGTTCTTTAATTATGTAAAATTAAAGTAATTTACAATATGTGCCTTTTAACGTAATTACGACATTTAGGATTGATATTACAATGTGTGCTTGGTTAAAAACACCCTTAATTGCTTGGAGACTTCATATAGGTATGAGTAGATGCTATTGTAGTAAAATTCAATGAAGTACGTCATCTCATTAAGCTCAAATAATGATTCAATAGGTTGACAAATCGTACTTCTTGAATGAGTCCTCTTAAACGTGCATTTCGTGCGACTATAGGCGATTTCTTAGGGAAAGGTGATTACGGAATTGATGGGAACACGGGAAAGGTGATTACGGAATTGCCACCTCCTATGAATGAAGAATCTTTGAAATGTTAATACCAAAAATCGATATTTTAATGAGGTTCATCTCAAACTTGCCTGGCAAGTTGCAAATTTTTTTGAATTTTGGATATCCCAGTCCACGCGTTATTCATACATCCCTCTTTATCTCGACCTTGCTTCTTTCAAATGGATTCATCATTGCATAAGAATTTTCTTTTTGAGTCATAGTTTCCACTCAAAGTTTGAATCGGATTAACCATGAATTAAGCCTTGCGTGTCCAACGTAAGCTGGATTACATCAAGAAGATGACCTCAGTCACATCGCCTTTACGCTTGGACCCTACGCAGAAACTTCATTGGCTCATGCCGTGAAGTGTCGTAGTTTTCTTCTTCTTATATTCTCTTCTGCTTTTCACACCAGTAGCCAATCAACGACGGTCCAATCCATCTAGAAGGAACAATACTATAGTCAAAAGTTCACACTAATGACGATAAATTTCTTTCAAATAATTTCCGCAGGAAGCAATATAGTTTTTATTCAAACATGATGGTTACTGGCGCTCGACAAAAGTGATTAAGTAAAAGAAAACAATCACGTGGAGGCGCATTAATAATCGGCTAATTAGTTAGATGTTTCTTTAGAAGCTAGTGCAGTATATGAGTAAATCCAAGTAATAAACTTATGGAAAATTTCAAGGACCTATCTTTTATTCTCCAATCTACACGACATGGCCAAGTAATGATTGGCTGAATTAAAATTTTATTAATCACTAGAAATTGTCATAGTGGTCACATTTCTCACTTGAGAAGGAAAGGTAAAAAGTTCGAATCCCCTTTTCGGAGGTTATGGTGAGAACGTATGAGTAAGGAAGTATGATTTCAAAATTTGCATATAATACATAGCACACATAATGATTTATAAAATAAATATAGGATATGACTAAATAAAAAAAATTAAAATTTGATTGAACATATTACTTTCGCCACCCTATATAATTGAATAAATTACGAAAACGTTACAATTGCCAAATTAATCAACTATTCCTAGTCAAAAAGGTCCATCCAAACGTTGTGGGGACATGTCAGATGGCTCAAGTCAAGTGGATGAACAAAGATGGGCACCCTGTGAAATAATTAGGGATAATTATAAGTCATTTCCTGTCGAGGAATTTGCAAAATAAATAAATAATCCGAATCTCAAAAAGCCTCATTTTTTTTTTTCTGTAAGCTCCTCTCTCTCCTACCTCTTTTTATCATCTACTAGTCTTCCCCCAACACCGCCACCAGTGCCGAAGCAATGCCGCCACCGGCCACGATTGTCTGCTGCTGCGCCACTCCGATAGCCACCACCACAACAAAGCCGCACTCGAACACCACCACAAGCTTTGCTCAGATAACATTGCAAGCATCTCTCTCTCTCCGATAGCCACCACCACAACAAAGCCGCACTCGAACACCACCACAAGCTTTGCTCAGATAACATTGCAAGCACCTCTCTCTCTCTCTCTCTCTCTCTCTCATCAGATCTGAGGCTCGCAACCTCTGATTTAAGGCCGCCACGACCTCAAATACGAGGTTGCAGCAGCTCGGATTTGAGTTTGCACTTCAGATTCGTGAGATAGAAAGAATCTTGTGGCCGGAGGAAGAGAGACAGACAAGGAGATGCTGAAGTGGTCGTGGTGGTAAGGCGCCACAAGTTGTGATTTGCAGCGGGGTTGTTGGTGGTAGATGAAGGGGGAGGAGGTAGAAAGCAAGAAAAGAAATGGAAACAAGAAAAAATAAAAGGAAAAAAATTCTGGCACAGAAACAAACGAAAAAATTATTTGGTCCAGTCAACCATCGACATCAAAAAAAAGAGATAATGTTATAAATAGTCATCGAACATCGAACTTCGACCCAATGTGTAATATGATTCTTGAATTTTTAATTTATTTAATATGATCCATAAACTTTTGCACAACAGACAACATGATTTCTGATCTTTTAATTAATTCAATGTGATTCCTAAGCTTTTACTTTTAGTCTATGTTCAAGTTAGTCTATGAAAATATTTAATGTCATACATTGGATATTTTCATATAATCTAGAGACAAACTTAACCATGTACTAAGAATTTAATGACCACATTGAATAAATTGAAAATTCAAACATTGGGTTATAGTCTAAGGATAATATTAAACAAATTAAAAGTCCATGAGTTATATTATACATTAGATAAAAATTCAGGAATCACTTGTGTCATTTTCTTTTTAAAAAAAAAAAGGCATAGAGAAAAAGCGGAGAGATCATCGGTTGACCGCCCCCTTCTTAATCACGCAACCAATCTAAGTTAGCCTCTTCTTCAGATGCCAATAGCTACCGCCCCCTTCTTAATCACGCAGCCAATCTAAGTTAGCCTCTTCTTCAGATGCCATTATATTCAAGCTATTGAGACTGTACTTGAAAGGCTCCCACAAGACTTCTACTTCTTTGTCACAAATTACCTTCTTCAAATTCCTCAACCTCACGATTGACCGTGGTAGCACAGACAGCCTTAGACATCCTTTCATGTTTATCCTCTTCAGATTATCCAGTTGACCAATTTGATCGGGCAAAGTGCTCAAGCTCAAGCAATCGGATATATTGAGATATACCAATTTTTGGAGGGTTCCAATCAAGTTTGGTAATTCCAACAAATTTGTGCACGAATTAAGCCTAACCACTTCAATGGAGGTCGATTGCCCAAGTTGTTTAGGGAGTGCAGAGAAATTATGGCAATTTGTGATGCTAAGCTTCTTCAAAGGCTTTATCTCACAAATGTCATCCGGTAATGTCACAAGATCGTCGCAATAGTCAATGTCGAGCTCCACCAAGTTTGGCATTGCATTGGAGATTTTGGCGTCGTTCGATGTCGAAGCTTGCCCCATGTTGCACATGAAAAATGATATCTTTTGCAGATTGTGCAGGTGCAGCTTTCCCATGCTTAGGAGAGAAATTGTGACACGTTCAAGCCTGATCCTCCTTAAACCAGGCCCGACAACATGGAAATTGCACAGCTCAGCTGGAAAGAAACTGTAATTTGTTACTATTAAAGCCTTGAGCTTATCTGCTTTCTCAATAAATTCCGGCAAAGCATAACTTTTGGTTTGAATGTTGGTCTCGAAGTTCAAGACAAGAGCCTCAACTTCAGGTAATTGAATATCTGGCCAAGGTGTTGAGAATGTTCCATCTGCATCATGAACATGAAAGCTTAAAGATAATTCAACTACCAACAAACTGAATTTTTCCCTAAAAGTCATTGAGAGAGAGAGAGAGAGAGTTCCAACCTGTGAAGATGGACACTAAACGAGCACCAAGAGTCGGTTGCTTTTGCTTACTCCACCCATTGGGAAAGACACAGTTCCAACCTTTGGAGATGGACACCAGACGAGCACCAAGAGTCGGTTGCTCTGGCTTACTCCACCAATCGGGAAAATTATTTCTGGTTAAGTCCAGAATGAGTCTCTTTCTGTTCTCTACATCCCCCTGGTTGCACTCCATGATAGCCAACTCTCTGAGTAGATCGTGCTGCGTAGCATAATGGCTGCTGTAACATTTGTCCTCGTCCTCATTTGAATCTCTCCTGTATGTATGCAATAGCTCCGATATGAGCATTTGCACTGGAGTTTCTTGTGCTAAAGTTTAATGCAAGGCATTCAATCATAACAATTTACTGGTAAAGAAAGACATCTTTTTATTTTTTTTGCACTGGAGTTTCACGGGGCACAAGGCACCCCACTTAAGTTTAATGGGGGCGAAGGCTATCCTCCCGGATGAGGGGTCAAAGCGCAAACCAACTCATCCACCACGGGGTGGGTTAAAGAAAGACATCTTATCCGTCCCACGTTTAAGAAATCAAGTCAGGAGGTAAAAATGTTCTTTACAGGCCTTTGTAAAATCCATTTGACCTTCAAAATGCAGAACACACTATAGTTGAAAGGTCAAGTGCAGTAATTGTGGTGTGGATCCAAAACATCTAGTTTGCCTATTTTTGGGGAAACAGGAAATTTGTTGCGCATAGATTACTCTCTCAATCTTGGTGCAAAGATCTAATCATGCCTTTGTCCATTTCACACACGTGTTCTAACGGTCACCTATAAGGAAAAACTACTCATACGCCAACTACAATCTGATAAGGCACTCCTAGAGCAGTAGAAAACTAGAAAAGTTCGAATCACAGAACAAAACAAACTTCAGATCCATACCTGGTGTTTACAAGATCAGCTAGGTTCCTGTAAACGAGTTCATGGAGGTCATTAATGGCGAGTGTGCCATCGAAATCTTGCCCGTACAACTCCACCCACATATCAATAAGGGCAGTGGCGGGGATCTTGCGATCCTCTGGAAATGAGCCGAGGTCCATGAAACGCTCCTTGATCAAAGTGTTACCATCCAAGTCATCCAAGCTCTTTCTGAGGCAATCTAGAATGTCATTGTCCAAACCCAAACGGGACAAATTAAGAAGCTTTGTTTCCCAGAACGAACGATCCCTTCCTCGGAGAGACTTGGCAACGACTGTAAGAGCCAATGGCAATCCCTTACAGCGTTTCACTATCTGCCACAGGGAAAAAGAATATAGAAACAATTATGGGAACTTTAATACGAATCGTAATTAGTACAAACCATGGCCCCTTTTTAATGAAAGAGAGATCAAAGTAAAATCAGCATAGGTTAGGTGCATGGTAAAGATCTTGGATGTAACATGGTAAGCCTATCTTAGGCAGGTTGATTTTATTTAACTTTTTCTCTAAAGAAAAAAATAATCTCAGTTTTGATAACCATAAGAAATCCTATCACGGATGCACTCAAGCGAGAGTATACCTTATCCCAGAGGTCATCATCTGGCGCAACCAAGCTTCTACCATCGACAGCAACAGATCGACGAAAAAGTTCCAAGGCTTCCTCATGAGGCAATGGGTTCAGGTGATGCACAAGATCAACATCAGGAAATTCATATCTTGATGTCACCACAATCTTGTAATGTTTGATCCTCTTGAAGACAAATTTCTCAAATATGGATTGTGAGTCGGTCCAAACGTCATCCAGCACAAGCAACACAGGATTTTTGCCTATTATGATGAGCAGTTGCTGCAAGCAACGAACTGCATCATCTTCTGTTACAATCTCAGGTACATCTAAACCATTATGTTGAAACATTTTCCGGACGATGTCTGTCAGGGTGGGCTTCTTCGAGACAGGGACGAACATGATGTTGAATTTGCCTATATGCATGCAAACCACAGTAAGTCTTGACTCATATTGCTTGCAAAGAGTATGAAAATTTGCTGCAACACTTCTAATTTACTAAATTTGGTAGGATAAGAAACAGAGCTAAGTAGATGCCGTATAGCAGAAATAATGAGCGTGAATCCTATGGTGAGTGAAGACTAGGTTTCGACTGATTAAGAGAGGCACTCAGCAAAATCAAACAGAGGCAAGTTATTGCATATCTAAAAGCTCGGGAAAGATTTATCAGATTGGACATGATATGAAAACTGAAAATAATCCATGACAAGAAGATTGTTTTACTCGATGAAACATCCACCTGCATAAAACCCAAGCATATCTTTGTGCAAACATTCACATCTACAAGGAACTGTATCGCTTGACAGAGAGAACAGGTGATGTAATTCAATCATGTCAATATGTCAATATGTGCACAAGTAAAACATTGTTCAGGCACCTGCTCCCATACACATAAATGGCAAACCAAAGGCTTGGAGGCGACCGATTGGCAAGGATCAATCAATGAATTCCCTAATTTAATTAGTTCTGGATCATTTAAACCCTAGTCACACATACCTTCAATATCATTGTCATGACACAATTTCTTAAGCAGGGTCGTCTTCCCGCACCCGCCCGGGGCGGTCACAACAATCACAGACACTCCCTCCTCCAGCAACTGCTCCCTGAGCTTCCTCAAGGACGCCTCCACCACTGACCCAACAATGAAATCGGGCGCGTCAGGGACCGCGAGGTTGCCCGCAGCCCCAAGTCCGCTCTTGAGGGCCCCGCCGTTCTCTTGACTGGAACGGATCAACCGCTTGACTCCTGTCCCGATCTCCTTCACATCCCACAACATCTCGCTGTTGTTTCTCACCTCCAGCAGTTGGATGTAAAGCGTGTCCCCCATTAATTCTGCATTGAATGCCTTCAGCTTGTTGGAGTGCATATACTTCTTGAGCACGTTGAACCGGTTGATACTTGAGCACTTCTCGACCAGTCCTCTGCCTTTATTCAATAGGTCCTTGATCGGACGCATCTCTTTCGGATTACGGTCCAGCTGGTTGTTGAACTTGTCCCAATCCCTAATGATTGGTTCTATTTTGTCCAAGGTGTTTTCGATCTTCTTGAGCTGGCGACCAAATCCGACGGTTTGCACCACCACCTTCTTAACGGCCGTGAACAGTTCATTGAATGCTGCTCCCACAGCAGCTCCTCCAAAATCAACCCCCATATCTTGTTCTTTCTGTCTTCACAGACCAAACAAGCAAAGGAATCCAAAACTTTTGATGAATCACCAAAGATGCGAGAACTGAAACCCACGTCCCGTGATTTGCAGAGGATGTTTCCTCTGTCCTTTTTTTTCTTTTTTTCTTCTGGGTTTTTCGAAGAGGCAAGAAGGAAGAGGAAGAGGAGCTTCTTGGTCTTTGAAGCAACGATGGAGAAAGTGACGAACGAAAAGGTGAGAGAGACTCTCTTCGTAAAAGAGGTAGTGGAAGTCTATCCTGGGGCCAGGTATGTTATGGTCATCATGAATTGATTATTTTATTGTCGTGCACTATAATCCAATTCAGTTTATGGTAAACTTAGTTTATCCCATTAAAAATTGACAACATTTTAACCAACCATATGAGCTTTTAAATTAAAAGTGAGTATTTGATGCGGATGGCAAAATACAAATTCTCGCATTTCGAATGTATTGGATGAGGTCAGATATTGCAATGATAGGAATAAAGGGCAAGGTAATTTTTGGATTTAGTAGGATATGGAGATTACAATAAATTTAAAACATTTTATCACTTAATAACAGCATCCATTATTTCAAAATTATTGAAATATCTAACATCCAAAAGCAACAAAAATCACAAGTCTTTACCCTTGCAAATGTCATAAGCAACTACTGGTTTTGGCTGCACAATTTACTAATTTCGACTGGCAAAATAGAGAAGAACATTTGCACGCTTCTTGGCCAAGAATCAAGTTATGTTTGGCCAAGGAACAAGTGCTGATTCAACCGTGAATCCTGGCTATGTTCGTACTCAAGCTCCCACATGAATTGCTCACAGTTCACAGGGGTTTTTCTCCCAAACTCCCCCGTTTTCCTTCGTTTTCTTGCTCTCATTTCTCTGTGTTATTTCTTTTCTTATGCATTGCCAATTGCATTTGTGTGTTTTTTGAGTACGCTGGTGGTTTTTTTTTCCCTATGTGCATGTTCACATATTTACCCTAAATCAATTTTTGTCTCACAAAATATCTTAAACTAGTATCATAACCAAATTCTATGTTTTGTGAGCATTCCGTCCATTATCCTGTTATAATGCATAAATGTAAACACACGTGGTAGACAATTGCAAGATGGATCTAACTTTGAGAATGATAGATCCGACGTGAAAAGTCCACATGTATTTACAAGTATGGATTTTCACGGATGAGAGATTTAGGTAAAGGGTACCAATTTGAGATTTTTTGTGAGACAAGTGTCATAGGATATTAATTTAGAATAAAAAAAATTTTGGGATAAAATGTGTCATACGATACTTGTTTAGGATTTTTTTATATGATGAAAATTAGTTTAGTGTGAATGTGTCGTGGAATATTAGTTTGATATTTTTAATAATCCTAACACTCTCGTTTTGCACATGTGTGGTGGATTGAGCCTTTCCCCTTTTTTTTTTTACTCGGATCCTTTACATTTGCATTGGACGAAATTAACTTGCGAGATGAGCAATAACTGAAAATCACTTCCCTGATCTTCATTCCCCTTTCTTACTAGACTTTCAATGTTCTTGTCTAGGGCAGGCCGAGACCAGTCCTCTTGGCCGCTTTCCTTCCTGGTTTTGTTTCTTAATAGAGAATGTTACATGAAGCTTCCTTGGAAGCTTCAGCTACATCGAATGGGATGTGGCCGAGTTCATTAAGGGAGGCCGTGTACTATTTGCCTTTGGTGGGATCAAAAAGAAGAAAAAGAAGGTTGAAAAGTCAACAAAAGAAAGTAAGAAAGTGAGCCTCAGTTAATTAAAAGGAAAAGGAGCGCTAGGTACCGGGAGCTCGCCGAGAAAGAAAGAAAAAGGAAAGAGAGGAAAATAAGAAAGAAGAGAACTCTTGCCACTAATGTCTCACCAAGCCGATTCAATTTTGTATCACAACACATGAATTTACGGCTTAAATTCAGATCTTTGAGAAATTTGAGCTGCGTAGTCCCATTTTTGAGTTGTGCAGTTTCAAGATTTCATAGATGTTGTGGATTATAGCATCGTGGAGCCATAACAGTTGGAAAGTCCTTTTCGAGCAACAATTTTGTAGGAGCTAGAATTTTAGGATTTCGTGGGTGAGTTTTGCGTTGCATTTACATTTGAGTAATCACTTCGCGTGAATGATTTGTTAGCATGCATAAGTCATTTCATTAGTGTTTATATGTAGTTTAGCCAATGTGTAGTTAAGTTAGAGTTTAAAAAAATTTGACAACTTAGGTTATAAACTTATAATCAAGAAGTTTTTTTCATGGTAAATCTGATGGCGCCGTTTTCATTAATTTACACCATATTGCTGTATTGTCCTAAGAACTAAAAATTTAATACAAAAACAAAAATTGGTACCAGTTGCACTTAACGCCGGCACAGTACAACATTGAACCCTAGATTATGTCTAATTGAGCGTGTATGAAATAAAGCTTAATTGTTTTTGTCGTCATTAACTGGATTATATCATTTGCATCCATTAATCCATCCCAACCAGGGACCGGGGGGCTATTGACCCCACCGACATGCAACAATTTGGACATTTTTCGGCTAATGGCCCCCATTAAATTTCTAAAAACATTTACTTACTTAGGTAAAAGTCTAATCTTCTTTTGTAATTTTCCCTAACAAATCAAGAAAACACACATGAGAAAATTGTACGATGAAAACTCAATTTCCAAACAAATTTATTCATTATGGAAATTTTCAAATAAAGGCCCGAAATAAATTAGTTTTCTCAAAAAAGTTTCAAAAGTGAAATTTTTTCTCAAATAAGGATATGAAGTGTTCAATTAGTCTTAAATAAGGGTGTAAAGTGGCTAACATAGTCCAAATAAGAGCCCCAACTCACGGGCCGGCCAAATATTATTTACTATATGAAGTATTTTTGTCAAATAACTTTTTTAATATTCTTTTTCTTTTTTCATTTCTTTTCTCTCTTTTTCTTTCCTTTTCTATTTTTTCTTCATCATCCTCATGCCTCCATCTTCTTCATTCTCCATATCACCTTCTCTAAAGTGCATATTCTCACTGGCCTCGCCATCGACGCCCTCAGCCTCGTTCGCCACCAACCTCACAACAATCCCAGCACCTTCGTCGAAAGATGGAGGTCGATTTGAGCCCACTAAATAAAATAGCAGTAGAGCAAGTAAAGTACAGGAAAAGAAAATGGCACAAGCCGTATCACGCAACACTATACTCCGCCTTACTAAAAGGACCCAAGACAGGATTCCTGCGAGTTATGTATTAAATAGACGTGCATTAAACTAACATCTAAGCATAAATTCCCTAATCTAAGTGATAAAAGATAAATGCTAAACGCAAGTAGATTAAACTAATAATAAACTATACTGATCCTATAAATGCAAGAAACACCTAAATGCAATCTAGATGCTTTTCTAATCCTTTTATTTATTTTTTTATCCTTTTTTATAAGCAATAAGCCCCATTAAATAACTATGAATAAAGTATAAACTACACGTTGAAATACAAAAGGAATCTAACTATTGTACGGTATAACAATATCGATGGAAATCGATGCTTATTTCGATCCTCCGCTTACAAGCATCGCGAAACAGAGATTAGATCATAACCGTCGCACAAATATTAAATACAATTAATGCTGGAATTTAGAGTAAAAGTGAACCTCTACATGAATAAAAAAGTGCTAAATGATGCAAAAATCACATAAGCAAACAACAGAGATGGTCTAGGACCGGTTCGGGGTATTCCACACGACCATAGATGGGTTGGACGTCGGCTATCCAGACTAAAAATGATATGGGCAGCAGACAATCATCCCGTTCTAGGTTCTAAAACGGCCCTGAAGCTGGTCTAAACCATCCAAGAGCAATCATGGGCCACGAGGACCGACAAAAACCGATCCGGGAAGCGTCGAACGGCCTAGAGTGGCTGGACACTCACTGGACAACCGGCGTTCAGCCTCTCGCCGACTTGGAGACGGCCACCAAAGGGATGTAGACCAACTGAAGACAATTTCATGCTAGAAAAATCACCGGGGACCAGTTCAGGAATGTACGAGGTGACAAAATGTGGCTGGACGCTTACTGTTCCGACCTTAAGCAGTCCCAACGGTAGCTGTCTAGCCCTGCTTTCGGGCCTAAACACTCCTAAATCGTACCCGGGCACTCCTCAGACTTATTTATATGAACTGTGTACAAAATTATCGAAAATATGAGCCAAGCAAGGGCTGTTCACACTCTGTCCAAAGCTAGAACCAACCGGACAGAGGGTGAATGAGGCGAAAACAAGCTACACCGATATTTCCTGCAATGTACATGGACGATAATCAAAGCAGTTCAATGCAAAGGGAACAAGCTAAACCATTCGAGAAAATTTTCTTTCCTATGTATAATTAGCATTTTCAGAATAAAGGGTTAGGTAACGAGCATCGCCTTCTCGGCTTCTTTCACTTATAGTCGCCTTCCTCTTTGCCCCTATTCCTAAATTTAGGGTTATGATCTGAATATTTGTGATTTAGCCCCAATTCCTTAATTTAGAAATAATAAATGTTTTAATCAACGTTGTTTAATACCAAATTATGCTGGCTCACATTGCTAGTGAGCCATGTCGGATGGATCAATATTAAAAAATTGCCACATTAGATTTTCTAGCCGCACATATCGACGATGGTATTAAAGTGATCGTCTTTTTATAAAAATAGCACTCAAATAATAATTTGAAAAGTTTTGACATTAAAATGAGGTCATACAAAATTATGACACTTTTAGTGTCATTTTTCAAAAAAAATCAAATTACATGTGTCGCAAGATTTTTTTTTTTTTTAAATGGCAAAAAGTCAAAAGTAAAAACTACTTTGAGAAAATTTTTAAATTAAGTAAAAAGCTAAAAGTAAAAGGGTAACTTAGACTCAGCTCGAAAAAAAGTAAGACAGATGGTATTAAAGAGCAAAAGAGGAGAAACGGGAGTAATAAAAAAGCAATGACACACACATATATTCATTTTATGGGGCCACAACTATTTGTGATCCTCAATCTCTCCAGGTCTCTAAGAAATGTTTCACAATCAAGAGTAACCATTAGGGGTGAGCATGGTTTAGATTGGGTCGGTTCACCCCCTAACCTTAGGATCAACCCGCATAATGCTGGTCCTTAATTTTTTGGGATTGAGGACCGACCCTATTGAACGTGGGACCGAGGACCGGATCGATTCAATGGGTTGGTCCGGTCCGGGTCAACCCAGACCAAACGATAATTATTTATTTCATTTTGCATGCTCTTAAAAAAGTGATTGAGACCGAGGCCCGGCCCGATGGGTTTGGTCGGGTTTTAAGGTCAACCCAAGACCAATCAATAATTTTTTATTTTATTTTTTGTACTTCTTGAAAGGCCAACCGGGGATCGTACCGACTCAATGGGTTCAATAATGAGCGAGGTTAGCTAAGAAAGGCAAGCAATGAGGGTTAAGTGGGGTAAGCGTCGAACATAATAAGTATCGAATGTCGAGCAGGGAACAACAAGCCAAGTGAGTATCGAGCGGTGAGCGGCACGAGTGACCCAAAGCGAGCGAGGCGAGTGTCGAGTAGTGATTTTGGAAAATTGAAGATTAAGAGGACAAATAAGACGAAGATAACGAATACTAGGAGGATGTCATAATGTGCCTTTTGGACGCCGTGAGGATTCCTCACAAAAATATTTTCATCATTCGTAAAGTATGACTATTAACGCCGTAAAATACATTAAAAACCTAAGTTATTAAAGAACAATGTAAAATTAGTTGAACTCCTCACTAAAAAGCTATTTAATGTTGTTGACGCCGTTTATTTTAAGGTTTTCTCTATATAAAAAAAATTAATTATATATATGGTTGGACCGACCCAGAACTCTTAGGACCGAGAATCGACCCGCACAGTGTTGGTCGTGGAATTCTTAGATCAAGGACCGACCCAGTCTCCCTAGGAATCAGATCAGGACCAGCAAGGTTGGGATGCTCACCCTTAGTAACCACACGGTAGCTCATATTTGAGGTCGCGACCTTTGATTTAAGCCGCCACGACCTCAAATATGAGGTTGCAGTGGGCTCGAATATGATTTTGCACTTCAGATTTGAGAGATGGAGAGAATCTTGTGGTCAGAGAGAGGGAAGGCGATGCTGAAGTGGTCGTGGTGGTAACTGGTAAGGAGCCGCGAGTTAGGCGTCGGCAACAACGGTGATGGTAGGGACGCGGTTGTTATGGTTTGCAGCCGCGTTGTTGGTGTTAGACGAAGGAGAAAAAATAGAAGGAAAAAAAAAATTCTGACTCAGAAACATTAAAAAAAATGATGTGGCGCCACTCATCAATTGGTTGGTCCAGCTAGCAATGCCCCGGCTGTTCACATAAAAAAAAAAAAAAAGTGCACAGTCTAGGAAATAAATTCAACAAACAGCAAAAAAAATAAATAGTAAAAGATATGGTTCAAAGACAATATTTAACACAGAAAAAAAGTTCAGAGATCATCGGTTGATCGCCCTCGTAATCCTTCAGCCAATCTAAGTTAGCCTCTTCTTCAGATGCCACTATATTCAAGCTATTGAGACTGGTCTTGAGAGGCGCCCACATGCCTTCTTTTTCTTTGTCACAGACCACCTTCCTCAAGTTTCTCAGCTTCACGATCGACCGTGGCAACTTAGACAACCTCAAACATCCTCTCATGTTCATGCTCTTGAGATTAACCAGTTGACCAATTTGATCGGGCAAGTTGCTCAAGCTCAAACAATCAGATATATTGAGAGATATTAATTTTTTGAGGGTTCCAATCGAGTCTGGTAACTGCGACAAGTTTGTGCAGGAATTAAGCTTAACCACCTCGAGGGACACCAACTGCCCAATCTGTTCAGGGAGTGCAGACAAATTATGGCAGTTTGTGATGCTAAGCTTCTTTAGAAATTTTTTCTCACAAATGTCATCTGGTAATGCCATAAGATCGTTGCAATAGTCAATGTGGAGCTCCACTAAGTTTGGCATTGCATCGGAGAATTTGGCATCGTCAGACGTTGAAGTCTGACTAATGTTGTGCAAGTGTAGCTTTCCCATGCTTAGGAAAGGAACTGTGACACGTTCAAGCCTCATCCTCCTTAAACTGGACCTGATAACGTGGAAATTACGCAGCTCAATTGGAAAGAAATTATAGTTTGTTACTATGAAGGACTTGAGCTTATCTGCTTTCTCAATGAATTCAGGCAAAGCATAAGGTTTGGTTTGAATGTTTGTCTCAAAGTTCAAGACCAGAGCCTCAACTTCAGGCAATTGAAGATTTGGCCAAGGTCTTGAGAATTTTCCATCTGCATTATGAACATTGAATGTTAAAAGGTCTACCAGCCAACCAAATTTTTCGGCACAGGACTTTGAGAAAGAGACAGAGAGGGAGAGAAAGTTCCTAACCTGTGGAGATGGACACTAGACGAGCATTGAGAGTCAATTGCTTTTTCTCGCTCCACCAATCAGGAAAATTATTTTCAGTCAAGTCCAAAATAAGCCTCTCTCTTTTCTCTATTTCCCCCTGGTTGCACTCCAAGATAGCAAGATCTCTGAGCAAATCGTGCTGCATAGCATAGTGGCCGCTGTAATCTTCGTCCTCAATTGAATCTTTCCTGTATGTATGCAATCAAACACTCGGATATAAGCATTTGCAGTTGAGTTTCTTCTAAAATCTAATGCAAGGCATTTGATGATACCAATTTACTAGTATCTGATCCTTGCCACGTTTGAGAAATTGAGTCAGAAGATTGAAAAGTTCTTTACAGGCCTCTGTATAATCCATTTGAACTTTACAATGCGGAACATGCTATGGCTGAAGGTCGGATGCAGTAATTGTGGTGTGGATTCAAAACATCTAGTATGCCCATTTTTGGGGATACAGAAAGTTGGTTGTGCATAAATTACTCTCAATCTTGGCACAAAGATCTAATCACGCCTTTGTCCATTTCACATACGCTTCTAACTGTCACGTATCAGGAAAAACTAATCATCCGTCAACTATAATCTGATGAGGTACTCTTAGAGCAGTAGAAACTAGAAAAGTTAGAATGAGAGAACAAAACCAACTTCATCAGAGCCATACCCGGTGACTACGAGATTAGCTAGATTTCTGTCAACGAGTTCATTGAGTTCGGCAATGGCACGCACTCCACTGAAATCTAGCTTGTACAATTCCACCCACATATCAATAAGGGCAGTGGCAGGAATCTTGCGATCTTCTGGAAACGAGCTGAGGTCCAAGAAACGTTTCTTGATTGAATGGTCACCATCAAAGTCATCCAAGCTCTTTCTGAGGCAATCTAGAACGTCACTGCCTGAACGCAAAAGGGAACGTCGTTCAGACAAATCAAAAAGCTTTGTTTTCCAGAACGAACGATCCTTTCCTCGGAGAGACTTGGCAACGACTGTAAGAGCCAATGGCAATCCCTTACAGCAATTCACTATCTGCCACAGGCGTAAAAAAACACAGAAATAATAATTGGAACTCGATAGGAGTCAAGATTAGTACAAATCAAGGGCTCTGTTCTATGAAAGACGGGAATCTAAGGATAGGCAGGTTGAATTTTACTAAACATTTTCTTTCAAGAAAAAGGTTAATTCAATAACCATAAGAAATCCAATAATGAACGTACTCAAGAAAGGGCATACCTGATCCAAGAGCTCATCATCTGGTGCATCCATGCTAGTATCATCAACAGTAACAGATCGACGAAAGAGTTCCAGGGCTTCACCATGAGTCAGTGGGTTCAGGTGATGCACAGGACGATAAGCAGGAAACTCGTATCTTGAGGTCACCACAATCTTGTAATGTTTGATCTTCTTGAAGACAAATTTCTCAATTATGGATTGCGATTCAGTCCAGACATCGTCCAGCACAAGCAACACAGGATCCTGTCCTATACTGATGAGCAGTTGCTGTAAGCAACGAACTGCATCGTCTTCTGTTTCGATCAAAGGTATCTTGAAACCCTTATGTTGACACATTTTCTGGACAATGTCCATCAGGTTGGCCCTCTTTGAGACAGGAACGAACATGATGTTGTTGTGAAATTTTCCTAAATGCAAACCACAGTAAGTCTGACTCCTATTGTTTGCAAAGGGTATGAAAATTTGCAAGAGACATTTCTAGTTTATTGAATTCAGTAGGATAAGAAGCAGTGCTAAGTAGATGCCGTCTAGCTGAAAAAGATGAGTGCAAATCCTATGGCGTGTGAAGAGGAGGGTCCAACTGGTTTGATATCATGTCCAATCAAATAGAGGCAAGTTATTTTCGTATCTAAAAGCTTGGGAAAGATCCATCAGATTGGACATGATATCAAACCCGTAAATAAACTATTAGAAAAAGAATGTTTTACTCGATGAAACATCCATCTGCATTAAACCCAAGCAAATCTTTGTGGAAACATTCACATCTAAAAGCAACTGTATGGCTTGACAGAGAGAACGGGTAATGGGATTCAATCATTTCAATATATCTGCACAGGTGGAATGTTGTTCAGGCAACAACTCCTACACATATAAATGGCTAACCAAAAGATTATTAGAGGCGACCATTGGCAAGGATCAATTCAATAAATTCATCCCTACTTTTTTTTTTAGTTCTGGATCAATCAAAATAATAATCACATATACCTTCAACTGCCACGTCATGACACAATTTCTTAAGCAGAGTGGTCTTCCCGCACCCGCCTGGGGCGGTCACAACAATCACCGACACTCCCTCCTCCAGCAACCGCTCCTTGAGTTCCCTCATGGACGCCTCCACCTTCGACCCGACAATGAAGTCAGGTGCCTCAGGGACCGCAAGGTCACTTAAAGGCTCAAGCCCACTCTGTTGAGCCCCGCTGTTCGATTGCATGAAAATTAACAGCTCCTTCATGTCTCTCCCGATCTCCTCCACGCCTCCCCGGATCTCGTTCACGTTTCCCCCTATCTCCTTCACGTCTTTCCCCACCTCCTTCACTTCTCCCCCGGTCGACTCCACGCCTTCCAATATCTCCACGGTGTTCTTCATAGTCAGCAGCGGCAAAGTAATCTGGAACTCCTTGGCAAGTCTTTCGTCGAACTTGGTCAGCTTTTTCGAGTACTTATACCTCTTGCACAGGTGGAACGCCTTGATTTTCAAGCACTTCTCGACCATGTCTTTGCCACCGTTAATTAGGTCCTGGATCTGCCCCATGTCTTTACGATCCATCCGTTTGTTGTACTCGTCGATGTCTTTCATGATCGGGACTATGGAGTCCAAGGTGGATTTGATCTTCTCGAGCTGCTCACGAAACACAGCAATGATTTGCACCACTTCCTTAACGCGCACGAACAGCTCGCCAAATGCTGCCCCCACAGCAGTTCCCACGAAATCACCTGACATTTCTTGGTTCTTTCTTTCTCCACAGACCGAACAAGCTAAGAAAATCCAATCCCTTGATGGGTCGCCAAGGATGCTTCAAAGAACAGCAACCCACTTCCCAAGATTCGCAGAGGACGCTTTCCTCTGTTTTCATATTTCTGGGTTTTTTCTTAGAGGCAAGAAGAAAGAGGACCTTTTTTGGTCTTCGAAGCAACAATGGAGAGTGAGATGAAAGATCAGGTGAGAAAGATTCTGAAGCAATAGATAATAGAGGCAAATTTCCTCGGAAAAGCATCTATTGGAGGCCTCACTCTGGTGCTTCCTTGCTCCATTATCTAAGGGTAGAAGAATACCTGTCGTTATTCGTTGACTATGTCCAATTCGCACGCTGCCCTGCGAGAGCCCTGGTTTAAGTCTTTGTCAAGGTAAAGCTACCGGCACGTGCTTTGTCCGTGTCGGCCAGTTTCATCAAGCCCGGCGTTATCCAGCGAGCTTGGATTGACCCCGAGGTAGAACAGCGGACAGAACGTTGAAAAGTGATGGACGAAATTATGTTGCGTAGCTTTCAGAACTATCCGCTTATCACGGTTAGCAGGCACTGCTTAGCGAAGCTTCTTTGAGCCAAGCTCCCTCATATTCGTATCATGCATGAACCGATCATTCATTCGCATGCACTATAATCCATTTTTGATCAGGATTTTGATCGGTTGTATGGTAAACTTAGTAGTCCCACAAGAAATCGAAAACATTTTAACCAACCAAGTGAGCCTCTCAATTAAAAGTGGGTATTTGATAGCAATGGCAGATATGGCACGACATTTTCTAATGAAGTGTCTGGTAACGTATTTAAGATAATATGAATTAAATTTGTAAAATAAAATCAGAGGTACAAAGGGTGGAACAATTTTTCAATCGGGTGGGATATGAAAATTACGGAACTTCAAAAAAATAATTTTACTGAAGGGCGCAAGAGGGTGATGAACCCCACTAGGCAGTCAAAGGCCCCGACAGATGACCATTTCGTGGTTGTTGTAGTACTTACTATTTAGGGTTGACGAAGACCCGAGTCAGCCATTGACCATGTCCGTATCGGAAGTCGCCCTGCAAGCGCCCAGGTTTGAGGGTTAGGCGAAAGCGATCAGCACGTACATGCAGTCGATGGAAAGTTGAAAATGAACGGACGATATTAGGTTGGGTAATTCTCATCCCCGTTTATGGCAGTCAGTTCACATGTTTAGTTAAGCGTGTATGCGTTCGTTTTCGTCTCATGAATGGATTATTTCATTTTCATGCACTAGAATACATTTCAATCATGATTTCAATCGGCTTTATGGTGGACTTGGTGGATCCCACTAAAAATTGCAAATATTTCAATCAACCAGGTGAGCTCTTAGATTAAAAGTGAGTATTTGATATCAATAACAAACACAACGTGGATTCTCCTAATAGGTGTTCAATGATGCATTTCGAGTATATTTCATAAATAACACAAAAGCAATTTGTAATACAAAATCGAAGGTATAAAGAGTAGGATAATATTTGGATTGGATAGGATACGAAGATTACAAACTTTAAAACATTCAATTACTAAAGGGCGCAAAAGGGAGATGGAAATCTTTAAATTCCTTTTCGTTTGATTTCCTAAAACATGAAGACGATCTTCCTTTGTTAGGAGACATGACGAAGCGAAAGCTTTACATCACGTCACGCCTCGGAAATGAATCAGTGTGCCATATGTACTTGTGCATTTTGAAAACATGAATGTGCATTTGCATGATTCTAACGTAGCAAATGCGATATGTCATTGTAATGGCGCTCGTGCGATGACACATATATGACGACTTGCCGAGTGAGTAGCATCGTGCAATTTGATGCGATGTCATTTGATGGCATGTCTTTTGATGACTTATCATGTGATTACGAGTTGTCATGTGATGGCAACATAACAATATATAATTTGATAGCATGTTGTATGATGAAATAAAGGCATGGATCCTGGCTTGATGTGTATGTATGCGCAAGTGGCTATAAATTTTAATTTATAATAGTGCATCAAAAGTCGTAAACTTATTGTCAAAATGCAATTGAATTTTAAAATTTTCAAAAGTATGATCAAGTTTTAAAACTTATTACAAAAAAATGCAATCGAATCCTAAACTCTTCAAAAAATGCAATTCACTGAAGGATTTAGATTAAATCAATTTAATAAGTTTTAAGATTTGTTTGCACTTTCTGAAAGTTTTAGGATTCAATTGCATTTCGCGACAAGTTTTAGAACTTAATTGCATTTGTAGAAAATTTTAGGACTTAATTATACTTTCTTAGTAAATTTTAGGATTTCCAATGCACTTATCCCTTTAATCTTTTATATGATGATGCGTGCATGCGGGTTCTGAAATGAAGGAGCTATTTGTATTACTTAGCTTATTCGGGCATGTAGATCTTCTTGGACGATATAATACCTTTTCAGCCAATTTTATATAGTATCGGTGTTTAGAAAGTTGAAATTAGTTTTTGTGAAAGTAGTTAGGCTTTTGAAATTATTTTTTTGTTGAGAATATGAGCATCTGTCGAGCCTGGAGTTTCATACTATGATTCGGTTTGAATTTGTAATAGCACCCAATATAATGATGACGGCAAGTGATCGCCAGAGCAATAGGGCCTAGGAGCTAGTCCTAGCAAGCATTGTAAATAGCGAATAGGATAAAAATGAATCGAATCATAGACTGAACAAAAGGTCATGTTCCCTAATTACGTAAAATTAATACACAATATGTGCCTTTTAACGTAATGACAACATTTATAATTGATATTTCAATGTGAAACGTGCTCAGTAAAAAGCACCCCGAAATGCTTGGAGACTTCATATAGGAATGAGTAGATGCTATTGTAGTAAAATTCAACTAGGTACGTCATCTTATTAAGCTTGAACAACGCTTCAATAGGATGACAAATCATGCTTTATGAATGAATCCTCTTAAACGTGCATTTCATGTAACCATAGGCGATTTCTTAGGACTCTTGATGCATCAGAGGGGAACAGAAGCTGATGGGAACACGGGAAAGATGATTATGGAATTGCCACCTCCTATGAATAAAGAATCTTTGAAATGTTAATACCAAAAACTGATGTTTTAATGAGGTTCATCCCAAACTTGTTTGGCAAGTTGCAAATTTTCTTGAATTTTACATATTCCGGTCCACATGTTATTCGTACATCCCTCTTTGCCTCGATCTCGCCTCTTTCAAATGGATTCATCATTGCATAAGAATTTTCTTTTTAAGTCATAATTTCCACTCGGAGTTTGAATCGGATTAACCAATTAAGGCGTCATCCTGATGATATAATGACATTACGTGTGCTAAGCCTTGCATGTCCAACGTAAGCTGGATTGCAATCAAGAAGATGACCTCAGCGACATCGCCTTTTCGCTTGTAATCACATGAAGTTTCCCAGTTTTCTTCTTCGTGTATTCTCCTTCTTTTCACACCAGTAGCCAATCAACGACGGTCCAATGCATCTGGAAGGAATAATAACAGTCTCCAAGTTCAAAAGAAAAACGAGAAATTTCTTTCAAACAATTTCCACGGCTAGCAACATATTTTTTATTCAAGCATGGTGGTTACTTCACTTCATACTCTCTTTTTTTATGACTTATTTCGCTTACAAAAATGAATGAATAAAAATATTATTATCATTCATGAAAACATGTAGACGTAAATTGTTGCTGATGTGGAAAAAAATTTCCATTAATTAATTATTTCAAGCGATACAATGGATCATTTTTAAAAAAATATTTTCCAAATTATTTATTTTCAGTAAAACAAATAGAGCCCAAGTAAAAACAAACAATCTCATTAAGGCGCATTAAAGCTAGTTTGGTATATGAGTGATTCCAAGTTTTTGAACTTATGGTAAATTTTGACGACCTGTCTTTTATTCTTTAAACTACATAATGTGCACATCACAACATGGTTAAGGATGTGAATACTAACCATTCCATTCTTAGACACAATTTCTGGCTAGAAATAAATTTTTCTATTTCTATTTCTGGACAAATTTCTGAGCAAAGATACGTATTTGATGATGATACAAAGTTTCTCCCTCTCGGGCGGGCGAGCGGCGGGTACACGGCCGACTAGTAGCTAGGGTGAGAAATGAGAAGAGTTTTATTTCTCATTTTAAGAAATAAAAAAGAAAAAAGATCTCATATATGTTCCAAACTTATTTCTGGACTAAAAATTTATTGCATAAAATGAAAAATGTATTTGCGTTGTCAAACAATTTCTATTCCAAACATATTCTCAATAATAGAAAAAATAGATCTAACCAAAAATAGAATAGTTATCATGCACCCCCTCAGTATCCCCACATCATGACCGGACAAACTAAAATTTAATTAGTCATCGGGGATTGCCTCAGTGGCCACCCTACCCATTTTGATAGGGAGGAGTTCAGTTTCCCACCTTCTCGGGGGCTAAGGGTGAGGACACGTGAGTAAAGGAGTAGGGTTTCATAACCTGCGCATAGTACATAACACACACAATGACTTGTAAAATAAATATTGGATAACACCAAATAGAAAAATTAAAATTTAATTGAATATAGTACTTTCACCACCTTATATATATTGAATAAATTATAAAAACCAAGACCTCACAATTGCCAAATTAATCAACTATTGCTAGTCAAAAGGTTCCAGCAAGAGTAGGGGTAAGCATATTGAATCGACCGTATCGAGAATCGCCCGGATATACCGATTTGGTCTGGCTCCCGGAGGCATTGATCTGGTTTCTAGTTCCATAAGAATGGAACCGGTGATTTTCAATATGTTTCCCAATTTCAAAGGGGAACCCCGAATCAACTATTTTTCAAACATATTTTTAATTTCTTAAAAATAGTAATAAACCCCAAAATAGTAATAACTTTAGTATTTAAAAAATAATAATTTTTTTGCTAAGTGATTAGATCCAATGGACCGGGACATTGGACCAAGCGAGAACCGATCGCCCTTAATCGAGAGGGTGTGGGGACATAAGAGGACTCAACTCTAGTGGATGACTCATTGACAAAGATAGGGCCCTTGTAAAATAATTAGGGACAATTAAAAGTCATTTCTTGTTAAGGAATTTACAAAAGCGAGGGACACATTTATATTACGAAAAACTCAATGATAAATGAAAATGTTATCCTTAAAAGAATTTCTAGGAATATGATTAGTTTTTTTTTAAGTGATATATAATCGAAAACATTTTCGAATGTTTGGATCTCATTAGAAAATGATTTCAATCTCATGAGTTTATTTCAAACAAAAATAAAAATCGAATTTTTAATAATTTTTATTATTGTATTTTAAAAATACAAATTTTAATTATTTGCGCTTTTTTCTCTTTTTCTCTTTTTATTTTATTTTTTTAAATTCAAAATTTTAATTATTTTTAAATTTTCTTTTTTTCTTTTTTTTCTTTCTTTCCTTTTCTTTTTTCAACTTCCTCCATCATGACTAGCTGGCGAGCTCAAGCTCGTCAGCCTCAATGGAGCCCATGCTCACCTAGATCTAGTAAGCCATGAGCTCGCCGACCTCGGGCAAGCCCGAGCTCACCAGGTTTGGGCAAGCCGTGAGCTCATCGAGAATAGGTGAACGACGAGCTCACCAGGATTTGGCAAGCCATGAGCTCACCGACCTCGACCAAGCTTGAGCTTGCTTGGATTTGCCCAGCTCCAAGCTTGCCAAGATCGGGCAAGCCTTGAGCTCGTGCTCGCCAGCCTTGGCTGAGCCTAAGCTCTCCTAGATTTGTCGAGCCCCAAGCTCCCTTGCCAAAATTGGGCAAGCCACGAGCTTAGCTAGATCTGGTGAGCAGCGAGCTCATCGGCCTCGACCGAGCCCAAGCTTGCTTGGATCTAGCGAGGTCTGAGCTTAATGACCTCAATTGAGCCTCGAGCTCGCTGGCTCGCATCATGGCTAGTCATTGAGCCGCCAGCTGTCGTCGAGGCACTCCACCGACGAGAGAGAGAGAGAGAGAGAGAGAGAAGAGAGAGAGAGAGAGAGAGAGGAAAATTAATAAGTTTAATGTTTTATAAAAATGTTCAATGTTATCAAAATTCAAAGATAACATTGAATATTTTATATAGTCTAGAGATTAACTTGATCATATACTAAAAATCTAGAAATCACATTAAATAATATGACATTGATAACATTGAACATTTTTGTATAGTCTAGGGATTAAATTGACCATGTACTAAAAGCATAAGGTCACATTAAATAAGATGACATTGAGTATTGAGTTAAAATCTAAGGACCACATTGAACAAATTATAAATTCAGGAACTATATTGCATATTGAGTCAAAGTTCATAAATCATTCGTGTTATTTTTCCCAAAAAAAATAAGCACAAAGTACAGGAAATAAATAGAACAAATAGCAAAATAATAATAACAATAATAATAATAGCTCAAAGACAACATTTTAACATGTAGAAAAAGCTCATAGATCATTGGTTGATCACCCTCTTCTTAATCACGCAGCCAATCTAAGTTAGCCTCTTCTTCAGATACCAATATATTCAAGCTACTAAGATTGTCCTTGAGAGGCTTCCACAAGACTTCACTTTCTTTGTCACAAATCACCTTCTTCAAGTTCCTCAACCTCACGATTGACTGTGGTAGCACAGACAATCTCAAACATCCTCTCATGTTTATCCTATTGAGATTAACCAGTTGAACAATTTGATTGGGCAAAGTGCTCAGGCTCAGGCAATCAAATATATTGAGCAATGTCAATTTTTGGAGGGTTTCAATCGAGCTTGGTAATTGCAACAAACTTGTGCACGAATTAAGCCTAACCACTTCGAGGGAGGTCAATTGCCCAAGCTGTTCAGGGAGTGCAGAGAAATTATGGCAGTTTGTGATGCTAAGCTTCTTCAGAGGCTTTATCTCACAGATGCCATCTGGTAACATCACGAGATCGTTGCAATAGTCGATGTTGAGCTCCACTAAGTTTGGCATTGCATTGGAGATTTTGGCGTCGTTCGACATCGAAGCCTGCCCTATGTCACACATGAAAAAGGATATCTTTTGTAGATTGTGCAAGCATAGCTTTCCCATGCTTTGGAAAGAAACCGTGATGCGTTCAAGCCTAATCCTCCTTAAACTAGATCCAACGACATGGAAATTGCATAGCTCAACTGGAAAAAAACTATAGTTTGTTACTATTAGGGCTTTGAGCTTATCTGATTTCTCAATGAATTTTGGCAAAGCATAAATTTTGGTTTGGCTGGTCTTGAAGTTCAAGACAAGAGCCTCAGCTTCAGGTAATTGAAGATCTGGCCAAGGTGTTGAGAATGTTCCATCTGCATCATGAACATAGAAGGTTAGAAATAATTTAACTACCAACAAACTGAATCTTTCCCTAAAGGTTGTTGAGAGAGAGAGAGAGAGAGCGCAACTGAATTTTTCCCTGAAGGTCATTGAGAGAGAGAGAGAGAGAGAGAGGTCTAACCTATGGAGATGGACACTAGACGAGCACCAAAAGCTGGTTGCTTTTGCTTACTCCACCAATCAGGAAAATTATTTCTGGTTAAGTCCAGAATGAGTCTCTTTCTGCTCTCTATTTCCCCTTCATCGCAATTCATGATAGCCAGCTCTCTAAGCATATCATGTTGCATAGCATAGTGGCCACTGCAAGATTCATTGTCCTCACTTGAATCTCTCCTGTATGTGTGCAATCAAACACTTGGATGTAAGCATCGGTGTTTAGTGTCAGGTATTTAATGCTATCAAGTAAAAGAGGACATATGATATTTCCCACCTTTGAGAAATCAAGTCGGGAGTTAAAAATGTTCTTTACAGGCCTTTGTATAAATCATTCAACCTTTACAATGCCGAACACACTATAGCTGAAGGTCAGGTGGTGTGGATTTGAAAGATCTAGAATGCCAATTTTGGGGAAACAGGATAGTTTGTCACGGTACCGGAAAACTAAACTTATTGGGGTTAGACATGGGTCATGAAATGGCATAAATTACTCCCCCAATCTTCTGCAAAGATCTCATTATGCCCTTGTCCATTTCACACGTGCATTCTAACCGTTATGTATCAGGAAAAACTAGAATCTGATAAGTTACTCTTAGAGAAGTAGAAAACTAGAAATGTTTGAATGAGAGAACAAAACGAACTTCAGAGCCATACCCGGTGACTATGAGATCAGCTAGGTTCCTGTAAACGAGTTCAAGGAGGCCAGTAATAGCACGCACGCCTTTGAAGTCTAGCTTGTACAATTCCACCCACATATCGATAAGGGCGGTGGCAGGTATCTTGCAATCCTCCGGAAATGACCCGAGGTCCATGAAACCTTCCTTGATTAAAGGGTCACCATCCAAGTCATCCAAGCTCTTCCTGAGGCACTCTAGAATCTCACTGTCCGAACCCAAAGGGGAATTTCCTTCAGACCAATCAAGAAGCTTTCTTTCCCAGAATGGACGATCCTTTCCTCGGAGAGACTTGGCAACTACTGTAAGAGCCAATGGCAATCCCTTGCAGCGCTTCACTATCTACCAAATTGGAAAAAAAAAGACAAATTGGATACAATTATTGAAAATTGATAAGAAACGTCAATGGTACAAACCAAGATCTCTCTTTGATAAAAGAGATCAATGTAAGTGATGCACGCAAGAAATAGCATACCTGATCCAAGGTCTCATCATCTGGTGCATCCATGCTTCCATCATCAACAGCAACAGATTCACGAAATAATTTAACGGCTTCATCAGGAGTCAGTGGGTTCAGGTGATGCACAGGACGAAAACAGGGAAACTTATATCTTGATGTCACCACAATCTTGTAATCTTTTATACCGTTGCAGACAAACTTCTTAAGGATTGATTCCCATTCGGCCCAGACATCGTCCAGCACAAGCAACACAGGATCTTGTCCTATTCTGTAGAGCAGTTGCTCCAACCAACTAAATGCACCATCTTCTGTTTCAATCTCAGGTGCCTTTAAACCGTTATGTTGATACATTTGCTGGACAATGTCTATCAGATTGGGTTTCTTCGAGACTCTGACGAACATGATGTTGTTGAACTTGCCTGCACTCAAACCACAGTAAGTTTGACTCATCGCTTGCTAAGAGTATGAAATTTGCTACAACACCTCTAGTCTATTGAATTCGGCAGGATAAGAAACAGAGCTAAGCAGATACTATATAGCAAAAATAATAGATCTGAAGCCTATGGCTGTGTTGAGGAGGGTTCAGCTGATTAAGAAAGGCGCTCAGCACAATCAATCAGAGGCGAGTTATTGCATATCTAAAAGCTGGGGAAATATCTATAGGATTGGACATGATATTAAACCTTATATGAAATGATGAGGAAAAGATTCTTTTACTTGATGAAATCCACGTGCATGAAACCCAATTAATTCTTTGTGCAGCCATTCACGTCTACAAGATACTGTATAGCTCGACAGAGAGAACAGGGAATGGGATTTAATCATCCAAATGTCCAAAAGTAGAAAGTTGTTCGAATAACAGCTCCAGCACACAGAAATGCTAACCAGAAGACTATTAGAGGTGACCAATTAAACCAATAAATTCCCCCCAACATTAATTAGTTCTGGATCAATCAAAACACTGATCAACACGTACCTTTAATTTCCCCATCATGACACAACTTCTTAACCAGGGTGGTCTTCCCGCACCCGCCCGGGGCGGTCACAACAATCACAGACACTCCCTCCTTGAGCAACCGCAATTTGATCTCCCTCATGGACGCCTCCACCTGTGACCCAATCATGAAAGCAGGCGCCGCAGGGACCGCAAGGTTGCCCAAAGCCCCAATCCCGCTCGGGAGGGCCCCACCGTTTGCTTGACCACAGCAGATGGACCTGATCTCGTCCATCTTCATCAATATCTCCGCATTGGTTTTTACGGCTAGCAGCGGCGTGTAAATCTGGAACTTCTCGCGGATAGCCGCGTTGTACTCGGTCAACTTGTTCGAGTGCGTATACTTCTTGCACCAGTTGATCGAGTGGATCCTCAAGCACTTGTTGACCAGCCCTTTGCCTTCATCCAATAGTTTCTTGATCGGATCCATCTCTTCCAGACGGTCCAGCTTTTCGTAGAGATGGTAGATATCCTTCATGATCGGGTCCATCTCGCTCAAGGTGGATTCGATCTTCTTGAGCTGGGGATGAAACGCGGCAACAGTTTTTGCTACCTCCTTAACAAGCGAGCACAGCTCGCCGAATGCTGTTCCCACAGCAGCTCCTGCAAAATCAACAGGCATTTCCGGTTCTTTCTTTCTTCACAGACCAAACAATCCAAGAAAAAATTAAAAACTCCGATGGGTAGCAAGGATGCTTCGAAGAACTGAAACCCAGTCCGAAGATTTGCAGAGGAGGCTTTCCCCTGCTTTTTATTCTGGGTTTTCTGCAGAGGCGAGAAGGAAGAGGAATGTTTCGGTCTTTGAAGCAACAATCGAGAATGAGGTGAACGGAAAGGTGAGAGAGACTCCATTTATAAAAGCGGTAGCCGAGGTAGAGAGTTTATTCTCCGGCCGACATGTTAGTAATCATCCGGGAAGTTTCCTAGAATAAATTTTGAAAACCAATACCATTCAACTACTACTCGTCGAAAAGGTTCATCCAGAGGGTGTGGGGACGTCAGATGGCTCAAGTCAAGTGGATGACTGACTAATAAGGACAGGGACCCTGTAAAATAATTAGGGACGATTAAAAATCATTTCCTGTTGAGGATTTTACAAAAACTAAATAAATAATCCAAACCTCAAAAAAGCTTTATTTTTTTGAGATAAGTGCATTAAAAGTCTTAAAACTTGTCATGAAATGCAATCAAATCCTAAATTTTTTTAAAAAGTGTAATCAACGAAAGCATTTAGATTGAACGTATTTGAAAATTTTTGGGACTTGACTACATTTCTTAAAAGTTTAGGACTCAAGTCATAGAATTTAATTGTATTTTTAAAATTTTTAAGACTCAATTACACTTTCGTAATAATTAAGACTTCCATTGCAGTTATCCCTTTAATTTTTTAATGGATGATGCATGTGTCACGGCAAAAAAAGAGCGACGATCCAGGTTACACGGGACGGGCGCGACACGTCCATTAGTGACCCTTGTATCCTCGACAAGGGTTTTCTCGAGTCTTCTAGAATACTCCTAGGGGCGGGTGATGATGCGTATGTAATAAATGCGGGTAGTTGGTAGTTGGGAGATCTAATCTCCATTGTTAAATCGAGGAGAGATCTACGGATATGGTTTTGCGCTTGTATTTGTATATATAGGGGTCTTCTTCCCCTCATTGTGCTCATCTCATTTTACAAGTAATACAATCCAGAGCTTCTCTTTCTAAAGATCCTTTTGAGTAAGTGTTGTGAAAGGCCACATGTATGCAGGTTTTGAAATAATAGAGCCATTTTTATAGCACTGCTTATTGGGCAAGTAGATCTTCTTAGAGGACATTGATACCCTTTTAACTAATTCTATATAACATTGGTGTTTGGAAAGCTGAAATTTATTTTGGTGAAAGTAGTTATTCTTTTATAATTATTTTTTATTGAGAATATGAACATCCGTAGGCCTAGAGTTTTGTATTAATAGGTTGACTTTTCAGCTTGATCTGGTTCAACAATGGCTCCATCTAAAGAGGACCGGAAGTGATTGATAGAGCAATAAGGCTCAAACAAGGAGCTGGTCTTAGCAGGCATTTAGGATAGAAATAGGGCAAAAATGAATTGAATCTCATACCGAACGGAAAAGCGTATTGCTTAATTAACTATGAAAAATTGAATTGATTCACAATATGTGCCTTTTGATGTTATAACAGAATTGAAACTCCAACGTTAAACATGTTTAGATAAGAGTACTCTAAAATGCTTAGAGCGCTTGGAGACTTTATAGAAGTATGAGTAAATGCTATCGTAGTAAAATTCAACTAGATAAGTCATCTCATTAAGCTCGAACAATGCTTCAATAGGATGACAAATCATGCTTTAAAAAGGAATCCTTGAAATGACAAACTTGTCTTGCAAGTTGCAAATTTTCTTAAATTTTGGAGATCCCAGTGCACACATTATTTGTACATCCCTCTTTGCTACGACCTCGCTTCTTTCAAATGGATTCATCATTCATAAGAATTTCCTTTTTGAGTCAAAATTTTCCTTGGAAGTTTGAATCGGGTTAACCATGAAGTAAGGCGTCCATTGACAAATATATCCTGGTGACATAATGAATTACGTGTTGCTAAGCCTTGCAAGCTGGATTACATCAAAAAGATGACCTCAGCGACGAGGCCTTTTCGCCTGGACCCTACGCAGAAACTTCATCAGCTCTTGCGGTGTAAGTTTCCCAGTCTTCTTCTTCATGCCTTTTATTCTTCTTCCCACACCAGTAGGCAATGAACGACGGTCCAATCCATCTAGAAGGAACAATAATATAATAAAAATTTCACACGAAAGACGATAAAATTTCTCTCAAAATAATTTCTGCGGGAAGCAATATAGTTTTTATTCAAGCATGGTGGTTTCTGGTTACTGCGCTTTATTATGTTCTTCTTTTTTTCCCTACTCATTTCTCTATGTCACACAAGACTTGACAAAAGTGATTAAGTAAAAGAAAAACAATCGCATGGAGGCGCATTAATAATCGGCTAATAAGTTAGATGCTTCTTTAGAAGCTAGTGCGGGGTCCAATGGCTCCAATTAATGAACTTCTCGTAAATTTCGAGGACTTGTCTTTTGTTCTCTAGTTTACATGTTCTCAAAGTATTCCTTTGAAATTAAATATATTGCGACAAAAAAGAATATACTGATATGGATAAGTAACCCAACATCATAATCAGCCAAATTAAAATTTAATTAATTCACTAGGAATTATCTTAGTGGTCACTCAATTCACTTGGGAAGGAGGAAGTAGCGAGTTTCATTCACCATCTTCTTAGGAAGCTCAAGTGGGGACGCGTGAATGAGAGAGCATGGCAACACGCATAGTGACTTGTAAAATAGATATAAGATATGATCAAACATAAAAATTAAAATTTGATTGAATATATTACTTTCACCATCCTATATATGTTGAATGAATCATAAAAACCAAGACCTTACAAATTACAATTGCCAAATTAATCAACTATTCCCCGTTAAAAAGTCCCATCCAGAGGATGTGGGGACATCGGATGGCTCAAGTCAAGTGGATGACGGACTGATAAATGAATAATCCAAACCTTAAAAAGCCTCATTGTTTTCCTACAATCTTCTCTATCTCCTACCTCCTTTTATCATCTACTAGTCTCCCCCCACACCGCCACCGTTGCCAAAGCAGTGCCGCCACCGGCCACGATCGTCTGCTGCTGCGCCACTCCGATAGCCACCACCACCAAAGCCACACTCGAACACCTCCAAAAGCTTTGCTCAGATAACATTGCAAGCACCTCTCTCTCTCTCTCTCTCTCTCTCTCACATATCAGATCTCAGGCTCGCAACCTCTGATTTAAGGCCACCACGACCTCAAATACGAGGTTGCAGCTGCTCGGATTTGAGTTTGCACTTCAGATTCGTGACATAGAGAGAATCTTGTGATCGGAGGGAGAGAGATAGACAAGGAGATGCTGAAGTGGTCACGATGGTAAGGCGCCACAAGTTATGGTTTGCAGCGGCATTGTTGGTGGGTAGACGAAGGGGGAGCAGGAAGAAAGCAAGAAAAAAATGGAAAGAAAAAAAATAGAAAGGAAAAAAATTCCGGCTCAAAAACAAACAAACAAAATGATGTGGCATTGCTCGTATCAGAGAAAAAAAAAAGAAAAAAGATAATGTTATAAATAGTCATCAAACTTTGATCCAATCTATAATGTGATTTTTGAGCCTTTAAGTTCAATGGAATCCTTGAACTTTTGCACAATATGCAACATAGTTTCTGATTTTTAATTAATTCAATATAATCCATAAGTTTTTAGTACATATTCAAGTTAGTCTATGAAAATGTTCACTGTCATCATTAAATATTTCCATGTCATGTAAGGACTAATTTGACTATGTACCAAAATATAAAGATCACATTAAATAAATTAAAAATTCAAACATTGAGTTCTTGTCTAGAGATAATATTGAACAAATTAAAAATTAGATATTATACTATACATTAAATTAAAGTTCAGTAATCATTTGTCATTTTCCCAAAAAAAAAAAATGAGTGCAAACTATAGGAAATAAATAGAACAAACAACAAAAAAGAAACCAATAAATAAAACAGTTCAAAGACAACACTTTAACATATACAAAAAGCTCAAAGATTGGTTGATTGCCCTCTTCTTAATCACACAACCAATCTAAGTTAGCCTCTTCTTCAGGTACCATTATATTCACACTATTGAGACTATCCTTAAGAGGCTCCCACAAGACTTCTCTTTCTTTGTCGCAAATCACCTTCTTCAGGTTCCTCAACCTCACGATTGATCGTGGCAGCACAAACAATCTCAGACATCCTCTCATGTTTATCCTCTTGAGATTATTCAGTTGACCAATTTGACTAGGCAAAATGCTCAGGCTCAGGCAATCAGATATATTGAGAGATATCAATTTTTGGAGGGTTCCAATCGAGATTGGTAATTGCAACAAATTTGTGCATGAATTAAGCCTAACCACTTCAAGGGAGGTCAATTGCCCAAGCTCTTCTGGGAGTGTAGAGAAATTATGGCAATTTGTGATGCTAAGCTTCTTTAGAGGCTTTATCTCACAAATGCCATCCGGTAATGTCACGAGATCATTGCAATAGTCAATGTCGAGCTCCAGTAAGTTTGGCATTGCATCGGAGATTTTGGCGTCATTTGACGTTGAAGCCTGCCCTATGTCACACATGAAAAAGGATATCTTTTGTAGATTGTGCAAGCGTAGCTTTCCCATGCTTTGGAAAGAAATCATGACGCGTTCGAGCCTAATCCTCCTTAAACTAGACCCAATGACATGGAAATTGCGTAGCTCAGTTGGAAAGAAACTATAGTTTGTTACTATTAGGGCTTTGAGCTTATCTGCTTTCTCAATGAAATTCGGCAAAGCATAAGTCTTGGTTTGGTTGGTCTCGAAGTTCAAGACAAGAGCCTCAGCTTCAGGTAATTGAAGATCCGGCCAAGGTGTTGAGAATCTTCCATCTGCATCATGAACATAGAAGGTTAAAGATAATTTAATTTAACTGGCAACAAACTGAAATTTTCCCTAAAGGTCATTGAGAGAGAGAGAGAATTCTAACCTGTGGAGATTGACACCAGACGAGCACTAAGAGTGGGTTGCTTTTGCTTACTCCACCAATCAGGAAAATTATTTGTAGTTAAGTCCACAATGAGTCTCTTTCTGTTCTCTACATCCCCCTGGTTGCACTCCATGATAGCCAACTCTCTGAGCAGATCGTGCTGCGTAGCATAGTGGCTGCTGTAACATTTGTCCTCGTCCTCATTTGAATCTCCCCTGTATGTATGCAATGGCTCCAATATAAGCATTTGCACTGGAGTTTCTTGTGCTAAAGTTTAATGCAAGGCATTCAATGATAAGGATTTACTGGTAAAGAAAGACATCTGATCCGTCCCACGTTTAAGAAATCAAGTCAGGAGGTAAAGATGTTCTTTACAGGCCTTTGTAAAATCCATTTGACCTTCAAAATGCGGAACACACTATAGCTGAAAGGTCAAGTGCAGTAATTGTGGTGTGGATCCAAAACATCTAGTTTGCCTATTTTTGGGGAAACAGGAAATTTGTTGCGCATAAATTACTCTCTCAATCTTGGTGCAAAGATCTAATCATGTCTTTGTCCATTTCACATGCGTTCTAAATGTCACATATAAGGAAAAACTACTCATACACCAACTACAATCTGATAAGGCACTCTTAGAGCAGTAGAAAACTAGAAAAGTTTGAATCAGAGAACAAAACAAACTTCAGATCCATACCTGGTGATGACAAGATCAGCTAGGTTCCTGTAAAAGAGTTCATGGAGGTCATTAATGGCAAGTGTGCCATCGAAATCTTGCCTGTACAACTCCACCCACATATCAATAAGGGCAGTGGCGGGGATCTTGCGATCCTCTGGAAATGAGCCGAGGTCCATGAAACGCTCCTTGATCAAAGTGTTACCATCCAAGTCATCCAAGCTCTTTCTGAGGCAATCTAGAATGTCACTGTCCAAACCCAAACGGGACAAATTAAGAAGCTTTGTTTCCCAGAACGAACGATCCTTTCCTCGGAGAGACTTGGCAACGACTGTAAGAGCCAATGGCAATCCCTTACACCGTTTCATTATCTGCCACAGGGAAAAAGAATATAGAAACAATTATGGGAACTTTAATATGAATCGTAATTAGTACAAACCACGGCCTCTTTTTAATGAAAGAGAGATCAAAGTAAAATCTAGGTGCATGGTAAAGAGCTTCGATGTAACATGGTGAGCCTATCTTAGGCAGGTTGATTTTATTAAACATTTTCTTTAAAGAAAAAAATAAACTCAGTTTTGATGACCATAAAAAATCCTATCATAGATGCACTCAGGCGAGAGTATACCTTATCCCAGAGCTCATCATCCGGCGCAACCAAGCTTCTACCATTGACAATAACAGATCGACGAAAAAGTTCCAGGGCTTCCCCATGAGGCAATGGGTTCAGGTGATGCACAAGATCAACATTAGGAAATTCATATCTTGATGTCACCACAATCTTGTAATGTTTGATCTTCTTGGAGACAAATTTCTCAAATATGGATTGCGAGTCGGTCCAAACATCGTCCAGCACAAGCAACACAGGATTTTGGCCTATTCTGATGAGCAGTTGCTGCAAGTAATGAACTGCATCATCTTCTGTTACAATCTCAGGTACATCGAAACCATTATGTTGAAGCATTTTCCGGACGATGTCTGTCAGGGTGGGCTTCTTCGAGACAGGGACGAACATGATGTTGAATTTGCCTATATGCATGCAAACCACAGTAAGTCTTGACTCATATCGCTTGCAAAGAGTATGAAAATTTGCAGCAACACTTTTGGTAGGATAATAAACAGAGCCAAGTAGATGCCGTGTAGCAGAAATAATGAGCGCGAATCCTATGGTAAGTGAAGACTACGTTTCAACTGATTAAGAGAGGCACTCAGCAAAATCAGAGGCGAGTTATTGCATATCTAAAAGCTTGGGAAAGATTTATCAGATTGGACATGATATGAAAACCAAAAATAATCCATGACAAGAAGATTGTTTTACTCGATGAAACATCCACCTGCATAAAACCCAAGCATATCTTTGTGCAAACATTCACATCTGCAAACAACTGTATCGCTTGACAGAGAGAACAGGTGATGTAATTCAATCATGTCAATATGTGCACAAGTAAAACATTGTTCAGGCACCTGCTCCCATACACATAAATGGCAAAACCAAAGGCTCTGAGGTGACCGATTGGCAAGGATCAATCAATGAATTCCCTAATTTAATTAGTTCTGGATCAATTAAAACCCTAGTCACACATACCTTCAATATCATTGTCATGACACAATTTCTTAAGCAGGGTCGTCTTCCCGCACCCGCCCGGGGCGGTCACAACAATCACAGACACTCCCTCCTCCAGCAACTGGTCCTTGAGCTTCCTCAAGGACGCCTCCACCACTGACCCAACAACGAAATCGGGCGCGTCAGGGACCGCGAGGTTGCCTGAAGCCCCGAATCCACTCTGGAGGGCAACACTGTTTGCTTTACCGGAACTAATCAACCTGTTGATGTCTATCCTCATCTCCCTCACCTCGCACAACGTCTCGCCGTTGTTTCTCCCATCCAGCAGGTCGATGTAAAGATTGAAATCACCCAGTAATTCTGCATTGAATGCCTTCAGCTTCTTGGAGTGCATATACTTCTTGCACACATGGAGCTGGTGGATCCTTTTGCACCTCTCGACCAGTCCTTTGCCTCTATCCAATAGGTCCTTGATCGGACGCATCTCTTTCGGATTACGGTCCTGCCGGTTGTGGAACTCGTCCCAATCCCTAATGATTGGTTCTATTCTGTCCAAGGTGTTTTGGATCTTCTTGAGCTGGTGACGAAACGCTCTGATGGTTTGCACCACCTCCTTAACGGCCGCGAACAGCTCATTGAATGCTGCTCCCACAGCAGCTCCTCCAAAATCAATTCCCATCTCTTGTTCTTTCTGTCTTCACAGACCAAACAAGCAAAGGAATCCAAAACTTTCGATGAATCGCCAAAGATGTTAGAACTGAGACCCACGTCCCGAGGTTTGCAGAGGATCTTTCCCTCTGTTCTTTTTTTTCTTTTTTTCTTCTGGGTTTTTCGAAGGGGCAAGAAGGAAGAGGAAGAGGAGCTTCTTGGTCTTTGAAGCAACGATGGAGAAAGTGTCGAACGAAAAGGTCAGAGGGACTCTCTTGGTTGAAGAGGTAGTGCAAGTCAAGTCTGTGGAAGTCTATCCTCGGGCCAGGCATGTTATAGTCATCGTACGGGAAGTTTCTTGGAGGAGCGACCGTTGGAGGCCTCGCTTTGTTACTCGCTTTGTTACTCGCTCTGTTAAGCGCGTAACAGCCCGCGTCATTCTTCTTCGTATACTGAATTGATTATTTTATGGTAGACTTAGTTTATCCCACTAAAAATTGAAAACATTTCAACCAACCAAATGTGCTTTTAAATTAAAAGTGACTATTTGATGTGGATGGTATAATACAAATTCTCCTATTAGGTGATTGGTAATGCATTTCACATATATTGGATGATGTTAGATATGTGACTATAATTTGAAATGTATAATATGAGAAATAAAGAGCAAGGTAATTTTTGGATTTGATAGGATATGGAGATTACAATAAATTTAAAATATTTTATCACTTAATAATAACTTCCAATATTTCAAAATCACGAGTCTTTACCCTTACAAATATCATAAGCAACTACTGGTTTTGGTTGCACAATTTACTAATTTGGACCGGCAAAATAACGAAGGACGTTTGCACGCTTCTTGGCAGAGAATCGGGCTATGTTTGGCTAGGGAACAAGTGCTGATTCAACCTGAATCCTGGTTATGTCTGTACTCAAGCTCCCACACAAATTGCTCACGGTTCACTCATGTTTTTCTCCCAAACTCCCTTATTTCCCCTCGTTTTCTTGCTCTCAATTGTCTCTGTTATTTCTTTTCTCATTAGCTGCCAATTGCATTTATGTGTTTTTCAAGTATGCTAGTGACTTTTTCCCCATGTGCGTGTGCACACATTTATCCTAAACTAATTTTAGTCTCACAAAATATATCAAACTAGTATCCTAATCAAATTCTATGTTTCGTGAGTATTCCACCCATTATTCCATTATAATGCATAAATGTAAACACACGTGGTAGACGATTGTAAGATGGATCTAACTTTGAGAATGATAGATCCGACGTGAAAAATCTACATGTGTTTATAAGTATGCATTTTCACGGATGATAGATTTAGGTTAAGGGTATCAATTTGAGATTTTTTGCAAGACAACTGTCATAGGGTATCAAAAATTCATTTGGGATAAAATGTGTCATAGGATACCTATTTAGGATTTTTTTATACGATGAAAATTAGTTTAGCATGAATATGTCATTGAATATTAGTGTGATATTTTTAATAATACTATACTAGGGTGTGTTTGTTTCGCATAATACATTTTCGGGGAAAACATTTTCCTCATTTTCAGTGTTTAGTTACTCAGGAAAATGAGTCGATGGAAAAACGTTTTCCTAGTCAATAGAAAAAATTTTCCTAACAAAACTTAAATTCAGGAAAATGATTTCCCCTTTGAAAGGATCGGAAAACGTTTTCCGAATCTACTAAAGCTTAGATTTAATGCTTGGTTTACAAACAATTATTCTTATAAAAATATATTCTTTTTAAAAATTGAAATTTTATTTTTAAATTAAAATTTGGAAAACGTTTTAAAAATAAAAATAAAAAATTCGAATTTCCTTCTTTTCTTTTCTTCCTTTTTCTTTTTGCTTCTTCGGTGTTGAGAATGTTTTATCTGCATTATGAACATTGAAGGTTAAAAGGTAAATAAACTACCGACCTACTGAATTTTTCCATACAGGTCATTGAGAAAGAGATAGAGAGGGAGAGAGAGTTCCCAACCTGTGGAGATGGACACTAGACGAGCATCGAGAGTTGGTTGCTTTTGCTCGCTCCACCAATCAGGAAAACTATTTCCAGTCAAGTCCAAAATAAGTCTCTCTCTTTTCTCTACTTCCCCCTGCTTGCACTCCAAGATAGCCAGCTCTCTGAGCAGATCGTGCTGCATAGCATAGTAGCTACTGTAACATTTGTCGTCATCCTCATTTGAATCTTTCCTGTATGTATGCAATCAAACACTCGGATATAAGCATTTGCACTCCAGTTTCTTGTGCTAAAATCTAACGCAAGGTATTTGATGATATCAATTTACTAGCAAAGAAAGACATCTGATCCTTGCCACGTTTGAGAAATTGAGTCAGGAGATAGAGATGTTCTTTACAGGCCTCTGTATAATCCATTTGAACTTTACAATGCGGAACAGACTATGGCTGAAGGTCAGGTGCAGTAATTGTGGTGTGGATTCAAAATATCTAGTAGGCCCATTTTTCTGGAAACAGAAAGTTGGTTGTGCATAAATTACTCTCGATCTTGGTACAAAGATCTAATCACGCCTTTGTCCATTTCACATACGCTTCAAACCATCACGTATCAGGAAAAACTAATCATACGCCAACTATAATCTAATGAGGTACACTTAGAGCAGTAGCAACTAGAAAAGTTAGAATGAGAGAACAAAACAAACTTCATCAGAGCCATACCCGGTGACTATGAGATCAGCTAGGTTCCTGTAAACAAGTTTATTGAGGTCAGCAATGGCACGCACTCCGCTGAAATCTAACTTGTACAATTCCATCCACATATCAATAAGGGCAGTGGCGGGAATCTTGCGATCCTCCGGAAACGAGCTGAGGTCCAAGAAACGTTCCTTGATTTCACCATCCAAGTCATCCAAGCTCTTTCTGAGGCAATCTTGTACGTCAATGTCTGAATCCAAAAGGGAACATCTTTCAGACCAATCAAGAAGCTTTGTTTCCCAGAATGAAGGATCCTTTCCTCGGAGAGACTTGGCAACGACTGTAAGAGCCAATGGCAATCCCTTACAGTGATTCGCCACCTGCCATGGGGGAAAAAATTAGTACAAACCAAGGCCTCTCTTTGATTAAAGAGAGATGAAAGAGAGGATAGGCAGGTTGATTTTGTTAAACATTTTCTTTGAAGAAAAAGATTAACTCAGAGTTTCTATGACCATAAGAAATCCATGAATGGATGCATGCAAGCAAGAGCATACCTGCTCCAAGAGATCATCTTGTACACACATGCTTCTATCGGTAATTGTAACAGATCGACGAAAAAGTTGCAGGGCTTCACCCTTATTCAGTGGGTTCAGGTGATGCACAAAATCAACATCAGGAAACTCATATCTTGATGTCACCACAATCTTGTAATCTTTGATCTTCTTGAAAACAAATTTATCGAGGAAGGATTTCGATTCGGTCCAGACATCAGCCAGCACAAGCAACACAGGATTTTGTCCTATTTTTTCAAGCAGTTGCTGCAAGTGCTGAACTGCACAATGTTCTGTTTCAATTGTGGGTACCGGGAAATTCTTATGTTGAATCATTTTCTGGACAATGTCTGTCAGGTTGAGCTTCTTCGAGACACGGATGAACATGATATTGTTGTGGAATTTGCCTATATCAAACAACAGTAAGTCTGACTCCTATCGCTTGCAAAGAGTATCAAAATTATCCACTACACTTTTAGTATATTGAATTCGGTAGGATAAGAAACAGAGCTAAGTAGATACCATATAGCACAAGTGTGAAGCCTACCTCGTGTGAAGAGAAGTGTTCAGCTTATTAAGAAAGGCGCTCAGTGCAACCAAACAGAGGCGAGTTATTGCATATCAAAAAGCTTGGGAAAGATCTATAAAAGTGGACATGACACACAAAAATTTAATGATGAGAAAAAGTTTCTTTTACTTGATTCCATCTGTATAAAATCCCAGCAGTTCTTTGTGCAAACATTCACTCACATCTACAAGAGGCAATGGGATTCAATCATTCAAATATATGCAAAAGTGGAAGATTATTCAGGCAACAGCTCTTATATACGTAAATTGCTAACCAAAAACTACTAGAGGCGACCAATTTGGCAAGGAGCAATCAATAAATGCATCCCTACTTTAATTAGCTCTTGATCCATCAAAACGCAAGTCACAAATACCTCCAATGTCCACGTCATGACACAACTTCGCAACCAGAGTGGTCTTCTCACAGCCGCCCGGGGCGGTCACAACAATCACGGACACTCCCTCCTCGAGCAACCGCCCCTTGAGCTTCCTCAAGGACGCCTCCAGCTCCGACCCAACAATGAAATCGGGTGCCTCAGGGACGGTGAGATTGCCCGAAGCCCCGAGCCCGCTCTGGATGGCCCCATCGTTCGCTTGATCGGAACGGTGTAGGGATTCTGTCTTCCCCGCCAACATTTCCATGGTGTTCCTCGCAGCCATCAGCGGCAAGGAAAGCTGAAACTCCCTGAGGAGTGTCGCGTCGAACTCGGTCAGCTTTTTCGAGTACGAACGCCTCTTGATCAGGTCGAACTTCTTGATTTTGGAGCACTTCTCGACCAGTCTTTGCCATCATTAATTATGGCCTGGATATGCTCCAAGTCTTTACGATCCATCATTCTGTTGAACTTGTCGATGTCTTTCATGATCGGGGCTATGGAGCCCAAGGTGGATTCGATCTTCTTGAGCTGCTCAGGAAACACGGCAATGGTTAGCGCCACGTCCTTAACTAGCTTGAACAGCTCGCCGAATGCCGTTTCCACAGCAGTTCCCACGATATCAACTGACATTTCTCGGTTCTTTCTTTCTCCACAGACCGAACAAGCCAAGAAAATCCAATCCCTTGATGGGTCACCAAAGATGCTTCGAAGAACTGCAACCCACTTCCCAAGACTCGCAGGGGACGCTTGCCTCTGTTTTCCTATTTCTGGGTTTTTCTCAGAGGGAAGAAGAAAGAGGACCTTTTTGGGTCTTTGAAGCAACAATGGAGAATGAGATGAAAGATAAGGTGAGAGAGATTCTTGAGCATGATCATATGGGGAAATTTCCTAGGAAGAGCATCCACTGGAGGCCCCGCTCTGGGGCTTCTTTCTACATTATTTGTGGGTAGAAGAATACCTGTCGTCATTCGTTGAACATGTCCAATTCGCATACTCCACTGCGAGAGCCCTGGTTTAAGTCTTTGTTAAGGTAAAGCTACAGGCACGTGTTTTGTCCGTACCGGCTAGTTTTTATCCAGCGAGCTTGGATGCCCGAGGTAGAACAGCGGACAGAATGTTGAAAAAGAATGGACGAAATTATGTTGGTTAGCTTTCAGAAAAGGGTTAATACCCTTAAAAATTCTATATAATAAATTTATTATAAATTAATTTTTTAATCATAAAAAATTTCAAATTAATTTACATTGACAAATTTACCCTCCATTATTTTTCATTTATGTGTATCAATTTATGTTTTTCGTGATATTAATTTAATTTGACCGAAATTAACGGAAAGTAAAATTTATCACAAATATATCAATTTGGGTTTTTGGTGGTCAAAAAATTAGTTTGTAATAAACTTATTATGAGTATATCAATTTAGGATTTTTCTTGACCAAAAAATTAATTTTGGATACATTTATCATGATATATCAGTTTGACGTTTTTCATAGGGTTAATCATTTTTCATAAGCATTCATTTATCAAAGTTAGCACAGAGTATTTAGTTAAGCTCGTATGAGCCAAGCTCATTCGTTTTTGTGTCATGCATGAACCAACTAATTCATTTGCATGCACTATAATCCATTTTCGATCAGGATTTTGACCGGTTGTATCGTAAACTTTGTAGATCCCACAAGAAACTGAAAACATTTTAACCAACCAAGTGAGCCTCTCAATTATAAGTAGGTATTTGATAGCGATGGTAGATATGGCATGAATTTTTCCAATTGTTTGGTGACGTATTTAAGATAATATGAATGAAATTTGTAAAGTAAAACCCAAGGTACAAAGGGCGGAACAATTTTTGGATTGGGTAGGATATGAAAATTATGAAATTTCTTCTTACCTTTTACCAAAAAAAAAAAAAAAATTACGAAACTTCAAAAAAAAAATTACTGAAGGGCCCAAGAGGGTGATGAACCCCACTAGGCAGTCAAAGGCCCCGACAGATGACCATTTCATGGCTGCGGTAGTACTTACTATTTAGGGTTGACGAAGACCCAAGTTAGCCGTTGACCATGTCCGTATCGGAAGTTGCCCTGCAAGCGCCCAGGTTGAGTGTTTGATAGGCAAAAGGTATCAGCACGTACATCCTGTCGACGGAAAGTTGAAAATGAACGGACGATATTAGGTTGGGTAATTCTCATCCCCGTTTATGGCAGTCAGCTCACATGTTTAGTTAAGCGTGTATGCGTTCGTATTTTCATCACTAGAATATATTTCAACCATAATTTCAATCGGCTTTATAGTAAACTTGGTAGATCCCACTAAAAATTGCAAACATTTCAACCAACCAAATGAGCTCTTAGATTAAAAGTGGGTATTTGATATCAATTGTAAACACAACGTGAATTCTCCTAATAGTTGTTCAATGATGCATTTCGAGTATATTTCATAAATAACACAAAAGCAATTTGTATTACAAAATCGGAGGTATAAAGAGTAGGATAATATTCCGATTGGATAGGATACGAAGATTACAAACTTTAAAACATTCTATTACTAAAGGGCGCGAGAGGCAGATGGAAACCTTTAAATTCCTTTTCGTTTGATTTCCTAAAACATGAAGACGATCTTTCTTTATTAGGAGACATGATGAGCGAAAGGTTTACATCACGTCACGCCTCGTAAATGAATCAGTGTGCCATATGTACTCGTGCATTTTGAAAACATGAATGTGTAGTTGCATGATTATGAGGTAGCATATGCGACATGTAATGATATGTGATTGTAATGGCGCTCGTTCGATGATACATATAGGACGACTTGCCAAGCGAGTAGCGTCGTGCAATGTGATGTTGTATCATTTGATGGCATGTCTTTTGATGACTTATCGTGTGATTACGAGTTGTCATGTGACAGCAACATAACAATATATAATTTGACAACATGTTGTACGATGAAATAAAGGCGTGGATCTCAGTTTGATGTATATGTACGTGCAAGTGGCTATAAATTTAAAGTTTATAATAGGTGCACCGAAAGTCGTAAAACTTATTATGAAAATGTAATTGAGTCCTAAAATTTTCAAAAAATATAATCAAGTTCTAAAACTTATTACACAAGTACAATTGAATCCTAAAACTTTCAAAAAAACGCAATCAAATTTTAAAATATGTCGCAAAAGTAATTAAGTCCTAAAACTTTCAAAAAGTGCAATCAATAGAAAAACTTAGATTGAACCAATTAAATAAGAGTTAAGACTTAGTTGCACTTTTTGAAAGTGTTATTACTCAATTGCACTTTCTTGATAAGTTTTAGGATTTAATTGCACTTTTAAAAAAAATTTAGGACTCAATTACATTTTCTTGATAAATTTTAGGACTTCAAATGCATTTATCCCTTTAATTTTTCATTTGATGACGCATGTATGTAGGTTTTGAAATGACGGAGCTATTTTTTATTACTCGGCTTTTTGGCTTGATCCGGTTCAACTTTGTAATGGCCCAATATAATGATGACGGCAAGTGATCGTTAGAGCAATAGGGCATAGGAGCTCCTCTTAGCAGGCATCGTAAATAGTGAATGGGATAAAAATAAACTAAATCACACACCGAATATGAAGGCATGTTCTTTAATTATGTGAAATTGATTAATTCACAATATGGGCCTTTTAATGTAATTACAACATTTAGAATTGATACGACAATGTTAAGCGTGCTTGGTTAAAAGCATCCTGAAATGCTTGGAGACTTCATATAGGTATGAGTAGATGCTATGTAGTAAAATTCAACTAAGTACGTCATCTCATTAAGGTCGAACAATGATTCAATAGGTTGACAAATCATGCTTCATGAATGAGTCCTCTTAAACATCTTGATGCATCAAAGGGGAACAGAAGTTGATGGGAACACGGGAAAGATGATTATGGATTTGCCACCTCTTATGAATGAAGAATCTTTGAAATGTTAATACCAAAAACCAATGTTTTAAGGAGGTTCATCTCAAACTTGTCTGGCAAGTTGCAAATTTTTTTAAATTTTGGATATCCCAGTCCACGCATTATTCATACATCCCTCTTTATCTCGACCTTGCTTCTTTCAAAGGGATTCATCATTGCATAAGAATTGTATTTTTGAGTCATAGTTTCCACTCAAAGTTTGAATCGGATTAACCATGAATTAAGGCGTATGATATGATGACGTTACGTGCTGCTAAGCCTTGCGTGTCCAACGTAAGCTGGATTACATCAAGAAGATGACCTCAACCACATCGCCTTTACGCGTGGACCCTACGCAGAAACTTCATTGGCTCATGTCATGAAGTTTCGCAGTTTTCTTCTTCGTATATTCTCTTCTTCTTTTCACACCAGTAGCCAATCAACGACGGTCCAATCCATCTAGAAGGAACAATACTATAGTCAAAAGTTCACACGAATGACGATAAATTTCTTTCAAATAATTTCCGCAGGAAGCAATATAGTTTTTATTCAAGCATGGTGGTTATCGGCAGTCGACAAAAGTGATTAAGTAAAGGAAAACAATCGCGTGGAGGCACATTAATAATTGGCTAATTAGTTATATGCTTCTTTAGAAGCTAGTGCGGTATATGAGTGAATTCAAGTAATGAACTTATGGTAAATTTCAAGGACCTATCTTTTATTCTCCAATCTACATGACATGACCAAGTAACCCAATATCATGATCAGCCGAATTAAAATTTTATTAATCACTAGGGATTGTCTCAGTAGCCACTCTTCTCACTTGAGAAAAGAGAGGTAAGGAGTTTGATTCCCCACCTTTTCGAAAGCTGGGGTGAGGATGTGTAAGTGAGGAAGTATGGTTTCAAAATTTGTATACAATACATAGCACACATAATGATTTATAAAATAGATATAGGATATGATTAGATCAAAAATTAAAATTTAATTGAACATATTATTTTCACCACGCTATATAATTGAATAAATTACGAAAACCTTACAATTGCCAAATTAATCAACTATTCCTAGTCAAAAAGGTCCATCCAAACGTTGTGGGGACATATCAGATGGCTCAAGTCAAGTGGATGACTGACTGATAGAGATGGGGACTCTGTAAAATAATTAGGGACAGTATAAGCCATTTCCTGTTGAGAAATTTACATAATAAATAAATAAATAATCCAAACCTCAAAAAGCCTCATATTTTTAGTGTAAGCTCCTCTCTCTCCTACCTCCTTTTATCATCTACTAGTCTCCCCACACACCACCACCATTGCCGAAGCAATGCCACCACCGGCAACGATTGTCCGCTGCTACGCCACTCCAATAGCCACCACCAAACCAAGGACGCACTTAAACACCGCCAAAAGCTTCGCTCCGATAACATTGCAAGCACCTCTCTCTCTCTCTCTCTCTCTCTCTCTCTCTCTCTCTCTCATCAATCTGAGGCTCGGAACCTTAGATTTGATGTTGCAACCTCTAATTTAAGGCCTCCACGACCTCAAATACGAGGTTGCAGCGGCTCAGATTTGAGTTTGCACTTCAGATTCACGAGATAGAGAGAATCTTGTGGTCGGCGGGTGAGAGATAGACAAGGAGATACTGAAGTGGTCGTAGTGGTAAGGTGCCACAAGTTAGGCGTTAGCCAAGACGGTGATGGTAGGGACGCAGTAGTCATGGTTTTCAAGGGCGTGGTTGGTGGTAGACGACGGCATAGGAAGAAGAAAGAAAGAAAAGAATAGTAAAAAAAAAAAAAAGGATAAAGATTCTGACTTGGAATTAAACAAAAGAAAATGATGTGGCACTACTCATAAATTATTTGGTCCAGTAGCCATCCACATATGAAAAAAAAAAAGGATTATATTATAAATAGTCCTCGAAATTTGACCCAACGTGTAATGTGATTTTTCAATTTAAATTTTTTAAATGTGATTTATTAACTTTCTCACAATATGTAACATAATTCATGATCTTTTAATTTATTCAATATGATTCCTAAGCTTCTAGTACATGTTAAAATTAGTATATAGGTTATATGCAATTATTCAATGTTATCATTTCATTAAGTTTAGGGATAACATTGAATATCTTCATATAATTCAAGGGCTAACTTGACTATGAACTAAAAATCTAGAGATCATATTGAATAAATCGAGAATTCAATGATGACATTGAACATTAGGTTATAGTATAGGGACCATATAAACAAATTAAAAGTTCAGGAATTATATTATACATTGAGTTAAAATTCACAGATAATTTGTGTCATTTTCAAAAAAAAAAAAATTAAAATTAAGTACAAGGTACAAGAAATAAATAGAAACCAATAGAAAAATAGTTCAAAGACAACATTTTAATATGTAGAAAAAGTGAGAGATCATCAATTGATTGCCCTCTTCTTAATCATGTAGCCAATCTAAGTTAGCCTCTTCTTCATATGCCATTATATTCAAGCTATTGAGACTATTCTTGAGAGGCTCCCACAAGACTTCTCTTTCTTTGTCACAAATCACCTTCTTCAAGTTCCTCAACCTCACGATTGACTGTGGCAGCATAGACAACCTCAAACATCCTCTCATGTTTATCCTCTTGAGATTATATAGTTGACCCATTTGATTGGGCAAAGTGCTCAGGTTTAGGCAATTGGATATATTGAGAAATTTTAATTTTTGGAGGGTTTCAATTGAGTCCGGTAACTGCAACAACTTTGTGCAGGAATTAAGCCTGACCACTTCGAGGAACGTCAATTGCCCAATCTGTTCAGGGAGTGTAGAGAAATTATGGCAATTTGTGACGCTCAGCTTCTTGAGAGGCTTTATCTCACAGATGCCATTTGGTAATGTCACAAGATCATTGCAATAGTCGATGTCGAGCTCCACTAAGTTTGGCATTGCATTCGAGATTTTGGCGTCATTCGACGTTGAGGCCTGCCCTACATCACACATGAAGAAGGACAACTTTTGTAGACCATGTAGACAAAGCTTTTATACATAAACTAGGTTAATATACAGAACTAGTCTATCTACCAAAAAGATCAGTCCTCAAAAGGAAACTGTCCTACGAGCCCCTAGTCGGACACATTCACCGATCCTTTGGACTCCACAGGCTCTGGGGGTACCGGGTCCTCGACAGCACCATCAGGATGGTCAGTTGTACCTTCGCCAAAAGCGGTGTCGACTACCGCAACAGGGACCTCAAAACCCTAGCCAACTCTGTTAAAATATGTCTCGAGTTTGAGTCCAATGTGAAATTCCGAATATTCCGAATTGGATATGTTGCGGATGTTCGAAATTGAGCAAAGAAGATCCGAAGATCAACTTTCCAAAGTTTGAATCTTCGTTGGAGAAATTGGCCGCTGAAATAGGAAAGTTCAACTTTGACTTGGATTTAGATTTTGTTTAAAATATATAGAGATGTGTTTTGGATAAAATCGTTTTAGATTGGAAACAGAATCCTATGAGAAGTTGTCAAAAGAATAAGGGTTTTAGTTATACAGAGACTTGTGGCCGTGGGTGGTAGAGGTGGATCACAAATTGTCTTGAAGCGCCGCGTGAGTGCTTGGTGTTCCGCCGTTGATCATGAAGAGTTGGTCTTGAAGCGCCGTCTAGTCGTCGAGTGCTTGGGAGGGATTTTTCTTTGTCGTTCTTGTCCGTGAATTACATCCAAGAAAGATTAGTGTTTGTAGCCAATTAAAATCTTTTGGTAAGATTTGCGTGTAATTCCTTCGTGAGATTAAGAGATTATTTATTGAGGAATTTTGGGGCTAAACACTGTGCGTGCGTTGTTGGGTGTAATTGGGGCTTGGGAAACACTGAGAGAGTGTTTGAGTGACTTGAGTGTGTAATCTCCTTGTATCGCTTGATCTATAGTGAAATTCGCTGCTGCTCTCCCCGTGGATGGAGGTCTTTACGACTGAACCACATAAATCTGGTGTCCAATATATTTTCTTCTTCTGTCTATATTATTGTTCAATCGCTCGCCTTTTTGCAACAAGTGGTATCAGAGCCATGCTTTGCTAAGTTGAAGCGAATCGATGGCGACAGAAGAAGTAAAAGTGAGAATCGACAGATTTGATGGGAAGGATTTTAGTTTCTAGAAGATGCAGATTGAAGATTATCTTTACCAAATGAAACTGCACTTGCCCTTATCTAGGGAGAAACCAGAGACGATGAAGCAAGCTGATTGGGATTTGCTGGATAGACGAGCTATGGGTGTTATTTAGCTGACGTTGGCTTGTAACATCGCGTTTAACATATTGAAGGAGAAGACCACTGTTGATTTGATATGATCCCTGTCGGATATGTATGAGAAGCCCTCTGCGATCAACAAGGTCTATTTGATGCGACGTCTGTTTAATTTGAAGATGAGCGAAGGTGCGTCAGTTGCAGATCATGTCAATGAATTCAATGTGATTGTTAGTCAATTGAGTTCAGTTGAGATTGACTTTGAAGATGAGGTACGTGCTTTGATTATGTTATCCTCATTGCCTGATAGTTGGAATACTACCGTTACTACCGTTAGTAATTCCTCTGGGTCAACAAATTTGACGTTTGATGGGGTTCGAGATTTGATTCTAAGTGAGGACATCCGTAGAAGAGAATCTGACGAACCTGTATCTGCTGCTTTAGTAGATGAAAATAGAGGAAGATCTAGAACACGTGTAGGTAATAGTAGTACTAATATGAACAAGCATAGCCAGTCTAGGACTATTGATATTGTCTGTTGGAGCTGTGGCAAGAGGGGGGGCATCTTAGAAGGAATTGCCTCAAGCTGAAGAATGAGAAGGGTAAGGAAATTATAGTTGATTCTGCAAATAATGTTGCAGCTGTAGCAGATAATGCCGATTATGTTTTGTCTATCACTGATTATTCATCGTTTGATGGATGGATTATGGATTCTGGTTGTTCTTTTCATGTCACACCAAATAAAAACTAGTTTATCACTTATCAGTGCACAGGTAGTGGTAAAGTCCAGTTAGGGAACAACGCTGAGTGCGATGTTGTGGGTGTTGGTGATGTTAAAATCAGAATGCATGATGGTATTGTGAAGACATTGACTAGAGTAAGGCATGTTCCAGAGTTGAAAAAGAACTTAATTTCCTTGGGTGCCCTAGATTCAGCCGGTTGCAGGTATTCTTCAGAAGGTTGAGTTCTGAAGGTTGTTTGAGGTGCCCTGGTGATAATGAAAGGAATCAAGCACGAAGGCCTGTATAAACTTCAAGGTGAGACATTGATAAATTTCGCTGCAGAGACGTCGGATGCATCTGTTCGAGAGTCTTTTGACTGCTCAAGGAAGACTTGGGTGTTTATGCCAATGCACAAGTTTGATGCTAGTGTCAGGATCACGCGGTTGAGAGCTTTGATCGAGACGGAGACTGGTAAGTCAATCAAGCATGTGCGGACTGACAATAGCATTGAGTTCTACTCGGAGTTGGCAAATAAATTCTACATGAAAGAGGGCATAGTGAAACACCGCACTAGTGCCGGTAAATTACAACAATTTGCAAAATTGATGAGTAGAACATTACTAGAGACGGCCTGAAAAATTATCTCTAGTGCTAGTATTGCTAGGAGAATCCTAGCTGATGTGCTTAGTATGATGAGCTGCCTGGTGAATAGATCCCCATCAACTACTATTGAATGCCGGACTCCTAAAGAAGTGTGGTCAGCTAACGTTGCTGGTTATTCTATTATTAGAATGTTTGATTGCCCGTGTTATTTTTGAGTGAGTGATGGTAAGCTTGATTGGAGGGCAAGGTGCATATTCCATGTCTATGCACAAGGTGAGCGAGGCGATTGGTTGTGGTGCCCAGATATAAATTCACCTATTAACAGCAGAGAAGTTACCTTTAATGAGTCTCCGGTACTTCTAGTTAGGAGTGTTTGTGACAATGTTAATACGGATCTGGACGGTGTTCAGCTTGAGGTGGAGTTGCGACCAGAAACTCTTGAGGTAGCGAGTACAAGTACTAGCAAAGTAATCGACACAGATGGTGCTTGTAGCGAGGTGGAGCCTATAGAACCAATGGTTGTTGTAACTGTTGAAATTAACAAGGTACGTATTCGATCTCCTAACAAATATGGATGTGCAACAATGGTTTTGCTTTATCTGCAATTAAAGAGGTTGCGTCGGAAAATCCTTGCGAAGCAGTTAAAGGTGCATGTGGAGTTGGTATTCTGATGAGGTCCTTGGTTATGGCGAAGTTCAAGCAAAGCTTGGACTTGATAATATCTGTGGTGGTTGAACCCATAAGGGGTTATGGGAAAGTAGCAGCAGAATTTGAATTTTTGCGAAGCGATTGCAACTTGACTCAAACGTCGAGCCAAGGTGGAGATTGTTAAAATATGTCTCGAGTTTGAGTCCAATGTGAAATTCCGAATATTCCGAATTGGATATGTTGCGGATGTTCGAAATTGAGCAAAGAAGATTCGAAGATCAACTTCCCAAAGTTTGAATCTGCGTTGGAGAAATTGACCGCTAAAATAGGAAAGTTCAACTTTGACTTGGATTTGGATTTTGTTTAAAATATATAAAGATATGTTTTGGATAAAATCGTTTTAGATTGGAAACAGAATCCTATGAGAAGTTGGCAAAAGAATAAGGGTTTTACTTATATAGACTTGTGGCCGTGGGTGGTAGAGGTGGATCACAAATTGTCTTGAAACGCCGCGTGAGTGCTTGGTGTTCCGCCGTTGATCATGAAGAGTTGGTCTTGAAGCGCCGTCTAATCGTTGAGTGCTTGGGAGGGATTTTTCTTTGTCGTTCTTGTCCGTGAATTACATCCAAGAAAGATTAGTGTTTATAGCCGATTAAAATCTTTTGGTAAGATTTGCGTGTAATTCCTTCGTGAGATTGAGTGATTATTTCTTGAGGAATTTTGGAGCTAAACACCGCGTGCGTTGTTGGGTGTAATTGGAGCTTGGGAAACACTGAGAGAGTGTTTGAGTGACTTGAGTGTGTAATCTCCTTGTATCGCTTGATTCTATAGTGAAATTCGTTGTTGCTCTTGATAGAACTTGTTGCGAAAAGGCGAGCGATCAAACAATAATATAGACAGAAGAAGAAAATATATCGGACACTAGATTTACGCGGTTCAGTCGTAAATACCTATGTCCACGAGGAGAGCAATAGCGAATTTCACTATAGATCAACGATACAAGGAGATTACACACTCAAGTCACTCAAACACTCTCTCAGTGTTTCCCAAGAGTGTTTGAGTGACTTGAGTGTGTAATCTCCTTGTATCGCTTGATCTTTAGTGAAATTCGCTGCTGCTCTCCTCGTAGACGTAGATCTTTACGACTGAACCGCGTAAATCTGGTGTCCGATATATTTTCTTCTTCTGTCTATATTATTGTTCGATTGCTCGCATTTTCGCAACAAGCTCTGTATCCATTGAGCCCATGGCGAAACCACGCCCTAAATCGATGAGGTACCCTCTCAGGTAGGCCTTCAACGACCCAGACGATGGTCACTACGAGCTCATAGACTTAGACCCCGTGGCCTCCGGGAATAGGGTAGTCAGTCACCAGCTCGGTAACCCTCCAAGGCTGACCATAACGAACTTGCAGGGCCGCCATCTAAGGACCTAAAAAGAATTTAGCCCATAACGGGGTGAGACAATGTCTCAACAAGTTCACCCCCTAAACTCCGGCTAGGAAGAAAATACGCCTAAAGGCAATCTATACACACAAAATAGAGGACTTACCTTGCCTCAGTTCCCTCCTACATGTTAGCACAATTCAAATACCCAATCAATCAATTCAATTCAATCCATACAATAGATCCATCAATCAATTCAATCAATACAATCAATCAATCAATCAATTCAATCAATTCAATCAATACAATCAAAGGGGTCCTGATTATAAGACCAAATTGTTATGGCACATTCCATACCGTACCACACAATTTTGTTCCATAATCCGGCGTGTCAATACCAATCAATCACACATTCCAACTTCGATTACTACCCGCACATGCACAATATACCGACGCACATTGGTCTTCTAGCATAGCCAAGCTTCGTCTCACACTTTTGAGCATGGCAACATCCATTGACACACATCGGGGACAGCATTCTCGAAGGAGTATCGGTACAGAATATACTACGACCGGATTTCGTTGTCTAAGGGCAACGCCCTACCGAGAAGGGTTCACTTAGCCATCACACGATCAATCAATCTCGGCCAAGGATATTGTGCTTTGCACTTAAATGCCTTGATTAAATAATGACTTGGCATATTTTCTTCATATTAAAAACACTCGATAAAATAATCGTGTGTGGGTATACGGTCAATTTGAACCAGAAAAATTGATACCCTTCCTTTTAAAATCTCACTATTTGCTATAGTATTTAAAACCATTTTTGGCGTTAAAAACTAACGCCCGGGATTTTCTAATTAAATACTGAAATTTCACAACTTTGGAATAAATAACCAAAATTCCAATCACCACTCAATTTACACAAATTAACACTTGATTGCATAAACTAAGCACACTACTGCAATCAATACGAAATTCTAGTCATCGGCTATCCAGGTATAATTTTCGGAAAAAATTAAATAATTAAGTAAATTACAAAAATAATTAAATAATGCAATTTAAATACAATAAATACCATCTTAGGCCGAAAATGCTAATCTAACCACCTAAACAGGCCTAGAAAATTTCCGAAAATATCTGGATAAATAGCACAATCTAATTAGCCCTTAATTAATCTAATCTAACCACCTAACATGCATAATTAAGCAATTAAATCACTAATCTAATCTAACTAACCACATAATCCATAATTAGCCTAAACTAATCACCCCTTAAGCATCATTAACTAAGCAAACTTACCGGTTTTGCAATCCGGTGAGTTCACAGCAACAGCAACACGGAGGCGGGCGACAATCAAGCCTGAAGCGACACTAACGGAGGTCCGGACTAGGCCTAGAAATGGGCCACAAGACCTCAGCCCTAGCTGAGCTCCAGCTTCTACTTTGGCTGGAAGAACTGGTTGATGGGGTTGCTCGACTCGGGAAAGGGGCACGGCGGGACGGCGGTGGCAACGGCGGACCAAACGAGCGATTCTGGCGGCTGGACGGCAACGGACGATGGCCAGGCGAGCTTGGGTCAACGGCTTGGGTGCAGACGATAGCGCTGGACCATGGGACGGCGAGTAGGAGGCGCGGACGCGGGGGACGCACGACGGGCTTACGGGCGCGAGCGGGTAGCTCCGGCGTCTTCGAGCGATGGTCGACGGTCGGGGGGAGGGAGCTAGCGATTTTTCTGGTTTTCTCAAGCTTTCAAATGTCTCAATCATGGATAAAGTGGGGCTTCAAGGAAGAAGAATGAGCTGCTGAAGCTTGGGGGTCATAATTGCCCAAAAGTCCACACAAATATCCCCTTCTACTCATTGCATGCCCCCACTAGCCAAAGCTGTCATCCACAGCCAATTTGCAATACCAAATTTCCCCTAGAAGCTCCACAAATGATCCAAATGTTGTCCACCCCCTTGGCCTACAAATTTTGGACCTTCCCCAACCAAATTAAGCTAAATTCCTTTCTAAATTGACCCAATTGATGTCCCAAAAATTCAACCAAGGTGTCAACGTCCCTCTTATGATTTTTCCTCATCAATTGAACCAACTTGACGGCCAAAAAAGATACTAAACGGCCCTCTAATTCTTCCGTTCCAAAATAACCTTACTTTGAATTTTTGTCAAAATCTCGAGTTTGCAGAAAAATCTTCGAAGGATGAGTTGACGTTTCTAAAATGAATCGTGACATGACAAAACTTTCATTTCTGAAATTGGGTTTAAATTCGCGGTTAATTTCTACCAAGTACGATTTTAGTGTGACCTAGCCTACATGGTAGCTTTTAGGAATTTTTAATGCAATTGACCTATGGTCGATTATTTTCAAGCTACATTGTACATCTTCGACGCATTGGCAACTCTCGATTGTCGTAAAATCTCGAGATTTCAAATACGGGCATAGGGTACAGAAATGACAGAAAAATCGGTCTAGTGCCGTTCGACAGAAATTTGGCAATCAAGTAGGATCACCCACACATTAATAACATACCTCTGTCAAATTGACCTATCTCTGATCTCTAATCGATTTTGATGGTACCGTAATGACCCTTGCAAATTAGCACGGTCGAGTAGTCGATTTCTGTGGCATCCCAGAAATTAGGGGCAAGCCCTAAGGTGTCCTAAAGCTCTTAAATAGGTAATGAATTTACCTATGGGTTGTGTTTTAGCCTTTAGTTTTCTCTTAAGGCTTTGTGTTTTGTGCTTGTGTTCTTAATTTAAGTGTTTGAAATTTGATTATAAGGTAAATTAATGAGAATAGCCTATGCTTGGCCATGCATTTTATAGATTAAGTTCTCATAGATAAATTATTATAGGATTTTGTTTAGGTGAAATTTAGTAATTAAGCGCCTAAAAAGAAATTCAAAAAAAAAAAAAGAGAGAGAAAATTTGGATTGGGCCTTGGGCCCAAGGGTGGACCCTAATGGGCCAAGTGGCCGGCCCATTAAGGCCCACAAGGAGGGCTGTCGTCGGCCCAAGAGGAGGGGAAGAAGTGGCCGGCCCACTTCTTCCAAGAGGCCCAAAAGCCCAAAAGCCCAAGCCCATGCATGGAGCCTTGCCAAGTGCCAAGAAGGCTTGCCATGCATTGGCTCTTGGGAGGCAATCTAATGATTGCCTCTTGGGGAAATTAAAGGAGAATTAACCGGATGGGGGAGAGGAGAGAGAGAGGAGTGTCGCCCAAAGGAGAAAGAGAGAGAGAGGTGTGCGTGCAAGAGAGAGGGGAGGAGGCCGAGAGAGGAGGAGCCGTCCGTCGCCGCCGTTCGCCGCCGTTCGTCCGCTATTCCTTTTGGGTTTAAGGCAAGTTAGGATCCATCTCTTCTCTTGCATGTGTGTCTTGCATGTTGGTTGGATCTTTGGGTGTTAAAAGGTGAGAAACCGAAGCTAGTGTGGTTTGTTCTTGAAGATGCTTGCTGTTTTCGTATGAATTCACTGGAGTCAGAATCTTGTGGGAGCTTGCATGCATGTTTGGAGTTCGATTTTGACTTGGATCTCTTCATGAAAGTTGTAGCCAACACCTTGAACTATAACATACAAAAATTTCATGCAAAATGATGAAGGTTCAAGGGGTCAAAACCCCATTTTTCGGAGACTCTAGATCTGGAACTATTTTGCTGACCTTGTGGTAGATTTGTGGTTGCATGTTGATTTTTACCATGAATCTCTCTTCGACTTCTTCATGAAACTTGTAGAGAACATCTTAAAGATCAACATACTCAAATTTGAAGCAAAATGAACAAGTATAGCTTAGGAAATCAACCTGTTCTTGAAGATGATAAATCTGGAGTCGCGGTACAAGATACCCGAGACTTCATGGACCGATTATGGAGGTTATCCTTTGGAATTTTGGCTTAAGTTCCTTCATAAAAGTTGTAGGGGATCCTTATAAGTAAAACATATCCAAATTTCAGAGAAAACGAAGAAGGATAGGTAGGTCAAACCTCAATATTTCGGACATAGGACCCTGGACGTTTCGGTAGTCTGACCAGTAGCTTCGTGTGACTATAGAAATTTATCTAAAACGAATTTGGCCTAGATTCCTTCATGAAAAATATAATTTAATGTCTTAACTATAACCTGGTAAAATTTCATAATTTTCTGAGGTCGTTTGGGCATTTTAATTGAATTACTTAGAAAACTGCACATTCTGCCCTTGTCCGAGATTCTATGCGGGAATTTTAGTAATATTGCCTTTTGTGTAGAAATTGATTGGCTATGCATTTTTCTGTAGAAAATCACCATTTTATTTTATTAAATTATTATATGCTTTGATTTCATGAATTTGGGATTGGTGTGATTATTTAAATTAAATTAATTGCAAAATAGGACAAGTTAGAATTTAAATAAATTCTAAATGTATTTGGTAAGTACATTGTTTTGAGTGGCATATAATTCCATAAGGACTTAATTACTATGAGTGATTGCATCTTACTGCATGTATGTAAGTGCTTGATGATGCATGTATAAGAACGAAGGTGATCTTGTTTTGCCATTACATCATGTGCATGGTAATTTGAGACCTAATTGGCAAACATGAGTAATGGTAAATGAGTAAGTGGTTTGTGGAGAATGATAATGCCCGGGATGGGGGGTGCCGGATGCCCGGAATGTATAGAGATACATGACCGGATGGCCCTGGGAGTATCAGGATGCCCGGAATGGTTGGGTGCCGGAAGCCTCGGAGGTCTTTGCCCGAGGGGATGCCTCGTGATGCCAGTTGGGGTGCGAGATGCCCGGGATGTGGGGGTGCCGGATGCCCGGTGGCCATGAATGGCATAATTCCGGAGGATCTTCTCGCAACGCCTGGATAGGGTGCGAGTGTAAAGTATGGGATGGATGATCCCGAGAAAGGGTGATGTGATGATCAATTGAGAATTTAAAAGTGGAAATTAAATCATGCATATATGACATGATATGATGATGACTACCTATGGCATGGATGATATGGCATGTTGACAATGTACATGAGACATGATATGATGATAATCACCTATGATATAACGACATGATGACATGATGACATGATGACATGATGACATGATGGCATGATGGCATGTATATAAGGTATGATGATGTCATGCATGGATAATATGGTATGATGATGATGATTAATTGTGGCCTATGATATGTACGTATTTTGATTGTGACTATGATGTATGATGACATGTACATGGCTTCGAGGTAAGTACGCTGGAATGCATAAATGACATGTATAATGTAATTGTTTGTATTGTTTAAATGCATTGAGTGGTGATTGGATTCCTTTACCTCGCCGAGTGGTTGTACTCACCCCTTCGGGGACTAACATTTCAGATTAGTACGATGCCACTCCCTACCGTCACGCGGGAGTATTTTACGGCCTTCCGTCTGATGTGGAGGTCGAGTTGATGGAGATCGATTGTCCCACCCTACCGGGTCTGACGTTCATCCGGGTTCGCGCGATTGTGTCTTATGACGTGGGTCTGTCTGGGGGCCCGGTCATTCAGGAGTACGTGTCTGTCCACATCCGCCGCGATGGAGTGATGATGGGGATCTTTGCCACCCCCACCGCCCGACGCAGGGATGGGTGTGACGGCCGCGCGTGAGGAGTAGGAGTTGGTAACTTTTTGGGATATGGCCGACACTAGCAGTCCGAGGGGAGGATTTTACACGCTGTTTTTAGTGGGTGTGCATTGTCTTGTCGTGAGGGAAGCGGAGTGATGGTGAGACTCGCCTCTTATTCTCGCGTGAGCTGCGCAAATCCTTAAAGCCTTTTTAAAAAGAAAAAGAACAAAATTTTACGCCTAAGCCTCGGCCTGGATTACAATTCTTTCTTCTATCGTCGTATAAGTTGTTTTTGCCTTAGTTTCTTAACGCATAGTATCTGTGGCGACCCTACCGGGTTTTGGGGGTGCCACATCGGTTGGTATCAGAGCCAAAGGTTTATGTTCGGAGTGATAAGGAGACCTCATTTAGCAAATGAGGGAAGTTTTGACAATGCACACCATAGGATATAAAGTGGAATAATTGAATAACGGGTGATGAGTATTCGCCCATAGATCCTTAGTAGTTTTTTTTTTTAAGTTGCCAGTAACATGTATATGTTACTTTAGTAGTAGTAGTGGTTGCTTTGAATGAAGGCAGTAAGTCTCAGATTTTTCCTGAGGCAAATGCTTGGAACTGCAGGAAAATCATGGTACGGTTTGGAAGTCATCGTCCACCGAGGGCTGAAGCCTCTTCATCAAGGGCTGAACCCCGAATGGAAGATATCCCTGAGCATTGGCCAATATTGGAAATCTGATGGAAAGGCAGCGCAAAGAACAACTGGAGCAGAGCGCCGTACTCAGGGACTAGTGGAGCAATTTTTGAAGTTGAAGCCACCCAAATTCAGTGGCATGGGAAGTCCTGAGGAGGCGGAACATTGGATTGATGGGATGGAACGAATTTTCCGGTTGTTGGACTGCACCGATCTTTGAAAATAACTTTAGTAGAGTACCACTGGAGGGAAATGCGAAGTTTTGGTGGAGAGCTTCAAGGGATACGATCTTTCCATCGGTAGTCGATATAAACCGGGATGAGTTTGTTAGGGCTTTCAATAGAAAGCATTTTTCTGATCGTGCCAAGGATAAGAAAATCACGAGAATTTGTTCAGCTAGAACAAAAGGAGCTGACAGTGGACCAATATGAGGCTAGATTTTCTGAATTATCTAGATATGCTCATAGACTGATTGAGGATCAGGAGGAAAAGGCTAAGAGATTTCTGAAAGGGTTGAGAACTGACATTAGAAAGCAATTGGTGCCTTTGAACATAAGAGATTACAATGAGATCTATGAAAGGGCACAGTTGGTGGAGCAGGAGCTGTTAAGAGAGCGGTCAGAATGTAAGATAACCGTAGGAGGAAAGGACACTGAAATAGACTTAGTCGTGATGGCCATGTATGACTTTGATGTTATCCTAGGAATGGACTGGCTTTGTAAGTATCGGGCTAGAATGGATTGTTATAGAAGAGTAATCCAATTTGCTTTACCTGACCAGTCCAGTTGTGAATTTTTAGGTGGTCAGACCCACCTATCAGTAGCACTTATTTCTGCAGTAGAGGCTAATGTGTTACTTGGCAAAGGATGTCAAGGGTACCTAGCGATGGTTAAAGATTATGCCAAGGAAGAACTGAAACTTGATGAAATTAGGGTAGTAAGTGAATTTCCGGATGTATTTCCTGAGGAGTTGCCTGGATTACCCCCGGAAAGAGAAGTTGAGTTTGAAATTGAATTGACGGAACAGGACCAATATCGAAAGCCCCATACGAGAATGGCCCTAACGGAACTAAAGGAATTAAAAGTGCAACTACAGGAGTTGCTTGACAAAGGATTCATTAGGCCAAGTGCTTCACCTTGGGGTGCACCGGTTCTGTTTGTGAAAAAGAAAGATGGGTCGATGCGCCTATGCATTAACTATAGGCAACTAAATCAAGTGACCATTAAAAACAAGTATCCTCTGCCTAGAATTGATGATCTGTTTGACCAACTTCAGGGAAGTTCGGTTTTCTCTAAGATTGACTTGAGGTCAGGATACCATCAGCTAAGGATTAAGAAGGAAGACATTCCTAAGACTGCATTTAGGACTCGTTATGGACATTACGAGTTCCTTGTCATGCCTTTTGGATTGACAAATGCACCCGCAGCATTCATGGATCTAATGAATAGGGTGTTTAAGTCCTATTTGGATCAGTTCGTGATTGTTTTTATTGATGATATCTTGGTGTATTCAAAAGGACCAAAAGAACATGAGCATCACTTGAGGTTAGTTTTGCAAACTCTGAGGAACCACAAGTTATATGCCAAATTCAGCAAGTGTGAATTTTGGTTGGACCAGATAACATTTTTAGGACACGTGGTGTCAGGAGGAGGAATTGCAGTAGATCCGGCGAAAGTTGAGATGGTAATAAATTGGCCGAGACCGACCACACCCACTGAAATACGAAGTTTCTTAGGATTGGCCGGTTATTACCGAAGGTTTATTGAAGGATTTTCCCGATTGGCGGGTCCTTTAACCAAGTTAACTCGGAAAAATGCAAAATTTGAATGGAGTGGGGATTGTGAAAGGAGTTTTCAAGAACTCAAAAGAAAGTTAACCACGGCTCCAATTTTAACCATACCCTACGGGACCGGATGGTTTTACGGTATATAGTGATGCATCTCACAAAGGATTGGGATGTGTTTTGATGCAACATGGCAAGGTCATAGCCTATGCATCTAGACAACTGAAACCCCACGAACTAAACTACCCCACGCATGATCTAGAATTGGCGGCTATAGTGTTCGCCTTGAAGATATGGAGGCATTATTTGTATGGGGAGAAGTTTGAGATTTATACGGATCATAAGAGCTTGAAATATTTGTTCTCACAAAAAGAGTTGAACATGAGACAAAGAAGGTGGATGGAATTGTTAAAAGATTATGACTGCGAGATACGGTACCATCCAGGGAAGGCGAATAGGGTAACAGATGCTCTTAGCCGTAAGTCAGCCATGGAGATGGCCAGTTTAAGAATAGCGGAATGGAGTTTATTGAAGTCCGTAGCAGACTCGGAATTTAAGTTGAAGGTGGATAATCTTACTGGTATGCTTAAAGCCCTAAGAATCGAGCCGGAAATCATCCAGAGAATCAAGACCCTGCAAAGATCTGATCCGGAGATTATGAAAGTGAAGGAGGCGATGTCCTTAGGAAAGAGACCAGAGTTTCAAATTTCTGAAGATGGGGCGATAAGATGCCAAGGACGACTTTGTGTACCTGACAACGAAGAAGTAAAGAAGGAGATTTTGTCAGAAGCACATAAGAGCAAGTATAGTATCCATCCAGGAAGTACGAAAATGTACAGAAATTTGCGTCAACAATTTTGGTGGAATGGTATGAAAATGGATACGGCTAAGCATGTTTCTCAATGTTTAACGTGCTAGCAAGTAAAGACGGAACATCGTAAGCCGGCAGGACTTTTAAGACCACTAGACATACCAGAGTGGAAGTGGGAGCATGTGACAATGGATTTTGTGCAAGGGCGCCAAGGACATCAAGTGGCCACGATTCAACTGGGTAGTGGTGGACCGTTTAACTAAGTCTGCCCATTTCTTAGCTGTCCGTATGAACTATTCAATGAACAGACTCGCTGAGATCTATGTAAGCCAGATAATACGCTTGCATGGTATACCTGTAACGATCACCTCGGATCGAGACTCTAGATTTACTTCGAATTTTGGCGAAGTGCAAAATGCTTTGGGGACGAAACTTCAATTCGATCGCTTATCACCCTCAAACAGATGGACAAACGAAAGAGTAATACAAACTCTAGAGGATATGCTTAGAGCACAGTATTATCGACTTTAGAGGGAAATGGGATGAGAACTTGCATTTGGTAGAATTTGCCTATAACAACGGTTTTCGAGAAAAGTATAGGCATGGCCCCATATGAAGCATTATATGGGAGGAGATGCGTAACTCCTATCTCGTTGGGATGAGGTAGGTGAAAGAAGATTGACAGGACCTGAATTGATACAAGATACCACTGAAGCTGTTGAGATTATTAGGAAAAGACTTAAGACAGCTCAGAGTAGACAAAAGGGCTATGCGGACAGGCGTAGGAGGCCCTTGGAGTTTAGTGTGGGAGATCATGTGTTTCTTAAGGTATCTCCGTTGAAAGGAGTATCTCGTTTCGGAATGAAAGGAAAGTTGAGTCCTAGATTCGTTGGACCTTTTGAGATACTTGAGAGAATAGGAGATGCGGCTTATCGTTTGGCACTACCTCCTAATTTGGGAAATTTGCATGATGTGTTTCATGTGTCGATGCTAAGAAAGTATCAGCCAGATCCCGGTCACATACTCGATCATGAAGCCATCAAAGTGGATGAGAAAGTGAGATACATCGAGGAGCCTGTGCAAATACTAGATCGAAAGGAACAAGTTCTCAGGACTAAGAAGATCCCCTTGGTAAAAGTATTATGGCAACATCACGATATGGAGGAAGCCACATGGGAAAGTGAAGACCAGATGAAGGAAAAGTACCCCTACCTATTTGAGGACGTAAGTAGCATCTAATTTCGAGGACGAAATTCTCTAAGGAGGGAGAATTGTGGCATCCCGAAATTAGGGGCAAGCCCTAAGGTGTCCTAAAGCTCTTAAATAGGTAATGAATTTACCTATGGGTTGTGTTTTAGCCTTTAGTTTTCTCTTAAGGCTTTGTGTTTTGTGCTTGTGTTCTTAATTTAAGTGTTTGAAATTTGATTATAAGGTAAATTAATGAGAATAGCCTATGCTTGGCCATGCATTTTATAGATTAAGTTCTCATAGATAAATTATTATAGGATTTTGTTTAGGTGAAATTTAGTAATTAAGCGCCTAAAAAGAAATTCAAAAAAAAAAAAAAAAAGAGAGAAAATTTGGATTGGGCCTTGGGCCCAAGGGTGGACCCTAATGGGCCAAGTGGCCGGCCCATTAAGGCCCCACAAGGAGGGCTGTCGTCGGCCCAAGAGGAGGGGAAGAAGTGGCCGGCCCACTTCTTCCAAGAGGCCCAAAAGCCCAAAAGCCCAAGCCCATGCATGGAGCCTTGCCAAGTGCCAAGAAGGCTTGCCATGCATTGGCTCTTGGGGAGGCAATCTAATGATTGCCTCTTGGGGAAATTAAAGGAGAAGTAACCGGATGGGGGAGAGGAGAGAGAGAGGAGTGTCGCCCAAAGGAGAAAGAGAGAGAGAGAGGTGTGCGTGCGAGAGAGAGGGGATGAGGCCGAGAGAGGAGGAGCCGTCCGTCGCCGCCGTTCGCCGCCGTTCGTCCGCTATTCCTTTTGGGTTTAAGGCAAGTTAGGATCCATCTCTTCTCTTGCATGTGTGTCTTGCATGTTGGTTGGATCTTTGGGTGTTAAAAGGTGAGAAACCGACGCTAGTGTGGTTTGTTCTTGAAGATGCTTGCTGTTTTCGTATGAATTCACTGGAGTCAGAATCTTGTGGGAGCTTGCATGCATGTTTGGAGTTCGATTTTGACTTGGATCTCTTCATGAAAGTTGTAGCCAACACCTTGAACTATAACATACAAAAATTTCATGCAAAATGATGAAGGTTTAAGGGGTCAAAACCCCATTTTTCGGAGACTCTAGATCTGGAACTATTTTGCTGACCTTGTGGTAGATTTGTGGTTGCATGTTGATTTTTACCATGAATCTCTCTTCGACTTCTTCATGAAACTTGTAGAGCACATCTTAAAGATCAACATACTCAAATTTGAAGCAAAATGAACAAGTATAGCTTAGGAAATCAACCTGTTCTTGAAGATGATAAATCTGGAGTCGCGGTACAGGATACCCGAGACTTCATGGACCGATTATGGAGGTTATCCTTTGGAATTTTGGCTTAAGTTCCTTCATGAAAGTTGTAGGGGATCCTTAGAAGTAAAACATATCCAAATTTCAGAGAAAACGAAGAAGCATAGGTAGGTCAAACCTCAATATTTCGGACATAGGACCCTGGACGTTTCGGTAATCTGACCAGTAGCTTCGTGTGACTATAGAAATTTATCTAAAACGAATTTGGCCTAGATTCCTTCATGAAAAATCTAATTTAATGTCTTAAATATAACCTGGTAAAATTTCATAATTTTCTGAGGTCGTTTGGGCATTTTAATTGAATTACTTAGAAAACTGCACATTCTGCCCTTGTCCGAGATTCTATGCGGGAATTTTAGTAATATTGCCTTTTGTGTAGAAATTGATTGGCTATGCATTTTTTCTGTAGAAAATCACCATTTTATTTTATTAAATTATTATATGCTTTGATTTCATGAATTTGGGATTTGTGTGATTATTTAAATTAAATTAATTGCAAAATAGGACAAGTTAGAATTTAAATAAATTCTAAATGTATTTGGTAAGTACATTGTTTTGAGTGGCATATAATTCCATAAGGACTTAATTACTATGAGTGATTGCATCTTACTGCATGTATGTAAGTGCTTGATGATGCATGTATAAGAACGAAGGTGATCTTGTTTTGCCATTACATCATGTGCATGGTAATTTGAGACCTAATTGGCAAACATGAGTAATGGTAAATGAGGAAGTGGTTTGTGGAGAATGATAATGCCCGGGATGGGGGGTGCCGGATGCCCGAAATGTATAGAGATACATGACCGGATGGCCCTGGGAGTATCAGGATGCCCGGAATGGTTGGGTGCCAGAAGCCTCGGAGGTCTTTGCCCGAGGGGATGCCTCGTGATGCCAGTTGGGGTGCGAGATGCCCGGGATGTGGGGGTGCCGGATGCCCGGTGGCCATGAATGGCATAATTCCGGAGGATCTTCTCGCAACGCCTGGATAGGGTGCGAGTGTAAAGTATGAGATGGATGATCCCGAGAAAGGGTGATGTGATGATCAATTGAGAATTTAAAAGTGGAAATTAAATCATGCATATGTGACATGATATGATGATGACTACCTATGGCATGGATGATATGGCATGTTGACAATGTACATGAGACATGATATGATGATAATCACCTATGATATAACGACATGATGACATGATGACATGATGACATGATGGCATGATGGCATGTATATAAGGTATGATGATGTCATGCATGGATAATATGGTATGATGATGATGATTAATTGTGGCCTATGATATGTACGTATTTTGATTGTGACTATGATGTATGATGACATGTACATGGCTTCGAGGTAAGTACGCTAGAATGCATAAATGACATGTATAATGTAATTGTTTGTATTGTTTAAATGCATTGAGTGGTGATTGGATTCCTTTACCCGCCGAGTGGTTGTACTCACCCTTCGGGGACCAACATTTCAGATTAGTACGATGCCACTCCCCTACCGTCACGCGGGGAGTATTTTACGGCCTTCCGTCGATGTGGAGGTCGAGTTGATGGAGATCAATTGTCCCACCCTACCGGGTCGACGTTCATCCGGGTTCGCGCGGTGTGTCTTATGACGTGGGTGCATGCGGGGGCCCGGTCATTCGGGGTACGTGTCTGTCCACATCCGCCGCGATGGAGTGATGATGGGGATGCTGCCACCCCCACCGCCTGACGCACCGGGATGGGTGTGACGGCCGCGCGTGAGGAGTAGGAGTTGGTAACTTTTTGGGATATGGCCGACACTAGCAGTCCGAGGGGAGGATTTTACACGCTGTTTTTAGTGGGTGTGCATTGTGCTGTCGTGAGGGAAGCGGAGTGATGGTGAGACTCGCCTCTTATTCTCGCTGTGAGCTGCGCAAATCCTTAAAGCCTTTTTAAAAAGAAAAAGAACAAAATTTTACGCCTAAGCCTCGGCCTGGATTACAATTCTTTCTTCTATCGTCGTATAAGTTGTTTTTGCCTTAGTTTCTTAACGCATAGTATCTGTGGCGACCCTACCGGGTTTTGGGGGTGCCACAATTTCTAGTCGAATTCTCAAGTCTATTGTGTTAAAATCCCTTAACAACTTCACCAGATAGATTAGTTATCTCGTGAGTGATCAACTCAAAAAAAAAGACTATAGGCACGTCAATGAAAAGCCCAACTTATTCAATTGAAAACAAAATTAGAAATTCGGGATGTCACATATACTGATATGGATAAGTGACCCAACATCATAATCGGCCAAATTAAAATTTAATTAATCACTAGGAATTATCTTAGTGGTCACTCAATTCACTTGGGAAGGAGGAAGTAGCGAGTTTCATTCACCATTTTCTTAGGAAGCTCGAGTGGGGACGCGTGAATGAGAGAACATGGCAGCACGCGTAGTGACTCGTAAAATGGATATAAAATATGATCATACATAAAAATTAAAATTTGATTGAATATATTACTTTCACCATCCTATATATGTTGAATGAATCATGAAAACCAAGACCTTACAATTGCCAAATTAATCAACTATTCCCCGTTAAAAAGTTCCATCCAAGGATGTGGGGACATCGGATGGCTCAAGTCAAGTGGATGATGGATTGATAAAGATGGGGAATAATTAGGGACAATTATAAGTCATTTCCAGTTGAGGAATTTACAAAAAAATAAATGAAAAATCCAAACCTTAAAAAGCCTCATTTTTTTTTCTACAATCTTCTCTATCTCCTACCTCCTTTTATCATCTATTAGGGTGCGTTTGTTTGTATTTCTGTTCTTTTTTTGTTCCAGGGAACAGAAATAAAAGAAACTATTTATGTTTTGGGGAACAGTTTTTGAACAAAAAAACACGTTTGGTAAACTTGTTCCTGAAATAAAAAAAAAAACAGAAACATGTTTGGTAAATTTATGTTCTTTTTTGTTTCTTTAAATTTTTAATGTTTTTTTATTTTTCATTTTTTTCTTTCTTTTTCTTTTTTTTTTTCTTGCTTTGGCCGGTCGCCGGCCTCGGCCATGGCCGGCGGCCGGCCGATGAGGGCCGGCGGCCTCGCCCGACCATGGAGAGGCTTGCCGGCCCGGCGAGGCCGAGCCTCGCCGTGGTTGGGCGAGGCTCGGCCTCACCTTGGGCGGGCGAGCTCGGCCTCGGCGGATCCGGGCGAGCCGAGCTCGCGAGCCTCGCGGCCGGCGGGCGAGCTCGGCCTCGTCGGATTTGGGCAAGCCCGAGCTCGCCCAGCCAAGGCGAGGCCGAGCCTCGCCGGGCGGGCGAGGCCGCCGGTCCTCATCGGCCGGTCGCCGGCCATGGCCGAGGCCGGCAAACCGGCCAAAGCAAGAAGAAGAAAAAAAGAAAAAAAAAGAAAAGATAAGAGAGAGAAAAATTGTTTTTGTTTTGTTGAAACAAGAAACTTTTTTTGTTTTTGTTTACATTCTTTTTTGTTCGCGGGAACAAAAGAACGCAATTTGGACAAAAAACGCAAACAAACGCGTTTACATTGCTTTTTTTTTTGTTAAGGGAAACAAAAAAATAAAAATCTGTTCATAAACAAAAATAAAAACATAAACAAACACGCCCTTAGTCTCCCCCCACACCACCACCGTTGCCAAAGCAATGCCACCACCGGCCACGATTGTCTGCTGCTGCGCCACTCCGATAGCCACCACCACCAAAGCCGCACTCGAACACCTCCAAAAGCTTTGCTCAGATAACATTGCAAGCACCTCTCTCAGCTACTCGGATTTGAGTTTGCACTTCAGATTCGTGACATAGAGAAGGAGATGCTGAAGCGGTCGCGGTGGTTAGGTGCCACAAGTTATGGTTTGTAGCGGCGTTGTTGGTGGGTAGATGAAGGGGGAGGAGGAAGAAAGCAAGAAAAAAAATGAAAAGAAGAAAAAATAAAAGGAAAAAAAATTCCGGCTAAAAAAAAAAAAAAAATTTGATGTGATACTGCTCATATCCGGAAAAAAAAAAGATAATGTTATAAAAAGTCATCGAACTTCGATCTAATCTATAATGTGATTTTTTGATGATGATATTGAACATTTTCATAGACTAACTTGAATATGCAACGTGGTTTATGATCTTTTTAATTAATTCAATAAAATTCATAAGCTTTTAGTACATATTAAAGTTAGTCTATGAAAATGTTCAATGTCATCATTAAATATTTCATGTAATCTAAGGACTAATTTGACTATGTACTAAAATCTAAGGATCCATTGAATAAATTAAAAATTCAAACATCGAGTTCTTGTCTAGAGACAATATTGAACAAATTAAAAATTAGATATTATACTATACATTAAATTAAAGTTCAAGAATCATTTGTCATTTTCCCAAAAAAAAATAAGCGCAAACTATAGGAAATAAATAGAACAAACAGCAAAAAAGAAACCAATAAATAAAATAGTTCAAAGACAACACTTTTAACATATACAAAAAGCTCAAAGATCAGTTGATTGCCCTCTTCTTAATCACACAGCCAATCTAAGTTAGCCTCTTCTTCTGGTACCATTATATTCAAACTATTGAGACTGTCCTTGAGAGGCTCCCACAAGACTTCTCTTTCTTTGTCACAAATCACCTTCTTCAAGTTCCTCAACCTCACGATTGACCGTGGCAGCACAGACAATCTCAGACATCCTCTCATGTTTATCTTCTTGAGATTATTCAGTTGACCAATTTGACTAGGCAAAGTGCTCAAACTCAGGCAATCAGATATATTGAGAGATATCAATTTTTGGAGGGTTCCAATCGAGATTGGTAATTGTAACAAATTTGTGCATGAATTAAGCCTAACCACTTCAAGGGAGGTTGATTGCCCAAGCTGTTCTGGGAGTGTAGAGAAATTATGGCAATTTGTGATGCTAAGCTTCTTTAGAGACTTTATGTCACAAATGCCATCCGGTAATGTCACGAGATCATTGCAATAGTCGATGTCGAGCTCCACTAAGTTTGGCATTGCATCGGAGATTTTGGCATCGTTTGACGTTGAAGCCTGCCCTATGTCACACATGAAAAAGGATATCTTTTGTAGACTATGCAAGCATAGTTTTCCCATGCTTTGGAAAGAAATCATGACGCGTTCGAGCCTGATCCTCCTTAAACTAGACCCAATGACATGCAAATTGCGTAGCTCAGCTGGAAAGAAGCTATAGTTTGTTACTATTAAGACTTTGAGCTTATCTGCTTTCTCAATGAAATCCGGCAAAGCATAAGTCTTGGTTTGGTTGGTCTCAAAGTTCAAGACAAGAGCCTCAGCTTCAGGTAATTGAAGATCTGGCCAAGGTGTTGAGAATCTTCCATCTGCATCATGAACATAGAAGGTTAAAGATAATTTAACTACCAACAAACTGAACTTTTCCCTAAAGGTCATTGAGAGAGAGAGTTCTAACCTGTGGAGATTGACACTAGACGAGCACTAAGAGTCGGTTGCTTTTGCTTACTCCACCAATCGGGAAAATTATTTGTGGTTAAGTCCACAATGAGTCTCTTTCTGTTCTCTACATCTCCTTGGTTGCACTCCATGATAGCCAACTCTCTGAGCAGATCGTGTTGCGTAGCATAGTGGCTGCTGTAACATTTGTCCTCGTCCTCATTTGAATCTCTCCTGTATGTATGCAATAGCTCCGATATAAGCATTTGCACTGGAGTTTCTTGTGCTAAAGTTTAATGCAAGGCATTCGATGATAACAATTTACTGGTAAAGAAAGACATCTGATCCATCCCACGTTTAAGAAATCAAGTCAGGAGGTAAAAATGTTCTTTACAGGCCTTTGTAAAATCCATTTGACCTTCAAAATGCGGAACACACTATAGCTGAAAGGTTAAGTTTAGTAATTGTGGTGTGGATCCAAAACATCTAGTTTGCCTATTTTTGGGGAAACAGGAAATTTGTTGCGCATAAATTACTCTCTCAATCCCTGGTGTAAAGATCTAATCATGCCTTTGTCCATTTCACACACGTTCTAACTGTCACGTATAAGGAAAAACTGCTCATACGCCAACTACAATCTGATAAGGCACTCTTAGAGCAGTAGCAAACTAGAAAAGTTAGAATCAGAGAACAAAACAAACTTCAGATCCATACCTGGTGTTTACAAGATCAGCTAGGTTCCTGTAAAAGAGTTCATGGAGGTCATTAATGGCAAGTGTGCCATCGAAATCTTGCCTGTACAACTCCACCCACATATCAATAAGGGCAGTGGCAGGGATCTTGCGATCCTCTGGAAATGAGCCGAGGTCCATGAAACGCTCCTTGATCGAAGTGTTACCATCCAAGTCATCCAAACTCTTTCTGAGGCAATCTAGAATGTCACTGTCCAAACCCAAATGGGACAAATTAAGAAGCTTTGTTTCCCAGAACGAACGATCCTTTCCTCGGAGAGACTTGGCAACGACTGTAAGAGCTAATGGCAATCCCTTACAGCGTTTCACTATCTGCCACAGGGAAAAAGAATATAGAAACAATTATGGGAACTTTGATATGAATCGTAATTAGTACAAACCATGGCCTCTTTTTAATGAAAGAGAGATCAAAGTAAAATCAGCATAGGTTAGGTGCATGGCAAAGAGCTTGGATGTAACATGGTAAGCCTATCTTAGGCAGGTTGATTTTATTAAACATTTTCTTTAAAGAAAAAAATAAACTCAGTTTTGATGACCATAAAAAATCCTATCATAGATGCACTCAAGCGAGAGTATACCTTATCCCAGAGCTCATCATCTGGCGCAACCAACCTTCTACCATCGACAGTAACAGATCGACGAAAAAGTTCCAGGGCTTCCTCATGAGGCAATGGGTTCAGGTGATGCACAAGATCAACATTAGGAAATTCATATCTTGATGTCACCACAATCTTGTAATGTTTGATCTTCTTGAAGACAAATTTCTCAAATATAGATTGTGAGTCGGTCCAAACATCGTCCAGCACAAGCAACACAGGATTTTCGCCTATCATGATGAGCAGTTGCTGCAAGCAATGAACTGCATCATCTTCTGTTACAATCTCAGGTACATCTAAACCATTATGTTGAATCATTTTCCGGACGATGTCTGTCAGGGTGGGCTTCTTCGAGACAGGGACAAACATGATGTTGAATTTGCCTATATGCATGCAAACCACAGTAAGTCTTGACTCATATTGCTTGCAAAGAGTATGAAAATTTGCCGCAACACTTCTAATTTACTAAATTTGGTAGGATAAGAAACAGAGCTAAGTAGATGCCGTATCGCAGAAATAATGAGCGTGAATCCTATGGTGAGTGAAGACTACGTTTCCACTGATTAAGAAAGGCACTCAGCAAAATCAAACAGAGGCGAGTTATTGCATATCTAAAAGCTCGGGAAAGATTTATCAGATTGGACATGATATGAAAACTGAAAATAATCCATGACAAGAAGATTGTTTTACTCGATGAAACACCACCTGCAAAAAACCCAAGCATATCTTTGTGCAAACATTCACATCTACAAGGAACTGTATTGCTTGACAGAGAGAACAGGTGATGTAATTCAATCATGTCAAATATGTGCACAAGTAAAACATTGTTCAGGCACCTGCTCCCATACACATAAATGGCAAACCAAAGGCTTTGAGGCAACTGATTGGCAAGGATCAATCAATGAATTCCCTAATTTAATTAGTTCTGGATGATTTAAACCCTAGTCACACATACCTTCAATATCATTGTCATGACACAATTTCTTAAGCAGGGTCGTCTTCCCGCACCCGCCCGGGGCGGTCACAACAATCACAGACACTCCCTCCTCCAGCAACTGCTCCCTGAGCTTTTTCAAGGACGCCTCCACCACTGACCCAACAATGAAATCAGGCGCCTCAGGGACCGCAAGGTTGCCTGAAGCCCCGAGTCCGTTCTTGAGGGCCCCGCCGTTCTCTTGACTGATACGGATCAACTTGACTCCTAACCCGATCTCCTTCACCTCCCACAACATCTCGCTGTTGTTTCTCGCATCCAACAGTGAGATGTAAAGATTGAAATCCCCCGTTAATTCTGCATTGAATGCCTTCAGCTTGTTGGAGTGCGTATACTTCTTGCGCATGTTGAACCGGTGGATACTTGAGCACTTCTGAACCAGTCCTTTGCCTTTATTCAATAGGTCCTTGATCGGACGCATCTCTTTCGGATTACGGTCCAGCAGATTGTTGAACTTGTCCCAATCCCTAATGATTGGTTCGATTCTGCCCAAGGTGTTTTGGATCTTCTTGAGCTGCGGACCAAAGGCTCTGATGGTTTGCACCACCTCCTTAACGGCGGCGAACAGCTCATTGAATGCTGCTCCCACAGCAGCTCCTGCATAATCAATTCCCATTCCTTGTTCTTTCTGTCTTCACAGACCAAACAAGCAAAGGAATCTAAAACTTTCGATGAATCGCCAAAGATGCTAGAACTGAGACCCACGTCCCGAGATTTGCAGAGGATCTTTCCCTCTGTTCTTTTTTTCTTTTTTTTCTTCTGGGTTTTTTTTTTTTTTTTCGAAGAGGCAAGAAGGAAGAGGAAGAGGAACTTTTTGGTCTTTGAAGCAACGATGGAGAAATTGACGAACGAAAAGGTGAGAGAGACTCTTCTCCTTGGTTGAAACGGTAGTGGAAGTCTATCCTCGGGCCGGGCATGTTATAGTCATCGGACGGGAAGTTTCTTTCCACGGGCCGGGCATGTTATAGTCATCGGACGGGAAGTTTCTTGGAGGAGCGACCATCGGAGGCCTCGCTTTGTTACTCGCTTTGCTACTCGTTTAGTTAGGCGCGTAACAGCCCGCGTTCGTATTTTATGGTAAACATAGTTTATCCCACTAAAAATTGAAAACATTTCAACCAACCATATGAGCTTTTAAATTAAAAGTGAGTATTTGATGTGTATGGTAAAATACAAATTCTCCTATTAGGTGATCGGTAATGCATTTCGCATATGTTGGATGATGTTGGATACAGCAACTATACTTTGAAATGTATAATTTGAGAAATAAAGAGCAAGGTAATTTTTGGATTTGGTAGGATATGGACTTTACAATAAATTTAAAACATTTTATCACTTAATAATAGCTTTCAATATTTCAAAACTATTGAAATATCCAATGTCTAAAGCAACGAAAATCATGAGTCTTTACCCTTGCAAATATCATAAGCAACTACTGGTTTTGGTTGCATAATTTACTAATTCGGACCGGCAAAATAACGAAGGACGTTTGCACGCTTCTTGGCAGAGAATTGGGCTATGTTTGACTAAGGAACAAGTCTATGTTCGTATTCAAGCTCCCACACAAATTGCTCACGGTTCACTCACTTTTTTCTCCCAGACTCCCTTATTTTCCCTCGTTTTCTTGCTCTCAATTCTCTTTGTTATTTCTTTTCTTATGCGCTGCCAATTGCATTTATGTGTTTTTCAAGTATGCTAGTGATTTTTTTCCCTATTTGCATGTACACTCATTTATCCTAAACTAATTTTAGTCTCACAAAATATATCAAACTAGTATTCTAATCAAATTCTATGTTTTGCAAGTATTCCACCCATTATCCCATTATAATGCATAAATGTAAACATACGTGGTAGATGATTGTAGGATGGATCTAACTTTGAGAATGATAAATCTAACGTGAAAAATCCACATATGTTTACAAGTATGCATTTTAACGGATGATAGATTTAGGTCAATATCATTTTGAGATTTTTTGTGAGACAAGTGTCATAGGTTATCAGTTTGGGATAAAAATTTATTTGGGATAAAGGGTGCGTTTGGGACCAGCTTTCTCAAGTATATTTGGGGGTCCAAAGCCCATTTGCTCAAATATCGGGTGTTTGGACCAGCTTTGAAACTCATCTTGAAGGAATGTTGGCCTTCCAAAGCTGGCCGAGCAAGTTGGGGGGCTACCTGTGCTTCAGCATTCTTGGCATCGAGGCTGAGGATGAATAAAAAAAATTTCTTCCCAAATTATCCTCGCTAATTTTTCAATTTTCCGGTTTTGCCCTCACTATTCATCTTCTTCTTCTCCATTCTCCATGAGCAGTCGCCAGCAAAGGGCAGGCAGTCACCGGCGATCATCGCGCTCGATGCACCGTGACCTCCGCGCAGAGGTTGCCGGGGCCATGCAACCCATCTAGTCGCAGATCTGGTCGCTCGACCCATCTAGTTGCGACCAGATGCAATTGCCAGCAACCGTCGCGCTCACCGCACCGTGACCTCCGCGCAGAGGTCGTTGGGGCCGCACGACCCATCTGGTCGCAAATCTGGTCGTGACCAGATGCGGTTGCTACGGAGGTCGCAACCCTTAGGGTCGCGCGACCCATCTGGTCACAAATCTGGTTGCGACCGTCGTGCCTACCACACTGTGAACTCCGCCCGAGGTCGCCGGGGTCGCACAACCCATCTAGTTGCAGATCTGGTCACGACCAGATGTGGTCATCAAGACCCTCATCGGAGGCTCGCGCGACGACTAGATCTGCAACCCTTAAGGTCATGCGAAGGTCGTGACCTCTAGCGAGGCCGCACGATCTGGGTCCTACAACCCTCCGACAAGCGTCACGATGACCAGATCTGGCCGACCTTCTGGCGAGGGTCGAAAACCCATAAACCGGTATAGTTATGACAAATTTACCTCAAATTAATTTATTCCACCGTCAAAAATCTCAAACTAGTACATTTATGACAAATATACATTCCATTAGATTGGATTAATACCATAAAAATCTCAAAAATTGTATAACTGTGATAAACATAGAGTAAAATCTTAAACTGGTACGCCAGCCAACAGTCACGTGTCATTTAACTTAGTAATTTGACAGTGAAATTTAATAGAAACTAATAAATGGTAAATATGTCACAAGTGTATCAATTTGTGGTAAATTTGTCAAAGGTATATTATTTTAGGGTTTTTGGTTGTCAAAAAATTAGTATGAGGTAAATTTGTCACAGGTGTACAAATTTAAAGTTTTTCAGGATATTAACCCTTATTTAAAAGGAAAAGGGGGCACTTGGGACAGGGAGCTCACTGATAAAGAAAGAAGAGAAAAGGAAAGAGAGGAAAAGAAGAAAGAATAGGGTTCTTACCACGAACGTCTCACCAAGCTGATTCAATTTTGTTTTGAAGCACCTGGATTTATGGCTTAAATTTAGAATTTTGAGAAATTTGAGCCGCATAGTTCAATTTTTGAGTTATGGAGTTTTGAGATTTCATGGAAACAATGGATTATGGCATCGAGGAGTCATAGGGTTTGCAGAGTCCTTTTTGAGCAATGGTTTGGTAGGAATAAGAATTTTAGGATAATCCCTTCAGATGAACAATTTATTTGCACGCAAAAGTCATTTTATTAGCATTTATACGTAGCTTAGCCATTTCGTAGTTAAGTTAGAGTTTTATCCGATTTTAACGTCAATTCTCATTTAGTTATTAGGATTACAAGATCATTGGCTAGTTTAGTTACGTGTTGTTTGGTTTGGGCATTCTAGGTCAGTAGTGTTATCTCTTTTTTGAATTTTAAAATTCATATTTTGAAAATGAAAAGTATGAGGTATATTATGTGTACATTGTGATTTGGCTAAAAGGTAAAAGTAATGTTTATAGCATATTTGCATATTTGATGCATAACTTAGGATTTCGCGGGTGAATTTTGCTTTACGTTTACATTTGAGTAATCACTTCAGGCGAACGATTTGTTAGTGCACATAAGTCATTCTATTAGCATTTATACGTAGTTTAGCCATTTCGTAGTTAAGTTAGAGTTTCATTTGTTTTTAATGTCGATTCTCATTTAATTGTTAGGATTACGAGATGGTTGGCTAGATTAGTTACTCATTTGGTTTGGGCATTCCAAGTGAGTTGTGTTATCTCTTCTTTAAATTTGTAAATTCATATTTTGAAAATGAAAAGTATAAGGTATGTTATATGCACATTGTGATTTGGCTAAAAGACAAAAGTAATGTTTATAGCATAACTTCGGAACGGGCATTTATTACTTTTTATTTGTTTGATAATGATTTGAGAAACATGTTATGGAAGATGCCGTGAAAGCTTATAATTGTGTAGAAGAACTTTTAGATTAGGTTCAAAAAGAGTAAGATATATTGTGTTAAAGAGCAAAAGTGGATAAATGGGAATTAAAAAAGAAGCGATGTTTTATACATGTTCAATTCATTTTCATGTTCGACCAAAAAAAAAAAAAAAAAATCGTTTTCATGGGCCATACCTAATTGTGAAAGTCCATCTCCCCACGTCCCTAAGAAATGTTTTCACCACACGCGGTGACCTTTGAACTTTTCTTTTTAATATTCAATATTATTCCTGAATTTTTAATTCATTACTAATATTAAACTGAAAATTGGTTCAATTTATATTCTCCCCTTAAAAATTTGACGCTTCGGCCTCCGTGAACCTTCTCCTTTATGTCGCCCTTTTGTTCGAAACCTTTACGCCATTGACTTGCCGTCGACTTCTATACCGCGTTTTCGCCTCTCTCCCTTTTGTTCGAAACCTTTATGCCATTGACTTGCCGTCGACTTCTATACCGCGTTTTCCACGCAGCATCCCTCTCCCTCTTTCTCTCTCTCTCTCTCTCGCGAAAAGGAACGCAGCACCACCATTGCCGGAGCCCCTGCTGCCAAAACCGGCAACGATTGTCCACCGCTGCGCCACTCACACAGCCATCACCACACCAAAGCCGCACACGAACACCACCAGAAGCTTTGCTCAGATGACAATGCAGGCGCCCCTCTCTCTCATCAGATCTGAAGCGCGTTACTTCAGATTCGAGTTTGCGACCTCCGATATAAGGCCGCCATGACCTCGGACATTAGGTTTCAGAGGCTCAGATCTGAGTTTCCACCTCAGAAAACAAAGATAGAGAAAAGGCGATGCTGAAGTGGTCCGTGGTGGTAAGGCGCTGCAACTTAGGTCTCCGCGATGGCAGTGATGGTAAGGACGCGGTGGTTATGGTTTGCAGCGGCATTGTTGGTGGTGGAAGGAAGGGGAAGAAGAAAGGAAGAAAGAAATAAATGGGAAGAAGAAAAAATTAAAAGAAAAAATTTCTGACTTGAAAATATTAAAGAAAATATGACTGGTCGGTCCACATCAATATTAAAAAGTTCAAAAACGACCTTCGATATTTGATCAAAAGTCCACACACCGTCGACGTCGTTTCCCAATCTTTGTCACTCAAGCCAAGCCAAGCTATGTTTTTCTTCGAACAAAATTATGTCCAAGCTCGGGAGAGTGTCCTTAAGAGGCTTCCACATGCTGGCTTTTTCTTTCTCACAAATCACCTTTCTTAAGTTACTCAATTTCATGATGGACCTCGGCAACCCATGTCCCATTGGACACCATCTTATGTTTATTTTCTCAAGCTTAACCATTTGACCGATTTGATCGAGCAAAGCGCTCAATTTCAGGCAGTCAGATATATTGAGAAGTCTCACATTTTGAAGGCTTTTAATCGAGTTTGGTAATTGTGACAAGGTTATGCAAGAATTAAGCCCGACCACTTCGAGGGATGTCAGTTGTCCAATTTGTTCTGGAAGAGCGAAGAAATTATGGCAATTTGTGATGCTAAGCTTCCTCAAAGGCTTTATCTCACATATGCCATCTGTTAATGTCACAAGATCATCACAATAGTCAATGTCGAGCTCCACTAAGTTTGGTATTGTATCGGATATTTTAGCATCATTCAATGTCGAAGTCTGACTGATATAGCACATGAATAAGGATATCTTTTTCAAACTGTGCAAGCGCGGGTTTCCCATGCTTAGGAAAGGAACTGTGACCCGTTGGAACCTAATCCTCCTTAAATTGGATCTAAGGACATGAAAATTGCACAGCTCAGTCAGAAAGAAGCTATGGTTTGTTACTATTAGGGCCTTGAGTTTATTTACCTTCTTAATGAATTCAGGCAAATAAGTTTTAGATTGCATGTCGTTCTAGAAGTTCAAGACAAGAGCCTCAACTTTAGGCAATTCAAGATTTGGCCAGGGAGTTGAGAATGTTTTATCTACATTACAATATCAATTGGATTTTTCCTTATAAGTCTTTAAGAGAGAGAGAGAGAGAGGAGAGGGGGAGGGAGGGGGAGGGAGGGAGAGGGAGTTACTAACTTGTGGAGATGGATACTAGACGAGCGCCAAGAGGCTGTTGCTTTTGCTTGCTCCACCAATCAGGAAAATTATTTCCAATCAACTCCAAAATGAGTTTCTCTCTCTTCTCTATTTCCCCCTCGTTGCACTCCATTATAGCCAGCTCTCTGAGCATATCGTGTTGCATAGCATAGTGGCCACTGTAAGATTCATTGTCGTCATTTGAATCTCTCCTGTATGTATGCAATCAAACACTTAAATGTAAGCATTGGTGTGTAGTGTTAGGTATTTGATGATATCAAGTCAAAGAGGACATATGTTCTTTCCCACCTTTGAGAAATTAAGTCAGGAGTTAAAAATGTTGTTTACAGGCCTTTGTATGAATCATTCAGCCTTTACAATGCAAAACACCCTATAGCTGAAGGTCAGGTGGCGTGGATTCGAAAAATCTAGAATGCCAATTTTGGGGAAACGGGATAGTTTGTCATAGTACCGGAAAACTAAACATATTGGGGTTTGTCATGGGCCATTCAAATGGCATAAATTACTCCCTCAATCTTGGTGCAAAGATCTCATTATGCCCTTGTCCATTTCACACATGCATTCTAACCGTCACGTATCAGGAAAAACTAGAATCTGATAAGTTACTTTTAGGGCAGTAGAAAACTAGAAATGTTGGAATGAGAGAACAAAACGAACTTCACAGCCATACCTGGTGACTATGAGATCAGCTAGGTTCCTGTAAATGAGTTCGTGGAGGTCAGCAATAGCACGCACGCCTTTGAAATCTAGCTTGTACAATTCCACCCACATATCGATAAGGGCGGTGGCAGGGATCTTGCAATCCTCCAGAAACGACCCGAGGTCCATGAAACGTTCCTTGATTGAAGGGTCACCATGCAAGTCATCCAAGCTCTTCCTGAGGCAATCTAGAATCTCACTGTCCGAACTCAAGGGGAATGACCTTCAGACCAATCAAGAAGCTTTCTTTCCCAGATTGGACGATCCTTTCCTCGGAGAGACTTGGCAACGACTGTAAGAGCCAATGGCAATCCCTTGCAGCGCTTCACTATCTGCCAAATGGAAAAAAAAATGGATAAAATAGATAGGAAACCTCAATAATACAAACGAAGGTCTCTCTTTGATGAAAGAGTACAAACTAAGAGATGCACGCAAGAGAGTATACCTGATCCAAGGCCTCATCATCCGGTGCATCCATGCTTCCATCATCAACAGCAACAGACTCACGAAATAATTGTACGGCTTCATTATGAGTCAGTGGTTTCAGGTGATGCACAGGACGAAAATAAGGAAACTCATATCTTGATGTCACCACAATCTTGTAATCTTTTATACCGTTGCAGACAAACTTCTTAAGGATTGATTCCCATTTGGCTCAGACATCGTCCAGCACAAGCAACACAGGATCTTGTCCTATTCTGTTGAGCAGTTGCCCCAAGCAACTAAATGCACCATCTTCTGCTTCAATCTCGGGCGCCTCTAAACCGTTATGTTGATACATTTGCTGGACAATGTCTTTCAGATTGGGTTTCCTCGAGACTCTGACGAACATGATGTTGTTGAACTTGCCTATATGGAAACCACAGGAAATCTGACTCTTACTGCTTGCTAAGAGTATGAAAGTTTGCCCCAACACTTCTAGATTATTGAATTCGATAGGATAAGAAACACAGCCTGGCAGATACTATGTAGCAAAAATAATAGATCTGAAGCCTATGGCTGTGAAGAGGAGGGTTCAGCTGATTAAGAAAGGTGCTCAGCACAATCAATCAGAGGCAAGTTATTGCATATCTAAAAGCTGGGGAAATATCTATCAGATTGGACATGATATTAAACCTTAAATGAAACGATGAGGAAAAGATTCTTTTACTTGATGAAATCCATGTGCATAATACCCAATTAATTCTTTGTGCAAATATTCATGTCTACAAGATACTGTATTGCTTGACAGAGAGAACAGGGAATGGGATTCAATCATTCAAATATGTCCAAAATTGGAACGTTGTTCGGGTAACAGCTCCAACACACAGAAGTAGCTAACCAGAAGACTATTAGGGGTGACCAATAGGCAAGCATAAACCAATAAGTTCATCCCTACATCAATTAGTTCTGGATCAATCGAAACACTGATCAACACATACCTTTAATTTCCCCGTCATGGCACAACTTCTTGAGCAGAGTGGTTTTCCCACATCCGCCTAGGGCGGTCACAACAATCACAGAAACTCCCCCCTTGAGCAACCGCAATTTGATCTCCCTCATGGACGCCTCCACCTCTGACCCGACCATGAAAGCAGGCGCCGCAGGGACCGAAAGGTTGCCCCATGTCCCAAGCCCGCTCTGGAGGCCCCCGCCGTTTGCTTGACCAGACCATCTGGACATGATCTCGTCCATCTTTATCAACATCTCCGCATGGTTCCTTGCGGCTACCAGCGAGTGGATCCTCAAGCACTTGTTGACTAGTCCTTTGCCTTCATCCAATAGTTTCTTGATCGGATCCATCTCTTTCAGACGGTCCAGCTGTTCGTAGAGATGGTAGATGTCCTTTATGATCGGGTCCATCTCGCTTAAGGGGGAATCGATCTTCTCGAGTTGGGGACGAAACGCGGCAACGGTGTTCACTACGTGCTTAACAAGCGAGCACAGCTCACCGAATGCTGTTCCCACAGCAGCTCCTGCGAAATCGACAGGCATTTCTGGTTCTTTCTTTCTTCACGGACCAAACAATCCAAGAAAAAATCCAAGAAAAAATCCAAAGCTTCGATGGGTCGCAAGGATGCTTCGAAGAATTGAAACCCACTTCCCGAGATTTGCAGAGGGTGCTTTTCTCTGCTTCTTGGTATGGGTTTTTTGCAGAGGCGAGGAGGAAGAGGAATGTTTTGGCCTTTGAAGCAACAATGGAGAATGGGATGAACGGAAAGGTGAGAGAGATTCTCTTTATAAAAGCGGTAGCTGCGGTAGCGGAAGTTTAAGGTGTGTTTGTTTGTGTTCTTTATTTCTGTTTATGAACAGGTTTTGTTTTTTTTTTGTTTAAACAAAAAGAACGTAATCGCGTTTGTTTGCATTTTTGTTCGGAAATATGTTCTTTTGTTACGAGAACAAAAAAAACAAAAACAAAAAAAAAAAAGTTGTTTTTATTTAAACAAAACAAAAACAAATTTTTTCTCTCTTCTCTCTCTCTTTTTTCTTTTTTTTTTTTCTTCTTTTCTTCTTCTTCTTGCTTTGGCCGGTCGCCGGCCTCGGCCATGGTCGGCGCCGGCCGACGAGGGCGGCGGCCTCGCCCGTCACGGCGAGGCTCACCGGCCCTCGCCGTGGCCGGGCGAGCTCGGCCTCGCCGGATGCTGGGCGAGCCGAGCTCGCCAATGGCCGGCGCGAGGCTCGCGAGCCCGAGCTCGCCCGGCCAAGGCGAGGCCGCCGCCCTCGTCGGCCGGTCGACGGCCATGGCCGAGGCCGACGACCGGCCAAAGCAAGAAAAAAAAAAAAAAGAAAAAAATTAAAAATTAAAAAAACATTAAAAAATTAAAAAAAAAAAAAAAGAATATAAATTTACCAAACATGTTTCTGTTCTTTTTTATTTCGGGAAAAGTTTTTACCAAACGCGCTTTTTTATTCAAAAGCGTTCCCCGAAACGAGAAATAGTTTTTTATTTACGTTAAAAAAAAAAAACAGAAACATAAACAAACGCACCCTTATTCTCCGGCCGAACACATTAGTCATCATCTGGGAAGTTTCCTAGGAGGAGCGGCCAATGCGGGCCTCTCTCTGGTACTCCTTTATTTTATGACATTAGGCGTTGGAGAAGACATGTCGTTAGTCGTTGACCTTGTCGCAATTTGCAATGCGAGGGAAAATATTCTTCGTATCATGAATGGATTATATTATTTTCTTGCACTATTATCCAATTCAATCATGATTTCGACAGGTTTTAGGTTAAACTTACCAAATCCCACTAAAAATTGAAAACATTTTAACCAATCATATGAGCTTTTAAACTAAAAGTGAGTATTTGATGTCCGTGGTAAAATACAGATTCTCCTATTGTATACTTGACTTGGTGATGCATTTTGAAGATATTGGATGATATTACGAATATAATCTGTAATGTAAAATTCGAGGAATAAAGAGCAAGCTAAATTTTGGATTGGGTAGACTATGGAAATTACAATAAATTTAAAATATTTTATCCCTTAAGGATTGAGAGGGTGTTGACCTCCATTAAGCAATCGAAGCCCCAACAAACCACCACGTCATAGTCACTTTACCCCCATCCAGCCCTTCTTTGTATGTACGTACGGACACTAAAATGGGAGGTTAATCTTACAAAAAATTATAAATTGATACACGTATGATAAATTTATTTAAAATTTATTTTTTAATCATGAAAAATATCAAATCAGTACACAAACTCATTTTTTAACAAAGAAAAACTGCAAACTAGTATATATATGACAAATTTACCCTAAACTAATTTTTTGACCACAAAAAATCCTAAATCGGTAATCTTATAACAAATTATTGTTCGTTAATTTACATTAAATTTTATTGTCAAACTACTGAATTAAATAACACATGATAATTGCCAGGTGTATCAATTTGAGATTTTAACGGATAGGTGTACTAATTTTGTGATTTTTCGTGGTATTAATATAATTTAATAATCGGTATATTTGTCACAAATGTATCAGTTTTTGGTTTTCTGGCGATCAAATAATTAATTTGGGATAATTTTCGGTTTTTAGTGGTTAAAAAATTAGTTTTGGATAAATTTTACCACATGTGTACTAGTTTTGAGTTTTTATAGAAACAAATTAATTTAAAATTAATTTATCACAAATGTGTCAATTTAAGGTTTTTCGTGGCATTAACTCTTTTAACTCTTTGTTGCCAAACTCAGGATATCAAGTGTGCCATTAGTGTTTGGCACTATGCCACTTTAGTGATGGGCTCATTAATCCGGGTAGTGAACAAAGGGTGAGTATTTTCGAGTTTGAATATAAAGGAGTCAAAATCAATTGATTTTATTAATCAGGCCCTAGGATCCTAGATAGTTTCTAGAGAAGTAAATTATCTAGATGCAAATATGAAGGTGACTTGTCTATTGTGAAATCAGAGATATTTGGACTGAAAGTTCAGTTAAGTTTGGAGAAGACCCAACGCCCATTTCATCATACCACATTTTTTTATGAAATCCTTTAAATTCCTTTATCATTTGATTTCCTAAAACATGAAGGCGTTTTATTTATCCAGAGACATAATCAAGCGAAAGATTTACTTCATGTTAACTCCCGAGATGACTCGTGTGTTGTGTGTGCTTCTGTTTTTGAAAACATGAATGTGTGCATACGTGATGATGACATAGCATATGCAGTATTGGACTTTTCGACTACGTCAAAGATGGGTCTAAGTAAAACATAAAAGAAAACGTTCAAAAGTCAAAGAAGAGAAGAAAGTGCGCGCTCAGCTCTGACAGGACAGAACAGGCCGAGAGTGCCCGGGAAAGAAAGAGAAAATAAAGAAAAGAGAAGAAAAGAGGAGAAAATTAAAAGGGGAAGCAAAGGAAGAAAGGGGAAAAGAAAAAGAGGAAGGATTTGCACTCATTCGCATCGGACGTCTCAATAGGCTGTATTTAATTTGATTCACAACACCCTGTAAGGATTCAAGTCATTCCTTTTTTCTAATAGGAGTAGTTTTTAAAACTATGGCACAAATTTAAAATTAAGTGAAATTTGAATTACGAAATTTGATTTTTTTTGTTCAAAACCTTTATTCCATTTTCTTTTATCTGCTAACATTTATGCCATTGACTTGCCGTTGACCTGTATATTGTGTTTTCCACGTGGCATGAGACCACTTGCGGAAGCCCCCATTGCCAAAACCAGCACCATTAAGGATGAGCAAAAGAAACTGACCAAATCGAAACCACTCGGATTGATTCGGCTTAGTATCTATTAATTCTCGATTCCATAAAATTGGAATTGACAATCACCCACTATCCGGCTTAGTCCCTGGTAATTCTCGATTCCATAAAATTGGAATTGACAATCACCCACTAGACCAAACCAATTATTTATTTTTAAAAATTTTAATTTTATTTCTCAAAAATCTTTAAAGAAACCATTTAAAGTCCCATGATTGTGGCATTGAAAATGATTCCATTCAAGGGCTTTCTCAATGATGTTGTTAAACAAACATTACACTTCATTTTCGCCAAGTGATCAAGAAAGGCATGCATCGTTCCATCCCATCCATAGCTTCTTAAATAGGGAACCTACTTGGTAGCCTCTGCTAGCAATTGATATGGAACTAATTAAAAGCTCTCTATTCATGTTGCACACTCTTTTCCCTCTGTCTCTCTCGCTTCCCCTTACTTGCAAGAGCTCCAAGGCAAATTACTATATTTGTTTAGCAAAAAATGACGGTTGTGAATAAAAGCCAATGGACATAAGCCGCTCTGAAAGTCCCATATCGAACAGGCTTGCAGAGGCTATAAGAGGGATTGCGAAGAAAAGCCAAGCCACGCGACTACCCAGAGCATGCTTTTCTCAGCCTTTTGGCTAAAATCAAGTGTAGATGTCACGCCCCGAATCTCGAGCGCGCCAACATCCCACCATGGTCATTCAAATATGTGACGTTCCCAGGCACTCGTCGCCAACCCATTCATTTTATTTGCACATGCGGAAGCGTATTATAAAACCCCTGACAATAAAGTATGGGATAGGAAAGTAGGAAACAATTTCTCAACCAGTCACTTACAAAAACCAACGGAGTTTACAAACAAAGGTCTACAACGAAAAGTCTACAACAAGTCAACTCTCAAAAAGAAGTTGTCCTACGACAAACTAGTTGAACACAATCTCCAATCCAACAGACTTCACCTCTGAAACTCCACAAGGCCAAACAAAACGATCTGGCCGCTCCGTCCACTAAGGACCTGAAAATGTAAGCCCACAACCGGGGTGAGACATTGTCTCAGCAAGTTCAACCCCCTAAACCCCTATTAGAAAGAAAATATGCCCAAGGGTGGTGCCTAGCCACACCACACAGAGGACTTACCTCGCCTCAGTTCCTTCCTGCAGGTTAGCACAATTCAAATCACTCAATCACAAATAGTAATAGGAACTTAAACCATTGGAACACCAACAATATCATTTCAAACGACCACATGAGTCCGGATTATAAGACCAAATCGTTATGACACGTCTCATACCATGCCACACGATTCCGTCCCATAATCCGACCCGTCAATAACACTCAGCATGCGATCCAATTGATATTCACTGCCACACAAGGGCATAGCCTACTCGCAGTTCGGCTATCTACTGACATTAATGCTAGGCATCGCCTCCCCCCTTAGAGCGCGGCTTCGTCACTGTGTCAACAGCATTCCTGAAGGAGCATAGGTCCAGTTGGCCTAACCTCTACTGTGACTTTTGCCTCGTCACTATGTTGACGGCAATTCTAAAGGAATATAGGTCCAGTTGGCCTAGCCACTACTGCGACCGAGTCTTTCAACTAGCACACGACAATTCAATACTGACCCCTGGACACTTTGCATTTCACTCAAATACTCCAATTACAATAGTAATCCTTAAAAATCCAATTTCGGTGCTAAACCCGACACTTGGGATTTTCTGAATAAAATCCTTATTTTTCACAATCAACACTCAATTTGCATTATCCGCTCATCAAATTCAAATTCTAAATACACAGCAGCGATCAACACGAAATTCTGAGCAATTGAGGTTAGAAATAATTTTTCGAATTTTTTTTCAATAATAATATTTTAATAATTTTCGGAATATAATATATTATTAAATAATCCAATAATTTTGAAACATTTATTTAAATCAGAAATAAATTCCTTTAAGTCACATCAAGGCTTATATTAAAATAAACCTACTTAGCTTTAAACTAAGCATACTTTAACTTAATTAAACACCTTAATCTAATCCTCAACTAAATAAACTAATCTAACCACCTAAGCTTGCTTAACTTAAACTAAGAACACTCCAAGCATCATTAACCGTCTAATCAAGGTTTAGTGAGCTAAACTCACCCGATTAACAAGCCGAGCGGACCAAAATGACGGGGATGCAACGGGAATCGACTTTCCTCAAGGCGGGCCAAGCATCCGGGGTCGGGAAGCCGGCCGAAACGGGCCAAAACCGAGCTGGAATACCCATTTTCCAGCTACTGTTTTGGGGTCGAAGGAGGGCGGATTAGGGCTCGATCAGGCAGAGGAACGGGGGGAGAGACGATGGCAGCTTGGGGCAGTGTCGGGTGGCGACTCCGGCGGTGGCGAGCAGCAACCGGCGACGGACGACGGTCGAACGAACAGGCGGAGGCTCGGGCGAGGCTGCACGACGATGGAACGGCGAGCGGGCGAGGCGCCCGGACGACGGCAACGACGACGGCACCGGCAGCGACGAGTGGGCGGACAGAGGGCGGCCGACGGTCGGACGAGCTTGGCCTGGTTCGGATCACCCCCCCCCCTCTCTCCTCTCTCTCTCTCTCTTCCCAAGCTTGAAGATGATGTTGATAGGTGCCTTTTGAGATCCAATTCCCACCCTCCACTTGTCAACATCCTAGCCACTCTTGCCCCACACCATAACATCACTTGGTGATGTCATATTCCACTATCTCAATCTCCCACAACCTTATTCCAATAGGTTCAATTTCATTTTCCACCGTGGCATGAATTCTCCAAAATCTTGTACAACACAATTCATTCAATTTCCTTCCAATAGAATTAAATTGAAGTCCATAAAATTAATCCAATGTCACCACACTTCAATTTATGTAATCACTTGACCATAAAACCAACTTGAGTCCCAAAAGTACGACCAAAAGCGGGCCTTCTAATTTCTCAAGCCAAATTAGCCGTAATTTGATTATTTTGTTGAAAAACTCGGTTTGCATGAAAAATCCTTTGAAGATGAGTCAATGATCCTAAAATGATTTGTGACACACCTAGACTTCCAATTTCTGAATTCGATCTCAATTCACGGTTAATTTCACTCTGGCACGATATTAGCGCGTCATGATCTACCGGTTAGCTTTTAGAAATTTTTATGCATTTGACATGTGGTTGATCAAGCCACAATGTACATCTTTGACACATTGGCAACTCTCGATTGTCGGGATAATCTGAAGGTTTCAAATATGGACACAAGGTACCAAATCGATAGAAAAGCCGGTCTAGTGCCAACCGACAAGAATAGTGCGATCTGGTGGAATCACCCACACTCGATCACATGCCTCTGTCAAGTAGACTTATCTCCAGTCTCTAATCGATTTTTAACTATGCCGTAATGACCCCTGCAGATTAGCTCGGTCGAAAGGTCGCTTCCTGGTCAAATTCTCGAGTCTAATGCATTAGAATCTCTTACCGGCTTCACCTGATAGATTAGTTTTCCCATGAGTGGCCAACTCAAGGAAAAGAACTATATGCGTGAAGATGAAATGCCCGTATCATTTTATTAAATACAGAATTGGAAAATCAAGATGTCAAAGTAGAACTTGTCAAGCATGGTCAATGCTCACATAAATTTTGAAACAGTTTGATTTTTTTTCATGTGTGAATTTGCACTTCAAGCACATGTGACCACTTCCACAAGATTGCCCAGTCCAATCCCTGATTCCGAAAATAGAGAACCAAATCGATTTTAGGATGGGAACCAAATCGGTTTTGGGATGGGAACCCGGAACCAATCACCCTAACCACCACCAGCGATGATTTTCTATAGCTATGCCACTCTGATAGCCACCATCACACCAAAGCCATGCACGAACACAACCAGAAGCTTTGCTCATATGACACTACAAGCACACCTCTCTCTCATCAGATCTGAAGTGCACTACCTCAAATTCAAGGTCACGACCTCCGAGTTAAGGCCGCCATGACCTCAAACATTAGGTTGTAGCGGCTCAGATCTGAATTTGCACCTCCGATTTGAGAGAGAGAGAGAGAGAGAGAGAGAGAGAGAGAGAGAGAGAGGGTAATGCTGAAGTGGTCATGGTGGTTATGAGCTGTGAGTTAGGCATTGGTGACGATAGTAATAGTAGGGACGCGATGGTTATGGTTTGCAATGGCGTTGTTGGTTGTTGGAGGACCTCCGAGTTAAGGTTGCCATGACCTCAAACATTAGGTTATAGCCGCTTAGATTTGAATTTGCACCTCCAATTTGAGAGAGAGAGAGAGAGAGAGAGAGAGAGAGAGAGAGAGGGCAATGCTGAAGTGGTCATGGTGGTTACAAGCTGCGAGTTAGGCATTGGTGATGATACTAATAGTAGGGACGCAGTGGTTATGGTTTGTTGGTGGTTGGAGGAAGAGGAAGAAAGGAAGAAAGAAAGAAATGGGAAGAAGGAAAAAAAATTTCTGACTTGAAAATTTTAAAGAAAATATAACTAGTCAGTCCACATCAATATTGAAAAGTTAAAAAAAAACAACCTTCCATATTTGATAAAAAGTCCACACCCCTCAATGTCATTACAATGTCTTGGTTACTCCAGCCAATCTAAGTTGGGTTCTTCTTCGAAAAGAGTTATGTCCAAGCTAGGGAGAGTGTTCTTAAGAGGACCCCACATGACGGCTTTTTCTTTCTCACAAACCACCTTCCTTAAGTACCTCAACTTTACAATCGACTTTGGCAATCCAGACAACTTCAGACATCCTCTCATGTTTATCCTCTTGAGATTCACCATTTGACCGATTTGATCAGGCAATGCGCTCAGATTCAAGCACTCAGATATATCGAGAAGTCTCACATTTTGGAGGCTTCTAATTGAGTCTGGTAACAGTGACAAGGCTGTGCAAGAATTTAGCCGGACCACTTCGAGGGACATCAATTGCCCAATTTGTTCAGGGAGAGCAAAGAAATTATGGCAATTTGTGATGCTAAGCTTTTGCAAAGGCTTTATCTCACAGATGTCATCCGGTAATCTCACAAGATCGTTGCAATAGTCAATGTCGAGCTCCTTTAAGTTTGGCATTGCGTCTGAGATTTTGGCATCGTTCGACATCGAAGCCTGACTAATGTCACACATGAAAAAGGATATCTTTTCTAAACCATGCAAGCATATCTTTCTCATGTTTAGGAATGGAACTGTGACGCGCTCAAACCTGATCCTCCTTAAATTGGAACCGATGACGTGGAAGTTGCCCAACTCAGTGGGAAAGAAACTATAGTTTGTTACTATCAAGACCTTGAGCTTGGGGGAATTTGCGATGAATTCAGGCAAAGCATAGGTTTTGGTTTGCATGTTGGTCCGAAAGTTCAAGACAAGAGCCTCAGCTACAGGCAATTCGAGATTTGGCCAGGATGTTGAGAATTTTCCATCTGCGTTATGATCAAAGAAGGTTAGAAGGTAACTGACTACCAACCATATGAATTTTTCCCTACAGATCTTTGAGAGGGAGAATTACAAACCTGTGAAGATGGATACTAGACGAGCACGGAGAGGCTGTTGCTGTTGCTCTCTCCACCAATTGGGAAAGTTATTTGCCATCAAGTCTAGAATGAGTCTCTCTCTGTTCACTACTTCCCCTTGATTGCATTCCATGATGACCAGCTCTCTAAGCAGATCATGCTGTGTGACATAGCGGCTACGGTAAGATTCGTCGGGGTCGTCTCTTGAATCTCTCCTGTATGTATACAATCAAAAACTTGGATATAAGCATTTGCGCTTGAGTTTCTTGAGCTAAATTCTAGTGCCATGCATTTGATAATATCAATTCAATGGAAAAAGAAGACATTGATCTTTCCCACTCTTGAGAAGTTAAGTGAGGAGTTAGAAATGTTCTTTAGAGGCCTATGTATAAACCATTTGACCATTGCAATGCGGAACACACTACAGCTGAAAGTCAGGCGCGGTAATTGTGGTGTGGATTCAAAACATCTAGGATGCCCATTTTTGGGGAACAGAATAGATCGTGGCGCTATGGAAAATCTAATCATTTTGGGATTAGCTACGGGTCATCAAATGGCATAAATTACTCTATAAATCTTGGTGCAAAGATCTTATCATGCATTTGTCCATTTCATACGCATTCTAACTGTCATGTATAAAAAAAAAAAAAAAAAATTAATTATATGCCGACTAGAATCTGATGAGGAAATCTTACAGTAGTAGAAAACTAGAAAAGTTGGTTGAGAGAACAAAATGAACTTCGGGGCCATACCTGGGAAATACGAGATCAGCTAGGTTCCTATAATCGAGTTCATGGAGGTCAGTAGCAGCGCGCACACCATCGAAATCTAGCTTGTACAATTCCACCCACAAATCAATAAGGGCAGTGGCGGGGATCTTGCAATCCTCCGGGAATGAGCCGAGGTCCATGAAACGTTCCTTGATCGAAGGGTCACCATCCAAGTCGTCCAAGCTCTTTCTGAGGCAAGCTAGAATCTCGGTCTCCAAATCAAGAAGGGAATGACCTTCAGACAATTCATGAAGCTTTTTTTTCCAGAATGCATAATCCTTTCCTCGGAGAGACTTGGCAACGACTCTAATAACCAATGGCAATCTCTTACAGTGTACCACCATCTGCACAGGGATAAAAATGACGAGCAATTATTGGAACTTGATATGGTACTAAGCAAGGCCTCTCTTTGAAAGAGAGATGAAAGTAAGGATAGGCAGGTTTGATTTTATTAAACATATTCTTTAAAGAAAAAAATAACCCAGAGTTTCGATGACCTTATGAAGTCCTGTAATTGATGAACGCAAGCGAGAATATACCTTATTCAAGAGCTCAGTGTCTGGTGCCCTTATGCTTCTATCATCAACAGTAACACATCGGCGAAAGAGTTCCACCGCTTCGTCATGAGTCAGTGGGTTCAGGTGATGCACAGGACAGAAATGAGGAAACTCGTATCTTGATGTCACCACAATTTTGTAATCTTTGATATCATTGCAGACAAATTTGTCGACGATGGATTCCGATTCTTTCCAGACATCGTCCAGCACAAGCAACACAGGATTTTGTCCTATTTTTTTTAGCAGTTGCTGCAAGCAATAAGCTGCACCCTCTTCTGATTTAATCTTGGGTACCTTGAAACCATTATGTTGATACATTTTCTGGACAACGTCTGTCAGGTTGGGCTTCTTCGAGACAGGGACGAACATGATTTTGTCCTTAAATTTGCCTAAATGGAAACCGCAGTAAGTCTGACTCCTTTCGCTTGCAAGAATATGAAATTTTGGTACGACACTTCTCTTTTAATGAATTCGGTAGGATAGGAAACAGAGGTAAGTAGATACCATATAGCAGAAATACTAAGTCTAAAGTATATGGCTGTGAACTGGTGCTCAGCGCAATGAAACAGAGCCAAGTTGTTGCATATCTGAAAGCTTGGACATGATATCAAACCCAAAATGGAACGATGAGAAAAAGATTCTTCCTGATGAAACATCCATCTGCGTAAGACCCAAGCAATTCTCTGTGCTAACATTCACATCTACCAGAAAGTGAATTTCTTGACAGAGAGAACATGTAATGATATTAAATTATTGAAATATGTCCAAAAGACGAACATAATTTAGGCAACACCTCCTATGCACATAAACAGCGGGACAATTACCAAAAAAGTCCTAAATCTATTGTATGGATGTCATTTAGTCATAAACCTTTCATTTTGCTAATTTTTCATTAAGTCAAATTCAATTTTGTCAATGGAATCTTAAGACTTTTGACATATTTGCCAACACAGTGCTTCTAACCAATTTTGGCCAAGCATTGTTGACGTAGACGCCAGTCATCTCACATGGCATGCCTGCTCGAAAGTAGATAATTTCTATAAATTTTTTATTTTTCAAAAATTTCATGAGTTTTTATAATTTTTATTTTTATTTTTCTTTCTTTTTCATTTTTTTTCCTATTAAGTCCAACGAGGTTCGACGGCTAACCCTCTGTGGTCGCCCTGCAACCCTTGCCAGTCTTAGAATGAAGAAAAGGGAAATGAAAGGAAAAAAAAAAAAAGAAGAAGGAAAAAATAATAAAATAATAAAAAAGTTCAAAAAATATATTAAAAATATAAAAATTATCTATATCTACACCGGTCATGTATCAACATCAGCAAGTTCAATTTAAAATTGGTCGGACAGATTATATTGACAATTCATTAAAAAATTTAGAATTAAATTTGTAAAATTGAAATATTTATGACTGAATTTACGTTCATATAATAGATTTTAAGATTTTTTTTTTTTTGTAGCTTTCATCATAAATGGCTAATCAAAAGACTTTTAGAGGAGACCAACGAGTAAGGATCATTTCAATAAATTCATCCCTACTATTTTCAGTTCTGAATCAATCAAAATACTAATTAGACATACCTTTAATTACCCCTTCGTGACACAATTTCTTAAGCAAAGTGGTCTTTCCGCACCCACCAGGGGCGGTCACAACAGTCACAGACGCTCCCTCCTGGAGCAACTGCTCCTTGAGCAAGCTCAAGGACGCCACCACCTCTGACCCGACCATGAAATCGGGCGCCGCAGGGACCGCAAGGTCACTGGAAGCCTCAAGCTCGCTCAGGAGGGCCCCCGACATTCGCTAGAATGGAATTTAACGACTCCTTGAGCTCCTTCAATTCTACCTCGATAGGTTGAGCATGTGGATTTTCGAGCACTTGTCAACCAGCCTTCCAGTTATGCTTGAAAAGAATTCCAAAAGATAGTGTTTATTTTGAATAAAAAAGTGCAGATTACAATATCTTAGGCGCCTATTTATAAGGAGGTCGCCATATAGAAAATAACCAAATAACTAAAATCTAATAACAAAATAAAGAAAAAGATATTCATAAAAGGGAAAGTTATCAAAACATAATTATAAAATTTGCAAAACGCGTATGAAATCTATGACATCTTGGAAATCAAGAGAAACACGTGAATCAAATATTGTAACCCATTTGTGGAATCGTCCACTCTTATAACGCTCCAATGATTTCATAAAGGCATTTGCATATTATTCTACATCAGACATTGATTGGCGCATCTCTTGCGGACGGTCCAGCATACTATTGTATGTGTTGATCTGATCGATGACTGGTTTTATGGAGCTCAAAGTAAACTCGATCTTCTCTAGCAGGCCACGAAAAGCAGCAATAGTTTTCACCACGTCCTTAAATAAGCGCGAACATCTCACGGAATGCTGTTTCCACAGCAGCTCCTGCGCAGTCAACCATTACTTGTTCTTTCTTTCTTCGCAGACTGGACAAGCCTAGAAAATTCAAAATTTTGATAGGTCGGAGGGTGCTTCAAAGAACTGGAACCCACGTCCCAGGATTTGCAGAGAGGATGCTTCGCTCTGCTTTTCATTCTGGGTCTTCTGCAGAGGCAAGAAGCAAGAGGAGCTTTTGGGTCTCTGAAGTAACAACGGAGAAAGGAGACGAACGGAAAGGCGAGATAGATTCTTTTACTAGAAGTGGTGGTTGAAGTTTATTCTCCGGGCCAATAAGTTAGTCATCATATTGGAAGTTTCTTAGGAAGAGCGACCATTGGAAATTTCTCAGTCGTTGACCATGTCCGTGTCGCAACTTGCATCGGGAGAAAGACTTTGTCGAGAGTGCTATCGGCAACTTTTATCCAGCCCGATGTTATCCAGCGACTTTGGATTAACCCCGAGGTAGATCCGGCAGACAAAACGTTGGAGAAGAATGGTACGAATTTAGGTTGGGGTAGTTCTCAGAACGACCCATTTATCAGGGTTAGCGCAAGACGATTAGGAAAGCAAGTAACGGCCAAGTTTTATTCTTTTCCGTATCATGAATGCACAATTTCATTAGCATGCACTATAATCTGATTCTATCACGATAGCTTTTATGGTAAACTGTGTAGATCCCACTAATAGTAAGATCAAAAACCTTTTAACCACTCAGATGACCAGCAAAAGCTCTCCATTCGTGTCATGAATGAATAATTTCATTAGCATAAACTATAATCTGATTCTATCGTGATTTTGATAGGTTCTATGGTAAACTTAGTAGATCCTGCTAAAAGCAAGATCAAAAACTTAGTAGATTGCCTCTGCTAGCAGTCGATGTGGAATTAATCAAAGCTCTCTATTCGTGTCCCACACGCACTCCCCGTCTCTCTCGCTCCCTCTCACCTGCAAGAGCTCCCAAAGCAAATTACTATATTTGCCCAGCAAAAAATTATGGTTGTGAACAAAAGCCAACGGACAGAAGCCGCTCCGAAAGTCCCACGTCGAACGAGCATACGAAGACTGTAGGAGGGATTGCAAATAAAAGCCAAGCCATGCGGCTACCTAAAGCATGCTTTTCTCAGCTTTTTGGCTAAGATAAAATGTGTAATTTGTTGGTCAATGCTCACACAAATTTTGAAGTAATTTGATTTTTTCGCATGTTTGAATTTGCATTTCAAACATAGGTGACCGGTTCCAATGGACTGTCCAAGAAATGGATTGATCGGTCCAATCTAGTCCGGTTCCATGCACCTCTAGTCCAATCCCTAGTTCCAAAAATGGGGAACCAGTCCCTCCAATCCAGTTCTCGATTTTGGGATGGGGGAACCAAACAATTTGGGAACCCATCACCCCTAACCACCACCAGCAACGGTTTTCTGCAGTTGCGCCACTCTGACAGCCACCACAACACCAAAGCCACGCACGAACACCACCAAAAGCTTTGCTCATATGACATTGTAGGCACACTTCTCTCATCAGATCTGAAGCGCACGAGCCGCGAGTTAGGCATTGGCAACGACAGTAATGGTAGGGACACGGTGGTTATAGTTTGCAGCCGCGTTGTTGGTGAGGAGGAAGAAAGAAAGAAATGGGACGAAGAAAAAATTAAAATAAAAAATTTCTTACTTGAAAATATTAAAGAAAATATGACTGGTCGGTCCACATCAATATTGACAAGTTCAAAAACGACCTTCCATATTTGATAAGAAGCCACACATCGTCAATGTCATTACTCCCTCTTGGTCACTCAAGCCAAGCTAAGCTGGGTTCTTCTTCGATGGGAGATATGACCAAGCTAGGGAGAGTGTCCTTAAGAGGCCCCCACATGGCAGCTTTTTTTTTTTCACAAATCACCTTCCTTAGCTTCCTCAACTTCACGATCGACCTTGACAACCCAGACAATTTCAGACATCCCCTCATGTTTATTCTGTCGAGATTAACCATTTGACCGATTTGATCAGGCAAGGCGCTCAGTTTCAAACAATCAGATATATCGAGAAGTTTCACATTCTGGAGGCTTCTCATTGAGTTTGGTAATAGTGACAAGGATGTACAAGAATGAAGCCTGACCACTTCGAGGGACGTTAGTTGCCCAATTTGTGCGGGGAGAGCAGAGAAATTATGGCAGTTTGTGATGCTAATCTTCTTCAAAGGCTTTATCTCACAAATGCCATCTGGTAATGTCACAAGATCATCACAATAGTCAATGTCGAGCTCTACTAAGTTCGGCATTGCATTGGAGATTTTAGCATCATTCGACGTCGAAGTTTGACCGATATAGCACATGAAAAAGGATATCCTTTTCAGACTATGTAAGTGTAGGTTTCCCATGCTTAGGAAAGGAACTGTGACGCGTTGGAACCTAATTCTCCTTAAATTGGCTCCAACAACATGGAAATTGCGTAGCTCGGCTGGAAAGAAACTGTGATTTGTTACTATCAGGGCCTTCAGTTTATTTGCCTTCTCAATGAATTCAGGCAAAGTATAAGTTTTAGATTGCATGTCATTCTGGAAGTTCAAGACAAGAACCTCAGCTTTAGGCAATTTAAGATATGGCCAGGGTGTTGAGAATGTTTTATCTGCATTATCATTATAGAAGGTTAGAAAGGTAACTAACTGCTAACCAGTTGAATTTTTCCCTACAGGTCTTTAAGAGAGAGAGAGAGAGAGAGAGAGCGCTACTAACCTGTGGAGATGGACACTAGACGAGCGTTGAGAGGCTGTTGCTTTTGCTCACTCCACCAGTCGGGAAATTTATTTCCATTCAACTCTAGAATGAGTCTGTCTCTCTTCTCTATTTCCCCCTTGTTGCACTCCATGATGGCCAGCTCTCTGAGCATATCGTGCTGTTGAGCGTAGTGACTGCTGTAAGATTCGTGGTCATCACTTGAATCTATCCTGTATGTATGCAATCAAACACTTGGATAAGCATTTGTGCTCGGGTTTCTTGTGCTAAAATCTAGTGCCAGGCACATGATGATATCAGTTCTATAAGAAATGAAGGCTTTGATCTTTCCCACTATTAATAAATTAAGTCAGGAGTTAGAAATGTCTTTTACAGGACTTCGTATAAATCACTTGACCTTTGCTATCTAGAACACACTATGGCTGAAGGTCAGGTGGCGTGGATTCGAAACATCTAGAACGCCCATTTTTGGGGAAACAGGATACTTTGTCTCGTACCAGCAAAAATAAACTTATTGGGTTTATTTATTGGTCAGATGGCATTAATTACTTTCTCAATCTCGGTGCAGAGATCTCATCATGCCTTCGTCCATTTCACATATGCATTACAACCATCACGTATCAGGAAAAACTAACCAGATGCCAACTAGAATTCCATGAACTCTTAGAGCAGTAGAAAACTGGAAAAGTTGGAATGAGAGAACAAAACGAACGTCAGAGCCATACCTGGTGACTACGAGATCAGCTAGGTTCCTAGAAACGAGTTCATGGAGGTCAGTAAAGGCGTGCAAACCATCGGGCTCAAGCCTGTACAATTCCACCCACATATCAATGAGGGCGGTGGCTGGGATCTTGGAATCCTCAGGAAATGAGCCAAGGTCCATGAAACGTTCCTTGATTGAAGGGTCACCAGCCATATCGTCCAAGCTCCTTCTGAGGCAATCATTAATTTCCGCCTCCAAATCAAGAAGGGAACGACCGTCATTCAATTCATTAAGCTTTTTCCTCCAGAATGCATAATGCTGTCCCCGAAGAGACTTGGCAACGACTTTAATTACCAATGGCAATCGCTTACAGTGTTCTACTATCTGTTACAAGGCAAAAAGAAGCAATTACCAGAACTGGATAGGAATTTGATTAGTACAAAGCAAGGCCTCTCTTTGATGAACGAGAGATGAAAGTAAGGATAGGCAGGTCCGATTTTATTAGAATAACCCTTAAAGGAAAAATTAAACCAGCAATAATTGATGAACGCAAGCGAGAGTATACCTCACTCAAGAGCTTAGTATCTGGTGCACCCATGCTTCTATCATCAACAGTAGCACATTGAAGAAAAAGTTCCACCGCTTCGTCATGAGTCAGTGGGTTCAGGTGATGCACAGGACGAAAACGAGGAAAATCATATCTTGATGTCACCACAATTTTGTAATCTTTGATATCATCGTGGACAAATTTGTCAACAATAGATTCCGATTCTTTCCACACATCGTCCAGCACAAGCAACACAGGATTTTGTCCTATTTTGTTGAGCAGTTGCTGCAAGCAATGAACTGCATCTTCTTCCGATTTAATCTCAGGTACCTCGAAACGATTATGTCGATGCATTTTCTGGACAAGTCTGTCAGGTTGGGCTTCTTCGAGACAGGGACGAACATGATGTTGTCCTTAAATTTGCCTGTATGGAAACCACAGTAAGTCATCGCTTGCAAAGAGTACTAAATGTTGCCATGACGCTTTTCATTTAATGGCCTCGGTGGGATAAGAAACAGAGCTAAGTACATACCATATAGCAGAAAAAATAAGTCTCAAGCATATGGCTGTAAACAGGAGGGTTCAGCTAATTAAGAAAGGTGCCCAGCGCAATCAAACAGAGGCCAGTTCTTGCATATCTAAAAGCTTGGGAAAGATCTATCAGATTGGACATAAGAAAAAAGATTCTTGTTGATGAAACTTCCTCCAAGCAATTCTTTATGCAAATATTCACATCAACCAGAAACTGTAATGCTTGACAGAGAGAACAGGTAAGGGATCCAATCATTCAAATATTTCCAAAAGTGGAATACTATTGGGGCAATAGCTTTTATACAGATAAATGGCTAACCAAAAGATTATTAGAAGTGACCAACGGGCGAGGATCAATTCAATAGAGTCGTTCCTACTTCTTTTAGTTCTGGATCAATCAAAATAATAACCACACATACCTTCAATTGCTACATCATGGCACAATTTTTTAAGCAGTGTGGTCTTCCCGCACCCACCTGGGCCGGTCACAACAGTCACAGACGCTCCCTCCTTGAGTAAACGCGCCTTGAGCTTGCTCAAGGACGCCTCCACCTCTGACCCGACAATGAAATTGGGCGCCGCAGGGACCGAAAGTTTGTCCAAAGCCTCAAGCCTGCTCTGGAGGGCCCCACCGTTTGCTTGACTGGAGCAGATGGAGCTGAGTTTTTTCATGATCTCTTCCATCTTCATCAACATCTCTCCATCGTTCCTAGCGGCTTGCAACGTCATGTAAATCTGGAACTTCTCCAAGACAGCTGCGTTGTACTCAGTCAGCTTATTCGAGTGCGTATACTTCTTGTACAGATTGAGTGGGTGGATCATCAAGCACTCGTTGACTAGTCCTTTGCCTTCATCCAATAGTTCCATGATCGGATCCATCTCTTTCAGACGGTCCAGCTGTTTGTAGAGATAGTAGATTTTCTCTATAATAGGGTCCATCTCGCTCAAGGTGGATTCAATCTTCTTGAGCTGGGGATGAAACGCGGCAACAGTTTTTGGTACCTCCTTAACAAGCGAGTACAGCTCGTCGAATGCTGTTCCCACAGCATCTCCTGCAAAATCAACAGACATTTCCGGTTCTTTCTTTCTTCACAGACCAAACAATCCAAGGAAAAATCCAAAACTTCGATGGGTCGCAAGGATGCTTCGAAGAACTGAAACCCACGTCCAAAAATTTGCAGAGGATGCTTTTCCCTGCTTTTTATTCTGGGTTTTCTGCAGAGGCGAGAAGGAAGAGAAATGTTTTGGTCTTTGAAGCAACAATGGAGAATGGGATGAACAGAAAGGTGAGAGAGACTCTTTTTGTAAAAGCGGTAGCTGCGGTGGTGGAAGTTTATTCTCCGGCCGAATATGTTAGTAAACATCCGGGAAGTTTCCTACTAGGGGCGGCCATTGGGAGCCTCCCTGAGGTACTCCCTACGAGAAAATATGTCGTTAGTCGTTGACCTTGTCGCAAGTTGCCCTGCGAGGGAAAAGTTGAAAAAGAATGGATGAAATTAGGTTGCGTAATTTTTAGAACGACCCATTTATCACGGTTAGCCCAAGACGTTTAGTTAACAATATGACAGCCAAGGTTTAATCTTCTTCGTATCATGAATGGATTATTTTATTTTCGTGCACTGTAATCCAATTCAACAATGATTTCCATAGGTTTTATGGTAAACTTAGTAGATCCCACTGAAAATTAAAATGCATTTTAACCAACCATGTGAGCTTTTAAATTAAAAGTGAGTATTCGATGTCGATGGTAAAAATACAGATTCTACTATTAGGAGACTGGTGGTGTATTTTGAATATATTGGATGAGGTCATATACTATGAATATAATTTATAATGTAAAATTCGAGGAATAAAGAGCAAGATAATTTTTGGATTGAGCGGGATATGGAAATTATGATAAATTAAAAACATTTTATACCTCAAGGATTTGAGAGGGTGTTGACCTCCTCTGGGCAATCGAAGGCCCCAACAAACCACCACATCATAGTCACTTTACCCCAATCCAACCCTTCTCTCTATGTACCTACGTACATTCATATGAGTAGATGCCTCGCTTTGCCGCTCGACTTAGGAGAGCAAGTGCGCCGTTAGCGTTTGGCATTGCGCCACTTTAGTGGTTGGCTCATTAAGACCCCTCCCTAAGAGTCTAAGACCCGTCATGGTGAACAAAGCGTGAGTGTTTTTCGAGTTTACAAATAAAGGAGTCAAAATCAATCGATTTTGTTAATCCGGGCCAATTCGACCCTAGGATCCTCAATAGTTATAGAGAAGTAAATTATCTAGGTGCGAACGTGAATGAAGAAAATATTATAAAAGAATATGATTGGTCGGTCCACATCAATATGAAAAAGTTCAAAAACGACCTTCAATATTTGATAAAAAGTCCACACACCATCGACGTCATTAGCTTGCCTTGGTCACTCAAGCCAATCTAAGTTGGGTTCTTCTTCGAAAAGAGTTATGTCCAAGAGAGGGAGAGTGTTCTTAAGAGGACCCCACAGGACGGCTTTTTCTTCCTCACAAACCACCTTCCTTAAGTTCCTCAACTTTACAATTGACTTTGGCAGTCAGACAACTTCAGACATCCTCTCATGTTTATCCTATAGAGACTAACCATCTGACCAATTTGATCAGGCAATGCGGTCAGATTCAGGCATTCAAATATATCGAGAAGTCTTACATTTTGTAGGCTTCTAATTGAGTCTGGTAACCGCGACAAGGCTGTGCAAGAATTAAGCCGAACCACTTCGAGGTATGCTAATTGCCCAATTTGTTCAGGGAGAGCAGAGAAATTATGGCAATTTGTGATGCTAAGCTTTTGCATAGGCTTTATCTCACAGATGTCATCCGGTAATCTCACAAGATCGTTGCAATAATCAATGTCGAGCTCCTTTAAGTTTGGCATTGCATCTGAGATTTTGGCATTGTTCGACGTCGAAGCCTGACTAATGTCGCACATGAAAAAGGATATCTTTTCTAAACCATGCAAGCATATTTTTCCCATGCTTAGGAATGGAACCGTGACACGCTCAAACCTGATCCTCCTTAAATTGGAACCGATAACGTGGAAGTTGCCCAGCTGAGCGGGAAAGAAGCTGTAGTTTGTTACTATCAAGGCCTTGAGCATGGGGGAATTTGCGATGAATTCAGGTAAAGCATAGGTTTTGGTTTGCATGTTGGTCCGAAAATTCAAGACAAGAGCCTCAACTACAGGCAATTCGAGATTTGGCCAGGGTGTCGAGAACTTTCCATCTGCGTTATGATCGAAGAAGGTCAGAAGGTAACTAACTACCAACCAAATGAATTTTTCCTTGTAGATCTTTGAGAGAGGGACAATTACAAACCTGTGGAGATGGACACTAGACGAGCACGGAGAGGCTGTTGCTTTTGCTCTCTCCACCAATTGGGAAAGTTATTTCCCATCAAGTCTAGAATGAGTCTCTCTCTGTTCATTACTTCCCCCTGGTTGCACTCCATAATAGCCAGCTCTCTAAGCAGATCATGCTGCATAACATAGTGGCTACGATAAGATTCGTCGTCGTCTCTTGAATCTCTCCTGTATGTATGCAATCAAACACTTGGACATAAGCATTTGCACTGGAGTTGCTTGAGCTAAATTCTAGTGCCATGCTTTTGATAATATCAATTAAACAGAAAAAGAAGACATTGATCTTTCCCACTCTTGAGAAGTGAAGTGAGGAGTTAGAAATGTTCTTTAGAGGCCTATGTATAAACCATTTGACCGTTGCAATGCGGAACACACTGCAGCTGAAGGTCGGGCGCAGTAACTGGGGTGTGGATTCAAAACGTGTAGAATGCGCTTTTTTGGGAACAGAATAGTTCGTAGCGCTATGAAAAATCTAATGATTTTGGGGTTAGATACGGGTCATCAAATGGCATAAATTACTCTATCGATCTTGGTGCAAAGATCTCATCATGCATTTGTCCATTTCACATGCATTCTGTCACGTATAAAAATAAAAATAAAAAACTAATCATATGCCGATTAGAATCTGATGAGGAAATCTTACGGTAGTAGAAAACTAGAAAAGTTGGTTAAGAGAACAAAATGAACTTCAGGGCAATACCTGGGTAATACGAGATCAGCTAGGTTCCTGTAATCGAGTTCATGGAGGTCAGTAGCAGCGTGCACACCATCGAAATCTAGCTTGTACAATTGCACCCACATATCAATAAGAGCAGTGGCGGGGATCTTGCAGTCCTCCGGGAATGAGCCGAGGTCCATGAAACGTTCCTTGATTGAAGGGTCACCATCCAAATCGTCCAAGCTCTTTCTAAGGCAAGCTAGAATCTCGGTGTCCAAATCAAGAAGGGAATGACCTTCGGACAATTCATGAAGCTTTTTTTTCCAAAATGCATAATTCTTTCCTCGGAGAGACTTGGCAACGACTTTAATAACCAATGGCAATCGCTTACAGTGTTCCACTATCTGCCACAGGGTAAAAAGAAAGAGCAATTGTCGGAACTTGATATAGTACTAAGCAAGGCCTCTCTTTGAAAGAGAGTTGAAAGTAGGGATAGGCAGGTTTGATTTTATCAAACATATTCTTTAAAGAAAAAATTAATCCAGAGTTTCGATGACCATGAGAAGTCCTATAATCGATGAGCGCAAGCGAGAGCGTACCTCATTCAAGAGCTGAGTATCTGGTGGACGCATGCTTCTATCATCAACAGTAACACATCGACGAAAAAGTTCCACAGCTTCGTCATGAGTCAGTGGGTTCAGGTGATGCACAAGACGGATATGAGGAAACTCATATCTTGATGTCACCACGATTTTGTAATCTTTGTTATCATCGCAGACAAATTTGTCAACGATGGATTCCGATTCTTTCCAGACATCGTCCAGCACGAGCAACACAGGACTTTGTCCTATTTTGTTGGGCAGCTGCTGCAAGCAATAAACTGCACCCTCTTCTGATTGAATCTTGGGTACCGGTAAACGATTGTGTTGATACATTTTCTGGACAATGTCTGTCAGGTTGGGCTTCTTCGAGATAGGGACGAACATGATTTTGTCCTTAAATTTGCCTATATGAAAACCACAGTGAGTCCGATCCGTATTGCTTGCAAAGAGTATGAAATTTTGCCTCGGCACTTTTCATTAATGAATTCGGTAGGATAAGAAACAGAGCTAAGTAGATACCATATAGCAGAAATAATAAGCCTAAAGCATGTGGATGTGAGCAGGAGGGTTCAGCTGATTAAAACAGGTGCTCAGCGCAATGAAACAGAAGCGAGTTATTGCATATCTAAAAGCATGGGAAGATTGGACGTGATATCAAACCCGAAACGGAACTATGAAAAAAAGATTCTTCTTGACGAAACATCAATCTGCATGATACCCCGAGCAATTCTCTGTGCTAACATTCACATCTAATAGAAAGTGAATTGCTTGAGAGGGAGAGAAGATGTAATGGGATTCAATTATTGAAATATGTCCAAAGGAGGAACATCATTCAGGCAACAGATCCTATACACATAAATGGCGGCCTAATTACCCAAAAAAAAAAAAAACCCTTAAGTTTATGGTACGGATGAAAAGTTTAGAACTGAATTTACATCCATATAATATGTTTAGAGCCTTTTTTGGTAATTTTCATTATAAATAGCTAATCAAAAGACTATTAGAGGGTATCAATTGGCAATGATCAACTCAATATATTCATCCCTACTTTTTTTAGTTCCGAATCTCAAAACACTAAACACACATACCTTTGATTGCCGTTTCATGACACAATTTCTTAAGCAGAGTGGTCTTCCCACACCCACCCGGGGCGGTCACAACAATCACAGACGCTCCCTCCTCGAGCAACTGCTCCTTGAGCTTCCTCAAGGATGCCTCCACCTCTGAACCGACAATGAAATCGGGCGCTGCAGGGACCGCAAGGTCGCTCGAAGTCTCAACCTCGCTCTGGAGGGCCCTGCCGTTCACTAGCACGAACCACTCCTTGAGCTTCTTCACGTCTTCCCCGATCTCCTTCACGCCCACCGACGTTTCCTTTCCGTCCCTCACACCCAGCAGCGGCATGTAAAGCTGGAACTTCTCCACGACTGCCGCGTTGAAGGCGGTCAGCCTTCTCGAGTGCTTATACTTGGTGCACAGATTGAGCGTGTGGATCTTCTTGCACTTGTCGACCAGTCGTTTGCCTTCATCCAACAGTTCCTTGATCGGAGCCATCTCTTCCAGACCACGGTCCAGCTGATCGTTGAACTTGTCGATGTCCTTGATGATTGGTTCTATGTTGACCAAAGTGGCTTTGATCTTCTTTAACTGGCTACGAAACGCGGCAATAGTCATCACCAGGTGCTTAACGAGGCCGAACAGCTCGCTGAATGCTGCTCCTAAAGCAGCTCCCGTAGAATCAACCATTTCTTGTTCTTTCTTTCTTCACAGAACGAACAAGCCTAGAACCTTCGAGGAACTGAAACACCACGTCCCGAGATTTGCAAAGGATGCTTCTCGATGCTTTCTCTTCTGGGTCTTCTGCAGAGGCAAGGAGGAAGAGGAGTTCTTTGGTCTCCGAAGCAACACTGGAGAAAGGAGATGAGGGGAAAGGCGAGTTATACTCTTTTTCTAAAAGTGGTTGTTAAAGATTATTTTCCGGCCAAATAAGTTAGTCATCATATGGGAAATTTCGCACGAAGAGCGACCATTGGAAGCATCAATCTGACGCTACTTTATTTAATGATTTAAGGGTTTAAAAATCTGTTCAAAAAAAAAAAAAAAGGGTTTAAAAAGACCTGTCATAGTCGTTGAACATGTCCATGTCTAAAGCTATGGGCTTATTTTATCCAACCCGGTGTTATCCAGCGACTTTGGGTTGACCCCGAGGTCCAGCGGACAAAACGTTGGAAAAGAATGGTAAGTAAGTCAGGTTGGGTTGTTCTGACAAATCGTTGGAAAAGAATGGTAAGTAAGTCAGGTTGGGTTGTTCTGAGAACAACCCATTTACCAGGGGTAGCCACGAGACGATTAGTTAAGCGGGTAACGGCCAAGCTTTATTCTTTTCCATGTCATGAATGGAAAATTTCATTTTGCATGCACTATAATCGAATTCCTATAAAGATTTTCATAGGTTCTATGGTAAACTTAGTAGATCCCACTAAAAAATAAATTCGAAAACATTTTAACCAACTGAAGGAGCTCTTAAATTAAAAGTGGGTCTTTGATAGTGATAAATACAATACGAATTCTTCTATTTGGTGTCTGGTCACAGATTTCAAATATATTGGATGATGTTGATGTTTATAATATTTGTTAATTTAAATGCCCACGTTTATTACGTGATAACTATATGTTAATTGTTACCATAACAATCTTGATGGAAGACATTAGTAACGTAAAAAACGAAATAAAAGACGTCAGATCATCTAAACCAAACCCCATCAATACAGAAAACACACCATCAACTCTTAATGGGTATTGACTAGTGGAACAAGATGTTCAAATCTAGTAATTCAACATCCGCAGGATCGATTAGTATAAGCCACGCGAATCTGTTCAAGGTTTGGGTTTTCTGCATTTGCAATATCTCATCCTTGGCTGAAGGTATGTTCCGGTCCTTACGTTTCTACTAATCATTCCCGATATTGCACGTTTTTCTCCATGAATGGTAAATCGAGATCGTTAGTCCTTCGTTAGATTTAGTCTAACATTTGGTATTAGAGCTATTTATAATCTCTGCCTTGGCGAAATTTTATGGATAAAATTCGGATCTTATGTGGCTTGGAACGAAATTGCAAATTCCAGCCAAATTCGAGCTACCCACCATGTGATAATGAACCTACACGGTTAAACTACCATTAAGAAGAAAAGTCGTAAGATAATTCGGCATATTACTGACTGCCAAAGGTTGATCAAATAGTAAAATATTGGTGGTTAGGGTTTTAGGGCAAATCGTTGTAGGCTCAATTTCAATCACTTTATTAGTTGTTTTCATTGGATCTTGGAACTATGTGTCCATCCCGACATTGTCTTCGAAACCCGACGATCAATTTAACAATTTGATCGGATATGCGTTGTGGAAGGAGACCTAGGTAACAGAATGGAGGCGGGTCACGACGAAGCAGATGGAAACAGGTCACGGAGAAGACCATGGGCGTGTGCGACACGTACTCAAGTGCCTACAACAGGTGCGTGCGACGGTCCTTGCGATGCAAAATGCGTTTCTGCCCTTGCCCACATAAATTACAATTTTGCCCCTCCACATAAAGGAAAACTACTATTCTACCATGACTGCGGTAAAATTCCAAATTTGCTCCCTTTTGGCATGAAAATTTACAATTTTGCCCTTTTGGGCGTAAAATTCATGTTATTCCAATTCTGCCCTTATATGTAAAATCCCAATTTTACCCATTTACACGTGCTTTTACTATTTTGCCTCTACGTAAAATTAAATGTTTGGTGATTCATATATATTTTATTATTTAAAAATAAGCGACAACATCTTTGATTATATTCAATTATATACATTGAAAGTCCTTGGATCACATATAGTCAAAAACATTAATTGCGATTAGTCACCTTAATATTATGAATTTTATCTCACGGGAATTTTCAACATATTAATGTGATTCATTAGGATGAAATACCATTTTATCTTTCTTAATTTACCCATAGGGATTGAGGAAGAAAATATAATTTGATAATTTCATCACAAAGTAATTATGAATCTATTTAAATTAGAAATTTAGCCCACATGCAGTTTTTGATATTATGTGGTTCATATTTTATAACATTTTTACATTAGTAAAACATGATTTAAGTTTATTTGCCTCAATTATATCAATACATAAGTTTCCCTTTTGATTATGATGCAATTTTACCATCTATGATTAGTTCTAGTGTAATTATTCCCAAGATGAACAGTGATAGCTATAAAGAATGGAGGGAATTAATCCTTCTTTAATTGGGGTGTATAGACATTGATTATGCTATACGTTCAGACGAACCACCTACTCATATTGAGGCTAGCACTTCAGCTGAAGTTAATCTTTATGTGTAATGGGAACGGTCCAAGTGTCTCAATGTAATGTATAAAAAAACAAAGCTTTCTACTAGTATTCATGTTTCAGTCATTTAGCATTACAATACCAATAAATTGTTGAAGGCTATTAATGCGCAATTTGAATATTCAAAGAAGGCATATGCCATGTTCCTAATTATGAAATTCCCACCATTGAAGCTAACTAGTGTAAGAAGTGCACATGAGCACATCATGATGATAAGGGACACTGCAACTTAACTAAAGAATTTTGAAGGTGAGATATCATAATCATTTCTTGTATACTATATCAAGAACACTCTCCCATAAGAGTATTATGTCCTTTTCAAGATCTTTTACAACAAACATAATACTAAATGGCCAATTAATAAACTCATGACCATGTGTGTTTAAGAAGACTAGAGGCTGCTAATAGAAAAGGGAGAAAGTGCTCATATTGCAATGCAAGGTAAGTATAAAGGGTAAGGCAAGCAAAATGGAAAAGGTCCCAAATTTAAGGCCTAACTCGAGAAGAAAGATAACATTCTTTTATGTGTTTGTCAAATATGATTGATGTGGGTCACAACGCTTGGTGGATTGATTCTGGTTCTATAATCCACATTTCGAATTTCTTGCAGGGTTTTCAAAACCAATGAAAACTAGCAGGAAGTAAATAAAATATATATTCATGAAACAAGATATATTCGCATGTGGAAGCTATTGGGACATGTAGATTCGTTCTCAATAATGGCTTTGTTTTAAATTTAGAAATGGCCTTTTATATTCATAATTTCTCTAAGAATTTAATTTCAATTTCAAGACTTGTACTTTTGGGACATTTTTTAGGTTTAACATTCAGTTTATCGTTTAAATCTAAAATTGTTGGGAGTGGTATTTTATCTAATGGTCACTTTTGAATTAATTTACAAGACAATACCATTTATAATGTGACACACATTCATGATAATGTTGGCATAAAGCGATGTGTTGTGAATGAGGATTCTTCTATGTTGTGGCACTGAAATTGGGACATATTTCCATGAATAAAATTAAGCAATTAGTAAATAATTGAATATTTAGTACTCTAGATTTTACTTATTATGATACTTGTGTGGAGTGCACAAAGTAAAAGTAGAGCAACAAGTCAAAGAAATGTACTAAGAGGAATACAAAAATATTAAAATCATATATACAGATATTTATAATCCATATATGAACTCAAACGATTAGAGATACTTCATCTCTTTCATACATGATAAGCATGTAGTGCTGGATGTCTTCAAGGTATTTAAAACCGAAGTAAAGAAATAATGTGGTAAGCAAATTTAGATCATAACATTAAACGGAGATGGAAAATATTATAGTAGATATACTGAAGATTGACAAACACCTAGTCTATTTGAAAAGTTTCTTAAAGAGTATGGAATTATTGCCTAATACACTATGCTTAGTTCTCCATACCAAAATGGTGTAGTAGAAAGAAAAAGTTGGACTTTATTGAACATGGTGTGGAGTATGCTTAGCAGCTCCAAACTTCCTAGATCCTTGTGGACTAAGGCTCTTAAAACGGTAGTATACATATTAAACTGAGCTTCGACCAAAGCCATCCCAAAGATGCCTTTTGAGTTACTCAAAAATGGAAACCGAATTTGCGACGTGTACGCGTCAAGGATGCTCATCTGAAGTAAGTGTCTACAATCCAAAGGAAAAAAAGTTAGACCCAATGATATAAGTGGGTATTTCGTTGGATATGCTGAAAAGTCTAAGGGACATAGATTTTATTGTCCATCTCATACCACTAGGTTTGTGAAATCGAGAAATATTAAGTTTCTTGAGAATGACCTGATTAGTAGGAGTGATCAATTCAAGAACCTTGTTTCTAAAAAAGATCATTCAAATACTCAACCTTCCACCTCACATACTAGATTGGTTGTTGTTTACAACGCCCCTTTCAATTCAACTGGCCATTGAACAACCAATCATTAAAGATCCACAGCCTGTTGATATTAGTTTGATACACTCAACTGTTTAGCAATTACCAAATATTGTTGAGTATCTAATTGAACAACAGACTTCTTGGAAGAATTTTGGTGCAACATTAAGAAAGTGTACTAGAATGAAGAAATCAGCAATCCTTAGTAACTACATTGTGTATCTGCAAGAATCTAACTATAATGTTGAAGATGAAAATGATTCAAGAACGTTTTCATGAGCCATGAATTGTGATAAATCCAACTTGTGGTACAATATCATAAAGGAAGAGATGAGTTTTATGGTATTTAATGAGGTCTAGGAATTAGTTGAGTTATCTGATGGTGTGAAACCCATTGGTTGTAAATGTGTCTTTTAAATAAGAAGCATTCATTGGGCAATATTAAAAGATAAAAAACTAGACTCATTGCCAAGGGATTCACTCAAAAGGAGGGAATCGACTACACAGATTTATTTTCTTATGTATCTAAGAAAGATTCTCTCCATATTTTGATGTGGAATTACATCAGATGGATGTGAAAACAGCGTTCCTCAATGGAAAATTAGAATAAGTGATTTACAAGAAACTACCATAAGGATTCTTCTCTAGTGCTAGTGAGCATTAGATGTGCAAGCTTAAGAAGTCTTTGTATGGCTTGAAACAAACATTCCACCAATGGTACATGAGGTTCCATAATGTCATCTTTTTATTCAATTTTATAAAATTGATCAATGTATATACTAGAAGGTTAGTAGGAGCGGGATTTGTTTTCTTGTCCTATATACGAATGGCATTTTACTTGCTACCAATGATAAGGGATTGCTACACGAAGTGAAACAATTTTCTTTAAGAGTTTTGACATGAAGGATATGGGTGAGGCATTTTAAGTCATTGGCATTAAAATCCACAGGAATAGACCTCGAGGTTTATTAAGACTATCTCAAGAAACCTATATTAATAAGATGTTAGAGAGAGTTCGGATGAAAGATTATTTACCAAGTATAGCACCCATTGTGAAGGTTGACGGGTTTAATTTGAACCAATGCCCAAAGAACAATTTTGAAATGGAACAAATGAAGAACATGCTATGTGCTTCTGTTGCCGGAAGCTTGATATATACTCAGGTTTGCACTCAACCTGACATTACTTTTGTATGAGAATGTTAGGAAGATATCAAAGTAATTAGGTATGGACCATTGAAGAGCTACAAAGAATGTGATAAGGTACCTTTAAGATACAAAGGGCCACATGCTTATGTATAGACTGACAACAAGCCAAGAAGCAATTCATTACTCAGATTCAGATTTCGCTAGCTACATTGATCCCGTAAATCAATATTGGGATGCATTTTTGTGTTTGCTAACGAAATTGTATCCTGAAGGAGTGCAAAATTGACCTTGATTGCCACTTCCATTATGAAGGCAAAGTTCATTTCTTATTTTGAGGCAATCTCACATGATATGTGGTTGAAAAGTTTCATATTGATACTTAGAATCACAATTTAGTTGTAGTTTTCATGACTAAGAATCACAAAAGTGATAGTCCAAGCAAGCACATTGACATCAAATATTTAGCTATCAGGGAGCATGTTAAAGAGAAGAAAGTGGTTATAAAACACGTAGGCACTAAATTGATAATAGTCAATCATTTAACTAAAGGCATGCCACCAATAAGTTATAAGAATCATATAGTTAGAATGAACATTGGTTTTCTTTATTTGGAAAAATATGTGAGACTTTTATTTTTTTGCAATATTTTTCTCAATACAATTGTATATATTCATTATTCTAAGAAAAACAATCGTGTTTAACCTAGAATAAATATAAGGTTTATTCATTAGGTTATGTTATCGCATATGGGTTGATGAAAAACTTTGTGATTTATGGAAGATAATACTAGCTCAAAGAGAACTCATGGCGATGATTCATATGTTTTATTTCAACATGAAGTTTATGTGGGTTTGGATTAATATTTCCTTTGATGGAAAGCCATAATCAAGTGGGAGAATGTTATAATATTTATTAATTTAAATGCAATCCTAATATTATATTTTACTAATTAATTCCGATTTATTGCCCACGCCCACATTTATTACATGATAGCTGTCCATTAATTGTTACCGTAACAATCTTGATAGAAAACGTCAATAACGTAAGAAACGGAATAAAAGACGTCATGTCATCTAGACCAAACCCTATCGGTACAGAAAACTCACCATCAAATTTTGAGGGGTATTGACTAGCGAAATGAGACATTCAAATTTGGTGATTCAACATTGGCGGATCGATCAATATATGCTTCGTGAATCCATTCAAAGTTTGGGATTTCCGTGTTTCCAAAATCTTATCAATGGCTGAAGGTATGTACCGATCCTCACAATTCTGCAAACCTACGCAGAGTAGGGATGCCATGTTCAGTGGACCATGAAACTTGTGCGGGCTGAACAGCAAACTAGAATACATCGCGATGGACCGGAGAGCACATGGGAATACCATTAGACATGAGTATTCTTCCTTGCATGGTTTAACAAGACCTAGACTTAGAATCTAGGGAGGACGGAGTCAGTTTCCTATAGGTATGCCTTCCCATAGTAGGCTGAACCTCCCATTCAAGCCTTTCAAGGATAGCCTTTTAGCATAAAACCACTCTGACCTTTAGTACAGAGCCTAGAAACACTCAAACATGCCATGATGGTAACATTTCTAATTATTTGAGCTACATTTTCAGAGGATCCTACTAGGCTAGAGAAGAAGAATGTGTTTAGAAAGCCATTGAGAGTTTCACAAAAAACACTCACTTCACTTCAAGGGACTCTGCCTAACACATTACATTCCCATTGCCTTTTATAGACAGTGGGAGGTCACACACAAACAAAGCTCACAAGTCCTGAAACAAATAGAGGCACTGGAAACTTACGGTAAGGAATTATTTTGTCGATATGAACAATGACAGTGAACAGTGATTTCTCTAGCCTACTGCTATAGTAATGCTATAGTGACTTGCTACAGTCACCGGTCTCATCCATCACGAGCATTGTAGTCGTAGTCTGAGTCATCCAAACTATGCATTGCCAGAAGATGTTCTTCATATTATTGCTCAAGTCCTTCAAGTGAATCTAGTGAGAGAATATGATTTGACAATGATGCTTCCTCTTGATTCTGGGAGGAACCTGTAGTGTCGGCAGGAATGTTTGGCTGAGGCCAATTGGATGGCTAAGCATAGTAGGATGTGTCCATGCCTAAGGATAAGGACAAATGTCTTGGGAAAGAGGTCCTCCCTATCGTGCATAGGGGTCTTGAGAGGATTGTGCAGGGTTATCTGTATCTATCATTTCATGCTCTTGTAATGATGCAACTTGTCTGAATTCATCGAGTGCTTCTTTGGCTTTTGGTGTAAGACTATAATGATCCTATGTAGTGGGTACATTATAGTTCCATGCATTTTCAGGGATGGTTTTATTTTCTTAGCACAAAACTCTCTGGAGTTCTCAGTATTGGTGTTCACGACAACCAACAGGTCATGGAAAAGATTTGTAAATCCGAGCTTCTACACTGTGCAGTTGAGGTTTATAGGATGTGGTGCCTATAATCTGCGGGGCATTAGTAATGTTGTCATTATTTGTGACAAAAGCCCATGGACATCGGAAGAATAAAATAATGTGGACTTCAAGGTTTGGTTGGATAGTTCTTAATTCTTGCTGCAAAAGATGTCTCCAGTGAGTAGGAGGATAAAACCAGTTAAGGAATGCCAAGAGATTCATGTCACTTTCTCTTTCGATGTTTCGACCAAGTCCGAATATCCTGGTGAGGTTGGCAATGAATCTTCTGGTTGGAATTTCAATAGCTATTAAGTACTTATTAGTTAAGCACCATAATAACCATCCGAGTTGATCAGGGAAGTCATCTTCCTTCCAGATGAGAGATGTATGAACGGATAGTCCAAATTTAATCCAAAAGGATAAAGAATCGAACCTCTATTTAGTATGAATAGATCTGCGTGGCATTGCCACATGAGGTTTTCCAGATTTTCAGTAAGGCTATCATTCTAGACTTGTTCAACAATCTCCTGTGGGTATTGCCAGCTTGGCCAATCTCGTATCCTTTCAACCTTATACTTTTCATTGTGATGAAGAGTATGGAAAGCATGCCTCATGATGTACATGTTGATTTTTGCTGGTGCTTTTAGTCTTGACAAAAAGTCAGCAAGCACATTCTTCTTCTCAGTAATGTGTTTAGTCTCAAAAGAATATTTTGATAAGCATTCAGCCCATCGAAGCAGTTGAGAATTTGGAACATGCTTCTGTTTGAACTTGGTCATCTGAGGAAAAGATGCCATGTCTAATTCTACCAGGAAATGATGATCGATGAGATGGAATTCAAACTTTTTTATTCCGTTTTTCATTGCCAAGATTTCTTTGAAAGTAGAGTGATAATGCATTTCAGCTTGAGAAAATTTTCCACTTTTGTAAGCACACAGGTGACGCTTACCTTCAATTTCTTCGAACAGGATGGCGGCCCAGTATTCATCACTAGCGTCAATATGGAGAATTCTCTTTCCTGTTGATGAGATTTGTAATGGAGGAAGAGTCTGCATAATCTCCTTAAGTTCAGCAACTGCTTTAGTTTGAGATTTTCCCAAAGGTGGGGGATTTTTCTTCAGTGTCGATTTCAATGGAATCAGCAGTTTTACAAAGTTTGGAACAAAATCTCTAAGATGATTAATTATCCCAAGAAATTGCTGAACTTGTTTTGTTGTAAAATTCTCTTCAGGAAATTTCAACAATTCCTAAGCAATATGTGGCCTTGGGTAGTATGTAGCCTTATTAAGGTGCATACCAAGAAATTCAATTTTCGTCTGGGCGATATTCATCTTTCTTTGAGAAAGCATGATCCCATACTTTTTCACAATTTTTGCGAACTGCTCAAGGAGTTGGCAGTACGATTGTTCATCAGGATTGTAGAGTAGGATATCGTCGATATATACTGCTGCACTTGATAGAATTGGTTGGAAAATTCAACACATGGCCTTCTGGAAAAGGGATGGTGCTACCTTTAGGCCAAAAGGAAGAACTTTCCATTGGAAATGTTGGTTCGGAATACAAAACTTTGTTTTGGGTCTGTCTTCAAGGTGAATGTCCAGTTGCCAAAATCCGGCTTTAAGATCAAACTTGGAATAGATATGAGCTTTTGATAATCCGATGAAGAGAGAATTTCTGGAAGGTAAAGGGAATTTGTCATTTTGGAGGAAAAGGTTAAGAGGCTAATAGTTAATTACCAATCGCATTTTTCCTTTGTTTTGCTCGACACGTTTATTGACATAAAAGGCTTCACAAGCCTATTGAGAATTTGAAATTTCAATAAGACCTTATTGTAATAGTTCCAAGCATTCCTTCTAAGCCAAGACCAGATATTCTAGCTTCATTCTCATATGACTCGCCTTGGTTGGAATGATATATTTATTCTTATTGAAGAGAAGGCAAACAAAGAATTCCGGATTTTTCCATAAAGGATTTGAACATTTTTGAGCGAATTCAGAATAAGATTCTAAACAAGATTCCAACAACTTCTGCATGATTTGATCAAACAGATTCATTTGAATGAAAAAAGTTTTTGGATATTGAAAAATTCAGAGAATTGGTCTTTATACTTAAAACATTTTCTAGGAATGTTTCGAAGTTGAGAAATCTGAGTCATGATATCCCACCCAATAATCAAATCTTTGTTGGGGAGACTGGATCTAAAGATTTTTGTGGTTATGGAACATTGGGGAAAAACTGGATAGTTACTGGGGTAGTTCTTACATTCATAGAAAAAGTATCTCCTGAGGCAGAGTTGAATTACCGAACACAGAAAGTCAAATATTCTTCAAGTAGAACCTTAGTATCTAAGATAGAAGAACTTGTTACAGTATCTATGAGAGCAATGACAGTGATAGGCTGGGCAAATTTTGAAGTGAAGATTTTCACAGGAAAATGGGGACAATGAATTTGGCTTGAAAATATGTCAGTGCTTTGTTCAGAAGAAGTGAGGGATATGTGAAAAATATCTTCAAAATCTGAATCTGAATCAGTCTCACTGGGAGTTTGGTAACAAAGGATGACACAAAGAGTTTGTTCAGATGGTTCTTCATCCACAGAAAATAAAGATTCGATATCATCATTTTCAAGATAAATACCAGTTTCATTCTCTATATGATGTATCAAATGATTTTGACATTTTCTTGCTTGGGGACAATTTTTGGCAAAATGTCATTTCTGATTGTAGATGAAGCATCGAGTTGATTTCTTGTGGCCTAAACGATCTTTCCTTTTGCGTAGATATTGCCATTTCTTCTTTCTCTAAAAATGCTTAGATCCATGTTTGGATTTCTTTATCCAAAGCTTCTTAAAATACTTATTTTTCCTTGAGGACTTTCCACAAGAACCATCATAATCCTGCTTAGAGCATTTGATCTTTAGCTTCTGGCGAGAACAGGCCTTATCAAGTTCTTTGTTGTTGTGAGATAGGTTTGGACCATCTGGCGCTTTAAGCACAAATCATCAAGGCACAAATGGATTTCTTATTGTATTTCTCCCAATGGAATATCAGCAATTCTCCTTTGTCTGTTGAGAAAATATCTTTCAACCTGTTGGGATAATTCTTTAGGGATGGAAGTCAAGAAAACATGTTTCAAGTTTGGATCAGCTCCAATACCGTAAAAGAGCTTAAGCATTTCTCGATAATGCTTATCGAGATGCCTTTTCTAGAGAGAGCAGCATTTTCTTTCAAAAAATTCTCTTGTTTTAAGCTCGTGAAGATCATAAGGTTTTCCAATGAAGAAATGATATAGAAGGGTAATGGCATGACCAAAGTCAGGTGAAAGCAAAAATTGAACCTGATCTTGTTCTATCACAAATTGCCACCAATGTTTGAGGCTACCTGTAAAGCTCGTAACAAAACCAAAAAGGACATCATACTTATCCTGATTGGTAAGAGCTTGGGCATTTAACCAAGTATGAAATTATTCAAATCTTTCTGGCCATTTGGAATAAGGAATGTTATCAACAGTAAAGAACTGTTTAGATGAAGTAGACATATGCTGAGGAGGGTTGTTTGGCTAAACAACCTCGGGTTCATAAGGGTTTGAATATTGATGAAGTTACTGGTACAATCAGAAAGGAGTCAATGGTAGGGATTGAGAATTATGATGAGGATGAGAGAGATACCGAATCTGATTCAGTATCAAAGATATTCGGAAAAGCTGGTTTTGCTGGAAATAGAATCTGATCTATTAGAATGACAAGATCAGGCTGTTGAATAGCAGGATCAAGCTGCTATTCCTAATTGCCCAAATCTCTTAGGAAAGATTCTAACGGATCCGACAGCATCATTTGGTGTGGCTTCTCCTTTATAACAAGTGAGGATTCCTCAGGCATCTTCTCTTTTCATTTTTCTTTCCTTATTTGGTCCAGTTCTTTGAAACGATTTCGCATTTCAGCCACATCTGTCTTATCTTGTCTGACAGGAACATCTGTAAGAGCAGCAAAGATAGACGTATTCTGGGCTGGTGGAGGAAGGAGACGCTTTGTCCGCAAAGTAGTCGAAAATGGGTTGAAATGATTAAATCTTCCTTCTTCAAGGAGCTGGATTTGCCTTTTGAGCTTCTCTATTTCTGCTTTGGGGCTTTCAAGATGATGATACCCCAGATATTGTCCGAATTCTAAGGCATGAAGCCTTTTCTGGAAATCCGAAAGCATCTTTTTGGTAGTTTCATCATACCTTCGAAGATCTTGTTGCACATTCACAATATTGGAATCAATTACTTTGAACGCATTGTTATGTGCTAAAAGAGTGCGATTGCCAATTCAGGATGGCTTCGGCAACATGAGTCATTTTTGTCTTCCATGTTCGTCCTCATCGGTGGAAGTAGGTATCTTGGGAGCATGTCGATATCTGCCCTGTGGATCAATGAATTCCTCTAGAACAGGAAATGAGAGTTTCGAACTTTCTCAAACAAGAGGACGAAAGTCCGTCTCATGGAACATGGCGATAGAAGAACTCGGTGGTGTTTCTTTTGGAGCCTCGAGTGGGTAGGAATGCTTTTTTGCCCACTTTAGAATTGGCTTATAAAATGGGGAAAGAGCTGGTTTTTCTTGAGGAGGAGATGGAGGAGGTGATGGTGGTGAAGTTAGGGATGATGTGGGTGGAGTAGGAACATAGGAAACCATAAACTGGAATTTATCACACTCACCAAGAGTATCAATGGAGGAGTCTCCATTCAAGTACCTTTGGTACATAGTATCATTTGGCTTCTTGTGCTTTCGTCGGGGTCTTGCAGTTGGGTCTACTTCATCAAGAGAATTTGTGCAATAAGAACATTGACAAAAAGGATCCCAAAAGCAGTGACCATATTGGTCTTTGTAGTAATGGACAAGGTGTCCATCACTCTTGAAATATTGAACAAGCTTTTTTGGATCTAGCTCGGAAATTGACCCGAGAACACATGGTTCAATCATGAAGAGGGTCTGGAAGATAGAAGGACTTTCTTCATTTTCCTTGCCAAATTTGATGGAGATAGTTCCATCTTTCTTTCTAACGAACTCAGAATCTAACGACTGGAAAGGCTTGTTATTCTGATGCAACTTTTCATAGTTGGTGATCCAAGTTTCTAGAAGGAGCTTGGCCAACTTTTCCTTCGAAATTTGTCTGGGAACATGGATGCAGGATGCTTGATCATGCTACATAGAAATGAATAAAGCATCTTCATTTCCATTGTGGAAATTTAAATCAAAAGCATGGTTCTGCACTCAATAAACCATCTGGTAATGCAATGTTGCTGCAACAGAATTAGCAGTTTAAGGAGCTCCAGTGAACTAAACCTGAACTTTTAGAAAAGAAAGTAGCTAGGGGTCCGAAAGAGCAATATTGAAGTTTGGATACAAAGTCACAAAGACTATTCCGACATTCAAAGTGGTTTGGACATTACCAATGCAATCATTCTAGTATTTTAGGAACCGAGTATCCAATAACGCTATTCTTGCCACAACTAGCAAGCCCTTGTGACCATGAAAAGTAAGAGCAAGACGAACAGCTCCATAATGAACATGAGAAAATCCCTATTGAATCCATTGCCTGGGAAACTCTGGAGAAATCTAAAGAATAACAAAGTACTCCTTTTTAGTGGAAAGAACGGGATGTTGATCGAACTTGGAAGACTGAACTACTCCTTTACTTCCTCTGGAGTTTGGCGGATGAGTTGTCGGATAGAATGAATAGGAGAAAATGAGAAGGTGGGTTTAGCAAAAGCGAAATAAGGGTTCATAAGAGGAAGTTGAGTTTCAAAGATCTTGGTTTCATCACTAAGAAAGACTTCATAGAGATAGTCTATCTTAGATGCATTGAAAACACGGAAATCTGAAGGGGTTGAAGAAGATGAAGAGGAAGCGAGAGAGACTGGTGCTTCTAGTATTTCTAGATCAGTCATGATATCAAGAGATCTTCTTAGCACTGGATTCACCTACCGAGCGCATGGAACGGATATTATTACAAACGAAACCATGGCTCTGATACCATGAATGGACCTAGACTTAGAACCTTGTCTTAAAGTGGAAACAAAAAGTGAACTAAAACGTGTGAATTGTGTGCACGTGCGTGATTGCATCGTTCATCGAGGTCGATAGGTCTTTATGTTGTGAGTTTAGTCATGAGTCTAGATTATATTTAGGTCCTATTGTTATAATTCATTTTGCCTTAGCATAGCTTTGTACAGTCCTATCTAGGGGGTGAGTGAGTTGCGTATCTTAAGTAGATTTTTTGTTCGTGTGATGGGTGGATCGTATGGTATAGTATTTTGGATATTTCATTACTGGGAATTAGCTCACCCTTATTATTGTTCACATTTTTTTCAAATTCATAGATGACTACAATTCCTACTCCCCCTATCTTACGCTACAACACCCTAGTAAATCTTGAGGGGCAGCTGTATGAGTTCATCGTTTCATACTTTCCTTCTATGACTTTTGTACACTACGCATCCACACTCCAGATAGATGTAGGTCCACTAACTGGTTGTATTGCCTATTACTTTGTGGCGCTCTATGCCAATATCAAAGGATATCTAAGTGGTCCTTTGCCATACCCAAAGGATAGCAGCCTAAGTAGCACCAACATGGACACGCGACATGCAACATGACACGACACGACACGCGACACGTCATTTCTCAAAAAAAGAAAATTTTGACACGTTGTATATTAAATGAATATTTTTATATATACATGATAAATTATTATATTTAAATTAATTTATTCAAATTCATAAATAAATAAATAAATAATAATAAACCTATAATGAATCTATACTAATAACATTAATAAATTTATACATAAAAAATTGGAAAGACATTTTTTGATTTTAACAAAAGTTATCGATGAAATAAATAACTAACAAGAGATTAGAGTCAAAATAAATTTATATTTTTCTACAGTGATCAAAATTTATCATTATTTTAACATCTAGTGTTTTTAGTTTTCGAAATAAATTTTTAACTCACCTATTTATTTATGTATTGACCTTACCATTTAATAATAAAGTTATTTAACATTTCGATATTTTTTTTTTAACATTTCGATATGTTTTTTTTGGGCTAAATGGGTCCCACCCATTTATTTCACCCTCTGCTTTGTTCCCCCACCCCACCTACCACATGCGCCTGTCACTTCCCAAAATTGAAGTCACACTACACGAGGCTTTCATTTCTTCCCCAAAAGCCGTTGTCTCCTCTCCTTGCTCTTCTTCCTAAAACTAAAACAACCCAAAAACCCTAACAATCGCCTTCTCCTCTCCCTTGCTCGGTCTCTACCTCGTGATCTTTGCTCCCTTTCGGGTGCCTCATCATAAACGCGCTCGCTGCTGCCTCGCCTCCGTTCCCCCTTTGCCGCCGTAGCCTTGCATCTAGCCCTCCATAACGATGTTGCGGTTCTCCATCTCGGCATTGGGGTTGGCGATCGCAGCCTACTCGATGGTCTTGGTCTTTGCTCTTCCTCTACCCTCCGTCGTCGTCACTCGTGGCGTTGCCTCCGCTCCCTCACCCTTGCCTCTGCTCTCCATCACCTTCTTCCCTTCACACCTGCAGACCCGCCCACAAACCTCCGAACATGCGCGTCGGAGCGTGTCAAAAAGAGTTGATCACGTGTCGGAAACTCCGACACGTGTTGACCACGTGTCCGAGCATGTCCGACCGTGTCCAACACGTGTCGAAGTGTCCGACACGACACAGAAGCCCTCTGAACGTGTCCGTGCTTCATGGATAGCAGCAGCAGCAATGACGAGGACAATGCCAATGGGGAGCCATAGGAGGGAGATGAGTTGTGGTAGGGATCCAATTTTGGCACTTTTTGACATCAAATCATGCGGATGGGTGGTAGGTTGTGGATAGTTTGAAAGTGTAGATGGTGGCTAAATAGATAGCCTATGAACGTATTATATCCTTTTGACCCTCATTGTAGCCCTAGTATCACTGATATTTAAAAATAATACAAGAAATGAGAGCTGTTGTTTTTTTCTCTCATGTTCGTCAACTATTGTTGATGGTTTGCTTGGTGTTTAATTTCAACTTCCACTTCTGCTAAAAATGAAAGATTAATATCGTGCGTTAGTAAAGTGGTGGGTTGGGACGCCACAATGGATGGTAGAAAAAGCCCATCATGTGGAGGCCTCTTTAGAGCGGTCTCAATATTTTGCAGGGTGCGTTTAGTTCAGCATTTTGAAAGCCCATTGGGAAAATGCAAAATAGTTTAACCTAAAGGACTTTAAGCAAATGCAAAAACTGTTTGATAAACTATGCTTTGAGAAGCAATTTTGAGAGAAATGCCGTTTGGTAGAAAACACATTTGAAAAGCTCTTTGGGTGATTAAAATTTTTTTTTTTTAATTTCATTTGTTTAAAATTGAAAAAAAAAATAATGTATGCAACTTTTTAAATATAAATTTTGACAATAATGCTAAAAAAATTAAATAATATATATAATTTTTTTTTTTTAAAAAAGACCAAATCCTTCATCAAATTTTTTTAATTTTTATTTGTTTAAAATTGAAAAAATAATGTAAAATTTAAATATAAATTTAAAAATAATGCTAAAAAATCAAATACATATATAAAATTAAAAAAAAAAAAGACCAAACCCTTCGCCAGAATTTTTTAATTTTTATTTGTTTAAAATTGAAAAAAATAATGTATGCAATTTTTTAAATATAAATTTTGACAATAATACTAAAAAATCAAATATATATGCTAAAAAAATCAAATATATAAATAATTTTTTTAAAAAGACCGAAATATATTTATTTTTTTTTTTTGCATTTATATAAATTTGATTTTTTTAGCATTATTTTGGCATTTAAAAAAATAATAACGAGAGCAAAATAAGAATTTTTTTTTTTTTTTTTTTTGAAGAATGAATTATGATAGTTTTGGAAAAAAAAAAAAAGTTTCAAAGATTTGGCCAAATCGAAAGCTCAAAGTTTGGCCCCTACAAGATTGGCCTTCAAACTTCCCAATGCTAACTTTCACTTAAAGTTTATTTCAAAATGATTATTAAACTGGCATTCAAGATTTCCCAAAGATTTTTAGAGGAGCTTTGGAGGCCGAAAAATCTGAAACGCCGAACCAAACGCACCAGTGTCTGAAGAAGAGGCCAACTTAGATTCTTAGATTACTAGCCCGATTGAGAAACTTCTCGAGACACAGGGTCTCAGTTTCACAACCTATATTGGGTAAGAACCTAGAACCAAGAAAAACGCTGTGTAAACATATATTTTCAGAAAGACACTGCTGCTTCTAATTTCATCCCCACAACGTGACGTCCTCTTCATTCTTGGTCTTTATTCATGTTGGATGGACGTCCTGAACTTTACAAGTGGTGAGACGATCAAAACTTCAGTGAAAACGTTAGGCAGCATCTTCAACATTCTTCTTGAACTCTGGGAATTACTTGTATCCTCTCTTCCCAAAAGGCACCAAAAATCAACTTCCTGACTAGCATACTCTGATAAGGTCCCTTTCTAGCTTTGCCGTGTTGTAATTGTGACACATTTAATCTAAGTGTGCCTTACCTAGGGGACTAGACTCTTGCTTCAGTGACCAAAATGAGTTTTAACAAACTAATTGTACCTACATGACGTATCAACAGTATTTTCTATGGTCTAGTGATCATTAATTTATCAACTTAGAAAGTTACTAGCTCGATCCATGTATTTAGACAGTGTCACAGTATACTATTTCATGTCCTCTTTTCACTGGATTGGAGAACACCCAGCACAACCTAAGAAACAAGACAGACAGGTTCCCGACTTAAGGAGGCTCACGACCTCACTAATGTAAGAGGTAGTTAGAATACTCTCTCTTCTATTTGCTGACAATAAACCAAATGCCAGAGAGAGAGATGATAATGGTGATGACGATGACAAGAAACGACAGCTTAGAGAGCCTGACAAATGTAAATGTCCATGTCACAAAACAAGAGGTTTAGATAATGTACTCTTTCCACAGTATTCATCCTAATCTAAGACAGGCAGAGATATATTTCTCTTGGCTTATTATAAATAGTTGATGCAAATCACTTACTTTCAGAAACTAAGCTATCATCCAGAACTTCTGCCTACAGAGACCTTTCATCATAATGCATAGATTATTTCACCACTGCTGTCAATGTCTAGCTCGGATTCAAAGTCCAAGTCATCCATGTCATCATCATCCATGTCCAGGCTATCAGCGACAAATTGATTAAGGCCATGGGGCGGGATCGCTGGAATGGTGGCCTCAGCAATTATCTGCATGATCGTCTCGTCGCTCTGCATTGGTTGATCAGGCTCTTCGAATTGATTGCCCATTGTCTTCTCATCTATAAGATCAGCAGGCAAATTCTTCAGGAACCATGGATGACTCTTTATCTCAGGGATGGAAATCCTCTGCACCACGTACACGTCAAGCATCAGGCTCAACATTGAGCCACACAATTAAAGAGACAGAAATATGTAGCTACTTTTCACTTCGAAAGAGACCATCAAAAGGTGGTCGGAAAATCTAAGATTGAGCAAATTCTAGCCCACCAAAGGATTAAAATGTTCCACAATTAATTGATTTTTACCAAACAATGACTGGTTCATTAAACTCTCCATCTATTACCTCTGCAGGGTCTGCAACAAATATTCGAGAGATCAGATGCCGACACTCAAGCGATATTTGGACATTTTCTGGGATGGAATACTGAACGTTAATAACTCTCTGCATGAACCACAATGAGAAGTGTGTAAAGAATAGATAATTATATAGAGTAAAACAACAAGAAAACAAGGTCCCTGAATTACCAGAATTGTCTTCCGAAAGTCTTTAGGTTTTTCAGGATCCTCAAAGGGATAAGCACCTACTAGCATCACATATAAGGTCACCCCACACGACCAGACATCTGCAATCTGATGAAAGTAATAGATCATCCACCACCTCCTTCCACACATACAAGCTAAAGAGGAAAACATGTCAAACAACCTAATGGCAGTATTGCATTAGACTAGAAGACAGACCTACTCATATTGATAGAGGAAAGAAAAGTTTCCATTTCTTGGAGAGCCTAGAAGAATCCACTGAAGTGGGAAAAAAATGCAAAGCACGCTCTATATGAGAAATCTTTTCAAATTTGGAAGGCAGGAGAAATATATTAACATTTGTTCACTATCGGCCCTCATCCTGACGCTCAGGCTGGCTAATCATTATCAAGCCTTCACTGCTCAATGCCAGCACTGGATGAAGACTGTAAAAGTATTTTATTTCTAAAATTGGCAACCAACAAAAGTAGATCAAAAATACCAGAGAACCCAACAAGTTTAATTTTTAGCTTTGCATGAATGATCATGAGACACAATTGTAGAGAACTAGAGACAAGAGATATCTCTATCTGTCTACAAAGGGAAAGCATAACACCAACCACTTTACTTCTAAGTGTAAGCAAATCAACAAGCAATCGAATCTCCAACAAGCAAAGCATTGAACTATGTCAGATTTCTGTGATACCTTGTCCCCCTTGCAACTAAACCTTGGGGACATCAAACATACATAGTTTTGGAAGAACTGCAATGCCAAAGCAGGGTGGCAGGACTGCATGCCAACAAGATCTAATCGAAATGCAGTTCACTTCTAATTTATCACAAGAAAGGGCAGATGTGCAATGGTGTAGAGACAGAGGAGGTGCTGAGCAAGATAGAGGCATTTGCATTGACAACAACGAGGAGCAAAGTCAGCTTAAGCCAAATCTAGGATTAGGGGTTTTATGAATAAGGATTTGTTTGCATTCAGAACAGACTATTTTAATTATTCCTTGCAGACTAACCAGTAAAATCTGGACTGAGGAATGTTTCTCAAATTATAGATCATAAAAAATCGTAAGGTGCTAAGATTAAAAACTGAAGTTTAAACAACATGACAATGGCTTCTTGTCAAATTCATGTTGAAAGGCCATGCTTTCTAATGGGATGAGCTTCCTTTACAGGGTATCTCTCAAAGGTAATGGATCAACTTTTATAGCACTTTTGTGATCAAAAGGCTTCAATCATCTCTAGGACACTAATGCTTGATGCAATTATGATACCCAGACTGTTCGGCAGAATTTCTTAAAAGATATTTGTTGTACCTTGCCATCATATTCTCGCCTTTGTAAGACTTCTGGGGCAATGTACGCTGGAGTTCCCACAGTTGATTTGGGTTCTGAATGCAGCACTGAGGACTAAGAAGAGTGACATAAATCAGATCATCTAAAATCCATGAAATCATATGAACTATCTGTAAGATTCCATTTTAGATATGTTGCACCAAATTCAATCTTCCAAGGAAATGCACATCTACAAGGGATAGAAACAAGTCTAAAAAACACAAAGCATGCCATGACACAAAGTTAACTTTCGTGGATGACCTCTAAAAACTGCAAAAGTGACAGATGCAACACTTCAAAAATGTATGTATCATTCACTAGTATCTTACAATTTAGTTTGTAAGGCATAAACGATACTTAACCATCAATCACCTACAAAATACTCAATCACAGGGAAATTAGTCCACCAAGGAATGCACATCTCAGCTCTACCAGTATGCAATTAATTGCTATATAGACTTATCGAGCTATGTAGGTTGTTTGACTTCTCAATATTTATTATACTCCGATAATTTTGCAACAACGAAAACTAAATTATATATGCCTTGAAACGTAACAATCACTCACCTATAAATACTTAATCACAGGCCAATTTATCAGTGCCCCACAGAATGCACTTCTCAGTTCTGTTGATATGTAATTGATTCTATTTAGACTCATCAACTAATGTAGATTGTCTGATGTCACGATATTTATTATACTCCAATAATTTCCCAACAACGGAAACTAAATATTATAATCCGAAAACCATTTACAAATTAAATGCAATTTTTATTTTTCTATTTTAAAGAAAAACAATGTGCCGTAATATCTTGCATGTAGAAACCATAGCATGATCACATGTACATGAAATTAAGATATCTATGCTTTTGATCATAATCCTATTCAAAAATTATTATCTTGCAACAGAATTTACTAAATTCTCTAAATAAAGATATCTATGCGTTTAATCATAATCCTATTCAGAAATTAATATTTTGCAATAGACTTTACTTAAGTCAAGTATGTCTCTATTGCGAAAAACACTGCTGAATCTTACTAATCATGTCCACTCTCAATTCACAAATTATTAATTGAGATTTTGATTCTAAATGGGTATTGCAATTTGCCAATACAGTTATGAACATAATATAGTGATCTCTCGCCATGATAATATACAAGCTCTCTCAACATCAATTAAAAAAATTGGCGGGATAAAACATATAAACTATAAATGCAGATTTGAATCATAGTATATGCCAATTAAGGAATTTCGCCGTATTTTACAAGTCAGGCAGTGTATCCTCTTACTCTAAAGCACCAAAACTGGCAGTGGTAGAAAGAGCATAACAATTTAGTAGTAAGATCTTTGCCTCCTAAAGTGCCAGCTGCAGCCAAAACTAACAGGTTCGTTTCAAGTTGCCCTGTAATTTGTATAGCAATATAAACCAAAGCAAGACTTCTACTCAATCGACACCATTGAGCCACTGGCAATTAGAAGCAGACTTAGGAAAGAGAAGGAAAAGAAAAGAACCCACACATACCTTTGAGTACCCAAAGTCACATATCTTTAGTCGAGGGGCCGGACTTCCATCCAACAAAGTATTTTCCAATTTTAGATCACGATGGCATACTTGCTTCATCAAGAACAAAGCATTGGAAAGCCAGTTACTATCAAAGACAAGCTGACCAGATAACAAAATTAATAAACTCCATAACATGTAAAATAGTATTTAGATACCATAGCATGACAGTAGCTAACACCAGATATGAGCTGTTGAAAAAAGAAGCGAGCCTGCACCAGAAAGGCAACAAAACATCCAGATGAGAGCTATCCGAGAAAATTGGAGACTGAGATAAAAAGTGCATCATGCATAAGGAAAATTGAAGAACCTCATCTTCACTAAATCGCCCAGCATTGCATATTCGCTCAAAAAGCTCTCCACCAGCTGCATATTCCATCACAATTGCCAGATGCGTAGGTGTTAAAATGACCTGGAATAGATATTATTCAGTCATTTATTCACTTAAACTGAGATAAGGTCCGGAACTAAGAAGGTGAATCTAACCTCTTTGAATCTAACAATGTTCGGATGCCTCAGAGATCTGTGATTTATTATCTCTCTCTGAACATTTTCATCTATCTGCAACATGGGGAGATAGACATAGAAAGCTACAAATTAGTGAACCAGAAGTCGATAATCGTGCTTGCCATTCATGTCTAGACACGGAAGAGGGACTCAGATGCAACAAGCACTTGTCAGTTGTCAATTTAAGAACATCTGAGAACAGCACTAATATGGCTCTCCTTCCCCCATTTGTCCTTCCGACATAATCTTCTAATTACTAATCACTTCTTTGCTTATCAAGATCCTTCCTTTAGACATATCATTTTATAGATCAATTGGAAATGTCCTTTTTCTCACGCTTTCAAGTAGAGCATCGCATAAACCCCCAGCATTGCTTGTCCCCCATCCACAAAGAAGCCCATCCACATTGCTCATCCCCTAAATGGTAATTTCCAAAAACACTAGCTCTTTTCACGAGATCACGAAAAAAGGGGGACAAGAACCATTATGAAGGCCTCATTATTAACCAACTGCAAATAAAGTTTCGCCTTGAATTGTCAAATTATCACCTCAAGGCAACAGCACCAAATGAAACCATGAACCATGTAAAAAGAGCATTTTTAAAACATACTAGCCATTCCAGGTAAAAGAAACTAACTGATCAAACAGTATTTCCATAAGCAGAAACAACTCCAAGCAAATAAAGCCGACCACGAATTTCTCAAATCATCTCCGATGCATTAAAGACACAATTAATACCCTAAAGTCTTTATTAGTACAGATAAACTAACTGATCAAACGGTATTTCCATAAGCAGAAACAACTCCAAGCAAATAAAGCCGGCTATGAATTTTTCAAATCATCTCCGATGCATTAAAAACACAATTAATACCCTGAAGTCTTTATTAGTACAGATAAACTAACTGATCAACCAATCAATCACCCTCACCAGGAAGGGGGAGAAAAACAACACGTGAAGTCGGGAAACAACCGACTAACCTTGTCGCCTCGCTCGATGTACTTGACAGCGACGAGCTCCTGCGTGACCTTATCCCTCATGAGCCTTGCAATCCCGAAGTTCCCCGAGCCTATGTCCCGCACCAAGTCGTACCTGTCGCTGTCGTGGACGATCGGCATGTCCATGCCCGGCCCGACCGTCAGCATGGCCCGCTCCATCGCTCGCAGGGGGCGTTGCCCTAACCAAGCCAAACCCAATTCACAACACCCAACAAACTCACAGCATAGCCGGTCAAACAAAGGAACGAACGGACGGCACGACGATCCACGGCGGCGGCGGCGGCCACCACCCTATCGCGACCGGTCGGACACCGAGTTTCGACTCGGGGGCGAGTCGGGAGGGCCGTGTCGAGCTCGAGCGAACTGGGGAACGGTGGAAAAATGGTGGGAGCTTCGGTGGGCTCTCGGGAATGGAGGCGATGATGGCGGAGCTGCGGCGAGGAGGAGGAGGAGGAGGAGGAAGGACAGAAGCGGCGTCGTTATAACCGGCGGCGAGGAGCAAACCGACAATGCGTTTCCGATTCCGTTTTGATCGTGGTGGGTCGTGTCTTGTCGTATTTGTCGAACTAAACCATGGTTGCGGGGGGCGAAATGACCGGAATGCCCCTGGGTGAATTGTAAGTGATTTGGGCTTTCGGCTGCCCTTTTAGCGAAATTACAAGAAGTTTGGTATGAGAACATGACGGGGTGTCGTTTTAATATTGCAAATTGCACATGATTCGGGTGATTAAACTATAATTTTTGAGGGTTTGGTCCGACCCCGATCCCCTGAATTTTATGCTGGGCGTCTACATCATTGTCATTCTTTTTACCTTTTCCAAAAATGCTCTTATTTTTATGTGCTGGTTACTTTATCAGATTAATGGAAACATTTAGTTTGGAAAAATTATGTTTCTCATTTTTTAAGTGAAACGTTAGCACAAAAATTAACTCTTGTTGTCTTTAAAAAATATGAAATGGCACAAAATAAGATTCCAAGTGCATTTATTCGATAATATTAAATTGCCAATTTATCATGCAGTGCTCTTTCTTATATGTAGTTACGATAGATATCAAATAAACCTTGTATGTCTTTGACTAGTAAAAATATAGTGAAGGCTTAATCTAATCAATAGGTCAAACTCATATTAAGAGTTCATTTGCTTGAATGAAAAATATTTTCGGAAATTGTTTCACAAACTAATCTACCTATGAAAAAGGTTTTCCACAAATTGAAAACAAGTTTAAATTAGTGGAAAAACGCCTTCCCATTCTAGTGAGAAGAAAATCGTTCTCCTAAAATCACCAAACAAGATGAAAAATTAATAATTGTCTTCGAAAATGACCTTTACTTAAAATATTTTCCCCTTATCATGAAATTTTCAATGAAATAAACTCACAGTAAATCTCTATTAGGAATATAAATTCAAAAACAATTTTGGCGGCCGTGCTATTCACAGGATGCGTCTCTATCTATCCACTATTGTCTTTCACCGACGGCCAAGATCGTTCGAGGGGCAGTTTCGTAAAATCGGGTCGATGGTTGGGGCATTGTGGTCATTCGAGGGGGGTTTGGTGGGAGGCGTTTGACCACTCAGGAGCAAAGCCTTCGGATCAAAGGAAAAGCTTCTGACTTTCCCCAAGCTGTACGGCCCAATAAAAGCCTAAGAAAAACCCCTCCCCCTTATTTACCACTTTGCCACCGATAGCGGCGACGCGATTCACCACGGATTCCCATTTGTTAGGAGGAGGAATCGGTTTGGGGAAAGTCAAACGAAAAAATTGAAGACCATGAGAAATTATAAATTATTGAAAAGAAAATCAAGACGTGGTATTATTAATTTATGAGGGAAAAGAGAAAAAATATCTGGGAATATTAAATTGACCTTGGAGCTATAGCTAATATGGGTTCAAAATTTATTCGAACTCGAAAATCGTTTTTATAGTTCTTTTCGATGGCTTTATACACACGGAATAAAAATGTCATTGCTTTTCTAACGATCCAAAAAAATGCATTGACTTTTGCTTAAGGGAAAAAATGACCGACCATTAAATTTTTCGTTCATGCAAATTTATGAATTCGTTCAAAACCGTCAAATTCGGAGCAGTGGTGTTTGGTTTTGGGGCAAAAAGAACTTGATTCGTAACTTTGGTAATTTCAAGTGGGGCTAATCATTTTTTTCTCTATTTTCTTGTGAGATAAATAATCCTTTATTGAAAAGACTAAAATAAGTAACATCATTTTTATTCACAAGAAACTATATGCTTTTCTCTTCCTGATGTGTTTATTGTACACATCACGTTTTGATATCATCTTTCATGGATGAAATCTTAAAAGTGAATCATTTTGCCCTTAAGTAAACTTCCGTGCATCATTTGGTATAACTTGAAAAATCTGGAAGTTTTTCAAATTTTTAAAAAAATATTCATACCTATGATTATATCAGAGTTTTGATCATGTATATTTTCTTTTTTCTTTCTCTAAAAATTTTGTATATCATTTTTTTGGGCCAAATATGCATTTCCTTTTCATTTAAACTTTGCCACTTTGATGATCCCATCAAGTGGAATTTTTACCAACACTAGAGCATTAAACTAAGAAAGGTATTCCCTGAAGTTCGAAACAGAATTGGTACGGGAAAAAAAATCAAAGGTGCGGACAACTCCGTCACATATGAGAATAACAGTTACCTTCTCATTTTCCATAAATTAATACCCAGATGAAGGAGGCCAATTTATGAAGCACGTAAGCCATTTTATTTTATTTTCCCGACCATTTTCTTATAAATTTTTTAGATATGATGTTTTAAATCGATTCAATTTTATAGCTTTTCCACCATTAAACGAGGTTCTTAACCTCTAATTTCACCTGGTAATTTGTTTTAGTTAATGCGCATGTTTGAATAGCTTTTACTTTTAATTTTTTAATTTAAATTTTTATTTGGCCATTAAAATGCGACTTTATATTAATACTAAACGCATCGCATCATAAAGATGCATAGATTCATTATCATTAAAAGTTATTTAAGTTCTTTTGATAAGTAAATTGATTTTTATTTTTTTTCAACAAAGAGACTCTTTGGGGGTTTGAGCCTGACTAAACAGCTAGGTTTATTAATAAAAGAAAATAGCCCCGTGATAATACTGTGAAAAAAGACAAGGATTTCTAATTAATATTTTCAGTTACTAATTTAGTCATTTGAACTATTCCGTGTGTAAAAGACTAGTAACTTATGCCAATGTGAATGAAAATGTGAAGACAGAGAAAATTTGTGTATAATCTAATTATGAAAATCTGTTTTTCATAGGCATTTTTTTAATAACGGATTTGGGAAATTTTGAATTATATCAAGCATTGTCCATTATAACATTAAGCGTAATTAATATCTTGAAATTAAAAAAAAAGAATTAAATATGCTCAACAAGTATGAAGGGAGCTTTCTTTAACCTGACCATAAAAATAGAATTTTTAATTTTTTTTATTGGACCCCAGTTAGAGTATCTAAGTAGTCTAGTGACATCACGTTTATGTCGGCAGTTGCTTAATGAACTCCTTAACTTATTTATTTATATTTTTATTGGTCGGGACGCTCATTATTGCTCATTTTAAAATACAAGACACCTTGAGTTGACTTGTCTTGTAATTAATGCGTCTCTTTCAACGTACCTAAAGCCCAAAAAAGATAAAAGAAAAGACGGATGCTCTCATTTATTACAAGACTAATTACGGAACCTAGCATTTATTAAGGGTTTTTCATTTGGTCAGCACCTAGAAGATGTGAGCTTGCCTTACCATGAGATTACAGCTTCCATACTGAGAAATTAATAGTATTAAAGGGAAAAATGCGAAAAAGTACACTATATAAGGAGAAAAAAAGTTGTAATCCAAATAGGCCATGAATTATATTTTTGTAATTTTTTTTACTTGACTAAGACTGCGTAAAAATGCCGGTTTTCCAAGAATTTTTCATCAAGAAAAAGTAACGAATATAGATGAGAGATCCCGATCACAATAGAAAATTGGAAAAGAAAAAAAATCATGAATTTTGGTTTTTTTTTTTTTTACCTAAGCAAAAGTTATAGGACAATAGAGAAATTCCCGATCCTCATGTGAAATTTCTATAAAATTGAAGGATTCAACCAACAAAAGAAAAACCCAAGGAAGGCCTAAGCATCGATTTCGTGGTACTATTTGAGTATACGTTTTTTACTCACCATTCCATTACGCACATTGTCTAGTGGTTATGAGGTAAGGGTAAAGACTCGAAACTAAGTCTGAAACTCTCATAGCCAAAAAAATAAGAAGTATGCATTTCAAGTCGTAATATAAATATCCAGATATTTTTTTAAAAAAAAAAAAGCTAAGTTTGCAAAATAGGATTATATCAATAAGAACGTACTCTGGAGTGCCGTGATTCCTTGCACACTAGCTGCCGGAAGGGAACTCGACGAGTCGATTTTCGCCTACAAAAAAAAAAAAAAAAATTGAGGTGAAAAATAAGGTTTGAATTGAAGGGGTAAAGTGATGAGAAAATGTCGGTGAAGGAAGACTGCCCTCAAGCTGACCATGAGAAGCAAGGATGAAGAAGAGAGAATTGGTGATTGAAGGAGTAAATTATCAAATTGGTGAAAGAAAGAGACAATTATGCAACTTATGAGAAATGATCTCACGAATTTTTTTTTCCCTTTTTTCCTTGAATAATTATATAGACGAAGGAAGTTAAATAAAGGAAAGGATATCAAATCACATCACGACACGTAAAAAGAGCAATAGTTTTAATATTTATACACTTTAAATTTTTGGATAGGTCCGTAGTAAATCTCGTTTGTCGTTTTCGAAGTCAATTGCTTGCATCTCTTACACGCGTAAGAGAGTAATAAATATCGTCTGGATTTGGGGGATTCTATGTTGAAATCATTAGCATCTCTTAGTCATGTTGATCTTGAGGGTTGTTCTCCCTGTCCAGTTGATGGATCCTCAACCTGTGCACCTGGACAAATCTGTTTGCATGTATCCTTAAGTATCAATTGAGTCGAAAGGTCGGAATAACTCACATCATTGGAAAAAAAAATTATGTGAATTGATTTCTATATACCATTATGTGAATTGGTTTCTTTATATCAAGAAAATTATTAATCAATCCTAAATCTATTGCACATATGTCAATTTCGGTCCTAATATTTTTAGGTTTGCTTGTCATAACCTTTTGCGTAAAATTACAATGCACTCCTTTCAGCCAATTTTCACTAGAAATTACTAACATAGCGATTCAGTCATAGTCGACCGTATTACACGGCATACTACCATGTTAGCGATTAATGGTAAAAATTAGCTGAGAGATTACTAATGTGGTGATTCAATCATAGTCGACCATCTTATGTGGCACACTATCATGTTAGCGATTAATGGCCAAAAATTAGTCGAGAGGACTACATTAGCAAACTTGAAAAGTTTAATAGGATTGATCAACATTTATACGATAGGTTTATAATTGATTGTGTAACCCAATACGAATTCGATATTTTAGTTTAAAATAACTATAGGCAAATTGTGTAGCTCGGTGCCCCAGAGAAGCAAATAAAATAATAGATTGGGTAGCACTAGAGGTGTTAAATGGGTTGTGCAACCCATTTATTGACCCATTTATGGTTAAATGGGTCGTTAATAGGTCAAGCTTTATTTCCTAAAACACCCATAATGAGTTTTAATGAATCAAGATTAAGATATATGGGTCTTAAATGGGGCTCTCGACCCATTTAAAACCCATTTAAGACCCATTAAAAAGGAACCCATTTATTTTAACTCAAAACCTCACCATCTCTCTCTAGTCTCTTCTATCTTTAACTTTACAATTTTTTTTTATAAAAACTGAAAATATAATTATTTTTTATTTTAATTTTCTTTTTTATTCTTTTTTTTTTCTTTCTTTCTTCTTCCTCGGTCGTCGGCACGGCGACCGCCGGCGAGCCTCGAGCTCGCCGGATTTGGCGAGGCCCGCCTCACCGACACCGGTGATGCTCGAGCCTTGCCGATCCGGCGAGGCTCGATCTCGCCCGACCCGGCGAGCTCGCGGCTCGCCAGATCCAACGAGCTCGAGCTCACCCGTGCCGGCAAGCTCGCGGCTCGCCGAGATCCGACGAGTTCAAGCTCGCCCACATCCGGCGAGGCTCAAGCCTCGCCGATCGGGCGAGCCTCGAGCTCACGGCGTCGGGTGAGCTCGAGCTCGTCGGATCGGGGAGCCACGAGCTTGAAGCTCGCCCGTGGGCCGCCGGCCGTCGTCGTGGCGGCGGCCAGCCAAAGAAGAAGAAGAACAAACAAGAAAAAAAAAAATTAAAAATTATATTTAAAAAATAAAAATAAAATAATTAAAATTTTAATTTTTAAAAATAAAAAATAATTAATTTTTTAAAATACAAATAATTAAAAAAATTAAAATAAAAATAATTAAAATTCGATTTTTAAAATAATTATTTTTAAAAATTATAAAAAATTTTCATTAAATTTGTGTTGTATAAAACTATTTTAGTTTTTAAATATATATATATATATAATTTTCCATTAAATTGAAAAATTATTGATTGGATTTGTATTGTTTGGAAGTTTTTTAGTATAATCTTTAAAAAAAAACATTAGAATAAGTTTTCCTAAATTTGGTTAAATATGAAAATATTTTATTAATATAGGTCGGGTCGGGTATGGGTTGGATCGGGTATGGGTCAAAAAATTTACATTAGACATAAATGGGTCATAAATGGGTTAATGGGTCCATTTAGATCAACCCATTAATGACCCGATCCAAACCCGACCCGACCCATCCGTTTAACAGCTCTAGGTAGCACATAGATGTATTTACCTTTCGAGAGACTGACTTACTAATCCCCCTAGTACTTTATGGGACCTCATTAATTCTGAGGCCCGTGTTTTTTTTTTTTTTTTTTTTGGAGAAACTACATGAGGCTTAGTATTTTATGACAAAAAAAAAAAAAAAAATTGTGCATTCAAGACATTCAGAGTGCTACATGTTATAAGATTGATTGCACCAAGCCTATGTTGTGATTACACATTCCAAATTTTGAAATTGCCACTTACAACGTGCTCTCTCATGGCACTCTAACTTTACTCAAGCACGTTGATTTCATGGGTAGTACTAAGTTTCTGAAGTTTTGAGACCTACCTCAAGCAACAAGATACGTGTGAGACTTTAATGGTAAGAATGAACTCAAGGTAATTTAAAAGTATTAAAGAACACCAAAGCTTCTTTGTTTCGAAAAATGAATAATTTAAAAAAAATATTTTTCTAAAAATAATAATTTATGTTGATTACAAAAACGAATGAACCACAATTTTTTTATTGTCGCCAAAAGTGTCAAGTCATAAATTATTGTCCATAATGAAAACATTTTTTATAAACTAATTATTTCACGCGATATAAACAATTAATTTTAATAAAATGTTATTAAAATCATTCATTTTCCACGAAACAAATAAATTTGAATATAATAGCATTGAATCTAAATTCTTGCTCTGTTGAGTCGATTGTCTGTTCAATGGGAAGTTTCAACTTATCTAATTTTATTGGATCAAGCATAGAATTCAAATCACATTTTACATATATTTTAATCGGACATACAAGAAAAAATCATTTTGCAGCTAAAAAGTTCCGCTCAAAAGCAAATTAAACCATTTGCCTTTGGTTGGAGGATTGCCCATTTGATCCGACGTAGTTTTTGATTGAAAATAATGGAAAGTAGTCTTATTTAATAACTTGGCCAATCGCAACCCATAATTTTGAGTAATTCATGAAGACCAAAGTCGGTAAGAAAAATGATGGATTCTTGGCATTTTCTATTTGCTTTTTTTTTTTTTTTTTTTTTTTTTTGTGTGTCATGTCATGGGACAATCGCTTGTATGTAATCCGCGATTACACATGTATAGTTTGCTTCACAAGAGTCAATCACAATCCCGTCACGTATTAAAAAAACGTCAAGTGACGGTCGAGATTTTCCATTACTGGGAATGAAATCCACGTCTCCCAGGAGAAAAAGTTGAGATTTTCGTTGACGGAAAAGGAATATGGGTCACCTGCGCGAAAGGCAGACATCATAAGCGAGGAGTTAACGAATTGAGTGCAAGAAATGAAAGCCGGACGTTCTAACCATTGGACGACTTTACAACGTTCATGTGGAATCAACGTGAAAAAGCGAAAAGAAACACGTTTCTGTAGTCTTCGTCTTCCGCGTAATGCTCATGTGTTTTTAGGATTTTTGCGGCTACTGCTGACTAATTATGCCTCCGCAAGTCCACGAAGTTATCCCAGTACTGGGACTCCGAATTGGCCGAGAGTTCGCTCTCCCTAGGTGGCTTTGGACCCGTTTGATTCGACTTTTAGAAATGCACTTGCAAAAATACAAATACCTTTGAGAAAATGGGGTTTTTCGAAATGCAAATAAAGTTTGGTAAAATTTGCATTGAAAAACAACTTTGGCCAAAATACCATTTGATAAGATTTGTATTTGTAAATGACTTTTATTAAATTAAAAAAAACAAAAAAATTGTATTTTTTTTTAGTCTGGCCACCGGACCGCCGGATTTGGCCCCCAGACGGTCGCCTGGGTCGCGCGACCCAGGTGTCGCCTGAGGTCCAGCGACAGTCGCCGAGGTCGGGCGACCCTCAGGCGGCGATCGTCGACGCCTCGCCGGCGCGAGCGACCCCTTGGCCAGCAGTCGTCGGCCTCTGGTCGGCTTCTTCATGCGGTGGTGTGCAAGAAGATGAACAATACCGGGACTTGCATTCCGAAGATGCAACTTCCCAAAGTACCTTCGAAATTGCATTAGGTTAAAAGCTTTTAGAGCCACTTGGAGATACAATTGTATCTTGCCAAAGTCACCCAAAAAAACGAACTAAACGCGTTTACATTTGACCAAGGGACTTTAGAGTCCAAAGTGCCTTCCAAATGCCCAACCAAACAGGGCCATTCTCAAAGTCAATTCTTGCAATATGAAGGGAGGTATCTTATCCTCATGCAGCGCTTCTTTTTGACTGCCTCAATCCTTAATCGACTGATTTTCGCCTCCAGCGCTACAATCGCATATTTCAGCAGCTTTTCTCAAGGAGCACGTACTCAGAAGATAGGACCTGCACATTTCAGCAGCTTTTCAACTTGCAGAGCTTCCGATACTAAGTTAAAAAAGTCGGAGATTTTCAGTTGTTGGGAATGAATCTAGATCTTATAGTGAATACCAGACATCATAACTAGGGGTGTCAAAAACCAACCCGAAAACCGAACCGAACGGAACTAAACCGAAAAATTCGGTTTTTTTCGGTTCGATTTTCTGTTCGGTTCGGTTCGGTTCTCATTAAAAATCAAAATTTTTTTATCGGTTAACCGAACCGAACCGAACCAAGCCGAACCGATAAACCAATAAAATCCTCTTCAGTCTCCACGGGTCATGACACAAACCATTAACCTAAAACCTTATTTCGGTTCGGTTCTTCCTTCTTCCTCGACGACTCCCCTCACTTCACCGAACACTCACCTGCAGCCCTCCTGCCGAACCATCACCACCGCTACGACGAGCCCCTCACCAGCCTTGAGTCCACAATGGACTCATCTCCTGAACAGCAGCTTCTCTTCCATGCTCGAGCCTCCACCAAGCCCCACCGCCTAGACCAGCCGAGAAGCATTACTGGTGCCCCGACCTCCACGTCCGACCACACCTGGTGCTCGGTGAGTCACGGCCGACAACCTCAGCCGTCGCCGGAACCCCCTTGCCCTCGCTGGCCTCCTCACAATGGAAGCCAAACTTTGCCCCGAGCGGCCAAACTGAGACTCGACACACCCCTACCGTCCGAAAACCAGGCCTCAGCAACACTTGCCTCCGTTTGCTCGATCAAAGAAAGGGGCAACGACGGCCATAGACAAAACTACACGACAAGAATGAATATTCCCCATGCAAACTTTTAGATCCTCAGGCATTATATCAAACAATTGGGGCGCGCTACTCTAACGAGGGAATTTTGGGTCAACCGAAGCTCGACCCGCACTGGGATTCTCGACACGCGACGAACAAGACATCGGAAACAAAATGCGGGGCGATGCCGGCCGGAGCTCGCAGGAGCCAGACGGCCGGGAGCTCTGGCCTAGCGCACCCAAAACAGGGCAAGAGTAGGGGCGAGCTTACCTGTTCAGCTTACAGGCGTTGCCAAGAAGGTCGTCGTACGGTTCGTCGACGAATGGCGTAATTGAAAAACCGAACCGAACCGAACTTTCCGTTCGGTTCGTATTTGGTTCGGGTTTCATTCAGTTTAGTTTGCAAGTTTTTTTTTAATGGTTCAGTTCGGTTCTGTTTTTCAAAAAAATCGAATCGAACCGAACCGCTGACACCCCTAATCGTAACTGTTGGACAACAATAGAATCACCTATAATTTTTTAACAAGATTAATGTTTAAATAACAATATTTTTAGGGGCATCCGATTAAAAAAAAATGAAATAGGTTAGATTAAGATAGAACATTATTGTAGGGCATCCGATTAAAAAAAAGGGTTAGATTAAGATAGGCACTAACAGCATTTGTAGAACTGAAAAAATCAAACAAACAAATAGTTAATAGAGGGTTAGAAATTGAGTAATTAGGACAAACAATACGACAACCATGATAATCCATTAGTTGTTTCGATAAAAACACATTATTTAAAACATAAAGAATTGACCTTATGACATCATGGACGTAACAATTTGGGAGCATAAATCCATTGTTTAGAATGGAGTTTCATATGAATGACAAGAGGTTGATGGCGTAGGTTCAGAATAATTAATTTTTTTCCTAAGAAGTTCAACGTAAAAATCATATATTTAAAATCCAAATTGTCAAGAAGATTCTAAAGAATCCCACCTATAATTCCTCGTAATCTCTGATTTTGTGGTTGCGTTGGAGTTGGAGGAATCTTTGAGGAAGCTGAAGATACAACAAAGATGTAAATACAATCACACCTCGACGAGATTTCTAAATTGTATCAAGTCAATTTTTTAAAAACCTAATCTAACTAATTAAATGTATCAATGGACAAGCCTGTGATTTTATTAAATTAAATCAAACCACACCATGCTCATACCAAGTTTCAGTACCTGTGTCATCTAGAGAGAAATCATGTGGAAGTTGAAACACCATGCCAACCTTCTCTAGGTCTATCCCAAGAATCGTATCATCATAACTTATTACCAATCGAATCACACCTTGTTTCTCTTTGACATCCGATTTCTTGAACAAGAAATGATTATCGCTTTAATACGACTAGTTATGTGCTAGTTGTTGCCATCGATAAGGTAGACTAATTTGCCCACGGTTAACCAACCCCACCTTAAGGGCCTAATACCTTAAAAAACCTCCAACTTATATTTTGTCCCAATTTTACCGTTTGTCCTATAAAAATCTCAAAATTTAGGTCCAGTCCCAATTCTACTAGAAACTTTTAATTTGTCACATAAAAAACTCTTAACTTTAGGTCTTGTCCCAATTTTACCCTAAACTTTCTTTTGTCTTATGAACAACCCCAAACTTTAGGTCTTGTCCTTATTTTACTATCTAGTCCCAATTTGACTCTAAATTTTTACAATCTCATAAAAAACCACAAATTATTACTTGAGTTATAAATCTACCTCCATCAATTCTCCGTCCAAAATTTCTCATTGACAATCGAGAGATGAAAAGCTCCCAAGTATGAGCTGTTCAAGCATTCTAAACGTGAGCTCTTAATTGTGAGAGATAGAACATTTCCAAGCATGAGAGATTGATGAGGGCAAAATCACTGAGGGCAATTTTGACGGAGAGTTAACAAAGAACATATTTTGGATTCAAGTAAAAGTTGATAATCTTTTATAAGACAAAAAAAAAAAAAAAAATTAGAGTGAAATTAAAACCATACCTAAAGTTGGGATTTATTTATGAGATAAAAAAATCTTATAGAATTGGTATTAGACCTAAAGTTGAAACTTTCCTATGAAACAAAAAGTTTAGAGTATAATTGAGACAAAAGATAGAATTGGTGCAAGAGCTAAAGTTCAAGATTTTTTAACGTGCTAGGCCCACCTGAAGAGGAAACCCACTAAGAACATCATTGCATGTTTGTAGGTATTTAAGATATCTTTAATAAACTTATAGCTTGGCCACTAAATTTGAGAAATCAGTCTCGATGTCGACATTTGAATTTTTATAGACAATTCAAGCATTCATTCTTATAAAAGTACACAAATAGAAAATTGCAAAAAAAAAAAAAAAAAAATCTAAATTCGGTCGTTTGCTTAGCCACCCCAGCACATCCATTAAGCCCAAATTACATTATTTGGACCCAACTTGCATCATAGGGACCACTAAAAAGCCCATAATCCAGGCCGTTATCCTGTTTTGATGTCATTCAAGCCCATTCGGATGTATATGGCCCAGCCTAAAGTCTTCATAGGTTTTTCTGTCACACCTGAAGCGTGGGAGGGGGAGCACCGCCGTTCGTCGCTGTTCATCGACGCGAACCATCGCCGTTCGGCCCTGTTTTTGGCCGCCCCAGTTCTCGTTTGAATCTTCTCCGCTAGTCGTATCTTCGCTTGTGAACAATTGTAAAAGCTTTCGATCACCAGCTCGTATGCTCGTTGCAGTCCCGGCGCAGCTTAGAAAATCCAGGTAACCTGTTCTCTCTGTGCTGCCCTGTTTCACTCGAAGTCTAAGCCGAAGCTCGATTTCTTCAGATCATCGATGTGTCGGGTCCGGATGAGCCCATTTTGTCGATTCTGAACGTTGTTCGTTATTCTCGTTCCGGTCAAGCCGTGATGCTGAATTTGAGACTATGGAAAATTACTTCTCGTTTGGATGCTGAATTTGAGACTATGGAAAATTACTTATCGTTTGGATGCACCACATCTGTTCGATGGAATGCCGGAACCGAATTAGTATCAATTTGTCTCAATTTTTTTTATTGAATACAAAAAATTGAAGAAAGAGAGGATCACAAACTGCATTTAAGTTATCTAAAAAGAAAAAAGGATTTAAGTTGGGCTTAATACGCATGAAAAATTGGGCTTTAATTGCTTTGCAGTGGGCTTAACGCGGTTCGAGGAGCTTGTGAGATTTGAACTGGAGAAAGGCTTAGCTAGTAAAGCCCCTTTGCCCTTGTGGCCCCGGCCCGCGAAACCACATCTTCCTTATTCGGACTGGGCCCAAGGGCCCAGGCCCAGTCCCCATTTTCGGATTTTAATTAAAAAACTAAAAAAAAAATCAGAAAATGGCTAGAAATGAGGGCTCGAGTAAGTTGTTGGACTTTCGCATTAGATTTAACATTGTTTCACGTAGTTAATATACATTTAGTTCAGGGATTTTAGTGAGAGTACCTTTGATATAGTTAAGCCTTGATACAGTAATCTTTTAGAAAAGAAATCGGACAGAATTTGAATTTAGCTGATGAAGATTGCTGTCATGGGGCTTAATAACAATGTCATGTGTTGAGTTTACTTTCCTACACGTTACTTTTATCGCATTGATTGTGATGTTTACTCTTTCTTGGCTGCGCACCCATGCATGGATATCGATTAGTGGCGTAGTAATAAAATGGTTAGAGATTGCATGAATCTCTTTGGTAACAAATCAATTAAATTAAGGTACTGAAACGCTACAAATTAGGCAAATAGTATAACCATGTGAGATAGCAAGAGTATCTCACTTGGCTCTTAATTGGCCCCAATAAGTTAGTACCGGTTCTAAGTTAGACTTATAGATCACTTTTCGTAGTTTCCCACTAGTCACACGAGATAAAGATTTGGGAGAATCTATGTTGATTGAGGACTGTCGATCCTCAACTCGATATCATCTCTAAATCCGTATTTTTCCCAACACATTCGTCAAGAGAGTTGCAACGCTTGAAATAGTGAATATTCAAAATGTGACTTGGCATGGGTATTGAAATTTTATGAAATGCCACAAAGGGCTATGTGGAGTCAAGCATGATGTAAATGATTTAATAGTTTCTGAGTATTAGAAGCTCAATAGAACTTAATCCTATGGAGTTGGTTTGACAATATTTCAATATACCACAATTTAGAAGAATAATCAGTGAATTAATTCTAATACTCTCAATATATATAAGTAATTGATCTACATGAGTTCATATAGGAGATCGACAGTGAAAAGCAATCTAAATAAAGTATTGTTGGCAGTATAATTTTAATGGTTTTCATTTATAATTCTAATCTTATACAAAATTTCAAACCGGAAGGTTTTCGTTTTGTCTTTTCAACAATAAGTGCAAAACTTGTGGGTTTATTATGGTAAGGGCCTGTTTGTTAATGAGTTAAATAATAACTGATTATGTTCTTTTGTTCCCAAAAATAAATTTTGAACAGAATTAAGAAGTAAAAAAAAGTTCGCCTCTTTATTATCGAGAATAATTCAAGAATCAAGCCTAACTTTTTTTCTTTTCTCTTTCCTTTTCTTCTTTTTCTTCTTCCTTTTGGTTGGTGATGTCGAGCCACTATGAGGAGCCATAGTGAGGCTCGACCTTGAGCATCTTCGATGGCTGGGTGAGCTTAACCTCGTCAAATTTGGGCAATGCCGAGCCAAGGGAAGCCTTGGGTTGATGAGCCTTGCTGTGGCTCAGGTCACTAAGGCTCGGCGACATTCTAGCAAGGTTGTTGGCCCTCAACGATCGAGTAAACGAGAAGATAAAAAGGGAAAAAAAAAAGAAAAAGAAAAAAATAATAAAATTATTAAAAGATTAAAAAAATGATTTACTAAACACATTTTTATTTCGAGAATATAAATTTTGGGCAGTTACTTGACGCCTTCAAATGCTCATAAATTATTATTGGGAATAGAATTAAAAATAATTATTTCTGAGCAAAAAATATTTTCTTTAATAGAATGGTTATTAAATGCCGTCTAATTGTCGAATTTGAGCGATTATTTATGTATTTTCCACTTTCACAGAGGGGTAAAACCGTATTTTCGGCTGCCTCTCCCCTGTGCACTGAGTAGTCCCTCCTTCAGGCGCTTTGCCTACTTCGCGCATTCCAGAATGCCGAGAAACGACCCGCCCGACAGTCCCCGCCCCCGCTCGGCTTGAACCCCGAAAGATCACAGAAGAAGAAGAAGAAGAAGAAGAAGAAGGAAGAACGAGAAGCTCAAACCCACAAAAGAAGTTTACCTTTTTTCTGCGCCCATCCGAGGAAACTCCCATTACCACGCAGCAATGAAGGAAATCGTCACGGTGCAGGTCGGAGGTTTTGCTAATTTCGTCGGCTCTCACTTCTGGAACTTCCAGGTGCTTCTTCTTCTTCGTTTTTTCTTTTTTCTGTTTTTTTCGGTCATTTCATTTCCTTTCCGGTCTTGGGTTAGATGGTACATCTGTTTTGGTCACGATACTTTGTTCGCCGGTTAGTTTAAGAGTACTCGTGGGTAATTTGTCCTGTGCTATCTCTGCTTCTGGCGATGCTGGCGAGACGTAATTTTGGAGTGCCGCGTTGGGTTCGCAAAAGTACGTCCGCAAAGTGTGGTGGGAATGGGAACCCTTTGTTTTCCGTTGGGCAATGATCTGACATGTTAGTTAAGATGAGCTCTCCTGCTGAAATTTGATGCATTTCTGATGTTCTGCCATTTGCATGATTGATTCGCAAAGTGACATTTCAAACTGCTAGTGGAAGTTTAAGTCTTCTTTGGTGCCCGATAAGAGACTGCGACGTCCCTTGATAAGCCCTTTGCTTAAATCCGTCCTCGATGTCCCATTACTGTTTCCACCTTTAGAAGTTTCAATGGATCATGGTCGTGTGTGTACTGTATCTAATTGGATTGTCAAGCTAGGCGTTTGCTTTTAGTTCTTAAAGAATACCGGCTCTTCATGGATGATTTAATTTCCTGTTGATTGCATGAAGTAGTATTGGACACATTTGTAACTTGGGCAAAGCATAAATTATGAATTAGGCCAAATGTCTCTTTATTTGATGGGAAGTGCTTCACTTCACTCCTGGTATGTTCTGATAACTTTCATGTTCGACGCTGAAGGATGAATTACTAGGACTGGCTGAGGATCCCTATGCTGACTCTGTCTTTAAGAAGCAGCACTCAGATATGGATGTTCTCTATCGCACTGGTGAGACACAACAGGTGAAATTTGTTTGCTTGACTTCTGCTGTGAAGCTACTTTAACATTTGCTTGGTGGTTCATAATAAACAAGTGGGAGGATGGTTTAGTTTGCACGGTTGTACTTTATGTCATTTTTGTTTTAGCATTGATTAGTGTATTTGTTGGGGACGATGATTTGATATACCCTTAATAAGTGTGCAGATATCTTGTTTTGTGTTAGGACCAATGTATGCTATTTCTTCATGGAGATCATCTGCTAATTTCAAAACTTTTGTGTGTTCATAACTATAAGTGGCACAATCTAACATTAAAATTTGGGTATGTTTCTTTTGATGGAAATAAAGGAAAAATCCACTCTCTCTTTCCTACTGAAATTTAAAATATTATTCAAATTGTAAAGGATCGCGGAAAAATTATATGTGAATCTACGTCTCAACATTTGTATGTTATGACAGTTTCAGTTGCTTAAGATTAAGAAAATGCATGAGCCACATGATTCTGAAAAAGCAAAAGCAAAAGGTAGATGCTACTCCAGACAAACCTTAGTAACCATTTTGTTGCAAGGGGTTCCATGGCCAACTAATGATGTCTGATTGACATTCTTAGACAGTGGGATTTTTTCCTTGCGAGTAGTTTGCTACATCAGTTCCATCTCATGTTAAAGTTGTGTAGATTGCATCTCTTCAAGAATTTTCCCCCATTCATTATCTTAAATCCTTCTGATATTTCAGAATTGATGTTCTCAAAATTTTGTTCATTGAACATTTGCAGGGAATTTTGACTTACACTCCTCGTCTGGTTTCCATAGACCTTCAAGGTACTTGATTTCTTATCATTTTAGTCTCAGTTGACTTCAAAATGTGGGATGATAATGATATGATATCACTAGTCAGATGTGAAAAAACTGATATTAGAAATTTAGAAGGAGCCTTATCAGCAAAGTGAAATGATGCCATTCTGAGTGACAAGAAGGGAAGGGAAAAATGTGCATCCAGCATGGAGCAGTTAATGAATAAAATTTACAAAGAACTTTTGAAGTTAGTAATTATATACTCTCCATGTCTACGCAATTCTCTTTTGCTCCTTAACTGCTCAATCAAAGCTGTTCCTAATAAATGTTGGATAAGAGATTTGCTATCTATCTATCATTGTGGTCTTGCAAGAAATTTCTAAGTTCTGTGCCATTATTCTAATTCCGCTGGGCTGGGATATTGACGTGCAGGATCTCTTGGATCTATGAGTTCACATGGTACATTGTATGACCATGAACCGACAATTCCATTGGATGTCACTACATGGTGAGAATTCTGGCACTAATTTTTGGCTTTAGCAGCTCAAGCACCGAGTAGTTCTTGTTGATCTGGATACTCATGAGCAGGATATTGTCATCTTTGCTAAAATTTGGTATAATTATGGAAAGGATAAATTTTCTTAATCATCTTCAATTACCCTGCTTGTCATATGCATTTCATGATCCATGTGTGGACATTATTAGTGGAAGTGGAGGATTCTGCATCCACTATGTAATTGTTGTTGTATAAGATATTTTTGTAGATTATAACTAAATACAAGCTATGTGGTATGGCAAAAAGAATCATATCTTCAAGTTTGTGATGTTCATTGTGCTATACGCAATTAATGCCTTGATTGTCTTTTAGAGTGATTTGTACTTTTATTTGCATTTTTTAAGGCTTATGCTAGTTTCATCATTATCTTGGGTTACTCTGTTTGAATGAGTATATTCTACAGCTTTAACTATATTGCTACTTTGATCCAGGAGATTTTATTTACTTAAGTTTGTGGAGTGATGTGATATCTTTTGGCAAACAGAGACCACTATTTGCAGAACTTGCTGTGACAGGAATCTGGCGCTCCATGCCACATGGAAAGAAGAGTGCTATTCTTGTCAAAATCTTTTAAAAAATTTTCTTTTCTTTTTATCTTTTGATTATTTTTCTGTGGCTAGTTCTCCTACCTTGAATTGGCTTACTAATAGGCATGGAAGGTTTGGTATCTTGATTTTTTTCTGTGGCATTTTATCTATATTATTTGTAATCTCTTTTTAGTCGTACTTAAGTACACGTTCTGTTCCATCCAATCCAACAATCAAGATTCTCCCCTGCTGATGATGACCTTCTAGTTCATTGATGAGGCTTTCTGATCGCAACCCATGTTTCTCCCTTTTTTCTTTTATCAACTTCTCATGTTTACAACCCACCCCGTTGTGGGTGAGTTGGTTCTGGCGTACGTTGCCCCCCCACTGGGCAGGGTTCGAATCCCCAGCTTGTTTTGTTGCACGACTTAAGTGGGATGCCGTGGGAGGTGGGTCCCCGCGCTAGTGCCCCCATGGTTTACGCTGAGCGCTATCGGCTGTGAGGCGGTTCCACGGTCACCAAAAAAAAAAAAATTCTCATGTTTACATTATGTCCTGTGCTTTTTCAAAGTACTTCACTGTAAAGATGCAGATGACATATATCTTTAGTCTAATCTGCTTTTTGATCAAATTGAGTATATGAAGACTGATATGTAGGACTGCTGGTGTATCCACTCATGCGGCTGAACGTCATAAGAAGAATTTGTTCTTGCAAAGTTTGTATGAAGAGCAGGATAGAACTTGGATAAGAGTGGACCTCAAGGAGAATATCAGGATAAGGATATAGTTGAAAGCTTGGGAAAGGGTGTTAAATTCTGGACAGACTTCTCAAAAGTCCACTATCATCCTCAGAGCTTGTATGAATTAAGTGGATTGTGGATGGATGCTCGGGAATTTGACAATTATGGAATTGGAAGGGATGCCTTATCTCATGGTTTGCAAGGGGAAGAAATAAGTGAGAGGATTCGTGTTTTTGTAGAAGACTGTGACCGTGTTCAGGTAAGAGATGTGAATCCTGCCATTTTAACTGCTTGGAAAAAAGATGCAATTGCATAGGATACAGCTTAAAGTCTTTGAATGGTCCTTTTATGTTGTGGCAGAAAAAAGAAAGAAAGAAAAATAGTGTTTTGATGTTTTCCTTTGTTTTTTGCCTTTTCTTTTCTCCTTTCTTTCCCTGTACATTTCTTGTGTAACTAAATTTCTTATTTCAATCTCTTCCTTTATTACCTACCAAAAGCTTATAGTCTTGGAATGAATCTTTTAGTTTCATCTTTAGAAATATTTTGCTTCATTTATTTGCACTGTGTTTATTTTTTAATTACAAGGTAAACATCTTTTACCTGCACTGTATTGTCATTTGTGTACCTTATAATTAGGAAGGAGTACATTTTTTTCACTCTTATAGCATCTTTTGTTGAAGATAGACTTGATTATATGACTGGTTGAGTTCCATTACTTTCTTGTGGGGACTCTGCTTGAGTAAATTTCATCATGTTCTACTGAATTCTTGTGCAGTGATTCTTTAAACTCTCTTTGCAAGTCAATGCATGGTTGCTTGGAGCTGTTTTTGAAATTTCCCTTGTACATATCATTCAATAACTAATCAATGTATAGTCGATTAGAGCTATTTATGTCCCGTGTATGTATCATTCGATAAATATTTCCTGGTGATTTGGACAGGGTTTCCAATTTATGGTTGATGATTCTGGCGGTTTCTCAGCTGTTGCTTCAGAATTACTGGAGAACATTGCTGATGAATATTCTAACACACCAGTTTTGCTCTATGCACTTCGGGCTCCTGAGTCTTATGTAAACCTTGGAAAGCGGAAGCAAACCATCTTGAGGAGTCTGCATGATGCAGTTTCATTTTCACGGCTCGCATCTTACTGTAATCTTGTTGTGCCAGTTGGTTTACCTTCCTTAAGTACAAGTAAGCCTATGTCTTGTCCGTCTGATCCAAAATGAAAAACTCAACTTATGTCTGTCTGTTATAGGCATTTGGAGTAATGATGGGCACCTATTTGCAATGTATACTTGTAATTGTCTTTTTAACTTGCCATTTTTACCCTTTAACATTCCGAAAAAAAATCATATTGATTGATAACACTTTATAAAATGAAAACTGCTTATGATAGTACTTGATTTCTGTTGCTATTTACATGCTTGTTGGTTGTTAGTCCAAGTAATCATCTGCCATTTCCCTGAGAGACAACTGCAAATGCACATGTGGAAATGGTCTGTATGCCAAACTATAATTGACTAATCTTCTATTTTTGTTAATTTGAAGGTAGAGCATCCTCTTTCTTTTGCATTGAGGATGAGAGACCTTACCACTGTAGTGCTGTTTATGCTGCTGCTCTACACTCTATTAGTTTGCCTTTTAGGATGGGATCTCTTGCGCCCACTGCCGATCTGCATTATGTGTCCGGTGCTGTGGATGTTGGTGATGTTGTGCAAATACTATCGGGACAGTCTAGAAGAAATAAGGTGGCTATTCTGGACATGGCAATGCCTGCACCTTCTTCGACTGGTACACATCTTAATAGCAATCTCCCACTGAGTCTGACTTACTGATCTTTGATTTTGGTAACTTATCAGCTTGTGAATTACAGGGAAAGAGTCTGGAGAAAGATTGCTCAACAACTTGTATCCAGTGACACCTGAGATAACAGAGGGTGTGGAAGACTTGCAGGCTGTCCAAACTATGACCATTCATGGAGTTCTTGGGCCAGGTACTGTTGAAATTCATGGTTGGAGGCATGTCATTTTGTATTTGTTGGCAATGTTTCTCTTGACACCAGAGGAAGATTACCGACGTTGTCCCGTGCTTCTGATAGCTGCACTGCCAACGGGCTCTTAAGCTCTCATTCATTAGTTTAGTTGGTATTTAGACAGCTTGTCTTCAGGGCAATAAATATTTGGGGTTGAAAGCCTGGTATCTTAGTCCAAAACAGATCCTCCTACAATTATATTTTTTTCCCACTTGTCGAGCTGATGAATTCAATATATGGTAGAGAACAGTTTAGGAATTATTGGATGCTTTGGTAAGAAAATGTTAGAATTTTTTTCTGAAAATGGAGCAGACTAGATGGATGAATAGTGATTTTGAATTTACAGATGTTAGGGAGATATTTCCTCCAAGGGAGTAGGATCCATTGAAGAGAACTGTCAAACTTTCCATTTTAGTTAGAGGGCTTAATAGTTCATGCTTTTCTCATTCTCAAAGAGTCAACATAGTTCACTTGTTAGTCGAACAGTAGTTTCTGCTGTGGTAAATGGGTGATGCATCAAGCTCCAAGTATAATGCTTAGGGAGTGTTGAGTTCTTCAAGGCACATATTCACATTTGAAGTGTATGGAAAGCTATTTTATGGACATTTTCTACTTCAAATTCTTGCACATTCATTGAAATGCCTTCTGAGTCATAGACCAGAAGGATGATGAATTAAGTGTCATTCACTGGTTGCTGCAGATAGATAGCAGAGAAAAACTTGCTGCTCCCTTACATTCCTTTTATTTGTGGATTTTGACTTCTCAACTCCAAAGTCCAGCCTCTACTCTTATTCTACACCATTTGGACCTTTCCAATCTTAGTTTGCCACATCTCTTGCGGCAATACTCCGTTAAATCCACTATTGCTGCCCAAATCAATTGCTCATCGGCTTCACTAATTTGTTTACTCTGCGCAACTGTCTTGTGAAACAACCTTATTGAGCTGTGAATGGGTAACATGTATACTCATACCTTTTTACAATTCATAAATTGTCCTATTTGTCATTGGTCTCAAACATAGATGTTACATTCTACTACAGGTGGTCATCCTGCATCAGCTTCTGAAGTGAAGGACACGATACATGCCGCATATGAGCATACCTCGACAAGGCCAAAATTCTGCCACTTATCAGTGGCTCATTCTCCTCTTCCAATTCCCTTGCCATTTCCATCCATCTTTAAGAATGTCGTGGGCCAGCGTGGTGAGCTCTTGGAGAACCCAACAGCAAGTCCACTATTGAAAGGTTCGCTTGACGTTCATTCGATCCCTATGGCAGTTAGACTCCGTTCCAGCAGCGCGATCCTTCCATACCTGGAAAATAGGCTCGGATATCTCCGTAGGTATGGAGTTGACAGAGGAGCTCCTGGGGCTGAGTTAGTTCGGAGCTGGGGTTTTGGAAAGGATGAGTTGGAAGATTTTGGGGAAGCTCTGTCCAAAATGATTAACGAATTGAAGCCTCACAGTGAAATGTCATCGGATTCAGATTGAATGTAATGTTATCCTCCATATCCCTTGGAAATGATGGTTTGACTTTGATAATTTTATCTTTCTGAAGTGATGGGGAAGTTCAGACATTGCATGAGCTGTTTCACTCCATATTGCGTGTCTATATTAGGCATTGTGGCTGTAAATTTGATCTATATCAAATCACTGCGGCATTGATCGACTTGATAGCTTGGTTCCACTGTTTTAGTCAGTCACTAGAAATATATTGTTTGATATCTTGATTTAGTTAGCCGTTTATATCCCTCATTGCATGAGACGTTTGTGAAATACATGATAGAAAATTGGATGTGAAGTTGGTAGTTTAATAAAGTAAGTCTTGAACAAAATCTTCCATTTTTCAAACTAGATTTGTTGTACTATTAGATTGTATGGAACCATCAATCTCTTAGGGCGTGTTTGGTAACGATTTTGTTCCCAGAAATAAATTATGATAAAAAATGATTATTTTTTATTATGTTTCCGAGAACTGATTCTAAGTAAAAGAACGTGTTTGGTAACTGTACAAAATTTCTGATTTTGGAATAGAGTTGCGTTTGGTACCGTATTCATTAATTCTATTCCAAATCAATTTATTTTAATTTTTAAATAATTTTTATAATTTTTATAAATTTTTTTCATTTTTTCCTTTTTTTTTTTTTTTTCTTTTTTCTCTTATTCTAATTCTTCTTCAGGCCGGTTGCTGGCCCTCGTCGGCTCAGCTTCCCTGATAGCTGGGCGAGGCTTGCCTGGCCACCGGCGAGGTTGGGCGAGCCTCGCCAGTGGCTAGACTTGCCTCTAGCAAGCTCGCTGGACTGGTCGCCGGCGATCGGCGGTGTTGGATGGTGGTGGGTGGCGGCGGCGGACGGGGGCAGCAGCGGGCGGCGGTCGCGGGATGGCGGTCGATGAAGAAGAAGAAAAGAGAAGAAGAAGAGTTTTGATTCTCAATTTTGTTCCCGGAACAAGAATCAATTTTTTTTTTATTCTTGATTCTCGTCCCAAATTGATTTTGAGAACAAATTTGTTCCCGGGAACAAAAGTTTTACCAAACGCGATTCTCGTCCCAAATCGATTCTAGGAATAAAAAATCAGAATTTGGTACTGTTGGGATGGTTACCAAACATGCCCTTAGTATTTTTTTTTGAGAAATTTAAGAATCATGATATGAGTTATGATTGGAAACTAAGGTAACCGTCATAATTGAATTACCTTGGTGATGTATAATATGTTATTCATATGTTGTGGCCTTATGGGATTGTCCAATTGCATATGGGATTGGGGATTCTCAGCATCGACACGTGTTCGTCGGTAAACCTCTATCGAGAAGATGGTGAAGTTCATTGGTAAGCCTCTGGCGAAGATGGTGAAACTCGACACTGACGGTGCCTCTCAACAAAATCTAGGAGTAGTGGGAGTAAGAGGGTTAATTCGTGACAAAGGGGGCGATTGGTTGCGAGGATTCTTAATCGCTATCAAAGCATATTCATCGAAACTTATCATGTTTGCTGTAGTAGGACTTGAATGCTTGAATTTTGTGTATTGATAATAACTCAAGTTCTTATCGTAGATCAATCATCACAAGTCTTCACAAGTCCCGCAATGATGATAAAGTTCAGAAATTACATTGGATAATATTTGATTTTTTATAAAGTTTATGAATTAAATTGAATATTTACTAAATGTTTAGGGATGATATTTAATTAATTAAAAATTTGAGGATGACATTACACATTGAATTAAACATTAGAAATTATATTAAATAAGTTAAAAATTGAGGGAAGAATTTGTACATTGGGATCTTTTGTCACATTATTTCTAATAAAAAAAAATATAAGACCATCAAAAGAGAATAATAAGCTAGGAATTTGCTGAGGAATCTGCTTTGAAATCGTAGAGAGAGATTTATTTATGGGTCAAATCTTTTATAAAATAAAATACGGGGCCCAAAACTAGATGGTATCTACACTACACAGGAGGACCATATTGTAATTTCGCCAAACTAGCCCTGAATCTTCGAAGGCCCATTTCCTAAACCCCCGCGGCACCAAAACCCTCGACAACACTCCCAAAATTACATCCGCAAAAATCACGCACAGACCTCTAGCATGGCCAGGTGGTGGCGCGCCGCCGCCGGCGGCCTCAAGGCGGCGGCTCTGAGCTCCCCTCCGCCGCCCGTCCGGACGCCGTCGAGCTCTTCCTACCACACCATCCAGGCCATCCCTCGAGAGTGCAGCGGGAGCAGGGTCGCGAGCAGGGACCGAGCTCAGGGGCGCATCCCCACCGTCGTCTTCGCCCAGAGCCTCCTCGAGAAGGACCCCGGCGCGAGGTCTCCTTCGAGGAAGTACCTGCTGACGACGGAGAGGAAGCAGATCAAGTCCATCCTCGGCTCCGTGCGGCTCCCCTTCTTCTGCTCCACGACCTTCGGGCTCCAGATTCGGGCCGGGTCCGGATCGTCCACCCTGCTCGAGTCCGGGAAAGTCCTCCCGGTCAAGGTGAGGATCGTTCGCCCTGACCCTGATCGGATATTTCGTTGGCGCCGGTTGTTCCTCAGAGTAATTTGCAATTGCAGAACCAGCGGCGAAAAAGTTTGCATTTTGATGCCATTGGGTGCAATTGTTTACGGAGAATAAGGAAATAAGACATGGGTTTTTGCTTACTTGTGCTTCCTTCTTCTGCGTCGCGAGCATAGTTGTTAGATAGTATTTGAAGAGCTAGTGGCTGATGAATATTATTGTTCTATACTCCATATCGGAACAAGTCTGTCAATGTGTATAGTTTGATCCCAGTTAGCTGGAGTAGTTACAGGCAAAAGGCTTGAATTCTAACAATACAGAAGGAGAAAAAAACACATTGTGTTGGAGCTAAAATCAAGTTAGTAGACGTGATTGTCTACGAGCATTTATTGTTTGGAGGAACCAAACATTGCTACGACTTGAGCATCGTTATGAGCAAACTAAAAGCAAGTCAGTCTTATTTCCATGGGTGAACATGAAATGTAAATGAGTCTGAAGTTTACATTAGCCATTCATCTAATTATGTAGACCCAGATGCAAGCCAATTCAGTTCGGCAAGGCAACGTGTGGATGCTTCTATTAGGACTTGTAGAACCCTTTAATAAGCAATGGAGATAAATGGCGGTGACTGTTAAGTTGAGAATGTCATTGAAATTGGTGTTTGGTTGAGTGTTGATGCATGTCCTATTGGTTTTGTAGGTTCATAGGGATGAGGAAACAGGCAAGATATTGAATTTGGTGCTCGTTTGGGCTGATGAGGGATCAAAGTTGAAGGTTGATGTGCCTGTTGTTTTCAAAGGAGAGGAAGTTTGTCCTGGTCTGAAGAAAGGTAAGGATCATATAACTTTCTGGTTGTATTAAGTTAGAGGCCAGAGTAGAAATTTCTCGATGAATGCAATTCTTGCTTTTCAATAATTTGAACTTATAGGATCTGTAGTCTTTACCAAAAAAAAAACCTATAGGATCTGTAGTTTTATTTCTTATTCTTGAATTGTTAATGCTGCTTTCTGAGGTAATATTTAAAGAGTTTAGGCTGAGTTGTATCAGTTGGAAAAGTCGAATTTCCCTGAGTCAATTACATGTATGAAGTGCAAAAGCGTATGTTCTCATTGTCGATGGGAGAAGCTTGGTAGTGAACTGGCCTGTAAAGAAATTGGTTCTTGATCTAGCGAGCAGTTGGACAAATGGTGGGACTCTATTTGTGTAGTGAACTTCACCTAACAAGCACCGACATTCTTTGGGAGCCTTGGTGTCGTGTCTGACACTCCGATACGCTCTGGCATGTAGTTAACAAGTGTCGAAAAATCCGACATGTAATTAACTTTCCTTGACACGCAAGTCTGGAATTCTGACATGTGAGTCCAGAATTCCGACACGCGATTTTGATACATACGGGGTCAATTTTAAAAATTTTCAATACTCGAGAGATTAAAATGTAAATATACAAAAAAAAAAAAAAAAAAAAAAAGAGAGGTAGGGCTGATGGTTGGGCGCCGTTGCTGCTGCCACTGTTGGAGGGGGCTGGAGATCTCACTAACCCTAGGTGGCGGAGGGGGGGCGGCCCTCGCGGCCGGGCAAGGCCATTGCTGGCCAAGCAAGGGTCGACAAGGCTTGCCTAGATCTGGGCGATGCTGTGCCCTTGCTTGGGCCTAGTGAGGGTCACCGGCCCTCCCTTGGGGTTGGGGAGGTTTGCCGGGCACAGGCGAGGGCTAGCATCGCCTAGGTGGCCGGCGTCTCCCAGATTTGGGCAAGTCTTGCCTGGGCTGTCGAGGGTCTCCCCCCCCCCGGGGCCACCTTGCCGACCCCCTTCGACGGTGGCTGGGCACACTGCTGACGGGTGCAGCGGCAGCGGCGTGCCCAGCTATGACCGTGCCTCTCTTTCTTACTTCTTTTTGTTTTTTTTTTTTTTTTTTCGGTTTTGTTTTTTAAGAATTATTTTAGCTTTTTTAAAAGTTTTTTACTATGGAAAAAAATAAAAAATGCCACATAGTATAAATAAATAAATTTAAAAATACCACTTTAGCATTTTCCTTTAAACAATGTTTTTTTTTTCCTCTAGTTTTATGTATTATTGTAATGGAATGTAGTTGAATTTGTCAAATTAAAATAATGAATGATATTAACAAATATTGAATTAATGTTTTTAGTGTAAATTAATTCTAAGCTCTTTTTATTATTTATTTATGTATTTATATATAAAAATATATTTAATATGTAATGTGTCGGAATTCTCTATTTTTGAGAAATGACGTATCGTGTCATATCGCGTCGTATGTCCGTGTCGGTGCTACATAGAACTTCACTAAAGCAGCATTCCTCAGGGTGATTGAATTATGGCGTAGTTTGCTTTTTGCAAAGGTTGTTTAAAGACCTTGCTATGTAGGAATGTCGGTTTTAGCAGGTAGTGTTTTTTTCTTTTCCTTTTCTTTCTTTTCATTTTGGAGGAAAAGACAAAAGATGGGTGGGGGTATTCATGCTTTTTGGAAACTGGGGGATAGCTTGAGCATATGTTCCAGTATCTTCTCTCGTGGCTTAAGAAGGGGAATGGAAAATGGGGCTGTTTCGCTACTATCTTTTGTATTTTGTTTATTTGCACAATTTTCTCTAGATGGTTGTATTGCAATAGAGGGTGATGATGGACCCACCTCATTAGTTTAACTCATTTTGTGAGGCTAAGTCTTGATTATAGGTGACTTTAATGAATGTGTAGTTGCAAGCCTTTATTACTTGGTTTTTTGGGGAATCTTTAATTTGGAAAGTTTTGAGTTTTTCTAGAATGTTGGCCTATTTCCTTGTTTCTAAGGATTTGGTCATGTCAGTTTGGATATTCTTCCTGGAAATCATGTTTAGGCACTCAATAATTTGTAATTTGGTAATTTCCCATTTGTTTTTACATTCTGTCATATTTGTTGCTTATGTTCTCGAATTTATCTTACCCATTTGCTGCAAAACAGGGGGCTATCTGAACGCAATAAGAACCAGTCTAAAGTTTACTTGCCCAGCAGAGCACATTCCTTCAAAGATTGAGGTAGATGTCAGCAATCTAGACATTGGAGATAGAATTTTCATGCGTGATGTCGAATTTCATCCGTCCATGGAGCTTTTGAGCAAGAATGATGCCATCCCGATATGTAAGGTCATGTCGACAAAATCAGAGAGTTTGGAACCTGCTGTGGTGTAGGCACAAAGAAGCTCCATACCCTATTGTGCACGTTTGAGGGAGTCAAGAGTGCAGCGGATCGAGATGCCCTTGGTCTTGCAATGACCATGGGCTAATTGTCATCTAGAGTTGAGGCATTTTCGAATAACTCGGTCTCTATCGGGCTACTACGTCGTGATCCGTGAGACTTCGGGGTAAGTTCACCAGTTTGACATTTCCAGAGCAGAGAGACTTCTTGTATTTGTCTTGTAGTCTTGCTAAGAAGATAAGGCTTTAACTTGTCAATTGTCGTTGGATGCTTGCGATGAAGATGTTGATCGCGTCAAGCATTCACCAGGGGATGACATCTTGTGTATTTGGTGTGACTATGATTTCTTGAACAAAATCCGAAAAGATCATCTGGCTGACTATAACGAAATTGCTTTGATGAGCTGGTCTTGACCCCTGTGATGGTGTAACATGTTTTCTCACAAACTGAGAAACTTCCTTCGGTCCAACTTCATGGATACTGCAAAGATTTGACCTCTTCAACAGTTCCTTTTTCTTCATTTTCGTCTTTTTTTTCGCTTTGGCATTTTACCCTATCCAAGCTCGTGTGACGACTCCTTCAGAATGCATTTTAGATGATTCCATTACCGCTTTTATTTGCGGTCGTTTTACGTCATGTCATTTGGCAATCGCCAAATTAAAATGCATTATAAACAATTAATCGTTTCGTCTTTATGAGAGGGCGACCGAATGGTACAAGCTCGTCCATCTACTCGAGACATGAGGGGACGAAAGCCTCGGTTCATGTTTGAGTTGTACCAATTAACTGTGTGCCCTAGTTAACTTAAACCAGTATAAGCTTTTCTTCATGTACGAATGGTGTGACTATTTCATATATTTGACACAACAATAAATAATCCCAATGAAAAATTGAATCTAAATATGCTATAATGATTCGCGCATGCGGTGCAAAAACTACAAAACCAAGTGTGCATGTTCTAAGATATGGTATATCTCTCCATACGATAATGTACTCCCAATTTTTTTTTTTTTTTACTGTTAAATGGTTCTAAAAAGGAAAGAGAAAAAGCAATAAGCTTATGCCTGCTATGAGACGAATGACGACGATATAATTTTTTTAAAGAGTGGATAAAAAGTAATTTACTAGGTCAACTAACTCGTATCTTATCCCTCAAGTCTTTTTTAACTTCTATCTTTCTATTGACCTTTTCTCATCCAATCTTTGATAGATTTGGTTCATCTTATGTGCACACTTTTTGCTAATGGTCAAAAAACAGCACCCATATTGTCTACTCATACAAAATAAATTTTCTTCTATTAATGAACACCCCGTTGTGATATTATTACAATATTAGATTACATTGAGAAAAAAATAATTGAAAATGGAAGTTTATGACTTTCAAGATATGATATATAGAGCCTTTTCCAATTCATATGAATGGGGTAGTTAATATGGGGTGCAGCGTGCCTTCGGTGGGGCGATGATGCCTCGCGGGGTCCCCACCCGCCGTTGGTGAAAATTTCACCGAGTGGATTGAGCTTATTATCACCTGGTCCGCCCCGCCAAAATCCCCGACCCTATACTATGCCATTTTTCAAGCCACTCGTTTCTTGTGAGGAAAATCTGCCTCATGCAAACTCGTTCCCCATGCCTATCCCTAGTCAAGCGGAGTCGTCATAAACAATTTGGAGGAATATCTTAGACCTAAAAAATATACCATAATCTGTGTTTACTTGTCATAATTGGATTTTGTAATCTCGTCGAGTCTTAAAGCCCTATAATTTTATAAAAAATATATCGCATTTGTCATGTGACCAAATACAAACGTGTTGACTTGTGTTGGAAATCGGTAAGCCCCGCTAGATGAGCTCTCTCCACATACGCACAGGACCAAGATCGGGAAGGGGTCAGGCCAAGAAAATTTAACCCTCCCACCTTTCTTCTGCATTACAGGGCTTCCTGGGGGATTTCCCTTTTCCTGCAGTTGACCTTGACCTTTCCCTTGGAATGGGAACAGGTTAGGACCAAGTCCGAGAAAATCTGCACAATTTCACACCTCGTCCGGATTCTTGAACACTGCGAAGAGTCTAAAAAAATATAATTTCGATAGCAACTTCATAAAGAACAAAAAAGAAAAAACATAATTTTTACTGCTTCAACAAGCTTTGGTGAGCCAAGCCATGACACAAGCAAGGTAGAGACCTGGTCTAAACTTTATTAACAAGTTTGTATTTTGATAATAGCTATCTATGTTTCCTCCTTTATTTGTTCTAAACTTTATGATAAAATAATCTATTGAATGAAAAATTAAATAACAGTGAACTCTAGAAGATACTCCATTCGATTATCTAAGACGGAGGAAGAATCCAAACGCGCACTTTTGTCTCGTGACTTGGCCCGCCGGAAGGAATCATGGTGCCCTTTGAATATTTCCACAAGGAATGTGAACATAATCAATATATATTGAAAAATAGTGGCTGTGGACAACCTAGGTCGGCAATTGACGACGACGCGTTACTTGCTGAATTTGCCAATCTAATGTACTGCAGTCAGAAAAAGTTAGCCACTTTCAGGACCATGTATTCTTCATATGTTATGTGGGCCGGCACTGAAAAACGAGTATAATTTCTTATTATGTATGGTGAGCTAATATCCTTCGCATAAACGAAAGCTATAAGGGTCCAACTGTTATGTAATCCATGAGATGTTACGGCTTGGACAAAACCTATTACTTCTACTCGAAACTTTTAGAGTTGCTTCTGCAAACTTGAGTATCTCTCACAATACTATATGGCTTTTTTTTTTTTTTTTTTTTTTTTTCAGATTACAAATATTCATAACCTTTATAAAGATTACAAAATAGAATAAAAATTATTCTATTTTGCATAAAGGAAAGCGAAAGCATTCAAAATACTTTCAACCTTCAAAATATTAGTTGAAAGCTTTATTTAGTCAAATAGCCAATGTCCTTCTATGGAGCATTAAAGGAGCATTAAAGGTCATTTTTGAGCAGACACTTTGCGTTTGTGGTTTGCCAATCACTTTAATATGTCTCCAAATACTTTCAACCTTCAAAATATTCGTTGAAAGCTTTATCTAGTCAAGTGGCCAATGTTCTTCTACGAAGCATTAAAGGTCATTTCAAAAAGACACTTTGCTTTTGCAGTTTGCCCGACATGTTTTCTACTTACCAAAAAATGTCAAAATAGGTCTAATTCACTCTAGATTGCTTTCAGCAAATTCCTAAATGTCAAGATAGTTCTAAACACCAACTTATGTCCAATTGAAATTGTTTTTTTTTTTTTTGGGAGGTCAAAATCCAATTGAAATTGTTTAAGATGCTCATTTCTAATGCTTTTGCAAAACGGTTTTTCCAGACCTTTTTACCATTTTTCCTTGGTATGTTCACTTTCTGCAAAACAGGTTCCACTGTACAAATTAATATCGTCAAGCTTTTTAGACTATTCACATTCTATTAGTCAATCCAAACTTTAATGAATTTTCTTTCTGCAACTTGTTGTCTTTCTATAAAGATCCTTCCAGACCTAAACACATCTCATGACCAATAGTTCGTTATTATTCTGCAAAGCCAAAGCCTTTCCATGCTTTAGACTTCCTATTATAAACACTATGTATATATGACTTTTATATATAGAAGTTACCTGTTCAACACACTCAAATAGACAACAAACTTTAATGAATTTTTGTTCCACAACTTCATGTCATTCTATAAAAATACTTCAAGACTTAGACACATCTCATGTCCAATAGCTTGTTATTTTTCTACAAAGCCAAAGCCTTTCCATGCTTTAGACGTCCTATTATAAGCACTATCTAAATATGACTTTTATATATAGAAGTTATCTATTCAACACACTCAAAATGACAAATTAGTAGCTTTTGATTACTATGTCATTTTCAAAACATTATAGGGCATTTTCTTAACAAATTTGTCTTGCGTTAGTTTGGTATCAGAACAATGCTTGTTCTGCATCATCCACCATGGCACTACTATGGTAGCAGCCTCCATGCCATATCATCTTGGTCCAACTGAAATATTTTAGTAGCTTAAAACGATATTTATATCTAGAAAGCTGAACAAATTAAAAATAAGATCGACAATTAAAAGAATGAATATCTTAGCAAACAAAAAATAAAACTCTCGCTGGTCACAGACGTAGAAGGAAAAAAAAAAAAAGAAAGAAAGAAAAAGAAAAAAATATGAAAAAAATATAAAAAATCATTTAAAAAAATTATAAAAATTATCCACTAAATTTGTATTGAATAAAAGTGTTTTAACAGTATGATTTTTTGAAAAAAATCATAAGAAATAAGCTTCTCTAGATTATGCTTAATATAAATACATTTTAACAATATGAAAAATTACATTAAGAGAAATGGATCATAAACAAATCACACGTTTAATCGATCTATTTCATGAAGACCTTTCCCTTCTCAATACCTTCAGTGTGTTGGACATGTTCACGCTGATGTTTGGCGGGCGGGCAACCTCCACCTCTCGATTGCGGCCATGACGGGCAGCACCGTCTGCCGCTTCCTCCATCGACAAAGATCATCGGACTTCCCAAACTCTTTTACCACTGGACTCCAAACCAAGGGGGAAAAGAAAAGTCAAAGAAAGAGCAAAAAGTCCATAAGACATGATGAGTGGAGAGGCGAAATTGTTTGGAAGATGACATCTGACTTCCCTAGAAAACGACTGGACAAATGAGGAAGGAGACGTTCTAGATTGATGGTGACATCATCACGCTGCGACACCGCATGACTCGGCAGATCCGAAACCGGGCAGAATCGAGGATGAAATTTCGACGAAATGGACGACCCACTGTTCCTAATCATCTCGAGAAAAAGCGCTTTTAGGTACATCTAATCTTAAAGATAGGGCAGGGCAGGACGCAAGTTTAAATAACCCCGGGCGAGCCATCAAAATATGAAATTTTCTGTGCTTGCTTTTGACAATGGAATGAAATTAGAATATTCGATTTGTTGATATTCAATTTAGTAATCTAATCTCAATGGGGGAATAAAAGGGCAATCATTTGTGTTATATAAACAAAAATTGGGTCCACAGAGAATTTACGTAAAGAAAGTGTGTTGGATACGAATTATATTATGGTATGGTTGATGGTCCAGCTATCCATGCAATTGAAATGCCTAACACACAAGATGCCAGTTTTTAAAATAATTGTCCAAAAAGCCCTAAATCAATAATGTGATAACTAATTCAATCATAAATTTCTTTATTTAGTAAATTCAATTCTTTAACTTTTTACTAATTTGCCAATATAACAATTTTGATTAATTTTAGTTGAAAATCTCCGACGCAAACACCACATGATAAGCTAGGGACTTGCATAGCTCGAGAGCTTGGAAAATTCTTCTAGTTTAGAAAGTTTCCCGCATGAAGAGCCGTTTAGTCGCTTGCCCAATCAAGTCCAAAAATTAATATGTACTTTCTCGAGAAACTCAATCACATCACACTTGCGATCGACAAGTCACCCTAAACAACAACGGATGCAATACGGCTCGATGCTCATAAATTCTCAACTTCAATTAACCCTTCGCGGGGTCAACGCGGTCTCCTCATCCCACCGCCGTCCACATGGGTAACTGAACCAGGTTAATCTCTTCGTGCCACGACTCGAACCGGAAAACAGCGCTCCTCAAAAAAAAAAAAAAAGGAAAGAAAGAAGAAAAACATGGCAAGTCCCCCTTTCATATTGAGAGAGTCCCTGCAAGTAGTATGTACGGACACGGTGGTCCTAAAATCGGCCCCCAAGGCCAAGTCCAAGCTAATCCAATTCTTCATATTTATTTAATTACTAAAAAACTAATTAACCCGAAAACGAGAAACTGCTCGTCCTCTCCTTTCCCCGAGCCAAACGACCCGGACACCGACCAGAAGAAAAGCAGAAGAAGAAAGCGATAGAGAGAGAGAGAGAGAGAGAGAGAGAGAGCGTTGGGTTGACGTCGTTTGCAAACCGCGTCCCACTCTCAACGTCCGCACAAAACGACCCCGACCCCGACCCCGACCTCCCCCCCCTCCCTCCCTCCACCACCACCACCACCGCCTCCGCCGCCGTCTCCCTCCGCCTTCGCCGCCGCTTCCTTCTCCATGCCTCTCTTCCTCCTCCTCCGCTCCGCGCCTCCCGGATTCCACCGCGTCCCGAGCCCCGCGCGCTGCCTCATTTGATCCCTCACCGTGGCTTTCGCGCACGATGATCGGCTCGTTATGCGCTGGCCCAGAACATCTCCTTCTCCAGCTCCTCCTCCTCCTCCTCCTCCGCTGGCCAGCCCTCCCCCGGATCAGCCTCCCCGTCGCCCAGCAGGAAGGACCGCCGGAGCGGCCGTGCGCTACCGGAGCGGAGGCTGACGCGCCAGATGAACCTGCGGTACCTGAGCGACCGGGAGATCGACGTGGCGCTCCAGCAGCCCCCTCCTTCCCCCGACGGGAGCGCGTCGGCGTCGGCGGTGGCGGTGGCCCATCCCCTCCCGCTGCCGGAGCTGGCGTTGCTGCTCCGCCGGACGGGGCGGCTCTCGGGGTCGGGCTCGGAGAGGGGAGATTGCCCGCTCCCGTCGCCGGAGGAGGCCGGGGTTAATAGAGACAGAGAAGGCGATATGGGCGGCGACGGACCTGCGCCTGCTGCTTCCGTTGCCTGGTAACGAATTTCTTAATACAATCGCTGTGCAATGTGGATAGGATTTCTGGCGCATGATGCTGATTTGAATGTTTTGGCTCGTGGTGTGTTGGTATCTTGTTTTTCTCGAATCAGATTTTCGTTTTCAGCTTGATAGCAGGTCAATTCAGCTTGAGTACAAGTTTGATTAGACAGGATTGTGGTTTTGATTTCCGGGTTTGATCATCATCGTGGTTTCATGTTGATCTCATCTTGGGCGTGGTAGATTTAAAGAGCAATTATCTCGATTTTCCTGATGACTTGATCATAGTGACTCTGTTTCGAGTATACAAAATGCTTTTCCTTCCCCCTGGGTGAATAATCCCAGTAACTTTACAAGTAATAGATGAATTGAATAAAGCTTGTGTAGTTGTAATAGATGTCGTCATAAGTTCCACTTTTTCTGGCATCATCGAGTGACAGAAAATCCGATAAAAGAGGCTTTTTGAAATTGTAAAATTGCAATGACATTGAAGTGCCTTAACAGACAAGCTCATTTGCAAATGCTGTTTCTGGTGGACTTGAACAAAGCAGATGAGACTGTGGGTCAACCTATCATATATGCTGGTATTCCAAAAAAAGACGGGAGTTAACCTTCTCCCAACATCTTTGCAACCATTGGTTCATACAAAATAAGAAATGAATCGGGCAACTGAATTGTGATTATTTTTGTAATACAGAAATATCCTTTCCCTGCCAGCAAAAGTCAGAGAATTAAAAGGGAGATTGTCTCAAGATGTTGTCTCCGTTGCCAGGTGCTGGCTTTTGGCAAATAATCACAACTTGAGAGAGAACAACATAATTATGCTGAATAATTTTTTCCATGAGAAAATGGGTTTTTGTTTTATCGGTACTGTGAATTCATGTGCATCCCCATGCATGATATGCATATTTGTTCACAAATGCCTGCATCAATGCATTTCTGTGTCTTGCCCGAGCTTTTTATGCACATCTCTGATTATTTGTAGATTATTAAGGCTGAATTGCTGCTTACCTGCTTTGGACTTTACTTAGTCACTGTTGCTCTTGTCATGCTCTACCACAGCGCTCTTGCATACCAGAATGGAAATGAGGTTGTGGAGAATGTTGATGTGGGGCTGTCTATGGCAGTTTGTCTAAATAGAAGAGGTGTAGAAAGATCTGGAGACAATTTCAGGCTCAATGTGCCTGCTAGGAGTGTCCCCACTAGCCCTTTTGCTAGTCCTGCACCTAGCCCACAAAGAACGTCACTTGGTGATCTTTTACCATACTATTACTTAACTGCGAGAGGAAACAATATATGGTCTTCACCTGAGATGCCAACCAGTTTGCCTTCCCCATCATTCTTGGAGCACATTGGTTCGCCCCTTCCGAGTCCTCAAACAAAAACTCCTCGTCGAACTTCTAAAAGTCCATGTGGATCAGCATCGCCAATGCACCACAAGTCACTGGTTGAAAATTCTACAGCCTGGCGTGAAAGTAATGTTCAAGCTGGTGTTCACCCTTTACCTCGTCCTCCTGGAGCAGCTTTGCCTTCCCATTCACCTCACAATGCTCAAGTCACTGTAAAAACAGAGTCCTTGCCGCTAAAAAGTCAATGGCAAAAAGGAAGGCTTATCGGACGTGGCACATTTGGGAGTGTTTATGTTGCTAGCAATCGGTATGTTACTTCTGGCAGTTTTCACGTCCCACTCCTTTTTCTTTTGTTTGTCTCAAGTATGGTTAACTGAGATAGACTTTCTTGCCTGATAGAGAAACTGGGGCTCTCTGTGCAATGAAAGAAGTTGAATTATTGCCTGATGATCCAAAATCTGCTGAATGCATGAGGCAGTTAGAGCAGGTAAGTTTTGCCATCCGCTAGGGTCCGGATTTATACTCCTGTGGTCAAATCTAAATATCTGCTATGAAGGGATTGGTTTTACCTCATTGTAAACCAAATTTTACAAGCCCTCCTCCCCCAACGATAAAGTCATAGATTTTTCTCTTTTGCGATAGAATTGTTTGCTCTTCAGCCTTTTGAACGGAAGAAAAATTTTGTGATCATGAGTTGTATCAGGTGGTTCTTAAGAGCCAACTTTTCATTCAAGTCTATATTTCATTTGCATACTTGAATATGAAAATATGTGTGGTTGAAACATCAGACCTAGGCAGGCTTATGTCAAGTTGGGACACTTACGTTCTCTGGTAATTTTTGTTGGTAATCGTCTTGATCGTGATTCATTATCAGGAGCAGTACTTTTGTGTGCAGTTTGGTTGTCATGTTGTGAAATCCACTTATCAGCCACCGAGGTTATGTTTTTGTCTCTTTAGGGATGATGATGGCTGGATTTGCCTTTTCTCTGGATGTATGTAGGACAATTCTGTTTTTAGTTTTTCTTAGAATGTTTTATCTTACATTATCCTCTTTTATCAAATGTCTGTTGCAGGAAATTAAAGTGCTCAGCCGGCTTAAGCATCAGAATATTGTGCAGTATTATGGCAGTGAAATTGTGAGCTATCTTTCAGTCTTATCTGCATGTCATGCATCCCTAGCGGTTTCTTATTGGAAGCTAATTTGACTAAGATGTGGATTGACATGTCTTCAAATGGTTTTCTGTGAATATTATTTGACTAGGATAAGATTCAATGTCTTCACATACAGGTTGAGGATCGGTTTTATATATATCTTGAGTATGTTCATCCTGGTTCCATCAACAAATATGTCCGGGATCATTGTGGGGCCATAACAGAATCAGTTGTCCGCAATTTTACTCGGCACATTCTGTCTGGATTGGCTTACTTACATAGTCAGAAGACGATACATAGGTAACTAGATAAGGGTTTGAGCATATTGAGATCACTTGGACATTGTTATTGGCCTTCTTATATCTAACACATCTATTACATTGGAAAAGGATTGATTAGATTTTCTGCTGTCTGTTGGGACCTATAGAAACTCTTTGTCCTGTGTAGGGACATCAAGGGGGCTAATTTACTTGTGGATGCATCTGGAATTGTCAAACTTGCTGACTTTGGGATGGCTAAGCATGTAAGCTTCCAGCTCTTCCACACAAGATACAACTATATGCATGTTATTTTTCACCCATGGTCTCTTGTTGTCTTATGTCTGTTATTAGTTGTGGCTGGTTATCTATGTGAAAATATTTATATTTAGACGGATCAAATGTTTGTGAATGATTTTCTTCCCATTTTCTCATTTCAGCTAGAAAAGAGTTCGTCATGTTGGTCGAACGGAATAATTCTATTAGTATGTTCAAAACAAATAAGTCAGTGGTAGCTATGAAATATTTGTAAAGCTGACCTTGGCTTGATTGTTTATCTCATTTTTATGCTCCTCCAATTACTAAAGAAATTCTAAATTAAATTACAATAACAATCACTAAAGCAAATTATTGTGCCTTCTATGGTGGAACTTATGCAATCGTTTGATCTTTTTGCTTGCTTTTGAATATGTGAAGTATGGACTGGCGAAAATTAAAAGAAAAAAAAAGAACGTGCAAAGCGTGACTGGCAAAAAAGTTGCGAAGCATGTGCAAATTTGTTTTGTGGGCCTGCAAAGGGTTGATTGCTTTGTAGTCCTCCGTCCAAGTAATGAGTTGACATGAGTTGGACATTGGTACTAGGTTATTGTTAAGAGTTATTTTTGTCCATCCTGATGAAAGCCATTCAATTTTAATTACTAAAGTAGCTACTGTCAGGAATTGGCACTCCATGTTACATGGGTAACCGAACTAGCTTTGGCTTCACTGATGTGTATCTTACTTTCCCTTAGCTAACTGGACAAAAGGCTGATCTCTCTCTAAAGGGAAGTCCATATTGGATGGCTCCAGAGGTAGTTCCTATTTCATGAACTTTTGTGTTCCCTTCTTGTAGCTTGGTGTCTCTGATACAATTACATTCTCTGCAGCTCATACAGGCCGTGATGCAGAAAGATAATGGCTCCGATCATGCTCTTGCTGTTGATATATGGAGTTTGGGATGCACTATTGTTGAAATGCTAACTGGCAAACCTCCTTGGAGTGAGTTTGAGGGGGTAAGAGCATTGTTTTGTTTGGTCCAATAAGCTCTGTACATTGTGGAATGAAGTGAAAAAGTTAGAGATACCTTAAGGTCTAAGCTGAAAAAGTCAATGGCATAATGCAATCACTTTCTAAAAAAATAATAATAATAAAAATAATAATAAAAATAATAATAAATAATATTTTTCAGTCGGTTGCATTCTGTTTATGTACTTCTGCAGTATGTTTTAACTAATGACTAAGGTTTGGTTCCAAACTTGTATCGAGACATGAAGCTCTTGCCCAAACTTGCTAATACATTTGTGATTCACTACCATGGCAGAAGTTGGGTTTCCAACTATGTTTTCCGTCTATTTCTTCTTATCTTTTTGGCTAAGATCAACAGCGGCTTTTTATTGCATTTTTTGTTCTGATCTTTTTATGCCGTTAAATACTGCACATCTTATATATGAAAAAAGCCAGACCATTAGTATGTTCCTACATGGATATAAGATGGTACTGAGACATTGCTATTAACCTTAGTTCTGGGTCAATAAACTATGTTGAGGATTTTGTTATAGTTTGGTGCACTTTGTAATGCAGTTTCCAGTGTGTATTTACTTCATAAGCTTTTTGGTTATCCTGAGTCAAAGTATCTAATTGCAGGCTGCAGCTATGTTTAAAGCTATGAATAATTCCCCATCAATTCCTGAAACATTATCATGTGAGGGAAAGGATTTCCTGCAATGCTGCTTTCGAAGGGATCCAGCTGAAAGGCCTTCGGCAGCCAAGCTACTTGAACATCCTTTCCTCAAAAGCTCACAGCAGATAGATGTCCCGCCTCATACTCGAGCGCTAAGCAGAAAATCGACGGTAATCAGCACGTTCCACTTTTTGGCTGTGACTCCTAAAACTTTACAAGTAAATAAGAACTCCATAATAGACCATTGTTCTCAATATCCTGTTGGTGTGGTTTTATAGGATTTATCCCATAGTCCACAAGAGCATGTCAAGCATACTGTTGACAAGCTGCCCATGTTGCCAACAGCTGGACAAAGTACAGCATTTAAGGCAGTTATTGACAGGTACAACTCTAGAGGTTAGCCTTCACGCATTCCCTTACCCCTTACCTGATTTTTCAAACTTGGATCTGTAAGTGGTGCATCTGTTGTTGCATACTGTTGGTTGAAACTTTCTAATTACTCTTTTTCACCAGTGAGGGTGGCCGGCAATCTCATGTTGAGTCTCCTGACTTGACACCAGTGTCCCGTTATTCTCCTCGTTCTACCCTAGAGGTGCTTTCCAATTTGTCTCCTCCTCATTCAGATCAAACAACGAACTATCCCAGTCCATCTTCTAATCGTCCTAGCTCATTCAAAAGTGGTGCTAAAAAGAATCGACTTTCCAGATGATTTATTTGGGGAGAGCTGCCAGGTTCTGCTCTTAATTAGGCTCTGATGTAGATGGACTCTGTGCATGCGCAAGGAGTTCACATGCAGCTCCAAGTTTTATTCGTAGCTTCCTTGTCTCGTTCTAGAATCATTGTCGCCTGAAGTCATAAATGCTTGCTTGCACTGGAAGTCTTGACACATATTAGGAGCAGATTTTGTATCTACACACTGGCATGGGGGCATCAGCTGCAGCTATTGAAGTCAGTCTTTACAACTTGCACTTTCTCGAGGTAATTTCTTCACCTCATCAGGCGACTGATATAGTGCGACTGAGTCTGTAGATAATAGCTTTCGTGTACAATAGTTTCTTTCAATAGGGATGTTGTATGAATTGAAACAGAGGAGCAGATTTTTTAAGAGGAATTAATGGTGAGGCTTGTCTCTTGTACCTGTACAGATTCATTGCATCAACTTGATGCATAGTCAAACATTATTTTTGAGATTTCTCTCTGAAATCAGACTCGATTATCCAGTTATGTGACTTATGAAAAAACAACTAGAAGGATGAATTCTTTTGTTTCCTTGCACTCGTCTTATGATTCTAAAGTCCTATACAGCCAAGAAGAATTCGTAAACATGGTGGATAAACAGTTGCCCGCACCGGGAGAATTTGATCTTCTAGAACTGTACCTTCTCTCAGTCGCCTATATAACGTTGGCGATTCCTGTTTGGCTCTCCTCTTGAGAGACCTGATCGTGAGTCCTTGTTTCTGTCCCGTCGTGTCTTCTTATTTACTTAACATATCGTGATAAAACAGCAAGCTAGTTGATTAGAGTACTAAGTGCACCAGAAAAATATATACATCTGCAGTGACCAACAAAACCAAATCCAACAAATGCTATTTCAGATATATATACAACTATCTTTAACTTGTGCCAAAATCCAACCCCAAAACTCACCCACTGAAATCGCTCTCTTGCTATTCATCTGTAGCTAGAGGAACTTTAAAGTATTGAGACGAATAGTACAAGCAAATGTTGTGTTGGGAGTGTGTATTAGAAATCGGATACTTTCAATAGAGGAGATCGCCTAAGGGAGCTCAAATCCGAGCGTGTCCATATATCTAACTGGATTCACTTTCATTGAAAAAAACTTAAATCAATGAAGTTATGTAGAAATACACCACACTACACTAATTTTTCAATGGGGACCTTTTCTAACTCATTCAACACAAACACTATTAAAGAGTAGTAAAAATTTCTTCTAAGTAGATCTTATATATCATGAATACTCATTCGGACAAGATTATGAGTTATACCACTTCAACAAAACTTTATACATACAATCAACAATATCAAAGCAAACATTAATAGGAAGTACATTCGTTAACTTATTTCTTAATATCAAACTATGACTGTGCATGCCTTGTGACAAAGCCTACCAAGATTTGCCCCGATTTAGGTCTCCACCTATGTTAGTTGATGGCTCAGCCCAAATATCTCAGAGGATAGCATGCAAACTCACAACCTACTAATAACAATAAGAGTATGAAACTATCAATACAATTCTCCAACCACTCATAAAAATCATTTCAAAAATTCATTTAAGAGTATGAAACCATCAATACAATTCTCCAACCACTAATAAAAATCATTTCAAAAATTCATTTAATAAACTAAGTTCACAGATTAATAATGATAAACTTTCGCATTTTCTTCCCTCAAGAATAATACATTTGATATAGCATTTCTTAAACCATTTTACAAAGAGTGAACTCCCAATCTATTTCGACATATACTCTTCAATGCCCTTTCAAATAATCAAAGGGGTGATAAACGTGTGATTCGACTTTATACAATAAATACGTTCTAAACACACCTTTTTTTTTTTTAAAAATTAATATCATACCGTGCGATGCCTATTGATAATTTATAACATATCTAATTCCTATTATTTTTAACACACGAGTTTACAAATCATACTAGAGATAAGCACTATTCACCTAAAAATGCGAAACCAAATAATGAAAGCTACCTCAAGAGAGAAAACTCCAAATTCTATCAATTAAGCAAGAAATGGATATCAAAAATTGAGTAGATGACTACCTTAACAAAGAATCGACTAAACTAAGCTTATTTGATAATAAAATGACACCGATGGGCCAATGAAAAAAGCTTGCCCAAAGTAGAACAAACACTGCTATCTACTGTACTAATGCTACTTGCACATGGTTGGTTTGACTCAATTGACGCTCGTTTCAAGTGGGTTTGGAGTCATTGGTAAGCCCATTGGTAAGCTAACTTGACATACTTAAAAAGTGAATTTGCCTCCAACCCAAAAGATGGCTGGAGATGGGCAAAAACTGGTGCCAAATGCAGTAATTTGAATTTGATTCTAGCAGTGCATAACAAATTTTTAAATTTGACCCCAACCAAATTGTAACTTCAAATCAACTTTCATATATTTTCACGATTCCATGATACCCTAAATTTTTTTCTTTTAACAAAATGAGTTCATAGATCAACGACCTCTAAAATCAATCCAGCAACTTAAAATTTAACATTGTTTGAGATTACAGCTTTACTAAGGAATTCTCTCCGATTATGGGCATTAAGGCTTGGAATTCTTACCCAACATTTCGAAATGATGTTGATTTAGTGTGTTGAGGTGTTTGTGACTTGCCTAACGAAAACCCTCTCTCTCTAGGGGAGAGGGGGATACATAAAGGTTATTATTTTCACATCTCTCTTTATTTATCTTTATACATTTATTGAGAGATCCGGTGTTGAACAACCAGACTGTGCATTACATGAACTCTCCAGGCTGCATTCTACCCTCTTCCCAATGAGTTATCCTTTGATTTGGAAGATGGGCGTTGCCATCGGTTCAAAAAGATGGCTGAGGCTTTGGTCTCTTGGGCTCAAATTTTTTGTAAAGAGGCCCATTTGTCACGTGCTCAGCGAATTGCTTTATTTTCTCCTTAGTGCCATTCTCGCAGAAATTCTATTCACTTTATTTCTTAATGGAGGCGGCATGGTTTGGTAGAGACAGGAAGGAATCATTGTTTCGACTTTAATTCGGATTATCATGTTTGACAAGGATTTTAGTCCTCGTATGACCTAATGAAATTCCACTTACCATACGAAGGAATGACTACTTCTTCTATTGTGTTTTAAAGCCAACCACACAAGTCACATTTGAATTTTCCGCCACACAAATAATACTTTAATTTTATAAATTTTGGAATGAATTTATGTGCTATAATATGCAAATTGAACATTTTTGGGTGTATAAAATTTTATGAACTGTATAACTCTAGGCTATAAAAGTTAAAAAGCCCCAAAAAACACCCACATTTTCAAGACTCATTTGTTTTGCAGAAAATAACTTATAGGAAAATATTTTCCGCATTTTTGAGTGTTCATTTCATGGAATATAAATTGATTGAGGAAAACATTTTCCATCAATAAAAAAAAACTTCCATAATAGGGGAAAATGTTTTTCACTTTTTAGGAAGCGGAAAACATTTCCATCCTCTTTATTTCACCTCTAAACCAAACACTTTTTTTTTACCAAACATATTTTCCTTTTATTTTTTTATTTTTATGTTTTTAAAATTCAAAATTTTAATTATTTTTAATTTAAATTTTTTTTTTTTCATTTTCTTTTCCTTCTTCTTCGGTCGATCCCGATTGCTAGCCATAACGATAGTTGGCGATCGGCCACAAGCAAGCTCGCTTGAGGTTGTTGGGCAAGCTTGGGCCTTGCTAGAGTGGTAAGGTAGGTGGGGCTTGAGCCATGCATGAAGTCGCTAGAGGTCAGCTAGGCTTTGACGACTTTGGGCGAGACTTGACCCTTGCCTAGCTTGCTGGAGGTCAGTGAGGCTTGAGCCTCGCCCAACTTGTCAAATTTGGCAATGCGGAGCCTTGCCAAAGCCTTGTTAGACTATGGCAAGGCTTGACGAGGCTAGGCCGACGAGGCTTGAGCTCGCCTATGGCTGATTGCTGGCCATTGCCGTGGTCATCGAGTGGTGGGGAAGAAGAAGAAAAAAATAAAGAAAAGAAACATTAAAAGAAATTAAAAATCAATATTGAAAAGGAATGCATGGAGGAAAAGATTTTTCTTACTAACTAGTAGAAAATATATTCCACTTCATTTTTAGGTTTCAATTGAACATTGAAAAATAAAATATAACTAGAAAATAACTTCTTGGAAAATATTTTCCGGAAATGTCACATTTTCTATGAAACAAACGGAGTCTAAGTATACTCTTATTTTATATCTCTCGTACATTGAACATGCATAATTTTGGTTTTGCATATTTTGTCTCTATTATTACTCTAGTGAAATATTTTGGAAAAAATAAAATAGAATAAACTTAAAGTATTGGAACTCAATTAAATTGCATCACGATTAAAATTACAAAGTTCATAACTGAAGGAGACAAAAAAAAGTTAAACCATTATCGCGAATTCATCTAAGCAGCATCTTCACGAATCATGGCAAATGTGTGAAGTCCTACTTGTTTCGCCTCTTTCTCTCTGTGGAGAGCCGAGTTGCAAAGCAATTGAGCGCGTCTCCATTGGTGCCTTCTCCTTCAATCTCTTCAAACCTACCGGTCTCCAATTTTACCCTTGACACTGGTTTCTGCAATAGCTTCTGCCCTATTTCCATGAGCCTTTGTAGATTCTTTGGGGTTGCAACATCAACTGATGACTCTTCTCCAATTAAGGTGTCGTCCTGCTTCGAAGCAACCCCGTGGAATCATTTCAAAATAAGACCACGAGTTTAGAGCGCCAAAATGACAGTGTATCTTGAAGCCAAAAACGATGTTTGTAATCCATCTCATACCTGAATCCGGAGGTAATTATGCTTGCAACTTAAGAATTGGAAGAGAGTGGACAAGTGAATATCGACCATATCGGAGCTTGCGTCGTTGAAGATATCGAGTAATGGAGTGAAACCATTGTGAAGAATCCAATTGATGAGTCCCCATCTAGAGGCCTCGGTCGCACTGTACTTCTCTTCATGCTTGGCCACACCGGTACCGAGTGATAGCACTAGTATTGGATCGGTCTCTCTTAAATTTTTGTCCTTGAACTCCCCGTCATGCAAGAGGCTCTCTCTCTTAATGTGGCTCAGAGCAACAAGGGTCTGCAAAACACAAGATTGCATGTTGTTACTTCTCTCTTTTGTTGCTTCTTTTGTCCTGAGATATTAACTGGTTAAACGAAACTTTGTAATTTTTTTACATAATTAAGGAAAAACTTCGCTTGTGATTTCCTGTCATATAGTCAGACACTGAATTAGCGCATCTTAGAAAAGCTTAGGAAATAATAACAGTGTGATGCAGTTCTTAAATTTCATTGTATCATAAGATTATACCCGAAACTTCGTACCCATTTTTGCACTTACGGGATTATTTGCGGCGACCCCACCGTCAATGAGATCAAAACTATGGGTCTTCCCGTTCTCGTCTCTAGTCTCGAAGTAGTGCGCCGGGAGGAATGTGGGAGCTGCGGAGGTGCCAATGCAAACATCTGCCAACCGCGCATCCTTTAGAGGATTTGCCCTTGCCTGTCCCTCCCATCAATTATAAGAAACTCAAAAGGGACATTAAGTGAATTTAAATTAAACCGACAGTATAACAATCGATATCTATCTAGAGTCAGTGAAATCAGGGTTATATTGTCAAGTTCGATTTCTTACGTCGTGGGTAGAGAAGATGACCGGTTGGAGATGCTTGATGTCGAAAGTCGGGACGACAACGCTGGTCAAGGTTTGACTGAGAGTGGTGTCTCCGAGCAAGCCATTGACTAGGGATCGCAACTTCTTCCCGTCATACTTTGGCCCCATGGATGCGCCTACCAAGCTTCTTATTGGATTCATCATGTTGTTGCGACTGTTTCAAAGTTGTATTAGACAGGTTAGAAACTTGTTTGAGACGGGATATAGTGAACAATGATATCAAATGCGAGTCCAATTGACTAAACAAATCCACCCAACAAAAGGAATACCGATGTCAATAATTTATTTTAGGGATAAGTGCAATAGAAGTCCTAAAACTTGTTACGAAAATGTAATTGAGTCCTAAAACTTGCAAAAAGTACAATCAAGTCCTAAAATTTGTTAAATTGTTTCAATCGAGTCATAAAGTGAACACTGTCAAACTTACTAACGAAAAATGCTGACGTGACACGGACGTGGCATTTTAAATAATTTTTCATTTTCCACATGGCTTTTTAAATTATTTTTAAAAAATTAGATTTAAAAACTAAAAAAGAAAAGCTAAAATTTATTTTTGAAAATTGTTAAAAAAAAAGGCAGCTCCTCCCTTGCTGCCGCCGCGCCCATCGCCGGCCATGGGCGGGGGTGGCCGGCCCTCGCTAAGCTCGGGTGAGGGTGCCTAGATTTGGGCCCGCTGGCCCCCATGAAGGCCAACCACCCCCGCTCAAGGCCGACGACCGTTGCCGGCCCCTCCGGCAATGGGCGGCAGCGAAGGAAGCGCTGGCCGTTTTTTTTTTTTTTTTTTTTTTTTTTTTGAGCTGTTTTGTTTTTTAAATAAATTTTAACTTTTCTTTTCTAGTTTTTAAATCTAATTTAAATAAAATTTTTTTAAAAAGCCACATCGAAGATAAAAATTCATTTTAAATGCCATATCAGCATTTTCCGTTAAAAAAGTTGACGGTGTTAACTTTATAACTCGATTGAAATAATTTGACAAGTTTTAGGACTTGATTGCACTTTTTGCAAGTTTTAGGACTCAATTACATTTTCGTGACAAGTTTTAGCTATTGCACTTATCCCTTTATTTTAATAATTTGTAGCAAGTGACTTCACTTGATACGTTTGATTTTGCACATCCTTTTTGCCGAATACACATTTTTTATGCTAATTGACCAAATTGCACTTCCACTTTGTTAACTGTGATATTTAGTAACAAATTTTGGGAAGGTTAATGATCAATGAGTTACTACTTTTCTATTGTTGTGGTGTGATTTATACTCAATAGGAAGACACTAGGGTTGTGCATGGTCCGGGTGGACGGTTCCCACCCTAGAATCGGAAACTGCCCATTAAGGATCGGTTCCAAAAGATAGAAACCGAGAACTGCCCATTAGTTGCATGGGTCCACCTGGAAATCAGACTATTGGTTCAGTCCGATTCTCAGGTGGGTCCATGGAACCGGTCTCACCAAACATTAACCAAATATTGCCATTCTTTTTACTATAAAGTCTGCACAACTAGAAAGCTTCTAGTTTGAACATAACACATGCTGGCTTCATTTAGGTATTCCATCAAGTAGAGGGCATGCATTTCAATTCGATAATCCAAACGCAAGAAAATATTACTGATTCACAATAATCACATCATAACATCATCAACAGATAGTAATGTACGCCTACTTCATTCAAAACACATTCTCAACTACCCCATCATCATTTCCGACAATTAATATTGCCTACCTCAGGATCAATGCCACCACTTGCAAGCCACCACACATTCTACAAATTGTAAAATTTCCATTTTTTTTTTTCAATTTTTTGAGAAGTTTTCACGAACATCTGTTGGGCGAACTACAAGTCCCACAGATACAGTTGTACAGCTGCCAATATCCAATAGAGGACTGAAGAAACATAGCCACCACAGCTATTTGAAGATTATGCTGGAGACATCAGGGTTTGCACGCACTAGTTGCTCCTAAGTAATGTACTAGAATCTGTACAGATGGAAAACAGCTTTATCTTCCAATCCCAGTCATCTTCATAGAAAACCCACACCACAAAGCAAATCCAAAGACCTTTCTCCGTAGTTTTCTCTAGTAATAATGGAAGACATTAGCAGAGAAATCATCATCATTGGGAGAAAGAGAGAGAGGCTTTTAGAAATTTAGGGGTACCGACCAAACAAACAAATAACTTACTGGATATAGTGAGTAGATTGAAGATTAGAGATTTGAACTTACAACAAATGGAGGTGAGCAACCGAGAGCGAGGGAGGGAGGCAATGAATGGCCAAAGGCACGGCCGTGATTTGAGAGAAGGAGGTGATGAACTGTGACATGGTCGTGAGTCGATCGGAGTTGAGAGATGCAACCGTGAGTATAGATGCGCGCACGGCCATGAGTTGAGAGATGGAGATGGGGACGTAGATAGGGATGGAGAGGGTTTGAGTGATTTCAAGAGAGACGGAGACAGAGAATTGAGAGAGACGCGAGAGAGAAAAACGAGAATGAGCCCTAAATTTCAGATTTAGTGATTTCCAATTTTCATTTTTTTAATATTAAAAGTTAATATATTATCATAATATCGATCTGGTCTGGGTTGGTGGATCTACCCATGGAACTGGGAACCGGACCGGTTCTCTTAAGAACCACTGGTTCTAGGTTGGTCCGATCTAGTTCCGGGAGGTTTGGGCGGCCGAGTGATTCTCGATTTCTTTGCACACCCCTAGAAGACAACCCGGTGAGTGGGTAGGGGTCCAAGGGGCCACCCTGACGAGAGTCTTAGAGGGCAGTGCCCTTGAAACGCTAGAGGACTTTTATGGTTTGGGTGCGTATTTTATTATTAGTTAAGGCTTAGGCGCATGAATACTATTGAGCATATATAATATCATTCTCTTGTAATTGAGAGTTATAATAGAGAGGTGGAATGTGTTAATTGTAGTGGAATTCTTTGCTAAATGTAGCCTTTGGTTAAGGGCAAACCAGGATAAATCTTGTCAATTTCTCTTTCTCACCTATACTCTTTTTCTATGTTGTGTTTGTGTGCTTAATCCTAACATCTAAGTCAAAACCTAGGTTACCAACAAGTTTGGATCAAACAATCACACATGAGATATATGTTGTTACTGCTCTAACCTAAGACCTAGTGTGTGAGGAGGAGATTGTTGAGATTATCTTGTATTGGTTGTGAAAGGGGCTGATGGTTAATCTATGAGTGTGATGGAAATTCTCACCCTTTGGACTAGCTTTTGGGGGTAACAAAGGCCTAAGATAACCCAACATCTATCTTGGTTTAATAGAAAAAAATATGTTTTTTTACTCTTTCTTGCACCAAACTTTGAGAGAACAGTACCGCTAATATAGCAAAAACAAAATTCAGGATGTAGCTCATTTGTTCCTTCCAATTTTTTAGACCATAAAGACTAAACTTTTATTGTCATTGTTCAATCATGAATGAAGAATATTGCTCTCGAACCATGATTACAAAAAAATTTTCTATGAATAAACATAAGTTTAAATGCAAAGAAACTGTAACTAGCTAGATTTTGATTCCCATCAAAATTACTTAAAGTTTAGACAAAAGAACAAATTAGCGACTTTCTAAACACTCAAATTTAGCAACATTATTTCTTCAACAAAGCAATGAATTCATGGTCTCAAAAGTAAAGATGTGTTTTGGCTTTGAAATTTAGCATAGAGAGGCTAGAAAATATCGGGTGTATGTCAAGGAGAGATAGGTAAAATTACCAAAAAAAGTCTTACATCTATTACAATTGTGCTAATTCAGTCATAAATCTTTGAATGCGCTAATTTAGTTATAAATCTTTTGATAATTTGTTATTGAGCCATTCTAGTTAATTTTGACTGGAAATTGCTAACGTGGATACTGGTTGTGCCAGTGTTGTCCTACATAGCACAATCGGCATAACCAGTGCTGACATGGACGGTTTTTGTATTTTATTTTTTAAAATTTTTTCTTATCCTTCTTTTCTTTACTTCATTTTTTTTTTCATTGTGTTGATGAAGGGTCATTAACAACTTTGGTTGGCCGTGAAGGCAGAAGGTTCATCTCATCCTCACCGACTGCGCGAGAGAGCCTTCACGGCCTCATCATCTATGGGTGAGGCAGCTACCTTGCCCAGGGCCTTTTCAGCCAGGGAGGCTGTTAACACAACGGAAAAAAAAAAGTAGAGAAAAAAAGAAAATAAAAATTTAAAAAATCAAGTTTTTTGAAAAATTAAAAAAATTATTTATGTTAGTGCCGACCATGTCACATAAGACGACTGGTATCCACGACAGCAATTTGTCTGTCAAAATTAGCCAGAAGGACTCAATTGGCAAATTATCAAAATGTTTAACACTAAATTGGACAAATTGAGGGATTTAGAATTGAATTGATAAAAATATAATATGTTTAAGACTTTATTAGTGATTTCTCTAGGAGATTAATTTCATTGAGATGAAGCGATAATGATAATTATTAGTATTGAACGGAGTCTTGTAATTGAAGGGAAATTTGGTTAGTTAACATAAAGAAAGCGCCAAAAGATCCCGGAATTAGTCCCACCCAATTAAATATCAAGCATCACTTTGATAGTTGATACATCAATTTTCTTATAATTTTAAACTATCTCTGTCATCGCCTATCACAGTAAATGTTGACAGTCCATATAAATATATAAGAAAACTCTTCTTTGAGGATTGCCCGCAAAAGTAGCACATAGAACTCTTTCGTAAGTCATCATCATTTTCCTTCCAATGGATACTTTTCTTGCACTCTATTCATTTTGCTTCCAACTAGGAATTTGTATCTCATTAAGTACCATACGTTTTGTTAAAAATATAAAAAGATTAGTTTTAGTGAGTTTTATTAGGCTGCGCATGACAACGTTTTATGGTTGGGAAATAATTTTTTTTTTTTTCAGAAATAGTTATTTTCTATTTCTATTATGGGGAACAATTTCTGAGTAAAATAAGGTATTTAGTAACTACATAAAATTTCTATTCCAGAAATAGAAAAAGAATAGAAATGCGTTTGGTACGAAATAATTTCTTTTATTTATTTATTCATTTTTTATTTTTGCCGACGGATCGCCGACTATCGATCGCCGACGGCCGCCCGTTGCTGCCGCTGCACGCACACCGTTGACCGTCACCACCGGTCGGTGGGGCGTGGGCGGCGACGGTTGGCGGGCGGCGGCGGGCGGGCGGCGATGGCTCCGGGCAATTGGAGGTGGCCGTGGCAAGAGAGAGGACCAAAAGAAAAATAAAAAAGAAAATTGACTTATTTCTAGAAATTGTTTTCGGGAACAAGAAGTAACTTTTTTGTTTCTCGTTTCTACTCCAAATCTATTCTCGGGCTAACTTTCTATTCTCGAGAACAGAAAAACAACTTGGCGTTACTAAACGGATTTTTGTTCTTTTTTTATTCTGGGAAACAAAAGAACAAAAATCCGGAGGAACACATGCGCTACCTTAATGTTTCAAATTAGCCATTATTGAAAGTTCTAACGTTTTTTTTTAAACTCTTCCCACTAATTATTTCCTAATTTTTTTTTTATCAACGAATATAAGGTTGTTGGTTTCATATTAAGTTTCCTTATGTCATATAACAACAATAATTATGAATTTTCTGCTTATTATAGAGTCTTGATATTTTATATTATAAACATATAATATGAACTAAGAATTTGCCAAAAGAGAAAACTTCATATGAGATAATTTACACTATAACGAATAATTTACAGAAAAATACACATTCCAATTTTATTCTAGTGAGAAAATTCATGTCAGTGCAATGCACGGATATACTGTTAGTTTTTCTGATTACAGACATTTGAAGCGACTTTTTCATTGTACTTTCCTCCTTAGATTATTCCTTGGATTTTCAAGTGACTTGAAGATTATATTTAAGAAAAGAAGAAAAGGGTTTAACATAACTTACTTTTTCTGGGGAAATATTTGAGGACAATGCTCCAAGTAAAATTTAATAATGTCACAAGCTGCAAACATCGGACGATGGTCTTTATTGGGTGCTGTTATCATAGCCGTCACCAATCCACCTGTGCTTGTCCCTGCAATTATGTCGAAATAATCTGCAATTCTCGAATCCGGTCCATCCAGTTCCTGTAAATTTTGTCAACTTTAAACTAGCACTTTCATCACCATGAAAACGAAAGAATATTCCTATAAATATAAAAGTACCCAAGTTGATTCTACGACACCATTGTATACTGCAGCTACAACGTGAAGAGGGATGCGGCAATTTTCCCAAGATATTAGACAGACTCTTCATAACTGTAGCACATCAAATTCGCAGTAGCGTATGCAGCTTTCATGAAGCTGCCTCACCTAGCTGCCTTCACTGACCATGAGATGAGGATGGGAGATCGCCACACTCACAGTTTACCAGTTGGTTGTCCATGGTCGTCCAACATTATCCTTACAGAAAACATTGACAAATAGAATAAGTGGGTGCAATTACTTGAAGCTTGGATTCGAGAAACGCTAGGACCGTGCCTGGAATGATCCCTCTAACACCGCCTCCGTCGATGCTCAGGACCGTCACCATCTTCCTTCTTAAGGATCCACTACTCGCCATGGAAACGAATGAGAAGAGCTCGGCTTAGGAAGAATTGTAGCAAGCGTCGTTTTACTAAGTGATAGCAGTTAAGAGATAAGCATAGGTTGATGGGAACTATTCGTGGCAGTATTTTAAAGCTTGAATGAAGCTGGAATATTCTAGTGTTTTTTTGGAAGAACGAGCTCTCTTGTGCCCAATCGGTTATTGTCGATCCTTCCGAAGTCTTTCCATTTATTTTAGTGAAACAAATAATTATGGAGCCATTAAAAAAAAGAATCTAGATATGCTAACTTTATCGTTAAAATTTCGCTAAATTTTTGTCCAGTCTTCCCTTTCAGTCTTTTGCAATGGGAAAAAGTCACCATTCATCCTTGCAAGTTGTGCAAGCACATCTTTGGAGTTTTTTTTTTTTTGGCCAATTGGCAAATCTGACATCAAGCGTAACATTTCTGAAAACATATAAGAAAATTGAGGCTCAACAAAGTTGGCATTCCGGGCACTTGGGATTTATCGAAATAAATTAGAACTCAAATCCAAGTCATGGTTCCTTCCAACATTGGGGATCGACCGGATCCGAGGTAACTTGCTCCAAACATGTGATCGCATCTGCCACTGTCTTCTCCCAAACCACGGTCAAAATAAGAATTTTCCCATCTGCCATTTCACTGCGCAAAAGACAAATATAAGTTAGGTGCGCTAAAGCACATCTAACTATCATAGGGACCCCAGTGACGAGCAGTCGCGGGTTGATCGTCGTTTTTTGAGCTCGGTAGAGCCTTTTTGCATTGGATGGCACGACAACAAAGGTTATTGCAGAGATAATGTTTTAAAAAGACCTGAAAGACTCTACCATGTGGTCGTTTCCCGAAATTCTGACTCTGCGAAAACCCTAAATCAACCCTAACTTTTGGCAGAGCCCCCCAGATTCCATACTTGTTGACTTGACTCCTCCCTCCAATCAAGCATTTCTTCAACCGATTACAAGTAACGTGGTCCACATTGCCTTAAAATAAAGAAAATCTTTTTGCTACCCTGTTTACTTCGTCTTATCCTCAATTTGTTTCCCACGACCCTAATTTGTCCTCTATTCTTGCGTAACCCCAATTTTCCCTCCCTTTTTACCTAACATTAATTGTGTTGCCAACGCATTTGCCATGTCACATGCCACGTCGGATGGATAGGTGAAAAGAAAAACGGTGCTTTAAAAATGCGAAAATGTCCCCTCAGCACTTTTCAAATGGGTTTAACGGAAGGATGAATTGCAAGAGTTTTTCTAATATGGGTTACATTAATTGATATTATAATTTACCATTGGTAAAATAGAAGATTTATTAATTAGTATAATATGAGACTGATTAGTGTGGGCCGAGTTGAGTCTGGCCCGTAATGAGAAAGCCTAATTGAAAACTTTATAAATAGTGCTCAAGTCTCCCATTTAATTCTAACACACACAATTATCCTCACAAAGAAGTGTTTATTAAGTGCTAAGGGTGAGGGGCTGTCTTAGATATAGAGTGAAATAGAGGAGAAGTTCTTGAGTTTGGATTGTTGCTATTTTGCATCAAGAATGATGGTCCAAATACAAGTATGTAAATCTCTTTATTGGATTACATATGTGTTCTTGGTTATATCTATGGAGGTCTTGTGGTACGCTTTTGTGTCTCACATGTGGTATCAGAGCAGCTATAGCTTAGAACTTGGACATACGAATTTTGTCTTTTTTTTTTTTTTTTTTTTTTTCGTAAATTCTTGTGCAACAAAAATAAATTTTGATCACATAAATGGAAGGGGCTCGTCAAGATGAGCAAAACCATGGTTGGGGCGTCGTTGGGGGAGACCGCACGCGCCCTTACACATGGCTACGTGCCAGCTGGCAATGGCATGCATCAAGCACACGCTTCACGCATGCGCACACACGACGCTGATGTCATCATGACATAAGCAATTGGAGGCGTGAGTTCAACTTGACCCGTTGATTCAACCCGATTGACCGTTGACTGACTCATTGATTCGACCCGAGTCTGACCGATTGATTCGACCTGGGTTTAATCTGTTGACCTGTGTGAGTTGGTTCCTCGTTGACCGGAATGGTCAATCAGTTGCATTGGACATTGATTGGTTATATCGTTCAAACTTGGTGTTGACCAATCAAATCGGTTGGATAGTCGATTTAGACTGGTTCGGGCTGGCATGCGCGTGCGCTTCACACGCCATGTAATCTGGAGGCGCGTATGGGTATATGTGCTTGTATGAAGATGCTCTACACTGTGGTAATTTTTTTTTTTTTATATGTTTGATGATTTTATGGATGTGAAGATAAATATGGAACCTTAAATATGCATATTTTTAGGGTATTTTTACATATATATATTTTTGTAATTTTTTGTGATTTTGGAAATAAGGTGCAAGCTCACATGTATGTCGACACATAAAGAGTGTGTAGAACATTAATTCATTGATAACACATATAAGATTCAACATGTAATAATGAATGGAGCAACGTAATTGGCGTGACATATGATTTTAGTGACAAATTGACCCTGTCATTAGGTCTAAAATAACATGTATAAGGTAAATGTGAGACATAAAGTTTATATTTTGGTATGAGAGATTTTCGAGGATTCAATTGAGTTGTTTGATTGGGTTTGAGAAATATCGGTCTCATATAATGAGGAGATGTTTCCTATTTTAATGCATGGTCATACTCTTAAAGGAGATGATTGTGTATTAATTTATGAAATGATACATGAATAACATATAGTAGAGGAGTGACTGATCCCATTGGTTCATATATTCAAATGTGATCCTATTGTGTTTAACTCCCAATGATATACATGTCGTGCATATGGTTTGAAATGTTGTTTCCAAAAGACTTTTGTCTAAGGAATAATCTCATGCATTAATGTCTTAGTAAAATGTTTAGAGAAAGAGTAGAAATGCTGATAATGTTGGCATTTCGTTTACTCTTAAAAGTTACCAAAAGACTTGCGTAGACTATTGTAGAAGCAAGATGACCAAGATAAAGAATAAAACTGTAGTATGAAGTTCTAGCCTTGTCAAAGGTCATTCACATTGATCTTAGTGGACTTTATATGGTAACATTATGTAGAAATTTTTATTTCAACACAGTCATTGAGGACTATTTCTTCTGTACTTGTTTAAGAAAAAGTTTGAATCTTTGAATAAGTTTAAAATTTTTTGGGACTAAAATTGAGATATAGTTAGGATAAGTCTTAAAGGTTATCATACTTGACCATGGTGGTGAGTATGTTGACAAGTATGACAATACTAGCTAGCTTAAATGGCTATTTGTCAGATACTTAGAAGATTCTGGAATGATAACTTAATTTACTATGCTAAAAAATTCTAAACAAATTGGTGTGGCTTAAAGTTGTAATTGCACCATAATGGACATGACAATGAGTATGATTAGTAGGACTAATTTATCTTGTTTTCTATGGGCTGATGTTTTGAAAATGGTTTTTTCACATACAAAATCTTGTTTCTACCAAAATTGCTCCATTAACTCTCTTTGAGTAATGGACTTGACATAAACCTAAATTAAACTATCTCAAGGTTGGGGTGTCTTGTAAAAGTGAGGTTATATAATACAATATTAAATAAGTTGGAATCTAGAATCACTCGGTATTATTTCATATCTTACCCAGATCATTCAAAGGGGTATTGATTTTATGACCCTAATAAAGGTACAAGAATTGTGCAATTACAGACGGTAAAGTTGTTAGAATTCGATGTAGTCGCAGAGGATATGTGAGTTAGACCATTAAGGATAATAGTATAGTGGAGATCACTGTATCTTTGTCTTTGCATATATAGATAATTATGGAGTCTCCTACACCACAAACTAAGTTTGTTGAGGTTTAGGGTACTGCTCTTGAGATAGTTCTTGATGAAATTTCTCAAGCTTCTTAGGTGCAGAATGAAGTTGTTGTAGCTCTACTGAGAAGATCTGTTAGGGAAAGACGATCAATTATACCACAAGATTATGTAGTTTATCTATGAGAGCATGACTATGATATCTGCCGTATGGTTGATCTAATGACTTACAAATGTTGTTTGTTGTCCTCGATCAGGTCTGTGATTAGATGTGATGAAAGACGAGATGTACTCTATGAAACATAATAGTGTTTGTGAACTTGTTGAGTTGCTTGAAAGTCACAAGCTCATCAGCTGCAAATGGATGTATAAGATTAAAAAAGACCCTAAAGAAAGATTGGGAAGTTTAAGGCCAAACTAGTAGTCAAGGGTTTCACTCAGAAAGAAGGAGTGGACAGTGAAGAAATATTTTTTCTAGTCTCTTCTAAAAGTTCTTTTAGAGTGAACATGGTATTAATAGCTCATTTTGATATGGAGTTACGCTAGATAGATGCTAAAACTATCTTTCCAAATGGATACCTTGATAATGAAGTCTATAGGGTGCATCTCGAAGGTTTTGTAGCAGATGATTCGGGTAAGCTTGTGTATAGACTGTAAAGTTTTATTCATGGCCTCAAGCAAGTTTCCAGACAATGTTGTTAAAGTTTCATAGTGTTGTCATTTTGTCTAATTGAGAACAAAGTAAATTAGTGTATATATTGCAAGGTCAGTGGAAGGAAATTTATTTTTTTACACTCTATGTACATAATATTTTGCTTGCAAGTAGTGATTTTGAATAATTGATGAGACAAAACATATATTATCAAAATTTTTTTGACATGGAGGACCTTGATGAGGCGTCATTTGTCTTTTGGCACTAAGATCCGTAAGGATCGTTCTCACTATATATTGGGTTTATCTTAGAAGATATATGTTGATTGTATTTTGAAAAGATTCAATATATATCACTACAAGTTAGGAATTACTCCTATCATTAAGGGTGATGAATCGAACCTGTCACATTGTCCTCATTCAGACATTGAGAAAACTCAATAGAAGTATATACTTTGTGTTAATGCACTTGAAAATATCATATATGTTTAAATTTGCACTAAACCAAATATCGCTTTTGTGACAAGACTTCTAGGCAAATTTAGTTAAATTTAGGACACGATCACTAGGTCACTACCAAGGGGGTTTTGAGGTACTTAAAGAGGACAAAAGACTATATATTGATTTACACACATGTTTAGGTCTTATAGCTAGTAAGATATTCAGATGTAAACTTTGCTGGTTGTTAGAATGATATAAAGTTGACAACGGAATATCGGTTTATGTTAACAGGATGTGCAGTAAATAGAAATCTATGTCATCATCTACCATGTAAGCGGATTTTAAAGCATACTTTTCGATTGTTATTCAGGCTATTTGGCTCCGGAATCTCATTAAGGAGTTAACCTTATTTGACTTTATAGATAGACCTGTACGGTTTTATTGAGAGAATAACTCTATAGTGTTATTGATTAACAACAACAAATATCTTAAGGGGCCTAAACATATGGCGATCAAGTTTTTTACCATAAATAAACGATATAGAATGGTGATGTTATAGTATAATATATTTTCGCAGATAATACGGTTGCAAATCCACTAATTAAAGGCCTTCACTCTTGTATTATTGAACGACATGTCATTAACATGGGCTTAGGAGCATCATGAAATGTTGTTATTTAGTGGAAGCCGTTTCAGTTTTACTCTAATAAAGTTTAAATGTGTGTTTGTTGCATTTAGTAACGTTTTGATATATATATATATATATATATATATATATATATATATATATATATATATATCACCTTTTGCATTCAATAAAGTATTTATGAATATATTGTTATTATATCAAATACATATTGATAAAAATTTCAAGATATTGTATAAACCTTGAGTGAAGAACAATGGCATCCAATTATTAGCGTTGAGCATAAAAAAAAAGGTTAACCGTAAGGATAAGACATATGCGGGCTTATTGAACCGTAAAGATATTTTCTAGTGACACAAGTTTTTGTGACATTGAGATAAGAGAATGTTGATGACAAAAGGAATGACACATAAGATATTACTTTTTATGAGAGTTGTTATCTATTTGCCACACTATCATATTGAATCAATATCAATAAAGTTAAAAATTACTTATGACCATGAAAGACTCTATGTGTATAGATGCAGTTACTACCATGATTTGGTGTTTGAGATTTTATGAGATATGATTGATTATTAAAAATTATCTTTAGATCAAAGTGAGCACATACAATAACAATTTCAATTAATATAGCCCAAATGGGAGAATGTAAGAGTTTTCTTGATGTGAGTTACATTAATTGATATTATAATTTATTGTTTTACGGGATTGGTTTAAGGTGAGATAGAAAATTTCTTAATTAATTTAATATGAGATTGATTAGTGTAGGCCAAATTACGCCCAACCCATAATGAGAGGGTCTGGTTGAAAATTCTATAAATAATGTTCAAATCTCTTCTCTAACCCTAAAACACACAATGATCCTCACAAAGGAGCATTTACTAAGTGTTAAGGGTGAGTGGTTGTTTTATTGAGCCAGTGATACAAAAGGAAATAGATGAGAAGTTCTTGAGTTTGGATTGTCGTTATTCTGCATTAAGAATGATGGTCCAAATACATGTGCATAAATCTCTTTACTTGATTTCCTTTGTGTTCTTGGTTCTAGTTATGAAGATATTGAGGTGTGCTTTTGAGCCTTACATGCACATGAATAGAAAGATGCCAAATTTATGGACTTGATTGGCCATAAAAAGGAGTTGAAGGATCTAATTGCACAATTTGCAAAAATCGAGGGACGAATGGTGCATTTGTTCCCTTCACAATGTCTTTCAATTCTAGGTTTGCTTTTCTCAATGTGCCTTGCGCTGGGCAGAAAATCAATGGTAATCAGTAAAGTCCGCTCGTTGGCCGCGACTCCTAAAACTTTACAAGTAAAGAAGAAACTGCACACTGGACGATTGTTCTCGATATCCTGTTGGTGCGATGTTACAGGACATGTCCCATAGTCCAGGGTATGTCAAGCTTACTGTTGACGAGCTGCCCGTCTTGCAACGGCTACACAAAGTACGGCACAAGTACAACTCTAGAGTCAAGCCTTCTTGCATTCCCTGTCCTCCTTACCTGGTTTTTGGAACTTCGATATGTAATGGCGTATCTATTGATCCATGCTCGTGGTTACACCTTCCTAATTACTCTGTTTTGCCAGTGCAGGTGGCCGACAATCTCATGTTGAGACTTCTGACTTGACACAGGTGTTCTGTCATTCTCCTCGTACTATCCTTGAGATGCTTCACACTTGTTTCGTCCTCATTCAGATCGAGCAACAAAGTATCCCAGTCCATCTTCTAATCGTCCCAGCTCAGTCAAAAGGGGCGCTAAATGGGATTGACTTTCCAGATGATTTCTTTGGGGAGAGCTGCCCCAATTTTCTTGCGCGTTTTGCTATTGATTAGGCCATAACAATGAATGTGGACCTTGTGCATGATCAAGTAGTTCACATGCAGCTCAAAGTCTTTGATTTGTAGCTTCCTTGTCTCGTTTTAAAATTAATGCCTCCTGAATTCGTGGATGTTTCCCTGCCCTGGAAGTTTTGACACATTTTTGGGGCAGATTTTGTATCGATTCACTTGCGGGGGGGATCAGCTACAGCTATTGATACCACTTGCACTTTCTTGAGGTACTTTCTTCACCTCATCGGGCAACTGACGTAGTGTGAGTGAGTCTGTATATAACGGCTTTCATGTACAATAGTTTCTGTCAATAGGGATGTTATATGAATTGAAACAGAGGAGCAGATTTTTTAAGAGGAATTAATGCTGAAGCTTGTCTCTTGTGCCTGTACAGATTCATTCCGTCAAGTTGATGCATGGTCAAACATAATTTGTGAGATTTCTCTCCGAAATCATCGTTTATCCAGTTATGTGGCTGATGAAAAACCAACAAGAAGGATGGAATCTTTTGTTTCCTCGTACTCATTTTATGATCCTAATATCCTCTACGATGAGGAAGAAATCGTAAACATGGTGGATAAACAGTTGCCCGCGCCAGGAGAATGATGTTCTGGATCTGAGTACATTCTTCCAGTCACTTATATCAGGTCGACAATTCATGTTTGGTGCTACTCTTCAGAGGCCTGATCTTGAGTCCTTATTCCTGTTCCGTTACGTTTTTTTCTTCACTTACCAAGTGACTTGCTTTCATTTCTTGGTGTCACTCTCGCCAAAGATCTATTCACTTAATCTCAAGTTCAATAGAGGCGGCATGTTTGGTAGACTGGAATGGATCTTCGTTTCAAGTTCTGATTCTGATTATGATGTTTGAAAAGGACTTCATTACAGGAATGGCCTAAGGTAATTCCACTGCCTTAGTAGAATCTACTATATGAAGGAAGGAATGACATTTAATTTCTCCTCCAAAATACATATAATACTTTGAAAAAAATTATGAAATGTTATGGAATGACTTTAAATGCTATAACATGTATTTTGTGTTATGAAATACATGAATTGATGAAATACATGAATGGATATTCATTATATTCATATTATCTAATGTACTTATTATAAGCCACATTTAAATTCTCCTCCAAAATACAGATAATACTTTGAAAAAAATTATGAAATGTTATGGAATGACTTTAAATGCTATTATAACACAATATTTTACAACATTTTGAACAATTTTAGGTGTTTGAAATTTTATTAAAATGTAATTTGCCGCTTTAAAAGTTAAAAATCCTCATCAAGCACCCACATTTCCGAGTTTACTCTATCTCTCTAGTACATTGAAACATTTATGATTCTCCGTTTGCATATTATGTCTCTATTACGACTTCAGTTGAATTTTTCATAAATAATAACATAGTTAGGGATAAACTTAAAAGTACTGGAACTCAATTGAATTGCATCATGGTTGAAAATAACAAAATTTCATATTTGATGAAGACAAGAAATTCTACCAATATCCCAATGAGCTTGACTTGTGAGATTATTATTGTTTATGGAAGATCCTATAAGCTATCTCGAATTCATCTAATTAGCAGCATCATGAATCTTGACAGATCATTTTTGGATGTACAAATTCCTGCTTGTTTTCTTCTCTTCCTCTTCTCTTCTCTTCCTTTCATTAACGAGCCGTTCTGCAAATTCCCGAAGTGCGTCTTCATTGGTGCGACGTTTTTCAGTCTCTTCGAATTTACCGGTCTCCAAGTTTACCCTTGACTCCGGTTTTTCAATAGCTTCTGCCCTATTTCCTCCAGCCTATGTAGATTCTCCAGGGTCGCAGCATCAACCAATGATTCTTCTCCGGTCAAGGTGTCATCCTGTTTTGAAGTAGCCCGTGTGAAATCGTTTCAAAATAAGTCGCGTAGTCATGAGGCAGTCTATGGCATTAAAATAATGGTGTTTCATGAAGCCAAACGCTATACAAGCAATTCATCTCATACCTGAATCCGGAGGTAATTTTGCTCGCATTTGAAGAATTGGAAGAGACTAGACAAGTAAATATCGACCATATCAGAGATCACGTCGTTGAAGATGTCGAACAACGGAGTGAAACCATGGTCAACGTTCCAATTGATAAGTCCCCATCTGGCGGCCTTGGCCGCACTATACTCCCTTTATTGCGAGCCGCACCAGTACCGAGTGATAGCACTAGTATTCGATCGATTTGTCCTGGATTTTTGTCCTTGCACTCTCCGTTTTGCGAGATAATCTCTCTCTTAATTTGGGTGAGAGCAACTAAGGTCTGCAAAACACAGAATTGCATATTGTTAGTTCTCTCTTTTCTTCTTTATTTTGGCCTGACTTCTTGTGGTAAGCTTTATAATAAATGAAACTTGATAACGTTTCAAAATAATCAAAAAAATACTTACTCGTCATATGGTCAGACACCGAACTAGCAATCTTAAAAAGTTTAGTACATAATATCAGTGTAATGCGAATGAATTTATACCCGAACCCTAGTTCTCGTGTTTGCACTTACGGGATTATTTGCTGCGACCCCACCATCAATGAGATTGAAGTGACGCTCCTCGTTCTTGTCTTTGGTCTTGAAGTAGTACGGCGGGAGGAAGATGGGAGCTGCGGAGGTGCCCATGCAAACATCCGCCAACCGCGCATTCTTTAAAGGAGTCTTTCTTGCCTGTCCCCAATCAATTGTTAGAAACTCCAAAGCGACATAGGAGAGTTTATATTGAACTGACCGTATATGGATCGACATCTATCTAGAGTTGGCGAAATCAGGGTTATGTGGTCGAGTTCGGGTTCTTACGTCGTCGGTAGAGAAGATGACTGGTTGGAGAAGCTTGATGTCGAAAGTCGGGATGACGACGTTGGTCAAGGTTTGACTTAGAGTGGTGGCACCGAGCGCACCTTCGACCAGGGATTTCAACTTCTTCCCGTCATGCTTTGGCCCCATGAGTGCGCCTACCCAGCTTATTATTGAATTCATCATCTTATTGCGACTGTTTATAAGACACGTTATAAACTTGCTTGAGACCGGGATAAATTGAACGATGATATCAATTCCGAGTCCAATTGATTAAATAAATCTACCCAATAAAAAAGAATGCAAATGTTAATAATTAGTAGTAAGTGACTTCTCTTGATACGTCTGATTAATTACCAAACATCACTAAATAGTCGATACATCAATTTTCTTATAAACTTTGCCCATTTGTATCATTGTTTTTTACAGTAAAAAGGCCTTTATAAATATATAATAGGAAGCTCTTCATTTGTAAGGGATTCTAATTTGTAAGGGATCAATAAGTCTCCTTGCAAGGAGTACTTTGCGTGCACTCTCCATTCATTTTGCTTCTAACTAGGATTTTGTGCTTCTCATGAAGTACCATGAGTTTTGCTATAAAATAAAATAGTTTTAATGATTTTAATATTATAAACTAGCAATTATCGAAAATCATAAGATATCTATAAATTTTCTTGTGAAGTATTTCCTTGAAATATTTTTAGTATTCCTCTCAATATTGAAATAATGCTGCTGATTACATATAAAATTTTCCTATGTCATATAACAACAAAAATTTGAAATTTTCTAATGATTATGGAGTCTCAATATTTTGCCTAATTAATATATAATATGAACTAAGAATTTCACCTTCGTTTTGTTTAAAAGAGGAAGATCCATATGAAATGGTTTACAATATGATGAATAATTTATGCTAAAATACATATATTCCAATTTTATTCAAATAAAAAAAATTCACGCTTGCACAACGAATAGACATAGTACTAGTTTAATTGATTACAGAAATTTAAAGCTGACTTTCCTTTTTAGATTATTGCTTGGATGTTCACATGACTCGAATAATTATATTTAAAGGAAAGAAGAAAATGAATTAACATAACTTACCATTTCTGGGGGAATATTTTAGGACACTTCTTAAAGTAAAGATCATTGATCTGATGGGCTGCAAACTTCGGACGGTTGTTCTCATTTGGTGCTGTAATCATGGCCGTGATCAACCCACCCGTGCTTGTGCCAGCAATTATGTCGAAATAATCTGCAATTCTCAGGTCCCTTCTGTTTGGTTCCAATTCCTGTATTTTTCATCAACTTTAAACAACTGCTATGATCACCATAAAAATAAGACTATTCATACAGATTAAAAATGCCCATGTTAATAGCTTCCTAACAGCAGCCGCAAATGTAAAAGGGGATGCTGCAATTTTCATAAGATGCTTTTCTTCATAGCTGGAGGACCATCAAAACCTCAGTAGCTTATGTTGTTTTCGTGGGCCATCTCACCCGACTCTAATCCAGCTGTCTATGCCGGCAGAGTGATTAGAACGGGCAGCTGCCATGTAATAGTTTTTTTGACGTGGACTATATTAACTGAGATGAAATTTTACTTTTTCATGAAGTTAATCTAATAAGATGAGATATATAGATTTTTAATTACTCTAATATGGGCATCACTTGTAGGGGCCAAATAGAGCCTGATTTGTGATGAGAGGGCCTGTAACAGAAAGCTCTATATATAGTGTTCAAATCTCTTTTCTAATCCTAATACACAAATAACCTCATATAATGAGCAGTTATAAAACGTAATTCGTGAGAAATGGTTTCATTGAGCTAGTGGTACAAAGGGTAATAGAGGAAAAGCAGTTGAGCTTTGGATACAATAGATTTCAAATTAGGTACACAAATCTCTTTTTCTCCATTACTGTGTTCTAGATTCAAACTATGGAGATTTTGGGATACCGTTTTCACGGCTTGCATGCCACACTTGATAGTTGTTATCCAACATCATCTACAAAGGAAACATTGACAAATAAAATAAATGGGTGCGATTACTTGGAGTATGGATTCGAGATGGGCGAGGACCGTGCCGGGAATGATCCCTCTCACACCACCTCCGTCGATACTCAGGACTGTCACAATCTTCCCCGTCGGAGATCCACTTCTCGCCATGGACAAGGCTGAGAAGAGTTCAGCTCAAGAAGAATCAGAACACTGACTCGTCGTTTTGCAAATGGATAGCAACTAAGAGATGAATATTTGTTGGTGAGAACCTATCATAGTAATATTTTATAGCTCGAATGAAACTGGAATCTTCTTGGAAGTGGCAATAATGCGCTCTCTCCTGCGCCTAATCAATTATTGGGCTCTTTTCTTGGGCGACTTCTGTTTCTATCAAGTCTTCGTGCACTATTCCAAAGTCTATTCGCTTTAGTGAAAAAAGGGATGATGGCACGATTCATGATGTGGTGGTCTTCATTCCCATTGGATTGTCCAAAGGCGCATTATTTGTTTTCTCATGCCCGTGTATCTCGTGTATGTGAAGATTCCTTTTACCATACCTTCTCAGTATCATTGGAGGAACGATTTAAAGCTAAACATGGACCCTATCTTTTATATCGACACATTATCAGCAAACTAATTTGGTTTTCAAGCAAGATAATTAGACTTAATTAGTGGTAAAATAGCGATCCAAATCGCAGTACGAGAGGCAAACAACTCGCCATAAGAAAATAATGAGCTAAAGCTCATCCTAGCGCAAGAAAAGTCTGATTTTCCCCACATTAGCGAAAGGGCAAAGAACAGTCGCTGGCATTTGAATGTTTTGAGCATGAAGTAACAAGGAATGCTTAGAGGTTGAGGTAGTCATCATCAGATCTTGGATGTAAGGGAAACGTGATAGGATCATGCAAGCAGTTGAAGAAGACATGGATTGATTCGTGAACTTATTTATTGTTTCTTCTCTTCTTATTTTCCTCTGAGAAACTGGCGGCTGCAGAAGAAACGACGATGGGTTGAGGGCTTAAATCTTTGGGGGCCTAAAGGCTTTTTTCCTTTGAAGAGGTCCATTTGCCACATACCCGATAACCAGCTTTTATTTCTTGTCTTCTCGCCGAAAGTTCTAATTGACTTCGTTTCTTGATAGAGGCGGCATGTTCGGTAGAGACACGAATGGAATCGTTGTTTCGATTTTGGATTTTGATTAGGATGTTTAGCAAAGGATATGAAGGAATCACTACTTCTTCGATTGGGTTTTAAAGCCAACCACATAAGCCACATTTGAATTTTCTGCCGAAACACAAATAATACTCTAATTTTTGAAAAGTTATGAAATGATTCAGAATGACTATGCTGTAACATGTATTTTTGGACAATTTAAGGTGTCAAAAATTCTATAAAAAATATAATTCTACGCTTTAAAAGTTGAGATAAAATGACATATTGATTGACATATTTCTGTACAATTCTCACTTGATTGTTATGACCTTTTTCCAGATCACTTGAGTTGTGACTTCTAAATTTAGCACTTAAATGATCGAAAAAAAAGTTATGTTACTCAAGTGAACATTTCTCTAAGAGCCATCTTACTTAAGTGATTGAAAAAAAAATTATGATAATTAAGTGAACGTCGAACGAAAGTTATAACATTTGTGATTCTTTCCACAATGTTCTTTTCACTTAAACGTTAAATGCCTCAGCAAACACCCACATTTCCAAGTGAACTCGTACTTTATATCTCTCATACGTTGAACATTCCTTATTTTGGATTTGCATATTATGTCTATATTACAACTCTAGGGAAAGTTAAAAAAAGGAAAAACTAGTTAGGGATAAACTTAAAGTGCTGGAACTCAATTAAATTACATCATAGTTGAAGTAGACAGAAGAAATTCTACAAACATTGCGAAGAGCTTTACAACCGAGACTATTATCTTGCACGGAATATTCTATAAACTATTTCACATTCATCTAAGCAGCATGTTCACGAATCCCGACAGACCATTTTCGGATGTATAATATCTATTTGTTTCGCCTCTTCCTTTCTTCAGAAAGCCGAATCGCAAAGCGCCTAAGCGCATCTCCATTGGTGCCTTCTCCTTCAATCTCTTCAAACTTACCGGTCTCCAAGTTTACCCTTGACACTCGTTTCTGCAATAGCTTCTCCCCTATTTCCACGAGCCTCTCTAGATTATCGCGGGTCGAATTATCAAGCGATGATTCGTTTCCAGTCAAGGTGTCATCCTGTTTCGAAGCCATCCACGAGAAATGATGTCAAAAGAAGCCGCGTGGTCATGAGCCAGAGTAAAGCGGTAAAATGACAATGTTTTATGAAGCCACATGCGATGTTAGCAATCCATCTCATACCTGAATTCGGAGGTAATTTTTTTTGCAGCTTAATGATTGGAAGTGAGTAGACAAGTGAATATCGACCATATCGGAACATGCTTCATTGAAGATATCGATTATTGGAGTCGAACCATTGTTATTGATCCAGGGTATGAGTCCCCATTTAGCGGCCTCGGTCGCACTATACTTCTCTTCATTCTTGGTCGTACCAGTACCAAGTGACAGCACCAGTATTTGATCGGTATCTCTTAGATTTATGCCCTTGAACAATTCGTTTTGCGATAGGTTCTCTCTCCTAACGAGGTTCAGAGCAACTAGGGTCTGCAAAACACACGATTGCATATTGTTAATTCTCTCTTTTGTTGTTTCTTTTGTCCTGTCATGTAGTCAGACACCATATTTCGGCATCTTAGAAAAGTTTAGCAAGTAATAACAGTGTAATGCCCTTCTTGAATACATTTTACCATTATATAAATAGCCAAATTTCATTCTCGTTTTTGCACTCACTGGATTATTTGCAGCGACCCCACCATCAACGAGATCGAAGCTACGGGTGTTTCCGTTCTTGTCTGTAGTCTGGAAGAAGTGCGCCGGGAGGAATGTAGGAGCTGCGGAGGTGCCAAGGCAAACATCCGCCAACCGCGCATTCTTCAGAGGATCCTTTTTCGCCTGTCCCCCGTCAAATTGCAAGAAAATCAAAAGAGACGTATGAGAATTCAAATCAAAGCGGCAATATAAGGATCCATATCTATCTGGAGTCGGCGAAATCAGGGTTATATGGTCAAGTTCGGGTTCCTACGTCGATGGTAGAGAAGATGACTGGTTGGAGACGCTTGATATCGAAAGCCGGGATGACGACGTTGGTCAAGGTTTGACTGAGAGTAATTCCTTTGAGCAGCTTATTGACTGTGGAATGCAACTCAGTCCCGTCATACTTTGGCCCCTTGACTGATTCTGCCGAGCTTCTAAGTTTGATTAAAAAGTTATCGCAACTATTCAAAAGTTGAATAAGAGACGTTAGAATC